>CM077030.1:124553315-125753315 GCA_039090855.1 Macrothele yani
AAACAAAATCTATCGACATAACCAACCTTAAAAAACACCATAATACCTTCAAGTTGGAACTGAAGAACAGGTTCTCTGCTTTAGAAGGCCTAACATCAGAAGAAGTGGACATCTCTGAAGTTAACAGAAAAGTAACCAAAGCTCTTATGGAAACAGCAACAAAATTAGCTGGGTCTAAGAACAAGTTGCATGTAAATAAATTATCAGGAAAAACGAAAATGTTGATGCAAAAAAGAAGAGAGATGAGGACAACTAAAGAAGATGTGACTTCCAAAGTGGAATATATAGAGCTATGCAAGACAGTAAGAAAAAGTATCACTGAAGACGTAAGAAAATTCAACTGTGAACTAGTGAGGAAAGCAATTGAAAACAACCAAAGCCTAAAGATAGCAAAGGGACATCTCAGTAAATGAAGAAAACAGATTATGGCACTGAGAAAAGAAGATGGTTCTGTAACAAGAAATAGAGGCGAAATTTTGACAAGAGTGAAAGATTTCTACTCCAAATTATATGAAAGGGATGATACATGCACTCCAGACATCATGAAAGATACCAGTACCAGAGTTCCTCCAGTCCTTCCAGCAGAAGTTGCACATGCAATCAAGAACATGAAGCGGGGAAAAGCTCCAGGAGAAGATGGAATTACTGTAGACATCATACAAGAAGCAAGTGGAGAAATCGAAACAGTACTCGCCCAAATTTTCACTCGATGCCTTAATGAAGGAAAGATTCCTGAGGATTGGAACACCGCTACAATGATCCTGCTACATAAGAAAGGTGACATTGAGGATCTCGGAAACTACAGACCTATCAGCCTCCTATCAGTAGTTTATAAAATCTTCACTAAAGTTCTTTCACACCGCTTGAAGGTAACACTGGACATGGCTCAACCGAGAGAACAAGCTGGATTCAGGAGTGGCTACAGCACAATAGATCATATCCACGTGCTGAGAGAACTAATTGAAAGAGCGAGGGAATATGAACTTCCATTGTGCATGGCTTTTATCGATTATGAAAAAGCCTTTGATTCGGTGAAACCATCAGCAGTTACAATGGCTCTGAAAACCTGCGGTATTGAAGATGCATACATTAATATTATTAATAACATCTATGAAAATGCAAGTGCAAAGATTAGGCTGGTTGAAAATACAACACACGTAAAAATTGGAAAGGGAGTGAGACAAGGTGACACCATATCTCCGAAGCTCTTTAATGCCACATTGGAGAGTGTTTTTCAGTCGCTGAGCTGGGAAAACAAGGGGATAAAGATTAATGGAGATTATCTAACCCACCTTCGTTTTGCTGATGACATAGTCATTTTTGCAACTACCCCATCAGAGCTACAGAGTATGATCCAGGAACTTGCTGACAAGAGTAAAGAAGTGGGATTAAAAATGAACTTTCAGAAGACAAAAGTGATGTTCAATGCTTTTACAAGAAATGAAGATTTATCGATTGATGGAGAAAAGCTGGAGATAACAGACACATACATTTATCTTGGACAGCAGATATCAAGTGAGGGTCACATTGGTGAAGAAATTAATCGGCGTACAAAACTTGCCTGGAGAGCTTTTGGAAGAAACAGCATAATTTTCAAGAGCAATATGCCATTATGTCTTAAAAGAAAAGTGTTTGATCAATGCATCCTTCCAGTGCTTACGTATGGTGCAGAGACGTGGACCTTAGCTAAAAGAGACATACAAAGGCTGCAGACAACTCAAAGAAGCATGGAGAGGTGCATGCTTGGTGTAACCAGGAGAGATAAGAAGAGGAACACGTGGATCCGAAAAATGACAAGAGTGGAAGACATCATGATCAGAGTTAAATCCCTGAAATGGCAATGGGCTGGACATACTGCCAGAAGAACAGACCATAGATGGACAGCCGAAATTTTAGATTGGATTCCAATGGACAGGAAAAGACCCAGAAGAAGACCACATGGGAGATGGGTGGATGAAATTCGAAAGTATGCAGGGGTGACATGGAGGAGACTGGCACAAGACAGACCGCTGTGGAGGAAACTTGGAGAGACCTTCGTCCAGCAGTGGATTGATAATGGTTGACAATGATGATGATGATGATGATGATCTAATTTCGGTTATTTGGTGAGTTACATCTCCCACTCAAAAAACACGTTTCTGCCGACATCGATGACGTGCAGTGTTGTTAGTTTAGCGTTTTGTTATTTTAACAAAACGCAAATACGTGTAACACTGCAGGGAACCAAAAGCGATCTAACTACACGTATACAAGCTTTATATTCTTTGTACTTGTACGGATATTCCCAGGGCTGACGTCATTGCGTCGCCCAGACAACGCGATGTCGTCAGTCCGGCTACTTGCTCGTGGAAATGAATCAGCGCGCTCCATATTCCCGCTCAAGTCGGCGCTGGTCGAAATGCTTCAATCATCCATAAATTTCTTTAATAGCGTTTTAGAATAAATGGAACAAAGTTAGCGGTTATGCGGTCAAACATTCTGAAGTCGACAAAGGAAAGACTACTAGAGATGCACTGTTTATAATGTTTTGGCTTTTCGGTGTATATTCAATTCTTTGAATAAGTAATTAACTATGAACTGTCAATTGAAGGGAATGAGCATAAAAGCCAACCCTTTATTTCTTCGACTGGCTGAAAGGTAACAATCCATTTACGCGCTTTGGCTCTCAAGTCGTCGCCACAGAGTTAGATCCAATTGACAACAGTAACTTTTATAAAAAGGTTCAACAGTAACACATCTATAAACAATCAACTTTCTTACGTAAATCTCGCCACATTTAAATCGTTATACTTCTATGGTACACAGTATATTAGGGGTATGTACGAAAGTTTCCGCTATTTGAAGGAGAAAGGAGACAGGAACAATCCAGAAACCAGTACGCATTTATTGAGTATATTGGCCGTCAGCACCAATGACCTTTCGCTATTTTTCAGATTAATGAAATGCGATACTTCTGTGATAGAAGAACTCGGGTTTTGAGATGAAGAACGCAGTGACGAAATTTTCCACCATGTTGATATGTGTGGGAACCGCTGTTGAAATTTTAGGGAATGTTTGCGTTCATAGAGCCGAAACAGATGAAAGTCTGAGAGGGTGCAATGTCCGGGGAGTAAAGCACAAAGGTGAAATAAAACCTGCCAATGCAGCTGTTAAAGGGTTGATTTCATTGGTAGCGCCGACATGTGGTCTGGCATTATCTGGTATGTTTTCCAGGGATGACTGGGCGGCGTATGAACCTGTCAATGGGCGTTTTTTTTGCTCGATTGCGGCGTTCAGTTTCATCAACTTGTCGCTATATTGTTGTGCAGAGATTGTTTCTTCCGGTTTCAATAGTTCGAAGTACAGCACTCCATGCATATCCCACCGCACACACCCAACAGCGCTCCCCCCGTCCGTGGATATCCTATTTTCAAATGGATGTTGATGGCTGGCACAAGTTAGGATCCACGATCGCTTGCTTACAGGGTTGTCGCAATATACCCATTTTTCATTCCCGGTGACAACCTTCCACAAAAGAAATTCTTTCCTTTAAACCTCTTCAGCAACGACGTGCAGATGTACAATCGTTCGGCACTATTACGCTCCGTTGCAAGTATGCGGAACCCACTTACCAATCTTGTGGATCTTCCCCAAGGAGTGTAGATGCCGTACCACCGTCGGTTGAGCCGCTTTCCAGTAATCGCTTCAACAGTTGCGTGGTCGATTGTCTTGCAATAGCGATCTCCTCGTCTGCGAGTTCCTGCGGTCTACCTGCACGTGGCTTGTCTTCCAAGCTGAGATCATCTTTCTTAAACCTGGCAAACCATTTTCTACACGTCCGCTCACTCATAGCTGTTTCGCCATACGCCTGACATATTGAATCATATGCTTCGCTCGCACGTTTCCCTAAATTATACATGAACCATAAACAGTGCCGTAAATGAACTGTATCGACTGCCAAGCTTGGCTTCATGTAATGAAATGACATCACACGGGTCACCGGCTGGTTAGAACCCCCTACAATGCCCCGCAAGCGGGGACGGCGGAAACTGCTTACATACCCCTAATAAAAAAGCTCTTGACAACTCCACTGCAGAATAGCACGGGTTGGGCTGATCCGGATAAACCCAAACAAGGTCGGACTCCAACTAGGTTAAAGCAACATGAATTGCTTCTTCTGTTCGGGTTGGGTCCAGTATTTCCAATCATCTCATATAAAATCGGAGCTTAACACCAGTCTTTATCCAATAATTATTTTCCCATAATTGTTTTCCAATAACTTTTTGCAATAACTATTTTTCTTTGTTGAAGTTTGTTTTTCCAAAAAATTTGGAAATGTCTTAAAGTCCGGTGCTGATCACTGATGTGCGTCTGCCCAAAGAAATTAGTAAGGGAATGGTGAGAACAATTAACCAACTTTCTGACAGCTGAAAATGTTTTACCACCCGAGGAGAGCAATTTAAGTGAAACACCTGGGCGAAAGACTTGAATTATTTCAAAGAAAGCGTACAAACAGGAATCTGTACAGCAGCCCTTGTCCATAAAAATAAAAATAATTTCAGTGAATGGGAGGATATCAGTGCAAAAGAGGAAACATTCGTTGAATTGGATCATTACATGATTTTACCATATGATAAAAATCACAGGGATTTGTTTTCAAGGTGGAAATTAAATTAAAGCCACTGTCCAGAACTATAGTTCTAGGGTTACTAATCGTACTATCTCTAGAATTCCTAACTCAAGTGCAAGCAGCAGAAAGAAATTTTTGGTACTCCAGGAAAGAAAGCTCAAAGAAAGACGAAAAAAAAAAAAGTTTCTTTATATGTAAACTTATCAAGATTAAATTTCATGCTCTTATCAATTTAAGTATTTCTACACGATAATTATCAAATCCGTTTTCCCTTCATACTATTCAAGACTAGAATTTTGTGTATAAACTTGAGACTTTACATCACAAAGGAAGTTATGTCACATATTTTTACTGTTGTGCATGGGGTTTTTTTCTCGTTGTACGTAGACAGTGGTACCTTAAAATGAATAATGGTATTAAATCCATTTATTAGTAAGGAACAAATTTCGGTGACAGTTGATGTTTCATTTGGACTGTGATACAAGAAATGGACACCCTTTGTAATGGATTTATTGAATTTTAAAATGAACGACTTTTTGGGCAACAGCTATTCCTTCTTTGCTTACAGTAAAACCGTTCGTTTTAACATCCAATCCCTTGCTATTACGCTTTCTTTTAAACGCAGAAGCTTCCCTACCAATTCATTTAAGATTTGTAGACATATGTTCAATAATCATATATGTATAAAATAACAAATAAACCGCTGTAGATTAAAGCGAAGCCTCGACATGACTTTTCAGTTTACAACAGAAAACAACAAGAAAGATTACACCGAATTTTCGGTTGTAATAAACTTACGTCACTTTGGAATCCATTCTCACACGAATTAAATTTTTCAAAGTTATTCAACTTTTATCAATGGAACTGGTTTAGAAAAAATATTGGCCGGATTTCTGCAATCGATAAAATATCCGAAAAGTAGAAACAGTTACTTACTTGCATCAGTGGCTGAAAACTATGCTACGAAAATTAACAGCCGCCCCGGTGGCGCAGTGGTCTAAGGCGCTGGCCTCTGATCATTCGTCCGGGTTCGAATCCCGGTCAGGCATGGATGTTTTGTGTTTGTCTTACGGCACTGGCTCTCTCCCTTCCCTGGAACCAGTGACCCTAAATTAGGGACGGGCGACTGCTTACGCAGCTTTTACCATTGAGTTTATAACGAAGTAAATTTCTCCCGTCATTTTTGGTCTATGCCGGGGATTCGAACCCGAGGCCGCTTATTCCGGAATAAGTCGCTACTACCCAACTGAGCTACGCAGACGATTATTCTGATTCCTATCTGCCTTTATGTCGTGTGCGTCACTGCTGGCCCCAGGTACGTCACATCTCCCCCTCCCCCGAAAGAAGGCCGGGGGGCATGGCCCACGGGTCAGCCGTGACCATGAATTGTTGCAGGCAGCCATCCACTGTAGGAGAGACGTGCACTTGAGAACTCCCAGTCAATCTGGTGTACGTGGAATGCAACATCACACATCATTTTTATTTTTCGAAGCGCTGGAGAAGGAATTCTCTGATTTTTCCTATCATCGCGGTGTGGAAAGAACATCACACCAATGCGAAAGGATTTTAAGACAGCCGGGTCATCCGGATAGTTCGGGGCGCCATTATAACGAAGTAAATTTCTCCGTCCTTTTTGGTCTACGCCGGGATTCGAACCCGAGGCCGCTTGTTCCGGAATAAGCGGCCTCGGGTTCGAAAATCCCGTCGCCGTAGACCAAAAATGAAGAAATTTACTTCGTTATAAGTTGCTCACGGTGGTCGTTAAACCTCCAATCAAAAAAAAAAAAAAAATTAACAAATGGCGCACAAAAAGTACCTCGTGGCAGAAGGATATCACAGACAAGGAGATGCATTCATCGAGTAGCTAAAAGAAAGAAACTACAGAAAGAGACAAGATATGCTACACCCATGGGCCGTTACATTATGACCACCCCCAGCCTAGAGAAATGAGCGCGCATGGAGACCGAACGGTGGCGCAGGTGAAGTTCACAGAGCAGTATATATATATGCAACACGAGGACCGACTTTCGGTTAGTAGAGTGTTAGGAGTCCAGAATGGGAAAAGCTGTCGATTTATCGGAGTTTGATAAAGGACAAATTGTGATGACACGACGCCTCTGGAACTACGATCTCTGGAAACGCCGCAGCTTGTTCACACGTGCACTCTGTAGTGAGTATGTAGCAAACGTGGTGCACAGATGGCCAAACGACGAATAGACGTCTAGCCGTGTGTCGTCAGCAGCTCATGGATGTCAGAGGGGAACTGGAGACTTACCGCGCATTGTTCACAGCTACCGCAGGACCACAGTGCGACAAATCACCCGCAGCTACAACAGTGGTGATCAGGGCAATGTGTCATAGCACACAGTTCATCGCAACCTTCTGCGCATGGGCATGCGTAGCTGAAGACCCAGGCGGGTCCCCATGCTCACTGCACGTCATCGTCAAACAACGCATTAAATGGGTCCCAAGAACATCGAGAAGTTGGACCATGGATGGTTACGGAGGAAAGTGACCTGGTCTGACGAATCAAGATTCTTGGTGCATCACGTAGACTGCGGAACGCGGATACGCCACTTACCAACGGAAGCGGTTTTATGCTGTGGGCGATGTTTTCTTGGGACGCACTTTATAGGCCTCATTATCCCAATAGCACAATCCCTGATAGCTGTCAGGTATCTGAACATCGTTGCGAACAAAGTTCACCCATTCATGGCAACTGTGTTCTCTGCTGGTGATGGCCATTACCAACAGAATAATGCGCCATGCCACACTGCAAGGAATTGTCAAGGAGGTGGTTCGAGGAACATGCTGGTGACTTTCTATTAAATGCCCCGGCCTCCGAGTTCACCTGACATGAACCCAATCGAATATTTGTGGTTGGACTTGGAAAAGCGGTGTTTTGCGCTAAATCCACCGCCACCTCGAAATGTATACGGGAACTGGAGGACCTGCTGTTGACATTATGGTACCAGATACCCCAGGATACCTATCGCCATCTCATGGAATCGATGCCTTGCCGAATGGTCGCTGGTTTGAGGGCTAAATGGGTTCTGACAGCTTATTAGGCAGGTGGTCATAATGTAATGACTTATCAGTGCAACTCTACACTTTCTTAAGCGGGAAGAATTTTGCATAATGGAAAAGTGGAAATTAGGCGAAAAGTAGTCTTCATGGAGAAGCTGTGTTAAGGAAAAGGAACTTTTCAAATACAACTTCCGGAAGCAGAAGTAGTGAGAAAAACGTTTTCACCCTTGAGGAAATCTGTGTGCATCATTTTGAAGAGGATAATGCTTCACATCTCTATGTAGCGAGTGGCATACAATGTAACAGAAATTTCTCAATGAGATTTTTAGAAGCGGAGTTGCAGCTGCAAACGGAAGTACACAAACACCCAACTAACGACAAGAACTGTATGAACTACAAAACTCCTCAAATGTCCCTACAAACTTTAAGTGTTCCACAAGGTAAATGGCATTTTTGGTGTTTAAATAATTTTTTAAATCGCGTTCATGGGAGCAAAGATATTGAGAAAAAACATGCTACACATTGGCGTCCCTAGCGCCGAAATTGTGTATTTATTATTTGGGAAGAAAATACAGATAAATAGTTTTCATAGTTAGTAGTATCTGACTGAAAAAAATAATTTTTACGATTGAGTTTTTAGTCCCGCACATATTGCTGTGAACGGAAACATGAAAGTACGCCCTCTAGTGTCACACTTGTGCGTTAAGAAAAATTGAAATTATATGAGAAACGCATTTCACAACCAGGAACGCTCTCCAATAAAGAAATAACTTTTCCAAATCGCTCTCTTATAAGCAGAGATATTGACAAAAATATGATATATGTACTTCTACGCCTCCCTGGCAGAAAAACCATGCAGTTCTTTTAAAAAGAAAGTATCTAGAAAAAAGAATTTCCGACGTAAGCGGTATCGTAATCCGCGAAATAATTTTTTTTAATCGAGTTTTCAGAAGCTCAAATGTTTCTGTAAAATCTATCAAAAGCAGAAATAAACATTTACCCCCTCTGGTGGCCTTATCAGAAACAAAGAAATTATGGACAAAACATTTCCCATTAGAAACTGTATCCGATGCAGAAATAATTTTTCAAATCGAAGTTCTGGGAAACAGAGATTATCGGAAGAAAAAATCAATTTACCTTTTTCGCTGCCTTGAGGAAAATATATGCGTTACTTGAAAATCTTGAAATTATATGAGGAAGGTATCTCACCGGAAACGCTCCCCAACGAAGAAAGGATTTTTCAAATCGGACTCTACTCAGAAGCATAGATAACGACAAAAAAAAAAAAAAAAAAAAAAAAAAAAAAAAGGGGGATATACATCTACGCACCTGGCCGAACAACCACACCACGCTTTATTTTAAGAAAAGTATTCTGAAAAGGTTGTCAATGTGAGTGATGTCGGTCCATGAAAGAATTTTTCAGTCGGGTTTTCAAGAAGGATAGAGTTTTCTGCAAAGTGCATCGGAAGCAGAAGAAATCACTTACGTCCGTTGGTGGCTGAACCATTTTTTACCAAAAATTAGAAATTATATGCAAAACATTTTCCAACGAGAGGTTGTCTTCGATGCTGCAGATAAAAAAAATGATCGGGGAGTTCTACAAAGCAAGAGAATATCGGGGGAATATGCAATTTACCTTTTCGCACCCTGTCAGAAAATCTAAGCATTACTTGAAACAGAGACTGTACTCAGTCTCCGATATAAAATGGCATGGAAACGAAAAGGAATTTTTTTAATCGGATGTTTGTATGAAGCAGAAGCATATGGAGTAAAAATAATCTTTTGAATTGGAAAGTATGATCTGCTTTCCCGCTCGCGGTAAGGAAGAAAAGCGCGCCAAAGTTGTGCATCGGGGGAAAAAAAGAACAATAAATGGAAAGCAAAGATCATCATTCTGATAACATTTCAAGCTCCCCGATGTAAAAAGAACTTTTCAAATCAGATTAATAGTTGCACAGATAAGGTGAACGCGGACAGACGGATAATTTTTTTTTTTTTTTGATTGGAGGTTTAACGACCACCGTGAGCAACTCAATGGGCTATAAGCAGTCGCCCGTCCCTAATTTAGGGTCACTGGTTCCAGGGAAGGGAGAGAGCCAGTGCCGTAAGACAAACACAACATCCATGCCTCACCGGGATTCGAACGGGCAGGACCCCTTCGGACGAATGATCAGAGGCCAACGCCTTAGACCACTGCGCCACCGGGGCGGCAGGACAGACGGATAAAGTAACAACGTAAGCACGTTTTATTTTACAAGAGACGTGCTAAAAAAATAGGGTTTCATCACTCAGAGTGAAGGGTAATCAATGTCTTTTCGTCCTCTCCCGTGGCAGCAAAGGGAGTCACGCCATGACAAAAAATCAAACAACTGCTCTGCTGCTGTCTTTAGCCAAAATAATAATAATAATAATAATAATAATGAGTCAACAGAAGGTGAGAAAAAGCTACTAATGAAAATATATTAAAAATAACAGAAATCAAGGCTAAATACAAAGAGAAAGCAGTTTTAGAAGCAGATTATTAGGGAGTATGCAAAAGTTTCTACCTCTGCACCCTTTAGCGGGCGCTGTAGGGGTCTAACCGGCCAGTGACCCGTGCTATCAGTTCGTATATGAAGCCAAGCATGGCGGTCGGCGATAAAAGTTCATTTGCAGCACTTTTTGTTATTCGTGTTTAATTTAGGGAAAAGTGCGAGTGAAGCTACCACAGTTCAATATGTCAAGCGTATAGCGAAACGATTATGGGTTAGCCCGGACGTGTCGAGAATGGTTTGCCAAAAGGTTTAAGAAAGGTGATCTCATCTTGAAGGACAAGAAGCCACGTCAGGTAGACCGCAGGAACTCGCAGGCGAGGAGCTGGAACACCTGTTGCAAAGAGAGGATACCACACAATCGACCACGCAACTGGCGAAACGTTTGAAAGTGGCTCAATCGACGGTGGTACGGCGTCTACAGGCCTTGGGGAAGATCCAGAAGATTGGCAAGTGGGTTTCGCGTACTTTAACGGAGCGTAATACTGCTCGACGAGTGGGTATCTGCATGTCGTTGCTGAAGAGGTTTCAAGGAACGAATTTCTTAGTGGAAGGTTGTCACCGGGGATGAAAAATGGGTCTATTGTGACAACCCCGTACGCAAGCGATCCTGGGTCGACCCAGAGCCATCCATCAACACCCACTACAAAACAGGATATCCACGGGAATAAAAGTGCTTATTTGTGTATGTGGTGGGATATGCATGGAGTTCTGCACTTCGAAATGTTGCTACAAAACCGGGCGAAACAATCACTGCACAACGATATAGCGATAAGTTGATGAAACTGAACGCCGCAATCGAGCAAAAACGCCCACACGGACAAGGTAAAGGACGCCGCCCAGTCATCCTGTTACACGATAATGCCAGACCACATGTCGGTGCCACCACGAAATCAACCCTTGGACAGTTACCCTGGTAGGTTTTACCGCACCCGTCTTACTCCCCTGACACTGCATCCTCAGACTTTCATCTGTTTCGCTCTCTGCAACATTCCCTAGCCCAACAGCGATTCATCACAGTTCCAGAGGTTGAAAATTTTGTCACTGAGTTCTTCAGCTCAACACCCGGGTCCTTCTATCACGGGGTATTCATTTGTTGCCTGAAAAATGGCGAAAGGTCATTGATGCTAACGGCCAATATTTCGTTCAATAAATGCCTGTTGGTTTCCTGATTGTTCCTGTTTCCTTTCTCCTTCAAACGGCGGAAACCTTTGCATACCTTTAACAGATGGCTGGAAGAACAAGATACTGCATGGACAAGTTCTAAGGAATATTGAACAAAAAAGTGACAACTTGAGTTGGGCATGGCTGAAATTGGGCTCCATGAAGAAAGAAACAAGAAGATCCGATTCTTGCTGCCCGAGAACAGGCATAGCAAACAAATGTTATGAAGGCTAAAATCCAGAAAGTCGGTGATAACCAAAGTGCCGACTTTGTCAAGAAAAAGATGAAACTCTGTCTCATCTTATATGCGAATGTAGCGAAACTGCACAGACAGATTGCAAAGATAGACACGACAGGGATGCAAAATTGATTCACTGGCCATTATGCTCAAGCACAATCTGCCAGCATCGAAAAACTCACAAGATCATCAGGCTGAGAAAGTTGTAGAAAATGATCAAGTCAAGATCTTGTGGGATTTTTCGAATTCAAACCGATCGGCACCTAAAATATAATACACCAGACATAACAGTCATAGAAAAACGGAAAGTCTGGATAATTGATATAGTGATTCCTGGAGATACCAGAGTCGATGAAAAAGAACTGGGAAAAATGGTTAAATATAGAAACCTGGCCATAGAAATTACCCGATTATGGACTATACACACAACTGTAGTCCCCATTGTCATCGGGGCACTTGGAACAATGTCAAAGAAATTTATGAACCATTTCGAAAAATTGTAGTTTTCTGATATACCACCTAGAGAACTGCAGAAGACAGCTTTACTTGGGACATCATATATTTTACGCCGATGCTTGACTGATACCTAGGTCTCCAGTGGAAACTCGTATCAGCTCAGCAGCAGCAGTCAATGATAATTTGACTTTATCATTGACATCAGCACCAGTCAATGATAAAGTCAAGGCTATGTTTCGTATATTTCGAAAAAAAGAGGATAATAATAATAATAATTATTATTATTATTTAGTTAAAATAAAGAATATCTACTCGTTTGCAGAATGTTTCTGTGACCACATAAGCACATTCGCTGATATTTTAATAAGAAACAAGCTCATTTATAACTAGGCATAAGATATAATATAAAGCTAGAGAAACAAGGGTACAAAAAGTGATACTGGTATCAGGTTTTTGGTGTTGGATAACGATGTGTACTGGTTCTTAACTGATGATTAGGCATACTTCCTTTGACAACATATTCAGGAGAATTACCTGTTTCCTTTTTATTAAGAGCAGAATTCCTTTTATTTCATCTGCTGCTGCTTCTCGAAAATGGCTGATAAATCAAGATAATACAAGCTCTGATAAAAAGAAAATAAGAAAGAACAAACGGAACCGAAACTCATGCGACCAGTTGTTTGATAATGTGCGAATGATAACGTAATCTGACTTTTGGATTACTCATAACACAGTTTGTAGCAGTGTCGAAGAATGTAAGGAACGCGTACACCTCTTCCCCTCCTCATTTCCATATACACACTCAGAAACAAAATCAAGTCTTTCATTTAGAAGCAAATCAGATCTCATTTGTTCAGAATTTAGCTATAACTAAATGTCATTGTAAGATTCGCTAGCCCCCGAGTCTTAAAAAATATGTATGCATATATTCGTTCCCATGTGGAATTTCTTTGTTTGCGCCATTTTTGGCCTGAGCGAAAGAAATCAGCAA
The DNA here is from genome assembly GCA_039090855.1 of Macrothele yani. Taxonomy (NCBI): domain Eukaryota; kingdom Metazoa; phylum Arthropoda; class Arachnida; order Araneae; family Macrothelidae; genus Macrothele; species Macrothele yani. Next base: position 124,566,332 of record CM077030.1, read on the forward strand.
GTTTTGTGACTGTTGGCGTCCGATGCATGAGAATAGCCGCATTACAGTCGAATTAGTACATAAGCATCTGTCTCGTGTGGCATGGGTTATTTCAAGGGCGCTTTAATGAGAGAAACCCAAGCTTAAATGTGCTTAAAGGTAGCCCAAAAGGAGGTGAGGATTAAATAGGATTGAGTGGAAAGTGGAACTTTTCGGAAGTTTTAAGAGCGAAGAAATACTTTGGAAGTGGAAGAGAGAGAAACGAGACCTTGGTTTTTTTAGGGAGAGGTCGGGTCTAAAAAAATTGGAGAGAACGAGACGTTTTTTGGGGATAGTGGTTAGCGATACGTCGTGGCGCCGGTGCACCAAAAGCAGAAGTTCGGGTCTAGCGTCAAATAGCATGGACGGAGACCAAGTAAATGAATCATTCCATTAACCCGCCCTTCGAAAAGTCCCAAGCGACACAGTTTTAGTGAAATATAGTGCTTGTCTTTGTTTTTGGTAAAAAAGTTCCTGAATTCTATTTTTCTTCAAGTGCGTGATTCTACGGAACGTACTGAAACAAAATTATGTAACGGCTTTCGCTGGATTGCGGCTATATCGAGTAAGAAATAGAAAGGAGCGATGGTCGTTACAGCCATGGGTCCACTTTACACGTCACAGTGGTGCAGTGGTTTTAAGCACTGTCTTCTGACGTTCGTCCAAGATGGGTTAGGGTTCGAATCCGGGAGAGGCGGGAGAGTTGTTTTTTTCACAGCACTGGCTCTCTCACTTTACTGGAACCAGTGGCCCTAAATTAGGGTCGGGTGCTTGTAACTAACGGTGGTAGTTAAACTTCCAATAAAAAAAAAGCAAAGGATTTTTTAAATATATACAGAAAATCAGCACCATTGCTAATGCTTTCTTCTTATCGAAGTAAAATGACCTCAAATCAACTTCTTGTATTTTAAGACATGTAGTGTTGCCATGCTAAATTGTTTCCATGCTGCAGTGGAAGGCGTCACATTTTCGATAGCGCTACCAAAATATATTATCGCGTAAGGTTTTTTTTAATCATTAAAGCAGAGACTTTCTTTTGTTTATAGGATATTTTCATGTTGCTTCTCTCCCAAAGTATTTTTTATTTATGGAGAGGGAAGGTATTATGAGCACAAATTTCTATATTTTTATTATCAAAAACTTTGCTTCTAGAAAAGTACAAAAACACAACCACGTATTCTTGACACCAGAACTGTCAGATCAACCTCATGTCAAAAATTTTGAAAGTAGATATGAAAAAAAAAAAAATAGGGGAGAGAGAGAGCTCAATGGAAATTATTTTAAGTTTTTTTCCGTACTGAACCAAGTCGCAGTTAACTTATCCGAAAGAGTTTTCGTGATGTCATTTCAAGACTCTGGAATCGTCTAAGTATTGAGCACCATATTTAGCTTAACGTTTATCTCTGGAGAAAACAGGAGACACGGCCAACAGTACTCTGTTCGTGTATTCAAAGCAGTGAGAAATAAAAGTAATAATAACTGTGGAAGTGGCACAGTGTGTGTTTAGATTGTTTTTGACGAAGTGAGTCAATCTTTTCAATTATTTCCTCCTTTTTCATAATTTCTGGAAGAAAAAAGATAATTCAGCAAACTCGTAAGCACCCAAGCACCCAAGCAGTTCATGGCATTAATATTCGAAAGATCTGACGTAGACGCATTTATAACGTTCGTTCATTCTAGTTGTTCGAAACAAAGCTTGAAGATAGAAATGAAGGAAATTGATATGCGAAGTAATAAGGAAATAGTCATACACACGCAATAGTATCTCGAAAACAAACACGAGAAAAGCACTGAAATGAAAGTTAAAAAAAAAAAAGAAAAAAAAAAAAAAGAAAAAACATAGAACAGTAATCACCGCCAAAGAACACGCGGTGTAACCAAACACGGGAGCGGTAACAGAGAAAGAATGCTCAATGGTAGCGATCACAAAACTTTCGGAGAGAAGGGCCAAACGGGAAATTGGCTATAGCTCCGGGAAACGAATTGAAAAAAAAAATGGTAAGCTGAAGATCAATCGATTCAGATATTGTAAATTTTTCAGTGAATTAATATTTTTCAAGGTGTAATTAATTTTATATGGCCTGTAGTTTAAAGTGAAAGTTTTGAAATAAATATTTAAAGCTATTTATGCATATTTAAAATAAATGCAAAACTAAACTTACTAAAGACTAAAGTTCAGTCTTTAGTAAGTTGACTACATGGCATAAACAAATTGACTATACGACATATAAAACTGAAAACAAAAATCAATGAAAAGAATGGCATAGTTTATGGAACGATTTAGCGACATTTTCGATATCAGGGTGTCTACCAAATTTGGGAAATGCAATTTCATGACCAACTGACAATTTTTTTATACACCGTTGATATGCACTGCTGGCCACCCAAACTGCAACACCAAGAAGGAAGCATCCGATTGGCCCGAAATTGGCAGCATGCGTCGCCCGCGAGAGGGCATGCAAACGATTAGCATTGCAGGGCATATGCAAATCATGTGCGCCCGGCACGCCACCGAGAAGCACTGTAAGAAGGGTGCACAGAAGGCGGGGTGTAAGTAGTGGAAGTGTTTTGTGCTGCCGGACCTGTGTGTGGGAAGCTTCCTGATGCCTCGTCGCAGAATACGGCAGTCATTCCAGCACGTTTCGGAGTTCGACAGAAGACGAATAGTGGCTTATCGCGACAGAGGTTTACCGTACCGAGACATCGGCCCCCGTGTGGGACGAGATCCAGCCACATTGAGGTGAGTATGGATACGGTGGGTGCAGGAGGGACGGACGGACCCACGTGAGCGATTACCGCAGCCGCGACGGCTCGCACCACCACATCACGAACGTTAGCGCAGGAATTAGGGTGTGTTGCGCAACAATCTGTGTCAGCACGTACCGTTCGACGTCGTCTGCAGGAGCGGGGACTTGTCGCACGGCGCCTATTGCTCCGATTACCATTGACGTTACACCACCGGCGAGTGCGGTGGCAGTGGGCCGTTGAACGCCGCACCTGTACAATGGAATGGCACGACATTGTCTTTTCCGACAAATCCAGCTTTTGCCTGCAACACCACAATTGTCGGATCCGCGTGTGGCGACACCGCGGAGAGAGAATGTATGACGCCTGCTTTATGCATCGCCACGCTGGTCCGTCGCCTGGCGTTATGATTTGGGGCGCAATTGGATATGACACCCGCACCCCTCTGGTACGCATCGCTATTACACTCAACAGCCACCACTACATCTCCGACGTTTCGGAGCCTATAGTCCTCCCTTACCTGCAGGACCTGCCAGCGGCCACGTTTCAACAGGACAATGCGCGCCCGCACGTGGTACGCTTCAGTGCAATAATTCTTCACGGCACACTAGGTGTCACGGCAGCCGTGGCGCGCCTGTTCTCCCGATATGTCGCCCATTGAATATGTCTGGTCGCTGATTGGCAACCGAGTGGCCCGGCAAGCACCACCCGCGGCTACTCCTGATGAACTGTGGCAACGTGTGGAAGCAGGCTGGACCGACATACCCAAACCCACATCCAAAGCATCTTTTGTTCGATGCCGCGGCGTGTAGCGGCCGTTATTGCCAGCCATGGGAGCCACACGAACTATTGATGTCTGCGTGTTCCGCAAGTCGCACTGGCCTGTAAGCTCAATCGTTTGATCTTTGTATCTGTTGCTACGTGTCCAGTAAATCTGGCTTTGCTATCTCGTGTCCTTCTTGGTGTTGCATTTTGGGTGGCCAGCGTGTACATGTATACACCGATGACCCATTACATTATGACTACCAACCTAATAATCTGAAGAAACCATTTAACCCACAAAACAGCGAACACTCGGCAAGGCATCGATCTGATGAGGTGGCGATAGGTATCCTAGGGTATCTAATGGTAACATAATGTCAACAGCAGGTTCTTCAGTTCTCGTACATTTCAGGATGGTGGGCATTTAGCACGAACCTACTTTTCCAAGTCGAACCGCAAATTATTGATTGGGTTCACGTCAGGTGAATTTGGCGGCCAGGACATTAACAGAAAGTCACCAGAATGTTCCTCGAACCACTCCTTGACGATTCTGGCAGTGTGGCATGGCACATTATCTTGTTGGTAATGGCGATCATCAGCAGGGCACACAGTTGACATGAATGGGTGAACTTGGTCAGCAACGATGTTAGATACCTGACAGCTGTCAGGGATTGTGCCATTAAGGCAATGAAGCCTAAAGTGTTCCAAGAAAACATCACCCACTGCATAACACCGCCGCCGCCGCTCGCCTGTTTTCGCCCAACAGTGAATCCAAGTGCCATAGCTTCCGTTGCTAATCGGCGTATCCGCGCTCGGCTGAATACCTGATGCACAAGGAATCTTGAATCATCAGACCAGGCCACTTTCTTCCAATTATTCACGGTCCAATCTTGATGGCCTTGTGTCCATTTCATACTCTGTTGGTGATGACGTACAGTAAGCATTGGGACCCTGCTCGGCTACATAAGCCAATGCGCAGAAAGCTGCGATGAACTGTGTGCTGTGACATATTGTCCTGATCACCACGGTTGTAGCTGCAGGTGATTTGTCGCACTGTGGCCCTGCAGTTGCTGAGAACAGTGCGCGACAGTCTCCGCTCCCCTCCGGCATCAATGAGCTGCGGACGACACACGGCTGGACGATGGTTCTTCGTTTGGCCATCTGTACTTCATTTCTGATTCGTACTTCACTACAGTGGCACGTGAACAACCCACAAGCCTCTCCATTTCCAAAATCGTTGTTCTGAGTCGCCGAGCCATCACAATTTGTCCTTTGTCAAACTCCGATAAATCGAAAGTTTTTCCCATTCTGACTCCGAACAGTCTACTAACCAAAAGCCAGTCCTCGGGTTGTATATATACTGCTCTATGAACTTCACCGGCGCCACCGTTCGGTCTCCATGCGCGCTCATTTCTCTAGGCTGGGGGTGGTCATAATGGAATAGCTCATCGGTGTATATCTGGAAAATGTCATAACCAGCATGATTTAAATTGCTAAATTGATCTAGAAATTTTATAAACTAAATACTCACACGAAAGTACCGAAATTTTAAAGCTAAGCGTTTGGGAAACTCAAACGCTCTTTTCTGTGAGCTCTTTTCTTAGCTAAAACTACTAATATACTGTAAAAAATTGCAAAATGAAATTACGGTAGATGCACCGGCAGCTGAGTGGCCAGTCAATAAACCGTAATTTTACAGTACCATACCGTAATGTTCATTAACATGTTTAATGACTGGGAAATAAAAACCTCTAATGACCATAATGTTCATTAACATGTCTAATGACAAATAAATAATAATACATGTTATGTTCATTAACATATATAATGGGAAATAAAAAAAAGTCTAATGCCGTAATGTTTATTAACATGTCTAATGACCGGGAATAAATAACATGTCTAATGACCGGGAATAAAATAATATGTCTACTGACCGGGAATAAAGAATATGTCTACTGAACGGGAAATAAAACCGTGTTGTTCGTAGAGGTGTTGCCAGTAGACTGATTGTACATGAAACAACAGGTATATAACAACTTTAAGAGGAACGTTGCCAGATTGTCAAGGTTAAACTAGAGTAACAGTTTAAACACCGCGAACATGTAGTTTATTTGCCGAAAATGTATGGTTGACCGCCAGGTGGCGTGCTTACTTATCTGTAAGCCGTCTTAATCCGGGTGAAACCTGACTATTCACGGCAATTTTCTACAGTGTAAAATTGATGACATCCAGTTTACGGTTTACTAGAGCGGCAAGTCACCGAGATAATTCAACAGTAGCGGGGGGTGGAAAACACGAAACACCACATGGGCATTTTTTAGCAGAGTGCATGTGACCTGGAATTACCCTTCAAGCTTGTTCGATAAGAGTCTCTTCCTAACGAACAATCTTGAGGAAGTAATTCAAGGTTTAAAGTTCTGGTTCAGATTTCGGAGTAAGATTATTTGGCGGTATATTTTTCGCGTAAATTCTAATGAAGGTAATCTAAGAAATTTAACAGAAATTCGGCAAAAAAACTGGAATTCACGGATATGTTTGATATTTGCGAAATTAGAGAAACCTCCCTAAAATTCGCGCTGCGTAACAATTACTAGCCTAGATGAAAGCAATCGCCCATTCATAATTTAGGGCAATTGGCTCTAGAGAAGGGAGAGAACAAGTTCCGTATGACAAACACAATATCCGCAGGGATTCGAACCTATCTCGGGCGACTGCTCAGAAGACAGAAATTAGGCCACTGCGCAACCGGTGAGCTAACTATGTTTTTTCGTTTCACCGAGTTCTTTTGCATATAGCATTAAAGTATAAGGAAATCATTCCCTATTATATCATAAAGCAAAACGTCTGGGTATTGTGTAGCAATGAGATTAGAAACTTTGGCAGGCGAACGTTTTCTTAAGTTTTGTACATATTTACTTCTACACCCCGCCCACTTCCCTTGGAAACTAAGTTTTTCATTTTCGATGGCTTCGCCCCTCATTAGGATAATGTTGTTAGTAAGCAATATAACGGTGAGTTCAAAGTTTTGCAATACTTGGATCACTTTATGTCTTCATACGTACCTTTACGACGAAAGCTGACTACCATTCAAAGTATAGGACATCGTGTTGCATCGTCTTTAGCTATCTATCTGGCAATTCTTCGATTCCGCAGTGGTATCAGTTCTTGTCCTTTGAGGCGAAGAACTCCTTTACCCCAGCTGCCACGTCCTCCTAGTTGTTGAAGTGCCGCCCGTGAAGGAAGTGAGCCATGAACCGGAAATAGTAATAATCCGATGGGGGGCAAGGTCCGAACTATATGCTGGGTGTAGCATCAGTTCGATGCTCTCAAGTTACTTGAGTTTTTCCCGGGTCGTTCGCGTGGTATGAGGCAGAGCGTTGTCCTGATGTTCATCAGTGCCTGGTACTTCTCTTCCAAAACGGTATACATCCGCTCCAGCTGTTCAGAGTAGATAGAGGTTAGCGTTGATTGTCCAACTATCCGGAACAAATTCGTAATGGATTATGCCCTCTAAAATTCACCAGACGCAGAGCATCACCTTGTTCACGAAGCGCCGACGTTTGGCAACACGTTCTGGAAGCTGGCCCGGGATCAACCACTGCCGTTGTATGTTAGGATTAGGAAAATAGACCCACTTTTTTATCGCACGTAACAATTCTCTTGATGAAACGTACATCGCGTGGGTTTTCTAAGAGTTTCGTGCAGACTTCCACTCGGAGGGTTTGCTTCAGCTGGCGTTAGTTTTCGATTGACAATTCGGCAGTTCCTGTGGGCCTTGCCGAAGTCCTGAAGGTGACGAACCACGGTGGTCTCTGATATGCCCAGCTTGCCTGATAACCTCTGAGTCCTGAATGTCGATTTTGCCTCTACGGCCTGGCGCACGGCCTCCGAATCTCCTGTTCGCAGCCTACCTGATCTTGCCTGATCTTCGAGGTTTCTGTCACTTGAGCAAAATTTCTTGAACTATCTGTTTGCGGTGCTCTGGTCAACGGAACCTTCCCCTCTTACATGACAAATGTTTCGTGTTCCTTGAGCAGTGTTATGGCCGAGTTCAAACTCGTAAAGCAAAACTTCCCTAATTAGCCGATTGTGTCCGTTCATCTTTTAGGCGTCCCAGCCACAGACAGAACTTCAATATGCAGTGCTGTTCACAGCAACGACAACCACTTTATATCCCTTTCGATTGACTGCAGTGCGCGATTTGAATTACACTGCTGGCCACCCAAAAATGCAACACCAAGAAGGAAGCATCCGATTGGCCTGGAATTCGCAGCATGCGTTGCGCGCGAGAGGACATGCAAACGATTAGCATTGCAGGGCATATGCAAATCATATGCGCCCGGCACGCCACCGAGAAGCACTATAAGAAGGCTGCACAGAAGGCGGGGTGTAAGAAGTGTAAGTGTGTTGCGCTGCCCGATCTGTGCGTGGGAAGCTTCCTGATGCTTCGTCGCAGAATACGGCAGTCATTCCAGCACGTTTCGGAGTTCGACAGAGGACGAACAGTGGCTTATCGCGACAGCGGTTTATCGTACCGAGACATCGGCGCCCGTGTGGGACGAGATCCAGCCACAGTGAGGCGAGTATGGATTCGGTGGGTGCAAGAGGGACGGACGGACCGACGTGAGCGATTGCGCAGCCGCGGCACACCACCGAACGAGAGGACTGGCATGCTGTGCGGCGGGCATTGAGGGCTCGCACCGCCACATCACGAACGTTAGCACAGGAATTGGGGTGTGTTGTGCAACAACCTGTGTCAGAACGTACCATTCGACGTCGTCTGCAGGAGCGGGGACTTGTCGCACGGCGCCCATTGCTCCGATTACCATTGACGTTACACCACCGATGAGTGCGGCGGCAGTGGGCCGTTGAACGCCGCACCTGGACTACGGAATGGCATAACATTGTCTTCTCCGACGAATCCCGCTTCTGCCTGCAACACCACGATGGTCGGATCTACGTGTGGTGGCACCGAGGCGGGAGACTGTCTGACCCCCTGCATTATGCATCGCCATATTGGTCCGTCGCCTGGTGTTACGGTTTGGGGCGCAATTGGATATGACACCCGCATCCCTATGGTACGCATCGCCGGTACACTCAACAGCCACCGCACCATCTCCGATGTTTTGGAGCCTGTAGTCCTCCCTTACCTGCAGGACCTGCCAGCGGCCACGTTTCAACAGGACAATGCGCGCCAGCGCGTAGCACGCATCGTGCATCAATTGTTCACGGCCCACCAAGTGTCACTGCTGCTGTGGCCCGCCTGTTCTCCCGATATGTCGCCCATCGAACACGTCTGGTAGCTGATCGACAACCGAGTTGCCCTGCAAGCACCACCCGCGGCTACGCGTGATGAACTGTGGCAACGTGTTGAAGCAGCCTGGACCGACATACCCCAAGCACACATCCAAAGCCTCTTTCGTTCGATGCTGCGGCGTGTAGCGGCCGTTATTGCCAGCCATGAGTGAAACACGAACTATTGATGTGTGCGTGTTCCGGAAGTCGCACGGACCTGTAAGCTCAATCGTTTCATCTTTATATCTGTTGTTATGTGTCCAGTAATCCTGGCTTTGCTATTTTGTGTCCTTCTTGGTGTTGCATTTTGGATGGCCAGCAGTATAATTAACTGGCTTGATGATCGTTCCTGGGTGCGGCGGACACCGGGAGTAGGGTACCTTTCGGATAGTATGTTCTCGACAATGAAATTCGGTAGTGGCAACGGGATGGTACGGAGCTATTTTCTAGGGCTGGGCAAGGGCTTTCAGTCGTTTTGGGCAAAACCATGAAAACCAGGATGTTTTCCCGTCATTTCACGGAAAAGTGTCAGGATTATTTTTCGTTAATTCACGAAAAAAATCACGGAAAACGGCTCGCGAATTTCAGAATTTTTTTGAAGGGAATTGAAGGTTGTCTCATTGTGTTTCAATGTTATTTACGCTTTCCAACCGTAGGTTGAAGATGCGTATATACTCCAGCCTTTTCCGTCCGTCCGTTCGTCCGCCTGTCCGCACGATAACTGGCGTAAAAATGGTTAGATTTCGATGAAATTTTAGTATGTGGTAGGGGACAAACTGGGGACAAACCCTAATGAAAATGGGACAAATGGGGTCAAAGGTCACGACGTAGGAGTGGGATCCATTCCATTGCCCTTATGCGTCACAACTTGCGTAAATATGGTTCGATGTCAATGAACGTTTACTATATGGTAGGGGACCGCCTGGGGATAAACCCTATTCAAAATGGGTGAAGTGAGGTTAAAGGTCAGGACATAAGAGCGGAATGCATTCCATTGCCCTTATGCGTCATAACTTGCGTAAAATGGTTCGATTTCGATGAAATTTCAGTATGTAGTAGGGGACCACCTGGGGACGAACCCTATTGAAAATGGACGAAATGGGGTCAAAGGTCAGGACATGGGACTGCGATCCATTCCATCGTTCTTATCCCATATTATTAAGGTGGATGTCAAGTAACTTTGCTTCCTATACTTCCAATGGAAAAACTTTTGTACACATTTCTTTCACAATTAATGTGTTCCCAAGGATGAAAATTTGAACATCGATTAAGGTAACTTCATATTATAACTTGGAATACTTAATATTTTCTAAAACAAAACCATAATTATATTAAAAATCAATAACTTTTCCTTTGGTGGAGTTGAAACCAGAAAAAGATGGCGCGGCCTGTATTTTCATGAAGTCAGTAGACTAACAAATGTTGGATTGCATAATTATGGTTATGTTTTAGAAAATATTAAGTATTTCAAGTAATAAAATTGAAGATATTTTAATCGATGTACAAATTTTCATCCTTGGGAACGCATTAATTGGGAAGAATATGTGTACAGAAGTTTTTCCATTCGAAGTACAGGAAGCAAAATTACTTGACGTTCACTTTAAAGGAGCAATTCTTGCATGTATGTAAATTTTTTTTTTTTTTTGGATTGGAGGTTTAACGACCACCGTGAGCAACTCAATGGGCTATAAGCAGTTGCCCGTCCCTAATTTAGGGTCACTGGTTCCAGGGAAGGGAGAGAGCCAGTGCCGTAAGACAAACACAACATCCATGCCTCACCGGGATTCGAACCCGGACCCCTTCGGACGAATGATCAGAGGCCAACGCCTTAGACCACTGCGCCACCGGGGCGGCAAATTTTATTTTGAAAACGACTCTAAGGATTTTGATTAAAGTCGTTAACCTACCGTTTTCTGGTACTAGAAATCGATTTAGCTTGATCTCGACTTTTGGAAAATTCATTTAGTGGGTTAAATAACCACCCCGAATTACCACGGTTTTAGTGTAGTGTCATGACGTCGTCCCATTAGATGTTGGCACGCGGTCACGCCATCTGTCTCATTACGTCACGCGTTGTTTGTGGATCCTATTAAAGTTTTATGACGTCACAGTCTTGTGAGCAGATATTCGCGATTTCCATCTGCCTCATTACGTCCTGCGTTGTGTGCGTATGTTCGTCCGCACGATAACTCGCGTAAAAATCGTTCGATTTCGATGAAATTTTCGTATGTGATAGGGGAACACCTGGGAAGGAACCCTATTGAAAGTGAACGAAATGAGGTCAAAGGTCAGGACATAGGAGCGGGATCCATTCTACTGCTCTTATGCGTCATAACTAACGTACAAAAGGTTCGATTTCGATTAAATTTTAGTATGTGGTAGGGTGCCACCTGGGGACAAACCAAGGAGGTTAGAAGAAGAGGAGGTGAAGGGACCCGTTTTGAGCGAAGCCAAAACACATCAGCTGTTTCTGTCCTCTCTCTGAGGTGGTGGGAGTCTGCGCTGCGAGAGTTCGGGAACGTGACGTCACTTCCTGTGGCTTAAACAGTCTTGCTTAGCGCATGCAAACCAAGGATGGAAAGAAGGATTATTTCGGACTTATTATTTCTTAGTGTCAGGCTTTTGTTTATATTTTAAACATGGTTACTTGCACATGGGCAGTATGCAAGTAACAATGCGCTCTATGCACTTCCGCTCAAAAAATCAATGCTGCCCCGGTGGCGCAGTGGTCTAAGGCGCTGGCCTCTGATCATACGTCCGAACGGGGTCCGGGTTCGAATCCTGGTGAGGCATGGATGTTGTGTTTGTCTTACGGCACTGGCTCTCTCCCTTCCCTGGAACCAGTGACCCTAAATTAGGGACGGGCGACTGCTTATAGTCCATTGAGTTGCTCACGGTGGTCGTTAAACCTCTAATAAAAAAAATCAATATTTTGTTAAATTTTTTAAAGAAATACCAACACATATTTTCCTGTGTTTTCTAGAAATTTTTTATTATGGGAATGAATATGTCAGCCTCAATTTTTTTCATGCCTGTATAGGTAGAGTAAGGGTCCGAAAAACCCGTTCAAAATCGCGATTTCCCCATAGAGATATACAGGAGATTCTCAGATTGGGCGCATTGGCGTTGTCAGGTGATAAAAAGTGGCGTCATGCCAGAAGCATAGAGAGAGGGGCTGTTGCCAGCTCCTCCTACTTCTAACTTTCTTGGGACAAACCCTATTGAAAATTGGCGAAATAGGGGTCACAGGTCAGGACATAGGAGCGGAATCACTTCCATCGCCATTATGCGTCATAACTTACGTAAAAATGTTTCGATTTGGATGAAATGTCAGTATGTTGTAGGGACCTGCCTGGGGACGAATCCTGTTGAAATGGGCGAAATGGGGTCAAAGGTTAGGACACAGAAGCGGGATCTATTCCATAGTCCTTGTGCATCATAACTTACGTAAAATTGCTTCTATTGCGACAAAGCTTTATCATGTTATTTCGGAGGTATACTGAACCAGTTCTGTTGAATATCATCGAAATGGAATCAAAGGTCAGGACACAGGAGTGAGATTTATTCCACAGCCATTTTCCTCATAACTTGAGTAATGATTTCAAGTATGCCGCCCCGGTGGCGCAGTGGTCTAAGCGATGGCCTCTGATCATTCGTCCGAAAGGGGTCCGGGTTCGAATCCCGGTGAGGCATGGATGTTGTGTTTGTCTTACGGCACTGGCTCTCTCCCTTCCCTGGAACCAGTGACCCTAAATTAGGGACGGGCGACTGCTTATAGCCCATTGAGTTGCTCACGGTGGTCGTTAAACCTTAAAAACGAACGAAACGAAACGAACGATTTCAAGTATGTTGGAAAGCATATCATAATCAATGCATTGCATGATTTTACTAACTTGTTTTGAGATGTTGCGTGGCTAGGTCATAAATGGCGTCAATATTTACCGCTATCGACACAGTAAAGACCTCCCACTGGGGGTTCATCTTTAACACGTGTTTTTTTTATTGGAGGTTTAACGACCACCGTGAGCAACTCAATGGGCTATAAGCAGTCGCCCGTCCCTAATTTAGGGTCAATAGTTCCAGGGAAGGAAGAGAGCCAGTGCCGTAAGACAAACACAACATCCATGCCTCACCGGGATTCGAACCCGGACCCCGTTCGGAAAAATGATCAGAGGCCATCGCTTAGACCACTACGCCACCGGGGCGGCCTTTAACACGTGTCTTTCAAGTTCATAATCTACAACTCAGATTTGGACCGTGTCGTAAGGACAATATTTTTTTAAATGCTTCTTGCATGTCTTCATGAATTTCTTTTTGCGTCATTTTTACGATTTCCAACCGAAGGTTGAAGAAGCGTATAACCGATATAGTCACGTTCCTTTCGAGCTCTGTGTTTGTGCCCAGTTTTTGAAAGTATATAGTGAGTGTTTGTTTCTATTTTTGTGTTCCCCTTCAAGAAGAAGATCTGTACATTCTTTTAGCTCAGTTCCCAAGTCGGTGAGTTGCATATTTTGTTTGCATTCAGCGTTTTATTATTTTCGATCAAGCTGATCGATCCTTAAGTTAATCCTCGCCATTTACAATGGCAGGCACTGATAAGGGTGATGTCCACGCCCACATCAGTGATGCTCATTCAACCTCCTCCTCCTCCTCACTCTCAGGAGACCAATCAGCATTTATGCACGTCAGAGACGTCATACGCATACAAAATGTGACGCGAGACTCCTCTGCAAAGGCTCAAGCTGATATCCCTGCCCAAGAGAGTGACGTCACCTTGACACACGGCCCTGGTTCATTTGCCGAAGCTATGGATGTGACCGAATGCACGGTTGCGTTGCCTTCAACTGGCTCAACTCAGTTTACCAAGCCGATACCAGCAATGAGCACTGTATCGCATCCTTCCGCTGCCAACTCTACGTCTCTCACTTACTCCACAGTGACCTCCGGAGCGAGAGTTCCTTCCAAGTTTATTGCTCCCGTTTTTCCTTACTCTTACGTCAGTGTTGAGGGTAGTTCTGCCACCATCGATATCATAGAGGATTCCCCAGCCGGGAAACAATTTTTCTCCACAATGGATTTCGGTGTCTGTTTTGATGCATTACCAGACACGAAACTCTAGGAATATAGTATTGCCCTAAAGAAGATGCTTCCTACAGGAGCTTATATCACTCATATGGCTCGAAAGCCACGGGCCGTATTAGTGTATTTTGCCCGTAAAGAACATGCAGACCTTGTGATGACTGCTGGCTTATCCATCAAAGATGTGCATCTTCTTGCTGAACCTGTGGCACAGCGACCTATCCAGGTCACTTTTCACCCAGTCCCACCTGAAGTCTCAGATGTCGCTCTATGCACTTTACTCAGCAAATTTGGCCGAGTGGTTGGACCAATAACGACCCTTTCGGCGGCGCCCAGAGATCCCGATGACAAATCCATTGCAGGGTTTCGTCGAAGTGCCCGTGTCATATTTCCGTCGGACGATCATCTGCTTGCGTGCCCGAAGATCCTAACCGTACGGTATGGCCAGCAACGTCGGAGAATCGACGTCATTACCTCCTTGCACTGCACGCTTTGCTATGGCGAAAACCATCTTCGCGTGCACTGCCCACATCAAGTTCCACCGACTCCGACTGGCGCTCCTACAGGTACTGTTCCTACCTCGAAGCGTACTACACCATCTACTTCAGCACAGCAGGCCTCGGAGCCAAGATATGATGAAAAAAGTCCGCTTACAGACGTTGGTCAATGCAACGCTCCCACAGCCGCTTCCTCTTTTTCACTAGAGGACTTTCCTACAATTGCCTCCCCACTCCCGCAACGTCGTCGCTCCACCACTGAGTCCCTTTCAGAGGGTTTACAACCAGCTATTACCACTGGAACCTCCGAAACAGCTGATGTGGAGTCCGTTGGTCCAGAGACGCAGTGTGAGGATGAGACGACCGAGCCTCCACTGAAGCGCCGCGGCTCTGGCCGCAGCAGGCGAGTAGCGAAGAAGCAAAACTCTACTTCACCTCGTTCAAACTCCCTCTCCAGCAGTTCTCCTCGACACACCTCGCCAGCCGAAGTCTCCTTTCGCACGGTCGAAGAGTTCGCTGCATTTCTCCAGACAGCCAATATACCTCCCGTACCACTCTCATACATTGATCTCCATACATACTTAACGAATCCGACAAGCTACGCAATAGCGCGTGCCTTAGCAGTCAAGAATCTATCGCTTTGCCAACTTGTGCCGGAGCAGATCTTCAATGTGTCGCATTTCTGCCACCAGAATGTTCCCACCCATTCGTGGGCACAAATTTTCTATAATCGTCTCAAGTCTTTTCCTCCAGCTCTGAAAGATCTTCAGCTAGAGGCAAGGAACCCCACAATTCAAGATCGTGTCACTTAATTGCAGGGGATTCGCTTCCCCCTCAGCAACTCTCTAGCATATGAAGACCTCAACCCGTTGGGGGCTGATATTCTTCTCCTTCAAGAGACAAATTGCAAACCATCTACCGTCTATTCTCGATGGCGCCGGTGGAACTTTGTGTTTCATCACGCCTATGGACTAACATCTCATAGCGGTCTTGCCATCGGCATTAGTCATACTCTCAATTCTATTATGACATCCCTCTCTGTGCGAAATATTTGTCGAGATCTCTTACAGCATGCATCCTTTACCATCGCGTTTTCCAGATATCATTTATTCAATATCTATATTCCAAGCACTACAACACATTTATCAGTTCTCTTCACGCGTCTTCGCAGAGCACTCAACCGTATCCCACCGTCAGACCATGTTCTCGTTGGTGGGGATTTTAACTGTACCCTGGATCCTCTTCTGGATAAGTCTTCTACAAATAGAGAGCGCCGCCATGCCCTGGCGAACCTGCTCCAGACAGTTGTCACGAACAACGCTCTTCGTGATGTACATCTGCATATTCATCCATGGTCGACTAATTACACTTGGCGCTCCTCTCATGCGCAAAATCCTTTCTTAGCCAGCCTTGACAGGTTTTATGCCTCCAGTACTCTACTTCCTGCCGTGACAGAATCGTGTGTGCATCCCACGGCCTCATCTGACCACTGCGCCATTGCCATCATAGTCCATACTGCACCATTTAAACCTAGGATAATTCGCCCGTGGACATTTGATGATGCACTTCTCTCCGACCCGGCATTCTGCTCTTCGGTCCGGTCATTCCTGATTGACAGACAACCGCAGCTTCAATCTGCACTCCGCGGATTAAATTCTTGGTTGGAGATCAAGCAACAGCTCGTTCTGCATGTCCGAAACTACTCTTTCCAACTAAAGACACTCCAGAACATGCGCCTAGACTATGTTCGTTCAATGCTATCCATGCTCAGTCTCAGTGATCCTCTCTTCTCCTCCTTTCAAGAAGAGCTTCGATCTCTTCTCACTCCTCTGGCGCAACAAGCTCTCCGCCGACTTCGTTTGCAACACCTGACGCCGGATGCTCACAACTATGAGTTCCTGACGTCGGTGGAAAACACCCGACGAGCTTCGTCCATACTTCATCATCTACGCCTTTCTTCTGGAGAGGTATCAGATGAGCCGATTGCGCTTTGTTCCCATGTCCGTCAGTACTTCTCCATGAAGTTCAGTGAACCTCCTCAACCATCCTCTGCAGCAATGGATTCTCTCCTTTCTAATCTACCTCAGGTTCCCCCCATCTCGTTTCTTCTCTTCACCTTTCCCCCACGCCCTCTGAACTAAACACTACATTCTTTTCTCTGAATTCTAGTGCTGCTCCGGGTCCGAACGGCCTAACCTTTAGCTTTTATAAAACTTTTCTGCCTCTTCTTCTTCCGTTTCTCCTATCCGCTTTCTCTGCTGCCTTTACTTACTCTCCACTCCCGAGGGTATTCACAAATGCATACGTTGTCCTTTTCCCCAAAAAAGGTGATCTCCTTGACTTGGTGAACTGGCGCCCAATTTCCCTACTGAATCTCGACTACAAACTTTATACCAAGCTTCTTTCACAACGACTGAATCCCATCCTCACTTACATCCTCTCCCCTAACCAGACTTACACAGTTCCCGGCCGTTCCTTATCTCACAACATCCATCTCCTGACTGATCTAATTCACCTTGCGCGCAACCGCTCTGAACCATTCGCCCTCCTCTCTTTAGACCAACAGTCCGCCTTTGATAATATCTCCCACACTTATCTCTCCGCCACACTTCTCCGATTTGGATTTCCATCTCCGTTTATTTCTCTTCTCACCTCCCTCTACCAGGACGCCAGTTTCCAGGTCAAGTTGCCCACCTTTCTTACAGCACCAATCCTCTTCCGCCGTGGAGTGACGCAAGGCTGCCCACTCTCCGGTCAACTTTTCGCTATAGCCTTAGAACCTTTTCTCCGCTCCGTTCAACGCTCTTTTCAAGCCACCCTGCCGCCACTCATCGCCCGCACGAGAACCATGTCACCACTTCCGTGGCGTATGCAGACGACGTTACCTTCTGTATACGCCTGGATTCACAGTTCTCTTTGCTCCAAAGTCTTTTCGCCGATTACGCCTCCGGCTCCGGAGCTGCAATTAATACAACCAAAAGCACAGGCCTGTGGTGCGGCTCATGGGTTGACCGTTTGGATTCCCCATGGGGAGCGCACTGGTCTTCAGCCTCTCAACGTTTCCTTGGCGTACATCTTGGCGTCCCAGGTGAAGCCTCCAGCACAACGTGGAATACCATCCAGCCACGTCTTCATCGGTCAACTGCGTTTTGGCGAAAAGCGCAGTTCTGCATCTCATATTTTCAACGTGCACGTCTTGCGCAAACCTATCTTCTCTCCATGTGCACACATTCCTGGCTTGCTACTAAATCCCCACTTCTTCGTCTCAATGATATCACTCGCTGCTTCACCTCAGTTATCTGGACCGGACACCACTGGCTCAGTGCCCCCAAGCTCAGCCTTCCTCCTGACCAAGGTGGCATTGGCCTAATTGATACACGACTGTACTATCAAGCTCTCCGGATTACTTCGTTCCTCCGTCTTCATACCTCACCTGTTGCCGACGCCGTTACCGCAAGGAATGTCATCACCTCTTCGAGCAACACTAATTTCACTTTCACTTCTTTCATTCTAATGGACCTGCGTACTACCACTCACTCTCGCCTTCCTCCTGCCTTACGGGAGACTCTTACCTTTTTCCGCTCTCTCCCGCTCACTCGATCCCCACCCGATTCCACCACTGAACTCTTTGCCGAACCTCTGTTCTTCTCCTCTCTTCTTCACCCCCTCATCTTTCATGCTTCGCCTATCCTTCTTGGCTCCGAGTCACTCTGTCTATGACTCCCTACTCTCTACCATCATTGCTAAGTTTCCTCATCTCGCAACCACCACCGGCCTGACCTTTGTTCCTTCCGCCTCCCTCCCCCTTCCTTTCTTTCTTTCAGTCGGCAGATCTACACTTCCACTCTCCTCTCTTTCAACCTCAGTTCTCTATCGGTTACTTCTAAAATCCCACTCTCCTATTCCCCTTCACATCCCTGATGTCTCCCAATCCTCTCTCACCGCTGTCTGGTCTGCCACCCTTTCTCCTCTTTCAGCTCCTCTTGAAATAAACACTCACTGGCTTTTTCTCCACCGTCGTCTTCCCGTTCCATCCATCCTCCACCGCATGACCATTCTTGACTCACCTCTTTGCCCCTTCTGTGCTCAAGAAGCTGATGTCTCTCACGTTTATCTACATTGTGTCATCCTCCTTCCACTACTCCATCTTGCATTTTCCATTGCTCAATGTTCAGCCACAACTGATCATCCTTTCGATGCTTATAAGACACTCCTCCTGCAGGTTTCTCCGCCAGTCAAGCTTCCACCCATCTGCTCATATATTTTCATCCTGTTTAAACATGTCATTTACGTATTTCATCAGCGCTGCCGAGATATCTCATCTCCTTATACCATCCACCAAGCTTCTGTGGAACTACTGTGCCACTTTCGGGAGCGTCTCCCTCAAGACTTCGTCTAGAGAACCTTGTGGCCGTCGCCCAACAGATAGAACAACATATCCGTTCCACCTGGTCTCCGGCCGCTTCCTGGTTCGCCGGCATGCCAGCGACGTTACAACTGACTGTCGGTAGTTTATAACCTCGTTGCTCCTAGCTCTGTTGAACTTCAGTTCAACGTGCATGCTCACCATTGGTTTTCGGAATCAAACTTCAACATACAGCTTATATCTTCTAACACATGTGAATATATATGCACCATACTGTACAAATGTATATAGTCTTACTTGTTTTCTCTTTGGTTATAATTTTTTCTACCAGTACTAAGACATCGTAATTCCGTTTGCCTTAGGTTTCACATTGTCTACTTTGTCATCTACAGTTCTCCTTTTGTACAGTGCTTCCTTATAATATTCTAGTTCTGTTATTTGTCAGCACTATAATATATTTATGCTTCGAGACGAAATGTTTCGACAATCTCTTTTATTGTTCTTGTGCAAAATGCCTGCACCTCTTACCACGAGGCTTCTTTGTGAATCAATACATCGTGCTGTATATAATGTACATAGAATTTTAGAGTTTGTATATTTTACCGTACAATATATGTACCAGGACGCCCATGTTCGCCTCCTGAACCCAACCTTGTTAATAAAATTGTGTTGAACTGAAGAAGCGTATATCTTCCAGCTTTGTCCGTCTACCTGTCCGCACGATAACTCGCGTAAAAGTTGTTCGCTTTCGATGAAATTTTAGTATGTGGTAGGGGACCACCTGGGGCCGAAACCTATTGAAAACTGACAAAATGGGGTCAAAGGTGAGAACATAGGAGCGGGATCTACTCCATTGCCCTTATGCGTCCTAACTTGACTAAAAATGCCTCGTTTGAGACAAAACTTTATCATATTGTTCGGGAAGTATACACTGAAGTGCCAGAAAAACTGGTACAGACGAGCTTATGCAAAATACATAGCAACGTCACCTATGCTCGTACTCGGTTGCGTCCGCCAGTGCGTGTATAAAGCGATAGATATCCTTGCCAGCTGTCAGAGCTGTTTTCGGCACGAGGATGAAAAGTAATAACGATTTAAGCGATTGTCAACGCGGTGTCATAGTTGGCGTTCATGAGATGAGCCATAGTATTTCGGAGGTACAAACGATGTTCGAATTTTCACGGAAGACCATTGCAACGGTGTACCGTGAATACAAGAATTCGGGCAAAACCTCCAACCTATGATACCAGTGTGGCCGTAAAAAGACATTGGGTGAACGTGACCACCGTCGGCTGTCAAGAATCATTTCACGTGAACACTCTTGCAGGTATCATCGGAATTCAATGCTGGAGCCTCAACAAGCATCAGCGGACGGATTGTGCAACGTACCCTGCACGATATGGGCGTTGGGAGCCGACGCCCAGCTCGAGTCCCCTTGATGGGTGCACGACACAGAGCTATGCGTCTCGCTTGGGCACGGCAACACTGACACTGGACACTTAATGACTGGAAACAAGTAACCTGGTCTGGCGAGTCGCGTTTCCAACTGTATCGGGCAGATGGAAGGATTCGTGTGTGGCACAAACCCCATGAAGCCATGGATCCCGCCTGTCAACAGGTACGTCTACAAACGTCTGTGACCGGCCAACGCTATGTGTGCATCCTTTCTGACGAGGTACACTCGTTCATGTCCTGCATTCATGCTGATGGGTTGGGCCTGTTCCAGCAGGACAATGTACCTCTACACAAGTGCCGGGATGCCACATTATGGTTAGAGGAGCATTCATCTGAGTTTGTTGTGTTGCCATTTCCACCCAAGTCCCCAGATCTGAACGTGATAGGATGTCGTGCAACGCGCTATGAAACACAGGAATCCGAGACCTCGGAATTCATCCGAATTGTGGAACGCTCTGCAGGAAGTATGGTGTGCATTGCCTACAGCATATTTCCAGAAGCTAGTGGAGTCCATGCCCCGTCGTATTTCTGCAGTCCTGCGCTCCCGTGGGGGGGGGGGCATACCAAGTATTAGACTAGTGTACCAGTTTTTCTGGCACTTCAGTGTACTTAACCGGTTCTGTTGAACATCATTGAAATGGTATCGAAGTTCAGGACACTGGGGCGAGATTTATTCCACAGCCATTATCCTCATAACTTGAGTAATAAATTGAGTAATGATCTCTGGTATGTTGGAAAGCGTATAATAATCAATGCATTGCACGATTTTACTAACTTGTTCTTTAAAAGGAGGTGCCAAATGACCCCACGGTGCTTCATCTCTTAACAGTCACCACCTTCATTCACCTTCCTTAATTCCACGCCCTCTGTAAAGGAAAAGAAAATATGTTGTAAAAAATAAATGGTGTGAATCATTGCTCAAAATGAAAATTTTCCGGTGTGATCATATTTAGCTAAAAATCCTCCGGAAAAAATACCTTCGCCAGAAAATATCCAAAACTGAAAAAAGTAAAAACAAAATCCCCGGAAAAAAAATTGTTTTATTTGAAAATGTAATTGATAATTCCATGGAATAATGTTACGCCGTAAGTCAGAAACGATGACGGTCGATTAGAGTTGGTCGGTTTGAAGATTCCAGCGAGCACTATTTATGCTACACCGAGGACTGGTGTTAAACTTGTTTATAACGAGAAGTCCCTACCCCTGGGCCAACGAATTAGCTAGACTTCCGAAATTCGGCTAATCATTAGTCATTCAGCTGGACTTGAACCCACCACTTCAAGGTCTCGAGCCGGGAATACAGTACCCTTCGAATAGGTCGGGCAATTAGAACCTCCGCAATCAGAATGTATATTCAGTCCTAAATTAATAGCAATCTGACCGCCTCCCAAATGCGTACACCACTCCCAGACCCTTTACGGTTCCCTCATACCTATTTCTGAAGAGCACAAGGCACATAACATTTCTAATTTTAAGAATGTAAGTCAAGGACGTAAAAAAATAATTTCTACAGTTTCCAACTAAAATTAGTGTTGGTATGCCATACCGGTCTATACTGACCCATTTCGACCACTGGTGTGAATTCAGGGGAAATTTCTGAAAATAACGTGAAACCTAGTTGGGGCTAAATGTCCGTCTTTTAACGAAATTTCCGTTTTCAAATGTTCCAGTTTTTTTTAACTTCCGTATTCTAGCAGATTTTCCGTAGTCAGTAAATTTTGTTCATTTCAGAAAAGTCCGTTTCAATTGTTTTCGTTTTTTACGCTTTCCAACGGTAGGTTGAAAAAGCGTATATGCTCCAGCTTTGTCCGTCTGTCCGTCCGCACGATAACTCGCTTAAAAATGTTCGATTTCGATGAAATTTTAGTATGTGGTAGGAGACCGCCTGGGGACGAACCTTATTGAAAATGGACGAAATGGGGTCGAAGGTCACGACAAAGGAGCGGGATTCATTCCATTGTCTCCTTATGCGTCATACCTTGCGTAAAAATGGTTTGATTTCGATGAAAGTGTAGTATGTGGTAGGGGACTACCTCCGAAAGTGTAGTAATGTGGTGGACGAAATGGGGTCAAAGGTCACGACATAGGAGCTGGATCCATTCCATTGCCCTTATAGTTCATAACTTGCGTAAAAATGTTTCGATTTCGATCAAAATTTTGTATGCGGTAGGGGACCACCGTGGAATGAATTCTGTCAAAAATGGACGAAATGGGGTCAAAGGTTACGACATAGGAGTGGGATCCATTCCATCGCCCTTCCTTATGCGTCATAACTTGCGAAAAAATGTTTCGATTTCGATGAAATTTTAGTATGTCGTAGAGGACCACTTGTGGTCAAATTGTATTGAAAATGGATGAAATCGGGTCAAAGATCAGCACATAGGAGCGGGATCCATTCCATTGCCCTTATGCATCATAACTTACGAAAAAAGGCTTCTATTGCGACAAAACTTTATCATGTTGTTCCATAGGTACACTGAACAGGTTCTGTTGAATATCATCGAAATGGGGTCGAAGGTAAAGACACAGGTGTGAGATTTATTCCACAACCATTAGCCTAATAACTTGACTAAAAATGCTTCGATTGCGACAAAACTTTATCATGTTGTTCCGGAGGTATACTGAATCGGTTCTGTGTAATATCATCGAAATGAGGTCAAAGGTCAGGACACAGGAGCGATATTTGTTTCACAACCATTATCCTTATAACTTGAGTAATGATTTACGGCATGTTGGAAAGCTTATCATGATCAATGCATTGCATGATTTTACTAACTTGTTATACAGAAATTTAGCAAAATCGAAGACGCAGAATTTTTCAACCGTTGCACCAGAAATCCCTTTTGCGCCTGGGATTGAACTGAGGTCGATTGGGTTAGGTTTACACAACCCGAGCGTCTTAACCACTAAGCCAGAAAGTCTTAAGAATTGCGCTCACGTTCAAGGTAAAACTAATTGATCGATGATATATTTCTTTTTTTTTTTTTCTCATTAATGGCAGTCATTTTATTTCCTGTTAGAGCTTGTTATTTTCTTGAATATGTCTGTAATAATTTTATTTTTTCTGTAGGAGTTATCACAAAGAAAGTAATTTTTTCAACGCGATATTTCGAAGCAATAGAATGCTTTGGAACTTCAGTTTTTTTTTTTTTTAAACTGACAGTAACTTTTATGCATCTATAAAAAATGATGAAATGTGCTGTTTCATAGTAATATTTCACAAAACTCTGAATGTAAAATTAATTTTTGATAGCTGTAATAGCTTTTATCTTAAGCACTCCACAGGCTGATGCCATTGTACAATCACCTATACAATAATTTAAATTACCAGTTTAAGGGTAACACAAAATATATTAGCTGGTAACCCTGTGCCGCAATAACCAAAATACATGCTATTTGCTATCCACAATATTTGATCTCGCTACAGAACTTCAAAATCAGTTTCTTTGACCGACGATTGATATACTGTATAACAGTTAATCAAATCTCAAGCATTCCCACGAATCTCTCCTCTTACCAGAATGTTTCCGTCATACGGATTTTTTGATTGAAGGTTTAACGACCACCGTGAGCAACTACTCAGTGGGTTATAAGCAGTCGCCCGTCACTATTTCAGGGCCACTGATTCCAGGGAAGGGAGAGAGCCAGCGCCATAAGACAAACCCAACATCCATGCCTCACCGGGATTCGAATCCGGACCCATCTTGGACGAATGATCAGGAGCCATCGCTTAGACCCTCCGTCATGGATACGGACAAGGTGAGAACGGAGTTTTACCGTAAATATACGAAGGGATTTGCGGAAAGGTTGCCGAATTCCGAATTTTCCGTTAACACATCTTAACCACGGAAATTTACCATCAATATAAGAAAGGAATTGTGGAACGGCTTCTGAAAATACAGAATTTTCCTGTCATACGAAAAATCCGTGAAAATAGGAAATTTTTTCTTCCATTTCACAGAAAAAAGTTGCATCCGAAATATGCTTCGTTAATTCATGAAAAGATGTGCTAGACATAACCTAACCGTTTTTCACATGTTTTCAAACACATCTGCGAGAGTAAAAAAGATGCCTTTTCAATCTCCTTAATATTAAATTCATCCATATTAACAAATAATTAAGCAATTAATTCCGACACGAAATGCCATGGGAACAGGATGTTAGCACGTCCACGTCAAACGAAAACCCATGAATGCTCAGTGCAAATGATGCGATGTGAAAAGTAACTCTCTTTTCCCTGACTCTTGATCTGGACAATGTCAGCGAAAGCAAATGCAAAAGAAGTATCGTTTTACGATTTTGTGTTAGTAAATCTAACGTCGGTGCCCTATCGTCGGTCGGTGGAAATCTTCGTTTATTTAAGAAAGAGACGACGATATTTTTGCATGACAAACCATTTTACACTCCGCTGGCAACAGCATCGAGCACAAAATTCCACACTACGCACTTTTCTTTGAAATATTTTTTTCTTTCCAAAAACAAAACAGAAATAAAACTGGATCGAAGTCGGGTCAGGAACCCGCCTTGACCCGACCCATTTGACCCGCAAGAAAGTATCTAGCTGCGACCCGTTTGAATGGTCAGGGAAAAAAACGTTTTGGAAAAACGTGACCCGTTTCCATCTCTGGTTACTCCCTGATCATTTCACGATCACAGTGGCATATTTAAAAAGGGGTGAGTGTGTGTGTGTGTGTGTGGGGGGGGGGGTGTATTTTCCATCCACGATCACAGCGACGTATTTAGAGGAGGGAAGTAAAACACTTTCGGGAGGGGCCGAGGCGCCCTCCCGTAAGTGTTTCACGTTTTTTTGAAAATGCACCTTGCATTATAAAAAGTGCTTTAATATAGTAAAAATGCATCAACTTACATTATGAAATAGTGCTTTAACTTTCATTTTGACCTAGTGGATTTCAAAAAGTTCCATTTCCTGTCCCCCCCCCCCCGACCACTTCATGATTACTCCATGACCATTTCCCGATCACAGTGGCGTATTTAAAAGGGGGGGGGACCTTCCATCCACGATCACAGCGGCGTATTTAGAGGGGAAAGAAGTGAAAGACTTTCGGGAGGGGTCGAGGTGCACTCCCGAAAGTGTTTCACGGTTTTTGTGAAAATGCACCTTGCATTAGAAAAAGTGCTTTACCCTCTTAAGAGAAATGCCCAGAAAATTTCCTGGGGAAGCTGTACTGCCCACACCGTTCTATCACGGAAGATTTTAGTGGTATGTTTAGTGCTGAATGCGTTCACGCACGAAACATTTCCGCGCCCATTTTACTAATTTGAAAGTACTTCATATGTTGGCTGAATGAAGGGGTCAATGGAACGGTTAATTCAAAGATTCAACCGTTCCATTAACCACTGAAGGGGTTAATATAATGAAAATGCAACAACTTACATTAGAATATAATTCTTTAACTTTCATTTTATCCTGGTGGATTTCAAAAACTTCCGTTTTCTGCCACCCCCTCTCCCGATTTTTTAATATGCACCGAAAAGTTTTTAATATGCACCTACATGCTCCCCCGCTTCCCTGCTTCATAAAACTTCGGGACATACACACATAGACTCATTCTCTGACCTTGAATTGCCTGAGTCCATTTCCATAGGTAGTTCCCTGAGTTCATTTCTCTGAGTGCCCTGATTGTGTGTGTGTGTGTGTGTGAGAGAGAGAGAGAGAGAGAGAGAGAGAGAGAGAGAGAGAGAGAGAGAGAGAGGGGGGGGGGGGTCGTTCTTACCGCGCCGACTTACATCGTTGTCATACTGCCCCATCGTAGACGCACCATGTCTAACACTCTGGTCTACCGCTGCACACGGAGTAAGTTTTAACGGACTTAATACCTACTAGCGCGTTTTCTGGAACCTTGTTTGCTGCAAACTATCCTCTGTAGCACAATATTAACGGCACAGATTGTGTAACACAGCAGCAAAAAATTTGTGATGCTTCTCCCACTCGTCGTTTGGAATTAATCATAATTCCTTCTTCTACAGAGAGCTCCACCAAGCGTGGTTAGTCGACTGACCGGAAAAAACCTGCGATTTCATGTACCCGCCTCACTCAAGGGGAGAGAAGGGATATATGAAATGTACCCACCTCAGAGGTGACGCACGTGTCAAGACGGCAAGTTGCAGCGAAAAGCCTATCGGACGAATGATCAGAAGCCAGAGTTTAAACCACTGTGCTACCGCGGCGTCACCAGCGAGATGTAGCGGCCTCTATGCAGCACCCTATTTTATCGCACACCATTGCTGAGGCAGGACTCCATTCTCGGCTACCCTTCTGCCATCTATTAACCACTCTACATCGACGGCTCCGTCTGGAGTGATGCCGTGACCAGGAACCATAACCGGCCTCAGACTGGGTTCCCTTTGTTTTTAGTGACAAATTCCGCTTCTGCCTTGGAGCGGATTACTACAGCATTCTTATATGGAGGATGACCAAAAAACTCTCACATCGAGACTCAGTTCTGGAGCAGCACACACCACCACTTCTTGTAGTGTTATGCTGTGGGGAAGCCATTTCCTATGAGAGCCGGACGTTCTTAGTCGTAGTAACAGGGCCGTTAAAAACACAGGAATACGTTCAAGAGATCGTGCGATCCATCGTGTTGCCTCTATGTCCCTTCTGCCAGGGGTCCATTTGAATAATTCCCGCTCACACACGGCTCACTTCTCCCGGAAGTAACCCCCAGCTGAATAAATCCCGCTCACACACGGCTCACTTCTCCCGGAAGTAACCCCGTAGCGTTGAATCCCTTTCTTGGCCAACCAGATCCCTAGATCATTTCCCTATCGAGGACATGCTGGTGCGTCAACTGCGCCCATCTCTGAATATCGGGAATCTCGTGCAGCAATTACAGGACTCTTGGCGCAATCTGTCACAGGACAACATCAGAGGTTTGCCTGACTTAATGCCACGCCGCATATCAGCGTGCAACACTGCTAGAAGTGGGTTTACGAGTACTAATCCGTAGCAGTTATGGCACGATTCTCCTGAAATAAAGAACTGATTACAATAGCAGCGGAACTCTTTGTTTGCCGCCCCGGTGGCGCAGTGGTCTAAGCGATGGCCCCTGATCATTCGTCCGAAAGGGGTCCGGGTTCGAATCCCGGTGAGGCATGGATGTTGTGTTTGTCTTACGGCACTGGCTCTCTCCCTTTCCTGGAACCAGTGACCCTAAATTAAGAACGGGCGACTGCTTATAGCCCATTGAGTTGCTCACGGTGACCGTTAAACCTCCAATGAAAAAAAACCTCTTTGTTTCTCCATCCACAATGCACATGTTAAGTTTTGATACGATGGGAAGCTTGCTTTGAGGTGCGTCGATGTTTTTAGGCGACTTTGTTTTTTTTGCAAACCTTTCGCAAACGTTAACGCACTGAAGTGGCAAATTATTAGGAACACCTGTAAAAATACAGGTTTGTCCGCGTTCCCTAACTCCGGAGTTAGTTGCTTTCTCAACTATGCTACACGGACGGAATGTGTCGCTGTATATTTATCGTTTTGACACCTGCTTCACCTCTGTAGTACGTCACATCATCTCCTTCTTAATATATATATTTTTTCTATTTCTATTTTATTTTGAAGCGAAAAATGGAATTTTTCATTAATTCCAGACGATGTGTGGAACAAACATCATACATTTTTCGAAGAACCCAACGGCTAGTACATCCATTTTTACAATCGGGCGCCAATGTGAAAACACAAGTTTGTCCGTGCCCCCTCCTCAGGCGTAAATTGCTCTCCCAAATAAGCTACACGGCCGGAATGTGTAGCTGCAGATTTGTCGTCTTGACACGTGTTTTAACTTTGTAGTACATCCCACACATACTAATGCCGCATTGGGCCGTACTTCACTTTCAAAACAGACTGTAATCGATCTGCGGCATATTCTAACAAGGTGCTGATATCGTTCGGCGGTTATGTTCGCCCAAGTGCATGTGATGGCGTCTGTCAATTCACGAATGTTGTCTGGAGGAAGATCTCAGGTACGAACTCTCTCAATCTTATCACACAGGTGCTCAATTGAGTTAAGATCTGGGGACTGTGCTGGCCATTTTAGCACTTTGAAATCACGTATGTGCTTCTGAAACCACTTTGTGGCGATCCGAGCTCTGTGACATGGCACATTGTTACTCTCGAAATTGCCCTCCCAATATAGAAACACCATGCACATGCAAGAGTGTGTTTGGTCTGCAATGAAGTTTAGATACCTCCTGGCATCCAAGTGCCGTTCCACAGGTACAAAGGAATCCAATGCTCACCACAGAGACAGACCACAGGCCATTACACCGCCTCCACCAGCTTGTTCGGTGAGAGCTGGCTAACTGGGATCCATCGATTCGAGCTGTTGTCATCGATTCTGGCCCGTCCGTTGGCGTATGTTAACTAAAAGCCTGATTCATCGGACAAGAAGACCTTTTTCCAGTCCTCAAAAGTCCAGTTTTCGTACTCCTGTGCCCATTGCAGATCAGTTTGTCGGGGTTTAGCAGAGACGAGTGGTGTTCAAGTGTGACGTATCAGTCAAATAGACAAGGAAGCATCCATAAGCCTGCAAACGTAGTACAATTGGGAAAATAGGCGCTCCAGAGCCGGAATATTCGAATTCCACTGTCGGCAAAAGAAAGGTTATATTGCCGCTTGAACCGAAAAGGATTTCATTGCCGTGAGGACTGAAAACAAATGTGGTGTTTCTTCCGCACAACGCTCGTAAATAAAAAAAAACAACTTCTACAATTAAAAAGTCACCGAGTGTTGCTGTCGGTTAAACCAAAACCTTCTGAACGATTTTTTGCCTTGCCTTTCTGAAGGAGAGAGGGGGTGGTGGTGGTGATGTAACGAATGAGTCAAATAGACAATGAAGTAGAGATAAACCTGCCGGCGTAGTTCAATTGACAGAACAGCTGCTCTGGAGTAGTCTAATTCCACTGTCGACATAAAAACAGGGGGGATAAAAGTGGTGTCTGCTGTTATAATCCATTTGCTTCAATGTGAGGCGGCTGTATGTGCTGAAATCCTCTACTGGATACCGCTGTTGTACTGCGCGGTTACATGAAGCAACGGAGCTCCTCTGTTACCTCGTACAATCCACCTGAGCCCACTTTGCCCTAGAACATCGACCAGTTGTTTTCGCCCACACTAAGGCCGTTGACTGCTTGTTTTGTTGTTTGCGCACCACTCATGGTACACCATCGATACAGTTATTCTTGAATAACCGAGAAGGCTTGCCTTTTCTGAGATGCTAACACCTGCCCACCTAGCTCCCACTATCATGCCTCTCTCAAAGACGCTAAAATCACGAGTCTTTCCCATATTTTCCTTATCTTTGAGAGTTGTACCGAAAGTAATGCAAAAGCGGGCATGATTTTTATTAAAGGACAAAGGTCATTCAAATTTTACATGCTAGTAGAGTAACTATTCCTGTATAGTTAACCCTTCTTCATTGCAGGTAAATAATAGATTCCAAGCAGAAGCAACGTGCCGTCATTGAATTATTCTGACGAAGGAAGGGTGCAGGCTGTTCGACATCGACAGAAGGCTACAGAATGTTTACGGAGATGACACCATTGAAAGGTCAGATGGATAAAGAAGTTTAAAGAAGGCGAAACCAGCATTGAAGACAAACCACGCAGTGGGAGACCATCATCTGCGACCACTGACACGAATCGTCAGCGAGTGGATGAATTGATTTTCGCGGAGAGGCGAGTGAGCTATTTGCACAACTGGACTGTGATCACAATTTCAGAAGGTGGAAGACATAGGGTATCGGAAAGCGTGTGTAAAGTGGGTACCTCGGCAGGTGAGACTCGATTTAAAGCAGAGAAAGCTGGAAGTTTGCTCTGATCTGCTGGAAGCGTTTGAAGCCAATGAAGATTTTTTTGTTTCGGTTTGGTGACAGGGAATGAAACGTGGGCGTATCTTTAGGATCCGGAAGCGAAGAACCGATCCATGGAATGGAGTCACACCTCTTCACCAAAACCTAAGAAGTTTAAGAGACATCGATCAGCACAGAAAGTCGTGGTGACTGTTTTTTGCGATGACAGGGGGTGTCATTCTCCTTGATTTTCTGGTACGTGGCCGTCCCATGACCAACGAGCGGTGCATTGAGACACTCAAGAAGCTTAGAGAAGCCATAAGGAGGAAGAGATTGAACAAGAATCTGAAAACTATCCACATCCCCCATGACAATGAAAGACCACACACATCTTTGGCAACAAATCAGGAGATCGGAGAATTAAGCTGGTTGGTGGTCTCCCATCCACCGTGCAGCTCAGATCTGGCACCCTCCGACTTCCACCTGTTCGATCCAACGAAGGACAGTCTCCGGGGGGGGCAACGATTTGATGACACAGACGAGATGAAAGTGGCTGTGAATAAATAGGTACAACAGTCCACACCTGAATTTTTTCAAAGAGGATTCGAGAGTTGGGTTCGACGATGACGCAAATGCATTGCTCGTGATGGAGACTATGTTGAGTAGTACCTTTGTATAGGGAAATAGTTACTGTACCAACATGTGCTATTTGAACGACTTCTATCAGTTAATAAAAAAAGTTATGCGCACTTTTGCATTACTTTAGGTACAACCCTCGTACATTCGTACACATCTGAATCCTTTGTAGTAAGCTCTTTGTAAAGCCACCTCAGCGCCGCAGTTTTTGAGTGCGGATGACACGTGTCTGTTTCCCACTGGGTGGCCCTAATATTTTGCTAGTTTAGTGTATTAGTTCTGTGAGCATTCCAACAATATTGTCCGTTTAGTAAGCAAATTGGTTGATGAATATTGTTGCAGAACAAAACACTTTTCTGTTTTTATTTTTGTCACAGAATAACATTGTTCCTTCGCAACAAATCAAGATAAGGTATCTCCTGTTCTTCTTAGAATGATTTATATTTTATTTTCGAAGCTTAGTGGTGGGTTGAATCTTTTTTTTATCCAAAGTCCCCTTACTCTGGGGGTGAAGAAATCTTTCTTCCGCTCCTAAGTCCCCTTACTCTGGGGGTGAAGAGATCTTTATTCCGCTCATAAGTCCCCTAGGTATGGGGTGAAGTCTCGTTGATGTTTCCTAGTGTGATGTCCGTAAGTGATTTTTCCTTTAATTTATTTTTTGATCACGTTTTGGTTATTATTTCCTAGTCTAATGCATGAGTAGTTATATCACTTTTTTATTACTGTAAAAAGCATCGCTGGATTAAATAAATATCACTAAATACGCGTTATTAAGCAGAGAAGGAATGTTAGAACAAAAAGAATAGAAAAGCGCACAACGCTTAAGTTTTTTGCGCTAAAATAAATGCTAAGAGCATTTAAACTGCGGAGGAGTTTGTAAGCAGAACTCTGGAAATAGAGTCTAGCTAAAACGGTTGTGTTTCTTAAATAAAAGGTAAAATTTCTCTGGAGAAAAACAGTCGAACAATAGTTCGGTTGTCTTCTTACGCTCGCTTTTTATTCAGGAGTTTTCTTTTAGTGTTAGTTATATACTCGCTAGAAAATTAACTTAATTCCTATGCTAGTCGATCAAGTTTTAAATGCGTCCCCACCTTGAGTTACTATTGGCGCGGAACTTCTCGTCAAAATAAATAGACAAAGTCATCGATCTTTCCACGTTATTCTTTAATTAACACACATCAACTGAAAAATTGTACTTCGACACCTTTGGGATCGAATCCCAGATCTCTCGATAACTAGTCCAATGCGTTCGCTTTACCTTACGGTGCCAAGAATCCACGGCGCTATGTGTGTTTATCTGTCAGCATCTGACTTTGCAAATCTGTTGGAAAGGGCTCAGCAACTAAGAGGCCTCCATTTGGTGGAAATTAACGATACAAGCTTTTTTAATTATAACTAATAAATCCAAAGAGCGAGAGAAATGGTGAAAATCTTCCAAATACGTGGAGGCAATGTAAATAGACCAAGTCATTGCTATTTCCACGTTATTCTTTATTTAACACACAGCAACCGAAAAATTATATTTCGACACCGCTGGGAAAAGTTGAAAAAACTTCGACAAAGTGAGAAAACAAACAAACACTCTGTGAAGTAGTGCGGTTTGCCGAAATGCGCGCTCGAAATGATTTCTGAGAAAGCTGCCATCAGCAATACGTTGGAGATAATTTAGCTGTTCGAAATAGGAAAGAAAAATCTACCTCTTTTGTCTAAGAGGTTAGACCCTTTAATTCGCTTATGCACTAAACGAATTGTTCTCGTCATATGCAAAAAATTAGATCGGACAATAGCGAAGAAATGCATCATAGGAACGTCTATTGGGCGAAATTACGCTCCTCGCCTTTTTGTTGTTGTTTCTCTTGTTTTAAAGTTAGCTCTAAGGAATATATAAACAGTTTACGTCCCCTAAATTATGGCCACTGATTCCAGGGAGTGAAGAGAGCCAGCCCGAATCCAACGCGGACGATTAGCCAGAAAGCTTCGCCCCTGTCCACTCGGTTTCCGAGATGGCTCAGAATGGCTGTCCGCAACAATGGGAGCGCGCTATTCTTGCGAGAAAAATGTCAGTGTGGCTCTAATTGCGCTTCACTTGTTCCTAAGCGTCACTACCTTCAACCTACGTACAATTTCACTACTGTTAAAGTCTATTTCTTGTTTTCTCATAGTGTTCGTCGCAAGCAAATTTCTCGTTATGAGCTAACCATCGTTAATAGACTGATAAAGAAAAATAACCTCTGCTAAATATCACAATAATCAGGTAAATATCACCAAAATCAGGTAAATATTACGTGTCGTCTTCTTAACTTGTCAAACAAACGGGAGTCGTACAAAAAATTGCTTCAATGCAAATTGATCCTGTAATAGCAAAACACGTATAAAAATGACGTATAAACGTCGTGAAAACTACTCCTTTGACACCATCTATTTATTACGACGTACAAAACAGTTATATCCAACAACGCATGGTCACGCGAAATACACAACTTTGCTGAGGAATATCAAGGGTCATCTAATTTCCTAGTCGATTGGGAGTTGGCATCCTCACGGTCCGAGGCGAGATTATGTATGTACACTAAGTGCTCACTTAATTACGACCACCTACTTAATACTTCGTGAGCACTCCTTTCGCACGGAGAACGGCCGGTACCCACCTGTGGCGTTCCCTCTACGAGATGTTCATAAAGTTGTGTGGGGATTTGCAACCCAGCTGTTTCTATAGAAGTCCATAGATATTCAATCGAGTTAAGATTAGGTGAGTTTACGGGCCATTCGAGATGTCTCACATCATCACTGCGTTCATCGAACCATTCTTGCAGAAAAGCGGGGCGTATAACATGGGATATTATCATCTCTGGGTGAAGAAACAACATTTGGTAGTTTCTAGTAGTAGCCATAGTCCATACACATGCATTAGAGATCCCAGTTCATGCCAGCTAAACATGTTTCATATCATACAACAGCCCCACCGGCCTGGATAATTGATGTCATGCTTGAGATGTCCGTAACCTTATGCTGATGAAGCCAAATACGGATTCGACCATCGGCAGAATGGAATAAATATCGTGGTTGATCGTACTTCCAATAATCTGTCGTCCAATCCGCATGCTATTGGCACCAGCAGAGTCGTTTGCGCAGTTGGATTGATGTTAGGAGTGGGTGGTGAATAGGAGTCTACTTTTGTAATCCATCCGTGCCGACGTGCAACCCATAGTCACACAGGATATTGTTTCTGGTTGATCCATATTACTTGGCGCGAAACGGGAAATTGCGCTCTGCCGATTGCTCTGTACAAGGCGACGTACCTGTTATTCACCTCTTTAATCCACCTTTCACCACTGTTTACGCTGGTTGGTTTTTTCGCCATTTCGGTACAACCCCTGCTACATTTCAATCATAGAGACACGCTGACAATCCCTAACGTAGTTGTTTCCGAAATGAGCATACCAGCCATTCGTGCGCCCACAATTTGGCCTTTCGTAAACTCCGATTAACATTTGATTTTACTCATTAGGCCAGTAACTTCGTTCTCACTGCAACCTATGAATGTTCAGTTTGATTCAGGTCGGGAGATTTGGCGTTCAAGAGAAAATGTGAGATACTTGGACACGATCTTCGAACAATATAGGCCTTGTTAAACGGGTTATTGTTTTCTGAAAGACTCCAGTACCATCCGAATACACGGCTATTACGTAGATCATTTGGTCCAAAAAAATTCCTGCGTAGAATCCAGCGGCGGAGGTGTGTCCAACGGATATGTAGAAACTCAATTATATCTGTGAGAACAATTCCCATGCAATGACACCACTGCCACCTGCTTGTTTCCCTTCCAACCATGTAGTCTTATTAGAGCTGTACATCTTCGCAGCGCTGAATGTGGACTCGTCTGAGTATTGGGGATAGAACTTGGACTCATCGGACCAGGCGACCCTTTTTCCAATCGTCCATCGTCCAATCAGGTGGTCCAGTGTCCATGGTATGCGGAACTGTTGATGATGGTCGTTCGACAACTGCACAGGAACTGACTTCCGACTCCTTAGACTCATGCTCAAAAGAGAGTTCCCTGGGTTATGTGCTCGGAGATATTTCTTAGTGCGGCTGGTTGCAGTTACCTGACCGGTCATGGACCACCTATTGGGCCGGATAGCCATCCTCAATTGTCAACCAGTGGTGCCCTCGCGTTTATGGCCCGTCGAGTGGATGTGAGTGTTCCTCTTCAGACGATTCCCTCCACATCTTCGCTACTGCGGCTCTCGAATGGCCACTGCGGTTGCTAAGATGCTACTTCTTCCCCCTCTCCTGACTTCGGCAACCATTCCCCGTCAAAATCCTGCAAGTCCTTCCCGTTCCCTGTTGTACGGGCTTCGTATTGTCTAAGTGACAAGCTATTCCCGTGCCATCTATTTATGTTTCGCGCCGATCGCTATTGCTATGTGCTGGGGTCTAGTCTACTCGTGGAGACATTTTCTAACACTTTCTGGGATCACCAGAAAAGCAAAATACTTCCTTAATCTTTTCATGTGGGCATCAAAAGAACACTAGACTTATAAACAAAAGAGTGGGGGGGGGGGAAAGGTAAAATAAAAAATGGAATATTATAACGTCGAGAACAATGTTATCGTCAGCTAAAACAGTTTAAAGTGCGTTGGTGAAAAATCTTTCGTTTGTGTGCTCTGAAATGTTCTAAAATAATGCAATGAATTAAATAAAAATAAAATAAAAATGCCAAAGGGTTTTTCGATGATTCTGACACACAATCGGAGTATATACACCCTTAGCTCAAAAAACATCACGAAGCTTCAGAGCAAGCGTCCCTTCGTATATAACTTCCTGTGCAATGCGTGTGCATTGTAGTGACCACAGCAATGTGATTCTTCATTTCAAAGGAGTCCTAGCATAACTGTTGCAAATTAGTACCTCCTAAAGTCACCTGTGGCTGCGATGAACGCTGATATACAGCATGGCATAATAAAACAAAACTAATGCACAAAGCCCCCGATGTTTCGTGATGACTGGGGATGGGGGTTCACCATTGTAAGCAGCTCTATAGTTTTAAGCAGTCGCCCATCCCTAATTAAGGACCAATGGTTTCAGGAAAGTGAGAGACTCAGTGCTGTAAGACGGATTACATCCGTGCCTCAAAAGGATTAGAATCCGAAACCATCTTGAACAAATGCCCAAAAGCCAGCGCTAAGACCACTGCGCCACTGGGGTGTCACTAGGCTGTTAACGTCCCAATTCCTACGACTAGGGACACCCTGCTCTCATAAGGAATGGCTCCCCACATCTAAACATCCCTAGTGGTAAGGGTGTGCCGCTCAACAACCGAGTCCCGTTGTGAGCGTTTCCCAGACTTCCTCCGTTTGCGAATGCGGTAGTTATCCGCTCCAAAGCAGAAGCGGGATTTGGAGGTAAAACGATGCGGCGGCAGTCGGAGGCCGATCATGGTTCCTGGTCACGACACAACTCCAGACGGAGTCGTCAGAGTTCAACAGTTAATGAAAGACGTTGGAAGGGATGACGAGAACATTGACCTGTATTTGTAAGTCGTCTCGTAATGGTGTGCGACGATACAGAATGCTATGTAGAGACCGTTTCATCTCACTGGTGGTGATCCATTGGAGAAGTTCAAGCTGGTCGGACTATAAGGCTATCCTGTCTCCCAGTTGTCAGTCTGTGCCGACCATAAACTTCTCGGTGTGCGCGGGTGTGTGTGTGTGTGTGTGCGTGCGTTAGTGTTTGCTCTCCCGAACCCACTGTTGCATCACTGCGGCTCGGATGATTGGCGATTAATAGGCAACATCATGATATGCGTTCAGTTGTTCGTAGGATCTTCTAGGGCGTCATCGAAGCATGATTGGTAGCAACTGACGTGAACGCAGCAACAATGTTCACAGCGAAAGTCTGATAGTCCTAATCTAGTCTATTGGGTTCGCGCTCTGGGAACTGCCTGGACGGGCATCGGAGGTAAAACTTTACCATTTACATGCCTAAGTAGAGGTATTTTCATACCGGCTTTAACGGTTCGGGAACGATTTTATCAGTGTGCGTCGATGTTTTGGACTAAGGATGCATACGCTTGGTTCTTATGTATAAAAAGTCGAAGGCGGACGCACATTTTAAATATTTGAAAAGTAAAAACAATTTTATTTCCGTCGATGTGCGGAAGATTGATAGATAGATAGATAGATAGATAGAGAGAGAGAGAGAGAGAGAGAGAGAGAGAGAGAGAGAGAGCACTTAAGGATCAGGTAAGTGGAGAAACAAAATGGTGGCATCTCATTCGCGTGTGCCGTCACTTCAGGTAAGTAATCGATTTAATGCGCGGGAGTCAACTCATCTCCGGTGGCGCCTCCGATTGCCTTTGAGGAGCGATTGAATTTGCTTGGCAGCTGAAAACTGAAGAGTAAGGTTTTATTATTAAAGTGGTTTCAAGTGTATTTCTTTCTGAAGAGTTCTGCTTCTGCTTTTTATTATACAAAATACAGTGAGTACTCACTGAATTTAGACCACGAACCTACTATTTTGTGGACCACCTCTTTCTCCAAGAGAACGGTCACCACTTGGGGTGTTATCGAATCCACGAGGTATCTGTTTGGTATGGAGCGCTTTGATATGTCTAACTGAATCACCTGGCGTTCTACAACGTTTCAACCTTTCTTGTGCCGACAGTGGGATTCGAACCCACATCGTCCTATTCCGGAGCTACTGTTAGACTTATCGCTGCTGTTTCATTGTCCATTTGACTCATACGTCTGTGAAAACACAAGTTTGTCCGCGACGGGCATCGAACTCGTGTCCTCTCACTTCGGAGTAAGTCGCTCTCCCAACTGAGCTACGGGAAAAAATGTCTCTCTTCAGATATGTCGTCTTGTCACATATTTTTATCTCTGTAATACGTCACACGTCACAATGCTCAATTGAGTTGAAATCAGGAGAAATTCGGGGCCATTCGAGATGCACCATGCTAGCACTGTGTTTGACGAACCATTCCGAGCACGAGGCGGGCTGAATGTCATGGCGTATTTTTGTCCTGGAAGAAACTGTCCCCCTTTGGCTGGAGGTTCAACATTGTGGGGCAGACAGGGTAGTCCCCGCTAGCGGAGTGTATATGTTGGTACACACAACAGGGGTTCCAGCTCATACAAATGTGTTTCATATAAAATGGTCCTTACAGGCCTGGAAAATCGATACTATGCTTGGTGAAGCCAAATAAGAACTCCACCATCGTCAAAATGGAGCACATATCGTGACTGATTAGTCTATCACACCAGCTTCCCATTTTCTATGGCCAAATTCGTTTGCTGTTGTGTTGTCACCAGGAGAGTCGTTTATGACGATGTACTGTTGTCCGAAAATGGTGATGTAGAGGGTGTTTGTTCTTATAGTCTATCCGTGCAAGCACATAGTCGCGAGGGACATTGTTTCTGGTTAACGCATATGGTATTTCGTCAACTGGGAAAATGCGCCGATTCTCCTGTACAAAGCGAAGCACCCATCGTTCACGTCCTTAATCCATCTTTCACCGCCATTTGCGGTTGTGTTGCCATTTTGCCACCACTCCTGGTACGCTTTAAGAACGGAGGCCCTGGAACAATTAACAAGTTTCGCCGTTTTGAAAACCGACACACCAACCTTTAGTGGGCCCGCAATTTGCCCTTTTTCCAAACTCCGATAAAGCCTTGGTTTTACCATAACGTCCGTAACTTTGCTCTCAACCAATTATGCGTCCGTAACTTTGCACTTCTTATATACACCCCATTTAACCTACATGACACACCCTCCTTCTCGTCACGCCAGTATCGGGTGTAACCCACTTTGCATAAGGGTGGTCGTAATTCAGTGAGCACTCAGTGTATCATCTGCTTGCAGGAAACACACGTAGAAAGTGATCTTCGTGCAATTCGCAATGGCAAGGAATAGAAATTGGACACCATTTATTGATCAGAGCTGTACATGGTGCATATGATTCCCGTAGATATGTTAGATAATGTGTGAAATGTTTTCCTTGACACTTGAGTGGGTTTGTAACAGTATACGAGGCAAACAACATATTAAAGATGCAACCAAACACATGTAATTCTGTAATATCTACTCTTACTTCCCACCTCTTAGTTCGATAAAATATTAAGGAACTCAAAATACTCATCTTCACTCTTACATTCTAAGATAATGATGTCAATGCCTCAGGTCAAAAAGGAATGTGTTATATCGATTGTGTTATATCGATTTACTCGTACTACTTTAAGCGTAAATACAGCAAAATACCAGTGCGTGTGCAAACTTCTAAATCGCATGCTTGTGTTTGAAATATGAAGCCTTGCAAACGTTATGTAGTTGTAGCATGATACAGTTTAGGAAAGCTTTGTATCACTCAACATAAATGCACAATGAGCATAAAGTTTACGACCTGCGATTATCTACAGCTAAACATTATCATCATTAACCGTTATCAATCCACTGCTGAATGAAGGCCTCCTCAAGTCTTTCATACAATTTCTATTTCAGAAAGTCTTTTCCATTTCACTCCTGCACCACGCTATCTTCCACCCATCTTCCACGTGGTCTTCTTCTAGGTCTTTTCTTGTCACTTGAAATCCAGTGTAGTACTTCAGTTGTCCGACGGCGGTTACTTCTAGCAATATGCCCAGCCCGTTGCCATTTCAGGAATTTTACTGTGATCACGATCATGATCAAATGATCATATGATCATATGTAGAGGATTTTAGGAAGGGAGTGTCTGACCCCAGGTCTTAAACAACCCTTAGATTAGAAATAGGAAGCTAGGAGATTTGGGCTAGAGTGCCCGATAGGAAAGTGACACGGAAGCGAAGTAGAAAGGGGGCGCCCTTATTTATTACCGGGGGGCTAGTACCCGGGGTCCAACGGCTTAACGTGCCCATCCGACACACGGCGGATATTTAGTGGATCGAGAGTTCGTACCTGCCTAGGATCGAACCTGAGGTCCTTTCCGGGGCAGTCACGGACGTTGCCCACTAGGCCAACCGCGGCCCTTACTGTGATCATGATGTCATGAACTCTTGTCATTTCTCAAACCCATATATTCCTCTCCCTCTCTTTCCTAGTTATACCAAGCATGCACCACTCCATGCTTCTTTGAGTTGTTTGCAGCCTTTGAATATTCTTCTCAGTTAAGGTCCATGTCTCTGATTCTTATGTAAGAACTGGATGGGTGCGTTGATTAAAAACACTTTTTTAGACATAATGGTAAATTGCTCTTGAAAATTGCACAGCGTTTTCCAAAGGTGTATTAAAAAAGTTCACCAACCACTGTATTTTCAAAAAGTTCACCTACGAAGTTTCATACGCCTACATAT
The DNA here is from genome assembly GCA_039090855.1 of Macrothele yani. Classification (NCBI taxonomy): domain Eukaryota; kingdom Metazoa; phylum Arthropoda; class Arachnida; order Araneae; family Macrothelidae; genus Macrothele; species Macrothele yani. Next base: position 124,606,329 of record CM077030.1, read on the forward strand.
TTGTTTTTATGAGACCTTTGCTTGACACGGCCGTAGCTACCGGGAGGGCACAAATGTGTGAATAAATTGACGGAAAATGCTAACGGAAAAAGAGAGTTATACACTCTCTTCGGCATTTAATTGTTTTCGAACTTTTGTTTGCGGCATATAGTATTGCACGCAACTAATCAGTACAGAGTAACGTATAATGCGAGGCGTGAAGCTCTTTTATCCACGAAACGAATTCTCTGAAACAACAGATGTTGGCTCATAAAACAATTTGTGGATATTCCTAATCTCTGTGATCTTTAGGAAAACGCTGAAGGGATGAGAAACTAATTAATAATCTGTGTTCTGTCGTAGAAAGCTCCTCCGAGAGTTTAACCTTGAAGATAATTTTTTCAAGCCCTACCCCAAAATAATCTTCCTGTTGGTACTCTCTCTCACACTATTTGACACGCATTCGTTCTGTGCTGATTTGTTTTCCATTCTGCATTTCGGATGCGTACTGTGTTATCGGCGTTCACGTGACTTTTAGGTTATACTTGATATTTGCAAACATTGGCTCTTGTGGGTATTTACCGAGTTTTTACATTTCTAGTAATGTTATGCCAGAAAGCAGATGTTAGTTTTTTTGAAGGATCAAAATACTTTCTTACATCGAAGGCTTGATAAAATAAAAACTGCGTGCTATTTGGAACTTTTCAACTCGAAGGAATGTAATTTTTAAGTCTCGCCCTCCCAGATAAGATAGGTTTGCCCCGGCCCTGTCGCTTGATATCGGTTGCCCAAGGTAAAAGCATTCATCGGTTATTTTAAGATGTTCCTCTTAGCTTCTAAATCTTCAGTTTTTATAAAAGCTTCATATATCAATTTTGTTTTCTGCAAGTTCATTTCTAAACCCACTTCTTTGTTCTTCTCAGCAAGTTCCTGAATGCAGCTCTCAGGGGGTACTTCCAAAAAATGACGATGCCGTAAGCAAAACGAAGGTGGCTTAAGTAATCTCCATTAATCTTTATCCCTTTGTCTTCCCAGTTCAGTGATTGAAAGACATTCTGGAATGTGTGCAATCGTTTAGGATGGGGGATTAGCCATAACTCACCACACTAGCTAAGCTGGTTGGTGCTTGTACTATAAACATCATACCATCGTGAAAAATAGCATTCCCCACAAGACTCGCTGTATGAGGTATCATACATGTTCGAAAAGTCCTGCTCAACCGCTTAGCCACAAGCATTAGCATATGACTGAAAATGTAAACCTTATGCTGTGAGAGCTCTGTTAATTAATCAAGATCTATGCTGTATACGCTCAACGGCCGTTCCATAAAAACAGAGTAAAATCACACAAAATGAAGAAATATAGATACAGCAAAATATGTGTTATTCTTTCCCAAAGTATCTTCCCTCGGATGATACGCAACGGTTCCATCGTTCAGTCTACTTATTAAAGCATGTGGCGAAGGCATTTTATGGAAGCTGCTTTAGCGACCCATGTACAGCTTCAATAACGTCAGCATCTGTGTTGAATGTTGCACCACGGAACTTCTCCTTCATTGTTGAAAACAACCACAAATCGCAGAGGGTGAGGTCAGGACTGTAGCCAGGTTGTGGCGTGGCTACAGTCCTATCATGGCTACAGTCCTGATATTGCATTTCGTAAGAAACTGTTGAATACAAGAAACTGTCGAACACAAGTTTCGTGGTAAGAAACTGTTGAACACATTTCGTAAGAAACTGTTGAACACAAGTTATTGTGGTAAGAAACTGTTGAACACAAGAAACTGTTGAACACAAGCAACCACGTGTGGGCGGGCGTTATCATGGTAAGAAACTGTTGAACACACTTCGTAAGAAACTGTTGAACACAAGCAACCACGTGTGGGCGGGCGTTACATGGTGTGTGTAGGGTCCACCTGCTTACCAATTCCTATCGCTTAAATCGATATGTGTCATTACAGACGCTTCAAGACTGAAATGTAATACTCAGCATCGGTAGTAATTTGTAGAGGAACGGCATGAGTACACTTTTATGATTAAAGAAAATTATCACCATCACCTTCCTAGCAGATTTGGTTTGGCGGACTTTTTCCGGAGGAGGCGGGCCGGTTTGTTTCCAGACACTATAACGAAGTAAATTTCTCCGTCATTTTTGTCCACTCTGGGGCTCGAATCCGGGTCCACTCATTCCGGAATAAGTCACTCTACCAATTGAGCTACGCAGTCGTTCGTTCTGACTGCTATCTGCCTTTATGCCGGGTGTGTCCTGCTGGCAGGTACGTCACATCTCCCCACCCCTAAAGAGGGCCGGGGGCATGGCCCACGGGTCAGCCGTGACCATGAATCGTTGCAGGCAGCCATCCGCTGTAGAACGTGCACTTGAGAACTCTCAGCCAATCTAGTGTGTGGAATGCAACATCACACACTTTTATTTTTTGAAGCGCTGGAGAAGGGATTCTCTTACTTTTCCTCTCTCGCGGTGGGGAAATAACATCACACCATTGCGAGATTTTGAACGGCCTGGTCATCCGGAAAGTTCGAGCGCCATTATAACGAAGTAAATTTCTCCGTCATTTTTGTCCACGCTGGGGCTCGAACTCGGGTCCCCTCAATCCGGAATAAGTCACTCTACCAATTGAGCTACGCGGACGTTCGTTCTGACTGCTATCTGCCTGTATGTCGTGTGCGAACTGCTGGCAGGTACGTCACAACACTCTTCAGACCCATATTTCATCGACAGTTTTTACGGTGCTCAGAAAGTTTGGATCTTTTGCAATCATTTGTTTCCACTCATGACATACTTGAACTCTGGTTAACAATTGTTCTCTCGTCAGGAGATGAGATACCCATCTGGAACAAACACGACGCAGTAGTAATTTGTCGCGTAGAATGCGGAATGCCTACGTTTTTGAAATATTAGTTGACGCCGCTATGTCTTCACACGTCATTCGTCGATCTTCTTGCAGGATTGCACAAGCAATGTCAACAATACGCTCCGTAAAAACACTTTGAGGTCGATCAGACCTTGGAGCAAGTTTTGCCGACAAACACCCATTTTTGAAATAATGGTGCCATCTAAAAATCGTTGACTCACCCAAACATTTATCTTTGTAAGCTTTTTTCATTGAATCAACTGTTTCTGGAGCCGTTTTACCCAAACGATAGCAAAATGTTATTGCACAACGCATTTCATTTTGTTAACTCTGAATCACTCACCTCCATAGCTGTATGGCGAAATGCAGACGTACCTTAAACAACTGCGCAATAACAAAACGAGAATCGTCTGCCACGGCTAATAACTGTTTCCATAGGTACTTCCTTAATTCAGTTAGTCGTCTGCGTGGTTATTTTTCCCTTTTGCACTATTGCGAACTCAAAAAATATTACTCTCAGTTTTTATGGAACGGCCTTTGCGCTATAAAATAAGTCCGCAGCATAACGATTACTCATGTTAAGAAGGATGGAAGATTTTAAATCCCCTAAAAACATGTGCAAGTAGCTCTGCGTGAACGAAATTTACTGGTGATAGTGAACAAATATACACTGAAGAGCAATTGAATTAGAGACAGCTGGCGTTTTGCAAATGTGGCGCTGTGGGCGGCCCTGTAAACGGAAACGACATGACGTATGCAGGAGATCCGACAGTATAAGGAGTGATGCAACGGGAATCAGTAAGAGTCGGACGCAGTATGGGTAGGACGAATGCTCTAAGCGCATTTGATCGTGAGCAAATTGTCTGGGCCCGACGAATGGGTCACTTCATTTCAGAAGTCGTGCAGGAACTGGGAATTTCACGCGCCACTGTGTCACGGGTGCACCGTGAGTACATCGAATCCGATAAAACCATCCCTGCAAGGACCAACTGCCGTGGACAACAGCATGTGGATGAGCGGGGTCATCGTCGGCTAGCTCGCATTGTAACAGCGGATAGACGGGCCACAGTGCAAGAAATCACTCTGCAATTTAACGCTGGTGCAGAAAAACGTGTAAGCAGCCACACCATCCAGAACCATCTCCTCGCTATGGGGTACAGAAGCCATCGTCCCACGCGGGTACCGCTGCTCACCGCACATCACAGGGTGCAAAGATTAGCATTGGCGCGGGAACATCGCCACTGGACCCTAGACATGTGGCAAAATGTTGCCTGGACTGATAAGTCGAGATTCACGTTGGTACATGCGGATGGCAGGATAAGAGTACGGCGCAAACCACATAAAGCGATGAATCCTTCTTTCCAGCAGGGTACTCTTCAAGCTGATGGGGGTGGCATTCTCGTCTCTGGACTGTTTACGTGGACTGAAATGGGACCCCTGGTACGTACGTGTGACATCGTCCCTCACAGGCCAACGTTACCGGGATATCCTGGACGACCATTTGCTTCCGTTCGTGTGTCTTCAACATCCCACTAGGGACCACATCCTGCAACAAGACAATGCAGCTCTGGAATCATATCCGAATGGTTGGATGAACACTCCACCGACGTGACCTCGCTTCCTTGGCCAGCTAGATCACCTGACCTCAATCCCATCGAGCACATCTGGGATACCATCCAGAGAGATGTTCGAGGCTCTGACCCCCCCCTCGTGAACTTTGGGAGTTTGTTCAGGGGTCGTGGATCCGTATGGCTTCCCAATGCTTCCGGTGTCTTGTCGAGTCCATGCCGAGACGAATCGCCGCCGTCATCAGAGCGAAAGGTGGTGCTACACGTTACTAGACAGGTATCTCTAATTCAATTGCTCTTCAGTGTATAATTAATGTTTTGTGCATAGCTTTCATTTCCATCAGATTGACAACATGATTCTTTCCTATTCAAGTGAAGAATAGCATATTGCCGATTTGAAGGTAAACTTGTTCAATAGATTACGTATTTACTTGATCACTCGTCTAGGTGCTACAAGTATTTTGTAAACAGCAAACAAGATCCATTAGCTATGCGAATAACCGTTGTTTTCATCCAAAAATCTGATATGTTCTCCGAGAGTATAGTTGACCCTTCTGCAACTGTTGTATAGTAGGAATTCTACCGTTGTTGATATAACTCTCGAACAATAAACTAGTAACAAATTGTGATTGATCTCAGAATTTAGGAACAACCATGGTTTTTATCACGTCCTGAAATCAATGTGTACGTAGAGGTTCAAATGACGCGAAGTGACATTCAAAGCTTCCAGTCACTTGAAGAGCCGGAGGACGAATCGTTTTTGGATTTAACCCTCAAAATGTTAGTGATACTGCACTAATAATCTCTTCCAATTGATTTTAGCTTTTTGTAAAACGAAGCTTCCGGGATATAAAAAAAAACGACGGGTCTTATTATTATCTGCTAAGTTCCTCCTGATCCTGTAATACAATTGTAAATAAGCTTCTTGATCAGATATCTGCGCTTTTCTTCCTTCACTCAAACATCATACTCTGCGGCGAATTCAATGAGAGAATCAGTGCCAGTCTGACCCCACCCCATGTTTGTCAACCCATTGTCTCCGATCATGTCTGGAAGCTACATGGACAGAAAAAATAATACGAGTGATAGGGTTGTGGCTACATTATGTTCTGACTTTGGCTTATTTGCTTAAAATGTATCCTTAAGAGTGACCCCAACGGTTTCTCCAATCTCATATCTAACACGGGCTCTAGTGTCTTCGATTTCATCTTTATTTCTGACCGTATATTCCATAACGTCTGTGACGTACTACAGAAGTAAAGCACGTGTCAAGACGACAAATCCGCAGCAATACATTCCATCCGTGTAGTTCAGTTGGGAAAACAACTTACTCCGGAGTGAGGGGGCGCGACTTCGATCTTCGTCACGGACAAATTTGTGTTTTCACAATTCTTTTAAATTTCTTTGTGGCTCCCAATGCAGGCCTTGATCAATTTCTTATCATCGCCAAGTTATCCTTTTCTTCCTGCATGTTTTTTTTATCAAGCTCCTTCATCAAACTTTTCTACAGATTCCACGTTGTAAAAACCGACTGACGAATTACCAGGACATGCAAAAAGCCACAACAAACACCTTAACCCCGTCCCCCCGTACTCCTCACTGACCCTTCTAAATTTATTTCAACAATCAAGCAATCTGCCAATAAACACAGCTTACTCTTAGATATTCACCGGCATGCAAACATTAAGGACGAGACGGTTTTTCGAATGTAACGTCGTGCAGAAGTGCTCCACATCGACTCCAATCATACCATAAGATCCCCACCATGAAAGAATCTGGGACAAGTGAGAAAACCAGTTCAAACAAGGAATCCAAAGGATACAAAGGCACTTTATTGAAAAAGTAGCTTCGAGCACAACTGGACAGAAGACAGAAACTTCCATGTGACAGGCTGTTGCCAAGAAAAATCCAGTCTTTAGTAGGGGTTATGATCACCCCTGATTGCGTTGCAGGATTTACAACGTCTGTCCATGCTGAGGAAGATGTTGTCAAGGAGCTGTTGAGGCATCGCGGCCCATTCCTCTTGTAGCGCCAATAGCAGCTGCGGAATCGTTGCTGGCGGCTGGGGACGTGCTGCCAAGCGTCACTCAAGAAGGTCCCACACGTGTTCGATTGGATTTAGGTCCGGGGACCTTGCGGGCCAATCCATGCGCTGAATATCTTTACTCTCCAACAGCTCTGCGACAGCCACTGTACGATGAGGTGTAGCGTTGTCGTCCATGAAGAAGAACTCAGGACCCACATCACCTCTAAACAGACGCATGTGAGGCAGGAGAACCTCGGTACAATAGCGGACACCAGTGACTGAACCTCCTTGAAAGATGTGGAGATCAGTACGGCTACCAAGCATGATATCGCTCCAAACGAGAACTCTGCCACCTACAAACCGGTCCCTTTCGATGATGTTGGAGGTGTGATTGCGTATTTCCTGCTCCCTCCAGATGAGTAAACGTCCAGAATCGCTCGTCAGACTGAATAGGCTCTCATCCGTAAAGAGAACTCGACCCCATTGCTGATGTTTCCAGTTCTTGTGTTTCTGGCACCACAGAAACCGCCGTCTCCGATGAGCAGGCGTTAATGGCACACACCGTACTGGTCGTCGTGCAAATAGACCACCTTTGTGCAGCCTCCTGGCCACGGTAAAACGTGATAACGGACGTCCAGTCGTCTGTTGCATGTGCCTTGCGATTTCTCCCGCTGCCTGCCGTCTGTCTCTTCTTGCCTGTAGGACAATATACCGGTCGTCCGCAGCCGTGGTTGGTCGTGGACGACCACTGCTAAACTCTCGGACAGCTGTTCCCGTTGTTTTAAATGCTCTCCAAGCTCGTGAAACGATGCTGTGAGCGAATCCGAACTCCTCGGCCACACTAGTCACACTTCGAACTTCTTCCAACTTCCCAATGACGCGACCTCGAGTAAAGTCATACAGATGTCGTCTACTGGATTGCCTGTTAGCCATATCACACCGTGGCAGCAACTCGACGTCGTTCAAACCGATGTACACCGTGCAATAGCTTTCACCGAATTGCTGAGCGTACACCGCCCGTGTGCTTTATACCCTTCTGACACTCACCCCCCCCACGTCATGCTGCATATATGCGCATGCCCTACCGTACCGATCCCTAGTCTATCTCCTGAGTGGTCTTTCGATCCGTTCTGCTTGCTCGTTCCGCTATTATGCTAATTTCTCCTCTTCGTCCTTAATTTTTGCACACCAAATGTAGCACCCTGCGCTATTTTTAAGCCCCTGGAAAAATTAGGGTTCAAGTCTGAGCGCAGCTCACTTGGTAAACAATTGTTTGCTAATCTTTGCAATCTAAAAACTCCTTACTGCCACGAACTTGTTATTTCATACAGCTTCTCTTTCCATCTGAATTCAAGTATATCATACTGAACGTCATTAACAACATACTTCACACACACAGCTGTGACTTTCCCCGTCCCTGGATCACTATTGTTATCTCTCTTGTACATAAAGAAAAAGTGACCCCTCATCCCCATCGAATTTCCGTCCCACAAAGCTTTCCTCTATTATGAGAAAACTCCCGACATTATTGTACTTAACGTAAGACTTTACACTTAGTTCGTTGCTAACAGTTTCCTATTCGAAAATTAAGCAGATTTCGAACATGAATACAGGTTGAGTTGAGCAGATTTTCATTTTCAATAGCCTTTAGCGAAACAGGCTTTTCAAAAACACAAAAGGCGGTTAAACTGCATGCTGTCTTCGCCGATTTCAAATGCGCACTTGACAGTGTTAATCTTTCGATAATGTGAAACATCTTCAAAATAACGAACCTCTTCCTAAATTTCATCCCCCACATAAAGATTCCACAGCCTGCGCACAACTCCTTTCTAACAACACTGTCTGATCAGATTTCAATAAATCGTGGAGTACCTCAGGGCTAAGAAGTCCTGAGGTACCCCACGAAAGCTCTATTAAAACAAGAAGAAAGACCCCTTCACTTTCTTCCTTGTTTTAAATAGAGCTTCCCGTCACACGTAACGTTTCTACTCCGCCTAGAATCCTTTGGTCATCATCCACTGACACACATAAACTACACTGAGTTAGCTTTGCATTAGGAACACTTCCGTTTTACATATTCGAAGCGATAACGGAGTACCACGTGATGAATAGACAAAATCATCGCACTTTCCACATTTTTCTTTAATTAACACACTGCAACCGAAAAACTGTATCTGGACACCTCTGGGATCGAACCCCCAGATTTCTCGATAACTAGCCGAGTGCGTTCGCTTTACATTGCTGAGACAATGTGGATTGACTTTGCGCATACACATTCCTCCACGTATTTGGAAGATTTTCACTATCACTATCGCCCTTTGGATTTATTAGCTATAATTAAATAGCTTGTGTCGTTAAGCACCAACTGATGGAGTCGCTTCAGTTGCTGAGTCCATCCCTACGGATTTCTGATGTCAGATGCTAATAGATAAACACATATAGCGCCGTGGATTGTTGGCCACCGATGCGTAAGGTGAACGCACTCGGCTAGTTATCGAGAGATCTGGGATGCAATCCCAGCTGTGTCCAGATACAATTTTCCGGTTGCTGTGTGTTAATTAAAGAAAAATGTGGAAAGAGCGATGACTCTGTCTATTCACATTGTCTCCACGAATTTGGAAGATTTTCAGTACCACGTGGCATCAACGTCACGTGCGGCTACTATAAATTGTGCACACCTAACCTCTGTACGTAATAAGTAAACGTTTGTCAGTAATAGAAAAACGTGGAGATTTAAGCCAGTGTGACTGCTGCCAGATAGTTGGGGATTGAAGGGAAGGTACCAGCATTTCGGAAGCAGATGCAATTGTTGGCTGCTTGCGTAGTACTGTATCAAGGGTGTACCAAGACTGGATTAACCATGCTCAGACATGTAGCAGAAAGGCTCACATAGGTTAGCCACGCGAGGCCGTTCCTCTAGCTAAGCGTCTGGTGTCACGACTGGTATAACAGCAACGACGGGCGATAGTCACCCATCTCCACCACCAGTACAACAGTGGTGCAGTTCGAACGTTTGCCATATGCACCATGCGCGGTACTTTGTTTCGCCTGTGGTTCCTCAGCCGGTGACCAACAAGGATTTCGGGTGTCACGACTGGTATAACAGCAACGACGGGCGATAGTCACCTATCTCAGCCACCAGTACAACAGCGGCTCAGTTCGACCTATTGCCATATGCACCATGCGCCGTACCTTGCTTCGACTGTGGTTCCTCATCCGGAGACCAACAAGGGTTTCGAGTGTCACGATTGGTATCTTAGCAAGGACGGGCGATAGTCACCCATCTCACCCACCAGTACAACAGCGTTGCAGTTCGACCTATTGCCATATGCACCATGCGCGGTACTTTGTTTCGCCTGTGGTTCCTCAGCCGGAGACCAACAAGGACTTCGGGTGTTACGATTGGTATCTCAGCAAGGACGGGCGATAGTAACCCGCCTCACCCACCAGTACAACAGCGTTGCAGTTCGACCTAATGCCATATGCACCATGCGCGGTACCTTGTTTCGCCTGTGGTTCCTCAGCCGGAGACCAACAAGGGTTTCGGGTGTCACGATTGGTATCTCAACAAGGACGGGCGATAGTCACCCATCTCACCCACCAGTACAACAACGGTGAAGTTCGACCTATTGGCATATGCACCATACGCAGTACCTTGTTTCTCCTGTGGTTCCTCAGCGGGTGACTAACGAGGGTACCCATGATGACGCCCAGCCATCGCAAACAACGCCACGCATGGGCCAAGAAAAGTCGGCAATGGACCCTCGACGGATGGAAGAAGGTCGTTTAGAATGATAAGTCCCATTTCCACTGCAATATGCTGATGCCTTGGTTTGCATATGGCGTAAACATCATGAAGCTCTAACACAGTTTGGGTTCAACAGGCTGGTGGAGGAAGAGTTCTGGTCTGCGGGGCTTTTCCCTGGAAAGCCCTAGGTCCGTTGGTTATCATCCCACAAATACTGAATGGGGGACACTACAGGGACCTGTCAGGCAACCATCTCCATTCGTATCAGTAGGAATTTCACGTTGACAACAGTGTCGTCTTTCAACAGGATAACTGACAATGAATTCGCCACATTGTCTAGGTCCCCAAACTTCCCTGACTGCAACCCAATTCAACATTTGCGGGGTATGCTAGGAAGGGGTGTGAGAACTGCTGATCATCCTCCAGGGAATGAACGTGAACTGACGGAGTTGCTGCAGAGCACAGGGAGCAAGTTACGCACGGAGGATGTTCTACACCGTGTAGAATCTATTCATAGGAGTCTGCGAGTCGTGATTGCATAGAAAGGAGGACCAACGCGTTGTTAGGTACATGTTTCTAATTCAAAGCGAACTCAGTGTATACGTGGTCAATATTGTGATTGTAGCCGATTCTCCGAATAATCTGCAAAGAAACAATCAAATCCTTGAATAATATTGTGATCACTATTGCATAAAAATTAACGGTGAAAAATCAAAAATTATTTTCTCTAAGAAAGGTGGCAAACTGCCCAGCTCGAATTTCGTTGAGGCACGAAGTTGTGTTTGGCTTACTGCACTGGCTATGTTCATTCTCTGGAACCAGTGACCCTAAATTGGGGAGGTGATTACAGCCCCCTGAGTTGCTCACGGTGGTCGATAAACACTAAACAAAAAACGACCCTCCAGACACGTCAAATGGTTCTTTGGAAACCAAAAGTGCTGCCCTCGGAGCGCAGTGGTCTAAGCGATGGCTTCTGATCATTCGTCCGAGATGGGTCCGGGTTGCAATCCCGTAAAGACATGGATGTTGTGTTTGTCTTACGGCTCTGGCTCTCTCCCTTCCCTGGAGCCAGTGGCCCTAAATTAGGGGCAGGCAACTGCTTATTGCCCACTGAGTTGCTCACCGTGGTTGTTGAACCTCCAATGAAAAAAAAAATAGCTACGACATCCTCCAACACCTATCTTGATGCTCCATTTCGTTCTCTGTTTTTTTTAGGTGGCTAAAATTAAATTTCTTTTGAAAAACACAACAGAAATCAACCCCACCTGGGCATTCAGCCCTCGTCATTCTACTGTAATACGATACTGTTCAATATCCTAATCAGCAATCACACACTTTTTTCTACGGGTTTGCAGTTTAGGCTGCAAGTTACCGTACTTCACTCCTAAACTACTTCTGGATCTTTCCGCAAAATTTTGTTTCCTACCTCTCCGCGATTGTATAACTAGATATATTAGAGTTTCACAGCCCTTCACGTGCAGCAGTGGTCTAAGCACTGGCTTCTGAACATTCGTGAGAAATGTGTACGGGTTCGAATCTCGGTGTGGCATGAATGTTGTGCTTGTCTTATGGCACTGGCTGCCTCCCTTCCCTGGAACAAGTAGAACAAAATTACGGATGGGCGAGAGCTTATGGCCCAACGAGTTGCCCAAGCTGGCCGTTATAACGTCAAACAAATATAAAACATATAGAGTAAATGGAAACTGCTTACATTACAAAATCTATCATCTTTATCAAAATAATCCATAGACACTGGATTAAATTACTTGACATACTAAACAACAGATGCTTCAAGAAATAAAATTTTTTTCTACATCATACCGCCAAGAAAGACTGAACTCAACGCCACGATAAATTGGACAGTTCCTGTCAGATCATGCCTTTTACACTGTATTCATCCTATAAATCAGACATAACAAACACACTGCCCTAGACACTTTCTATTTATTCACGCCACAATTTTCAACTTTCCAGACCAAGTGCTTCAATCTAATGTGTACCGGATGCCGAAAAGAAAAGATTTCCAATTATAAAGTCACAGAAAGTAAGAAGACGTGAAAAACAATACTTAACAACAAAATTGTACATTTCCTAGAAGTTTATCTAAGTCACATTAAATTCTCCAGAACTAAAGTATCGGTATCTGGAAGACTTTCGATCAGTTAACCGAGAAATTTCAATTTACACTTGTTGGCACAAATTTAATTTTTATTCAATTGATGGCTTTGTATTTTTCAGAGGGGAATGTAACTTTTCGGGAAATATTAGGGTTTATTTCGACAGCCATAAGCAATTTTCACATATTGTAAACCTGTATTCCAATTGTATTTATGACGGGATCATATGCTGGTAAGAAGGTTTGCAATCCACATATTGTAAACCTTCTTACCAACATATGCTCCCGTCATAAATACAGTTTGGAATACGATCATGCAATCTATATTCCATTATCCGCAACGAACGTGACAAAATTAACAAAAGGAAAAAATGGGGTGTGTATGTTATTCCTATGCTCGACACTATTTCTGGTGAACTAAATAATCATTATGTGGGTTCAACCAAAAAAAACTTTGGATTTGAGATTAAATGAACACAGATAACATTTAAAAATGAATCACCAAAGCACCTGTTTTGCAAGAACTGTAAGTGCTGGAAATTCCATCCCAGACTGGAACAACGCTTAGATCATAAACACACCTAACTCTGTTTATTTCTTGTTATTTACAGAAAGCCTCTATATTTCGGCTTATAATACACGTTGCTGTGATGACTATTATCCTTGTGTTTTACCTGAATCCTGGAGCAATCTGATTAGGGAGGACAGCACAATAAGTATTGTTTCTGTTGAGTAATTTTCCTTGGCTAATTATGCTTTTTTGACTGTCTTGTTATCTGGTATATCATGTGACACTGACATTACCTTCCCCATGATGCATCTGCTCCACGTATTTAAGACCAGCATGTAACCACATGATGGAAATCACATCTCATGAAGGTGTCACTGTGACACCGAAAGTGCTCATGTGTTTTTTAACCTGTACATAGATTTCGTTTTTTAGCTGAATAAATATCATCGTGCAACAAGACGGATTTCTTGTAATACTAGTGCAGCTTAAAATTATTCAATCGGGCAATCAGATCTGTTTTTCTACACAACTGGGAAAAATGGATAGATAATCACTACATTTCTCTATCATTCCGATAAAATACTTGCGCCGCATAGTATATCTTATATCACATTGATATGTATTTATTATACTAAAATTATATCCTCTCATAATGGAAAGAATCACTTGATATGCATAGCATCAATTTCCCCGAGACGTGCTATTTCTTCCCATAATTCAGACTACCTACTCAGTCAAATGTCGAGCACAAATTGAATTACAAAAGGTCTGTCCCACCATCCCGGAAGAACTTGTGGTGATCCTTTTGTTTGGAAGAAAAGGACCCTGCGCTAGCCAGTTCATCATTTCCACCTTGCATGATCGAGTAATTCAATCTAACATATACAAGTTGTAGGACAGCGCAAATTTAGCCATAAGAAACAGCCAAATCTTATCGCTAATCAGTGTCTTTCTTTTGAAAGCATACTTTTTCAACTGAGGATAAATCAGTAGCAACATTTTGCTAAAAGCAACCGCCAGTGACTATTTTCCCTACAAATCCTTCTCTCTCTGGCACCTCAATGAAATTCAATCACAGAAACACATGTTTTTAGTCAGCCACATTAACTTCTATCTTCGAATCAAAGAAATTACTTTCATTCTTAGATTTAAATTCGTGGAACACTTGTTTAGGTTTTAAATTGTCCCACTGTACATAATTTGGAACTTAACTTCACCTTTTCTGGGGATACTGGAATCAACGGAACCGCTTAATAATATTTAACCTGACAAAACGTTTAACATCCAACTTTTATTGGCGTTGCTTTTCAATCACACTAACACCTATAGTCAAGAGAAAACATCACTATATGGTCGCTTTACTCTCTCTTCTCGACGCCTTCGACACCAAAGACTGTAGAAATACCTGTAGTCTCCATCTTTCATTAAACACATGGGTGTGTAACTTTACACACCGGTGTCACGTCAATTCGTCGCGTGCGTCAATTCGTCGATTACGTCAATTCGTCGCCTGCGTCAATTCGTCGCCTGCGTCAATTCGTCGCGCGTCAATTCGTCGACTGCGTCAATTCGTCGCGGACAAATTCGTCGACTACGTCAATTCGTCGCGTTTACAGATTTTGGTTACATACAAAACGAATGCAGGAAAACGTGTCTTGCTCCCTGATCAAATTTATAAAGTTTGGACACGCAGACAGGATAGGAATATTACGTTTTTCTTTGGCACTAAAAATATTAGACGGTAAACGGTTTTTGGAACGGGGCAGGGCCCGGTTGGTCAGAGCCCCCCATATACAAAATTTTCGTAAAATCTACAGTTTTCAATTCAGAACCACCAAATCTGGTATACTATCTCGTGGTATTCTAACTTAGACTGTAGACGGTTTTGGGAAGCGGTTGGAGAGGAGGGGGGGGGGGGGGTTAGGGTCTCCCCTACAGAACTGCCGTAAAATATAGTTTTCAATTTAGAACTACCAAATTTGGTATATTATCTCATGGTACTCTAACTTAGACGGTAGACGGTTTTTGGAACGGGTCAGGGGCCCGGTTGGTCAGAGCCCCCCATACACAAAATATTCGTAAGATCTACAGTTTTCAATTGAGAACCACCAAATCAGGTATCCTATCTCATAGTACTCTAACTTAGACGGTTGTCAGTTTTTGGAACGGGTCAAGGCCCGGGGAGTCAGAGCTACCCCCTACATACAAAATTTTCGTAAAATCTCGTTTTCATTTCAGAACCATCAAATTTGGTATCATGAAACTCTAACTTAGACGCTAGACGGTTTTTGGTAGGGGTTGGTGCCCGCGGGTTCGGAGCCCCCCCTCATAAAAAATTTCGTAAAATCTACAGTTTTCATCTTAGAACCACCAAATTTGGTATACTATCTTATGGTACTCTAACTTAGACGCTAGACGGTTTTTGGAAGGGGTTGGAGCCCGCGGAGTCGGCCCCCGAATAAAAACTTTTTCGTAAAATCTATATTTCAAAATTGCCTTTATTCTTCAGTAAAATAACATTTCTATGTACATGACAATGGAATTCTGCCAATAAATACAGTGGTATATACATCAGCTGAAAAGTTCCAGTGAAACGTAAAACAAAATATTGTTAAAATCATAAAAAAAAATTATTTCGCCACGTAGGGCGAAGGAGAGGCAGACAATAAAGCACGAGCGATACAAACGAAAATAGTTTTCAATTTAGAACCACCAAATTTGGTATACTATCTCATGGTACTCTAACTTAGACGCTAGACGGTTTTTGGAAGGGGTTGGAGCCCGCGGGGTCGGGCCCCGCCTCATAAAAAATTTCGTAAAATCTACAGTTTTTATCTTAGAACCACCAAATTTGGTATACTATCTTATGGTACTCTAACTTAGTCGGCAGACCGTTTTTGGAAGGGGTCAAGGCCCGGGGGTCAGAGCCCCCCACATACAAAATTTTCTTAAAAACTACAGTTTTCAATTCAGAACCACCTAATCTGGCATACTATCTCATGGTACTCTAACTTAGACGCTAGACGGTTTTTGGAAGGGTTGGAGCCCGGGGGTCAGACCCCCTCCGAATAATTTTTTTTTGTAAAATCTACAGTTTTTAATTTAGAACCACCAAATTTGGTATACTATCTCATGGTACTCTAACTTAGACAGTAGACCGTTTTTGGAACGGATCAAGGCCAGGGAGTCAGAGCCCCCACATACAAAATTTTCTTAAAAACTACAGTTTTCAATTCAGAACCACCTAATCTGGTATACTATCTCATGGTACTCTAACTTAGACGCTAGACGGTTTTTGGAAGGGGTTGGAGCCCGGGGGTCAGACCCCCCCGAATAAAAACGTTTTCGTAAAATCTATAGTTTTCAATTTAGAACCACCAAATTTTGTATATTATCTCATGGTACTCTAACTTAGACGGTAGAAGGTTTTTGGAACGGATCAAGGCCCGGGGGTAAGACCCCCCCACATACAAAATTTTCTTAAAATCTTTATTTTTCAATTCAGAACCACCAAATTTTGTGTCATCAAACTCTAACTTAGCGGGAGACGGTAAGTGAAAGCGCAACATTAAGAACTTGATTTGTTATGCAAACCTTATAAATACGACCACAGCGATTAAAAGTTACTAAAGAGTCCTTGTAAGTAATATTTTTTGACCGAGTGCAAGTACAATTTACGAAATGTCAACAGGTCAAAATATCTAAAGTAACAATGAAATTTGGAATATTTCTTTTTTCTTTCTTTTTATTTCAGTTTTGACACTTGTATTAAGTTTTAAAAACATATATTTCTCCTATCGTATACCTTCATTGTGTTTTAAACAGAATTTCTTATAATGTTTTGGGTATTTTGTTTCGTGTGGTTGCAGTTTTTTTAATGTTTTGGGCATTTCATTTTGTGTGGTTACTTCTTTTTATGTTTTGGGCATTTTACTTTGTATGGGTGTTTTTGTTATGTTTTTGTTCTTTTCTTTTTTGTGGTGGTTGTAATGTCGACAGGATGAAAAGGGGAAACTGTGGACAGTCACGATGCCTACTTGCTTCTAATTTTTTTTTCAAATACAGCACATGATTTTGTATTGATTTATACCACTTACTCATTAAGCGACTACAGGTTTCTTTAAATATGAACGTTTTCTTAGAGCCTTCTGTTTCCTCTACCTAGCTTTTTCGGTTCCGCAATTTCTTTTTTGGTTTTAGAATATTTTCCTTATTATTAATCTACTTTCTCATGCAAACTCTTTATGTAAGGTATGTTTATTCTATCGAAGTATTTTGCAATTATACGTGAAGCCCTGTTGCTGAAGTAAAAAAAATATTTCCAACTGAAACAACGCAGTTCAGATATTTTCCCGCTGTTAACTCAAAGAATGAAAACAAAAACAACAAATCTGTGCAATGGTTGAGGCATGAGACAGTACTTACTGGTAACCAGGAAAAGTTTTAAGGAAAAATGAGCTTAAGAATTTCTAACTGCAACAAAAAAGAGCATCCGCACTGTATCCCTCCCCATCCCCTAGTGCCGGCCTTTGGACGTCTTGAAAGAGAAGTCTTATGGACACATCTGTATCGTAATTGCCTGAGCATTCGCGACAATCTTCTGGTGTCGTAGTAGAAAAACACACTTCCTACTTCGCCTAAATTGCTTGGATGTAATGCCAACGAACAAAGTTTTGCTCTCGCATTGGATTTCTGTTGCTTTTGATGGAATACTTTTCCCCTGGGGTTCACCGCTTTCACTATAGTCTTCAAGACAGGCGGCAATACACCCCAACGTAAAACACCAATTTCACGGCAATTAACTGCAATTAGCGAAAGAGAGGGGCGGTACAGGAAATAAGTCGAACGAGACAGATCTGAACTTAGAAAGTCGGGGAAGGTGTTGCATGAAAAACTGTGTTTGGCTTACAGATCATTTGGCACGTAGGGACGTAGGTTTCGTTTAATATGTTATGGGGTAAACAAATTGTCTTTTCAGTATAACAATTTTCTTTCATACGCATGGTGCAACACAAAAAATTTGAATTTATTTTTGAGAATTAGCATGACGCGTACCGGCCCAGAGTA
Source organism: Macrothele yani (assembly GCA_039090855.1). Classification (NCBI taxonomy): domain Eukaryota; kingdom Metazoa; phylum Arthropoda; class Arachnida; order Araneae; family Macrothelidae; genus Macrothele; species Macrothele yani. Next base: position 124,624,216 of record CM077030.1, read on the forward strand.
CAGCTGCCCAGTCCGCGCCTGCTGCCGTCTCCGGAACCTGGCTCCCGGGTTCTTCGCATCTGTTGATCCCCCGCCTGGAGCGTCCCAGGTGTAAAATACATGTACCTCTGCGTTTTGGAAAAACAAAAGATAAGATGCCGATCCTTAAAATTAACCACTTCTTGTGACCGCAGGTATGAAAATCTTGAACTTCGCTTAAACCCTAACTGGAGGAACAAGCTTCACGTGATTGTCTGTATTCTGAGTGTTTTATTGAATGGTTGCTCATTAGTTCGTAGGTGACTGGAGAACAGAGAACGTGCTTGTTGAAACCTTTGTTGTGCGTTGTCAAGTGATAATAGTGGAAATATATCATTCTAAATATTTTGGAAAGAGAAAGTGCATTGTTTTCCGAAGGCACTATGCAGATGATGAATGCAACATAAATAGTTAACTCACAAAAAGAAAAGGATTTGTTGAAATGGAAAGGGTATTTATTTTTCCATAACAGAGTGCGAGGTGATTTACGGTATTGTCACTGTATTGAAAGAAATTATGGAAATTGTACTGGCTTTGATAGTACCATTCTTATTGGAGATGAACACATGATGCGCAATGAGAAACCACATAATCATGCTCCAAGACCGGAGAAAAGTGATGTTGCTGTTGCAAGAGCGCAAATAAAAGAACGAGCGAGAAATACGGACGAAGCCCCTGCACAAATTATTCAAACCGTGACAACGTCAATGGCTACAGTAAATGCAGCTTACATGCCTAATATGGATGCACTAAGGCAAGTTGTAAAAAAGAGAAGACATGCCAAGACATGCCTGCGGAGCCTACGACTTCAGAACGGATCGATGCCCCAATAAATTTACAGGAGAATATGGTGCAAAATTTCTTGGCAGAGATAGCGCATTTGGACATCAAAGAATTATTTTATTTTTAACAGAGAATAATTTACGAAAGCTTAAAGAAGCACCCCTCTGGATTATGGATGGGACATTTGAAACTTGTCCAACCCTTTTTAGGCAATTATGTTCCATTCATGCTATGGTTGAAACGAATCCAGAGATGCACAGACTTGTCGCACTAGTTTATGGGTTACTTTCCAGCAAGTATAAATAATATAATACTATTATAAAGTATTTTTGTAGATTTACAAGACTATGCATCAGACTATGATATTCAGCTTGCATCACAATATACGCATAATAATAGATTTTGAAATAGCTACCGTTATAATGCTGCTAAAAAGGAATTTGGAAGCAGCACACACAAATGTTGTTGGTTTCATCTCGGAAAAAAATGTGCTGAGGAATATCCATCCTCTGGCATAGCCTTGGAATATAAGGAAAACAGTGAGTTTGCTCTCAAATTCAGACATTTGCAAGCACTCGCATTTTTCATCTGATGAAATTCCAGCTGCTTTTGAAGAAGTGAAATCAATTTTACTAGAATATGCAGATTCTGTAGTTCAGTGGTTTGAGGAAAATTATGTTCTTGGAAAATTTCGTGGAAGCAGAAGAAACAATCCAAGCAGAAGCCCTCCGCTGTTCTCGCCAACAATTTGGTCAGTTAGTGAAAACAATTTATTTGGCTTTCCCAGAACACAAAACGAACTTGAAAGATTAGACAGACGCTGGAATACAATTCTGGGAGAGAAAAAACTGTGACTGTAGGAAATAATCAGTGAAATTGCGAAAGAGCAGAGAACAACTACGGCTAAAATCGAAAGAGTGATAGCACAGATTCCAACAAATCCACCCAGAAGAGAAACGCTGGCAAGATAAAAAGGAATTCGAACTTCTTTGGTGCACAGATACAATGTTAAGATGCTGGACATTTTAAGAGGAATTTCATATAATTCTACCCTTTACTAAAATGTGCTGGTATTTCTCACTAATTGAATTATACCTTTTACTAACTTGTATTTGAATTTTTCAAGAATGTAATTCCGCCATAGATGCAAGAATGTAAAACACAACGCAAAATTAAAAAAGTCAAAATTTTCAAAATAGCATGTCAAAAACATAAAATATCAAAATGCAATCCAAAATGTGAAACAAATAAAAATTCAAAATGCAATCACAAGTCACAAGCATTACAAAAATGCGAAACGCTATGTAACAAGTACAACACAAAATAAAACAAATGCCAAAAAAAAAATGCATACACTTTGTAAAATGTACAAAATAAAATAAATGCCATATTCACAAGGATTTCATGACGAGTCAAGTTAAAAATGAGCTTTTACTTAGACTTCAAATAATAATTACTAGCCTCTACACCTTTTTAAATCTTTAATAAGCGCAACATCATTAACCTGACTTGTTATCAAACATTATCAATATGACCATAGCATACAATCACTTAAAAGACTTGTTAATGGATGAATTGAGGAATCACCAAGTTCAGCGGGTGAAAGTTAATGGCTGTTTATAGTTTTGTACTCGAGTAAATGTGCAACACAGTAAACTTGACTTTCTCTGAAAATTTTATGTATATGAGCACGGTTGATTGAAAACTGATAAAAAGGCTTAAAGCCTGTTTATTAATTTTTGTACCTCAGTCAAAACGCAGTACCATAACCTTGGCATGTTATCGAAACCTTATGAATACGTCGGACTAAAAATTCCTAAAAAAAGTTTACGCCTTAGGTCTTGTAACTAAAGTTTTGTGACAGGGTAAAACTGCAACATTAATAACTTGACATGTTATGTTAACGTTGTGAATATGAGCACTGCGGATTAAAGATTTCAACAAATAGCCTTTGGGATTAATGTGTTGTAGCTGAGTAAAAATGTAACATTATCTTGATTTTCTATATAAACCAAACTACGTGCTGAAATGGCCCAACTATATATACGTATACTTCAGTCATATACCGAAGCGCTGACAAGGTGAAAACAAAAGGGCAATTTTGTACGGTCCCCTAACATTTTATGGCCAGCCTACATGGAAGTGGACATCTTGATATCAAAAACATACTTTTTGTACGGTCCACAACAAATAGCAATGGACACGTCGCAATATTTTTTTTGGGGGGGGGGGGGGGTTAACGACCACCGTGATCAATTCAGTGGGCTATAAGCAGTCGGACATTCCCAATTTTGGGCCACTGGTTCCTGGGAAGGGGGACAGCCAGTGCCAGAAGTCAAGCACAACGTCCATGATTCACCGGGATTTGAACCAAGATCCTTCTCGACAAGTGGTCAGAAGCCAGCGCCTAGATCACTCCGCCGCCGTAGCGGCACACGTTGAAATGTATTTTTCATTCAGCCCCAAACGCTCTTATGGACATACAAGATTGAACTGGACGCAAATAAATCATTAATATAATTTGTGCTAGCAGGGATACCAGTTATTTGCCAGGTACATATTACTATTTGTGGAATCACCAAGTTCAGCGGGTGAAAGTTAATGAATGAAAAAATATTCCTGCAATTTTCCAGTAAACTTATTTTAAATTTTTTGATTTACTTAATTTAATTTTGCGAAACAAAAAGAAAGAAAAAGGAATGGGAATACTTACCTTCTAGGAGACATCTATAGAACTGCCGTACATCTGGCGTGTGCTTCTGTGAATCCCTCGACACAGAAATGCAATGTACCTATGTGATGTCGCATGCATACGACTTCACATTGGCATTGATCATCTTTTTCTTACCGTTTTGAATTTCGAATATCTGGAACTCTCTGTTTACATTACATTATATTTCTTTCTGATAAGCCGTTCGTTGGTACTGAAAGCTAAACTATATAGATTTGTGTTTTTAATACACCATTAAACGCATATTTTTGCACTTTATTGTTATCTACAGTCCCTAACTTAGACCGTTGGTTGGTTAGTTGGTTGGTTGGTTGATGGTTTATGGTGCAAGGCCCTCAAAGGGCCAAAGAGCGCATTAGAACGTAAATAGGGTATTCTTAAGAGTAAAAAACGGAACTTTTTACGAAAACTTTGCATGGGGCTACCTTGACCCGGGCCCCGACCCCTTCCAAAAACCGTCTACCGTCTAAGTTAGATAACCATAAGTAGTATACTAAATCTGGTTGTCCTAAATTGAAAACTATAAATTTTACGAAATTTTTATGAGGAGGAGGAGGGGCTCTCAACCCGGGGTTCCAGCGCCTTCCAAAAACCGTCTAGCGTCCAAGTTAGAGTTTCATGATACCAAATTTGGTGGTTCTGAATTTAAAACTGTAGTTTTTAAGAAAGTGTTGTATGTCTGTGTGTGTGTGCGGGGCGGGGGGGGGGGGCTCCGACTCCCAGGGCCTTGACCCGTCCCAAAAACCGTCGACCGTCTAAGTTAAAGTACCATGAGATAGTATACCAAATTTGGTGGTTCTAAATTGAAAACTGTAGATTTTACGCGGCATTTTTATGGGGGGGGGGGGCTCTTACCCCCGGGCTCCAACCCTTTCCAAAAACCGTCTAGCGTCTAAGTTAGAGTACCATGAGATAGTATACCAAATTTGGTGGTTCTAAATTGAAAACTGTAGATTTTGCGAATTTTTATATGAGGGGCCCTTACCCCCGGGCTGCAACCCCTTCAAAAAATCGTCGAGCGTCTAAGTTAGAGTACCATGCGTTAGTATACCAGATTGGTTCTGAATTGAAAACTGCAGTTTTTAAGAAAATTTTGTATGTGGGGGCTCTGACCCCCGGGCCTTGATCCGTTCCAAAAACGGTCTACTGTCTAAGTTAGAGTACCATGGGATAGTATACCAAAGTTGGTGGTTCTAAATTGAAAACTGTAGATTTTACAAAAAAAAATTATTCGGGGGTGTCTGACCCCCCGGGCTCCAACCCCTTCCCAAAACCGTCTAGCGTCTAAGTTAGAGTACCATGAAATAGTATACCAGATTAGGTGGTTCTGAATTGAAAACTGTAGTTTTTAAGAAAATTTTGTATGTGGGGGCTCTGACCCCCGGGCCTTGACCCGTTCCAAAAACGGTCTGCCGTCTAAGTTAGAGTACCATAAGATAGTATACCGAATTTGGGGGTTCTAAGATGAAAACTGTAGATTTTACGAAATTTTTATAAGGGGCGGAGCTCCGACCCGTGGGCTCCAACCCCTTCCAGAAACCGTCTAGCGTCTAAGTTAGAGTACCATGAGATAGTATACCAAATTTTGTGGTTCTAAATTGAAAACTGTAGATTTTACGAAAAAGTGTTTATTGGGGGGGAGGGTCTGACCCCCGGGCTCCAACCCCTTCCAAAAACCGTCTAGCGTCTAAGTTAGAGTACCATGAGATAGTATACCAGATTAGGTGGTTCTGAATTGAAAACTGTAGTTTTTAGGAAAATTTTGTATGTGGGGGGGGGGCTTTACCCCCGGGCCTTGACCCGTTCCCAAAACGGTCTGCCGTCTAAGTTAGAGTACCATAAGATAGTATACCAAATTTGGGGGTTCTAAGATGAAAACTGTCGATTTTACGAAATTTTTTATGAGGGAGGGGTGGCTCTGACCCCGCGGCCTCCAACCCCTTCCCAAAACCGTCTAGCGTCTAAGTTAGAGTTTCATGTTACCAAATTTGATGGTTCTGAAATGAAAACGAGATTTTACGAAAATTTTGTATGTAGGGGGGGGGGAGCTCTGACTCCCCGGGCCTTGACCCGTTCCAAAAACCGACAACCGTCTAAGTTAGAGTACTATGAGATAGGATACCTGATTTGGTGGTTCTGAATTGAAAACTGTTTGAAATGTAGATCGTACGAATATTTTGTGTGTGGGGGACTCTGACCAACCGGGCACGAATTGACGCGCGACGAATCGTCGCAGTCGACGAATTGACGCAGTCGACGAATTGACGCACGCGACGAATTGACGTAGAACCTTACACACCCATATGCAATATGTTAATCGAACGCCTTTCTCTATCATTCAGCAAAACTGTTCCGTTATCTAGGCAATCTTCTCAATATTTTGGCGGGAAGGTATAAAGTAACTGTTCCAACAGTAGTTGTGCTTTCTGTTACGCGTACATATACAAATTTCCTTCCCTTAAAACAGCTTGAATTCCAACGTAGGGCAAGAATACTGCAAATGTCAGCCAACGAGATGAAACCTCAGTGTAGTTTTGGGAAACTACCTACTAAACCTCAAAGAACATATGTTTTCATGCGGGTTGTGAAACAGATTCATGCCACTAGAACTTTTACTGTTTCTTTCACAAAATATTTGCCAGGAATTCTGCTATATTTATCCTATATATTTCTGGGCAGCATATTGATAACTACAAATCACCGCACGGAAGTGTAATGAAAGATATTTCCCACTTAAGAGCATTTCAAATCACAGAGAGCTCTTACTGCTACGTTTCACTTAAACAATCGCAGCTGCTTCTCATATAAGAAGAAAGGCTTTTGGTGATACTTCTCACGTGTCTTTCTAAGCAGTTAAATTGCCGTTGTCGGTTCGCTCTCCTTGCCGAAACCGTCACTCTTGCCGAACCACTCACACTTGCTGAAACAATTGCGGAAGTGACTGAAGCAACTGTGAGTTACACAGGCAGGGCTGATAGAAACTTTTATACACTGGTGTGCAAAAATTAAGGACGAAGAGGAGAAATTAGCATAACAGCGGAACGAGCAGGCAGAACGGATCGAAAGACTACTCAGGAGATAGACTAGGGTCCGGTACGGTAGGGCATGCGCATATATGCAGCATGCCGAGGGGGGGTCGGAAGGGTATAAAGCACACGGGCGGTGTACGCTCAGCAATTCGGTGAAAGCTATTGCACGGTGTACATCGGTTTGAACGACGTCGAGTGGCTGCCACGGTGTGATATGGCCAACAGGAAATCCAGTAGACGACATCTGTATGACTTTACCCTAGGTCGCGTCATTGGGAAGTTGGAAGAAGGTCGAAGTGTGACTAGTGTGGCCGAGGAGTTCGGGATCGCTCACAGCATCGTTTCACGAGCTTGGAGAGCATTTCAAACGACGGGAACAGCTGTCCGAGAGTTTAGCAGTGGTAGTCCACGAGCAACCACGGCGGCGTACGACCGGTATATTGTCCTACAGGCGAGAAGAAACAGGCGGCAGACAGCGGGAGAAATCCCAAGGCACATGCAACAGACAACTGGACGTCCGTTATCGCGTTTTACCGTGGCCAATGAGGCTGCACAAAAGTGGTCTATTTACCACCAGTAAGGTGTGTGCCATTAACGCCTGCTCCTCAGAGACGGCGGTTTCTGTGGTGCCAGGAACACAAGAACTGGACACATCAGCAATGGGGTCGAGTTCTCTTTACCGATGAGAGCCGATTTAGTCTGACGAGCGATTCTGGACGTTTACACACCTGGAGAGAGCAGGGAATACGCAATCACACCTCCAACATCATCGAAAGGTACCGGTTTGTAGTTGGCGGATTTCTCGTTTGGAGCGGTATCATGCTTGGTAGCCGTACTGACCTCCACATCTTCCAAGGAGGTCCAGTCACTGGTGTCTGCTATTGTACCGAGGTTCTCCTAGCTCACGTGTGTCTGTTTAGAAGTACTGTGGGTCCTGAGTTAATCTTCATGGACGACAACGCTACACCTCAAAGTACAGTGGTTGTCGCAGAGCTGTTGGAGAGTGAAGATATTCAACTCATGGATTGGCCCGCAATGTCCCCGGACCTAAATCCAATCAAACACGTGTGGGATCTTCTCGGGAGACGCTTGGCAGCACGTCACCAGCCGCCAGCAATGATTCCGCAGCTGCGATTGGCGCTACAGGAGGAATGGGCCGCGATGCCTCGCCCTCAGCATGGACAGACGTTGTAATTCCTGCAACGCAGTCAGGGGTGATCATATTCCCTACTAAAGACTGGATTTTTCTTGGCAGCCGCCTGCAATGCATGGACGTTTCTGCCTTCTGTCCAGTTGCGCTCGAAGCTACCTTTTCAATAAAGTGCCTTTGTATCCTTTGGATTCCTTGTTTCGACGGTTTTGCTCACTTGTACCATATTCTTACATCTTGGGGATCTTATGGTATGATTTGAGTCGATGTGGAGCACTTCTGCCCGACGTAACATTCGAAAAACCGTCTCGTCCATAATTTTTGCACGGCAGTGTATGTTGTTTAGCTTAAGGCAAGGAGAGTTATCATAGGTAGGACGGACGGTTGCACACGAGCCCTTGCCAAAACACCGGCTCTTGCTGAAAGACTTTTCTTACCAATACACTCGCCGTTGCCGAAACTCACAAATTTGCGGCAATATTCTTTGGAGTGATTGGTGTAAGTGTGCGTGGCTGAGGCAGGGGAGAGTAGCTGAGGTAAGTGAGAGTGGCTGAGGTAAGTGAGAGTGGCTGAGGTAAGTGAGAGTGGCTGAGGTAAGTGAGAGTGGCTGCGGCAGGAGTCCGTGGCCTAGGCAAGGGTCAGTGTCTCGAGCGGCCAGAGTAAACGTAATATCTCTCTCTCCTTGCTGAAACACCCATTCTTACCAAACACTCACACTTACTGAAACACTCACAAGAGTGGCTGAAGCAAGTGTGAGTGGCAGAGGTAAGTGTGGTAATGGGTGAGGTGAGGAGAGTATAGCCACGACGAATAGCTGAACATAAGCCCTGGCCAAAACATTAAATCTTGCTGAAACTCTCTGCAACGCGAAATATGAAAAGCTTTTCTTTACATTTAATACACAGAAAACACTAAATTAAAGAAACACGAGAATGCCCAGTTTTTTGTGGAATCCTGATTAAGCCAAACTAGCCCTTCCCGTTAACCTGGTAGAAGGTCCTTGAGCTGTCTTTGTTTGAAGGAAACTGATAGCGTCATAAGAGCTCGAGAGACAACTAAAATATATGAAGTAATTGATTTTAGGAACGCCAGTCCGTTTAAGCAGCTATTAAATTGAAAGAGCCGTTAGCTGCGATGATTTCAGAATTTCAACTGAAGACCTATTTTTTTTAATTCCTTATATACATAGGGCTATTTGCCAAAATAAAGGGGAGTCAATTTTCATTTTATGTTAGAATGCAGTAACGCAACGATTTTTCTCGATCGTCAGAGTTTGCAAATATGTCTGCAAAACAATCTCTTTCGAATGTCGGAGTGCCTTCGCGAACGAATACATGCGTGTATCTACACACACGTCTCCGTATTTAAACACATACACATACATGCGGGTGTACGTGGACAAGCATGAACACGGATATAAACAGGATATATTGTTGTGTGTTTAATCACACACTTACACACACGCACACACGCATAATATTAATATAAAGAGTGAGTTTCATGTAGATTTGGTCATAGGCATAGAAAACCGCGTTTCGGCTATTGAAAAAAAGTATTTGGGAGGAATCGTGTCTACACCCTTTTGGAATTCTAGAAGAAAAGCTATTTATTCTGGTCAGTTTTCCCATTCGGTTTGGCGAAGTGTCTCCGCACGGATGTAAAATTCACCTTCTGAAAATATAGCCGACCCTAGGTCACCAAATGGTTTAGTAAAGTAAATGAGAAGTAAACAAAATAACGGTACGTGAGCAGTACAGCTTTTGTAGATATATGTGTTTATTCAGAATGCCACATTAAGTCACTTGCTGTCCTGTTGTTTGGATGTTTCCATCCCCACTGCCCAAGTTTAAGGGGTCAACTAGTGCAGCAGTAAAGTTGGTAGTCCCCACAGCCAGAACTGCAAGCTAATGTACTGTAGAAACAAGCCAGTCTCATTCCTATGTCGTACGGGACTTGAATTTTTCATTTCATTTCATTTACTTTATTTTAGTTGTCACCAGTAGCGTATCTTGGGTCCGAGACCTGGGCTATCTCAACCGCCCCCTGTGGCGTATCTTGGGTCCGAGACCTTAGCTATCTCACCCGTCCCCAGGGGGCGTATCTTGGAGTCCGAGACCTGGGCTATCTCACCCGTCCCCAGGGGGCGTATTTTGGGTCCGAGACCTGAGCTATCTCACCCTTCCACAGTACTGTTTTTCTTAAAAATTGCGATTTAATTTTTAATACAAGTAATTTTTCTTTCTAAATTTTAGGTACACACTCTTGTAACATGATACCAAATAATTAGGATTAGGATTTGAACACTTATTTGTACATGAACTCCATTCTTCCTTCCTTTTGTGTGCACTTGAGTGTTAGGTTTTCACAAAAATGTTTCTTCGGAGTACTTTTTCATATTTAAAAATAATGTTTTCCTCTATTGACAAACCAGCCAAGTTGCTCGAATGTGTAGCTCTAAGATATATCTTGATTCTTTTTAATAGAGAAAACTTCTTCCGGCAGTTGCAGTTATTGATGGAAAGTTTAATATTATGTGTGCTAATTTGTACACCTCACTAAACGCTATGTCCAATTTATTCATCTTTATGTAATAAGTAATGTATCTTACTGATTCTTTTTGTACTCTTCAAGGGAATAAAACACCTTCAGTTAATTTTTTACTCGAGCTGTATCAAAATTTGAAGCATAGAGTGCTTTATGTTCTGACTGTAGATGTTCAAGGAAGCTTCCTCAAAATTTATCAAAACAGTTCGAATTCAACAAAGCCACGAATTTAAGATATAATCTCACTGATTTTAATTCATTGGCACATCACACAAACTGAAACAACTATCGAGAAACACGCGCTGTTGCAGGCGAAAGCATGACAGTGAGTGAGCTAGTCGAAGTCTTCTCTTTTCTGAGCGAACCGTTGCGTAAAACAATGTCCATTCCCCTCCGTACGCTCATTAACGTTGTCATGAAAACTCTAACAGACGATCGTATCGAAGTTCTTCGAATCAGAACAGCGAAGACTCTGGAACACCTGTTTGCGTTATGCCGTTGATCATCGTTCGCTAGGCTGATTCTTTTAAGAAGGGAATCCGTTCGTTTTTTTTTTCTCACCGAAAACATCGACATATCTTAATACCGTTGATAATTGACTTTTATTTGTGTATATTCAATTGACTTTTATTTGTGCATTCTCTGGGCTTCGAAGCTAGCCTCGAAAATACGCCACCGGTTGTCACAAATAGGTTACATAGATTAAGTGAAAGTAATTATATGGCAGATAAATATCCACCCTATAGTAGTGTCATGGTTATGGCAACATTTCAACACACCGATGGGGTGTCACGAAGGCCTGGATATGGCTGTCCACGGCGTACAACACCTTGTTAGGACAGTTATGTGGCTTTAACTGCAAGTCGTTATAAGTCCTATACAGCCCGGCAACATATTCGGAGCTCTCCGCTGCAACTGGAACTACGATATCAATCCAAACGATTCCTCAAAGGCTTATGGCTGTCTTTGAAGCAGTGTTAGGGTTCATCTTCTGCAATAGATGGCGCAAAAAACCACTCCTTGTGCGTGGCTTTTACGTCTTAAGTGCTACTCTCACAAGTTGGCGTCAGCGAATCACTGGAGACCTCACCATATTCAAAATGGAAAAGGTCTCTCGTTGGCTGCAAAACGAAAAGAGAAAAATACCGGCTGTTATCAGTAGAAAGAGCTAAAATTCGCAAGGGGCTAAGTCGGGTGAATAGGCGGGATGTGGAAGCACATTAATACGATTTCTGGTGAGAAGCTCCGTGACCAGTAAGGATCGACACGACGTGCAGGAACTATAACGAAGTAAATTTCTCCGTCATTTTTGGTCTACGCCGGGATTCGAACCCGAGGCCGCTTATTCCGGAACAAGTCGCTCTACCAACTGAGCTACGCAGACGTTTTATTCTGATTCCTATCTGCCTTTATGTCGTGTGCGTCCTTCTGGCAGGTACGTCACATCTCCACCCCCCACGAAAGAGGGCCGGGGGCATGGCCCACTGGTCAGCCGTGACCATGAATCGTTGCAGGCAGCCATCCACTGTAGAACGTGCACTTGAGAACTCCCAGTCAATCTGCTGTGTGGAATGCAACATCACACATTTTTATTTTTCGAAGCGCTGGAGAAGGGATTCTCTGATTTTTCCTGTCTCGCGGTGTGGAAAATAACATCACACTAATGCGACATTTTGAACGGCCGGGTCATCCGGATAGTTCGGGCGCCATTATAAGGAAGTAAATTTCTCCGTCATTTTTGGTCTACTCCGGGATTTGAACCCGAGGCCGCTTATTCCGGAACAAGTCGCTCTACCAACTGAGCTACGCAGACGTTTTATTCTGATTCCTATCTGCCTTTATGTCGTGTGCGTCCTTCTGGCAGGTACGTCACAGAACGTTGTCAAGGAGAAGACACCAATGTCCAATTCGCAACACCTCCGGCCATTTACGACGGCTTGACTCCGTAAGCGACGCAAAATGCTCAGATAACGTTCTTTGTTAAATGTTGTGCCCTCAAGAATAAATTCGGAATGGACAATGCCGTGAGAATCTAAAAACACCTTCAGCATGACTTTCCCTTTTCTGCGATCCTGCCAGAATTTCTTCGATCGCGGTGAAGACGGAGATTTCCAGGTTGAAGAAGCACGATTTGGCTGAATATCAAACAAGTAGCACGACGTTTCATCACCTGTGATGATGTTACCCAAAAACGTAAAATCGCTATTGGCTTTGTCAGTTGATTCGCCCGATATCCTCATCCGTTCATCCTTTTGTTCAGAGGTCAAAAGGCGAGGGACAATCTTCACCAGCAATGCATGTTAAGATCCTCCGTCAAAATGCGCTGCCATATGGTTTCCGATAAGCTAGTTGCGTTAGCGATTTCCTCAACGGTTCGGCGACGATCAAGACAAAAACACTGCCCACATTGCAATGTTTTCCGCATTCCAGTGCAGTCACAAATCGACCACAGCGCTCATTATCTCCGATGGATTCTCAGCCATCTTTGTTACGCCGATACCACTCGTACACCTTCCATCTCGCCTATGTAGAGTGACCGTAAACCTTCGAAAGTATTTCTAAGGTCTCTGCAGCTGTTTTACCTAAACGCTGACAAAATTTAATGTTGCAACTTTGCTCTTCAAAAGCCATGTTTCTCACATCGCAGAAGAATGACGACTACTTACAGCAGTAAACCTCTGGTTGCGCATTCAAATCATTTTCCATGGCCCAAACAATTCGGACTACGGAGGAGGGATGACGGGATGCATTTCAGACGTAGTAACTTTAACGACATGCTTGCGTTGTCACTGGTGAACGCTGTGCTCGAACTTTCGGATCCAATGCCGTATATATTAGTAGAAGTTCTGCCTGCGTAAGAGTCCCCCATTTGTGAAGGGGTATTCATATTCTTTTAAATTCCTGTGTTTTATAAATTCCCAAAACGACTTTAGGTTTCTTAGAAAAAACAAATAAAAATATATTCCACGAATTAGTAGAAAACAAAATTACATTTATTGTATTAATGGCTACGTTCCGCCAGTTACTTAAAACCCCATTTTTTTTAAAAAAAGCACTTACTTGCCAGTGGCTTAAACATGCATTGTTTAATACTGGGTGCGCCATATTAAAGAGAAGCCGTGGGCAGACGTGGTTATGGGGGTTAAAGTTGTTTGGCAGGGTTTTCAGTTAAAACAGCTTTGTTTCACTTCTAACCGGTTTCTACGTGTACATCTGCAAAGGAATTCTCCGGAGTGGTTAGTCACAGCCAGAGCAGTGTAGGTATGCGGTCATAAGCGTGAGTGAAGAAAGAACAAAGGCAACTAAAATGGTTTTAAACACGAAACAGCGGATTTTTTTGTGGACCAGTAATTCAGAAGTAACTAATACAAGGTTTAAAATGAGTTCTTTACAGAAACATTTCCACATTGCGCACCGGCAAAATGTGTGGTACAGAAGTTAGTGCGGAAATTTCGTGAAACCCGCACGGTGTGCAACAGGAAAAGAAACAAACCCAATAAAATTCGTAGTATAGAACATATCAAGGATGTGTGCACAATGATGTTACAAAGCCCTCGGAAGTCGATTCGACAATTATAGTCAGCAACGGGAATCTCTGCCAAGTCTTCCCTACACATAATTAAGGTGGATTTGCATTTTCGGCCGTACAAAGTTATGGCGCACCAAGAATTTAAAACTTCTGATTATGCAAAACGGATGCAATATTGTAAGTGGCGGAACAGTCTACGTTCTATGCATGAAGTGTTTGGGAAGGACAGAACTATTTCGAAGAGACTATGGCCACTCAGATCACCCCATCTCTCCACCTGTGAATTTCATCTGTGGGGAGCATTAAAAGGGAAAGTGTACGCATCTAATTCTGACACCCTTGATGAATTAAAAGTGAACATTACGGATGCCATAGCCCAGATTACTGCCGATGAGTTGTGGCTCGTTGCGGACAACATGTTCGGTCGTGTGCAGCCGTGTCTTGATTTCGGAGGACACCACTTTCAACAATTAATGTAAATGCAGGTAAATTGCTCTTGTGTTCTGTCATTTCAACTATATTTACCATATATAGTGACATTGCCTGATCGTTGTTGTTCATTATACTCGGGTCTCTTTTATATGGCACACCCTGTAGAAAAGAAACAAATTACGGACATCACTATCATTTTGTATTTTTCAAACATTCTACGCTTTCTGTAGTATTCTGGTTTAGAACAAAACAAATCTCGAGCAAATAGAATACTTTGCATTCACGAGCAAATATGCTCTTACACTTTTGCATCACTTTCACTCAAATTTTCATTTACTCTCACATTCTAAATGCCAGTCCTGATGATTTGCTTAGAATAGTTACCTGACTATCAATAGCAACTTATTCCAATTCTTTCTACTGTTAAAATGACTAAGGAAGCGAACTTTCCCTTAGCACTTGAAAGAGACTGAAGGTTCATAATAACTCCAAAGATAACTTCCGAGTGTGAAAATAATTTCTTACTATGAATTAAAGAAAATGAACAGTTTAATTAAAAGTTGAAAGAAACTGAAGCTCCATAAAAGCTGGGGAGACAACTAAAATATATGAAGTAATAAATTTTAGTAAGGCCAGTCTGTTTGAGCAGCTGTTAAGTTGAAAGAGCCGTAAGCTGCGATGATTTCAGAATTTCAACTGAGGACTTTTTTTAAATTCCTTCTAAACATAGGGCTATTTGTCAAAAGAAAGGGGAGTCAATTTTCATATTATGTTAGAAGGAAGTAACGCAACGATTTTTCTCGATCGTCAGAGTTTGCAAAACTGTCTGCAAAACAAGCTCTTTCCAAAGTCAGGGTGCCTTCGCGAACGAATGAATATATTCGCGTATCTACAAACATGTGTAAAAAAAATCCTAACACCACGAAAAAATAGTTGTAGAGGAATGAAATGGCGGCAATAGATTTGTATAGGTAACATACACTGACGGAAAAAATCCCAACACCAAGAAGGGGTTGTATTAGATAAACGACAGTTGGTAGCCGATGAGAGTTCATCTGCAAGATGACGTCTATGCAAATTTCGCGCTCGGAGCATACGTGTGGCGCTACTAGCGCCCGTCGGATTATGCAAAGTAGGTTTTGCTGTAAATACGCGCTGTAATGTTTCTGAGCGTTAGTTATCGTTGAGATTCGACGTAGTGTGTTGATGTTAGTCAAGAATGCCTTTAAGAAGACGAAGAAGCCATTATCAACAGCTCACGGAGTTTGAACGAGGTCGTGTGATAGGGCTACGAGAAGGTGGATTTTTTCCCGCAATATTGCAGAACGACTTGGCAGGAATGTAGCCACTGTGCATGATTGTTGGCAGCGGTGGTCCAGGGAAGGTACTGTCCAGGGAAGGTACTGCGATTTGTCGCCACTCTGTAGAGCATGTTGGGTTACAACAGCGGTATGCGGGCGAGCGTTATCCTGTTGGAAAACAGCCCCTAGAATGCTGTTCATGAATGGCAGCACAACAGGTTGAATCACCAGACCGACGTACAACTGTGCCGTCAGGGTGCGTGGGTTAACCACGAGAGTGCTCCTGCTGTCATAGGAAATTGCTCCCAAGACCATAACTCCAGGTGTAGGTCCAGTGTGTCTCGGCCGCAGATAGGTTGGTTGCAGGCGCTCACCTGGCATCCTTCTAACCAACACACGGCCATCACTGGCACCCAGGTAGCACCGGCTTTCATCAGAAAACACAACAGATCTCCACTCCGTTCTCCAATGAGCTGTAGCTTGACACCCCTGACGTCGCAAACGGCAGGGGTTTGGAGTAAGTGGAAAGTGCGCTACAGTGCGTCTGGCTTGGAGCTGTCCTTCAAGCAACCGATTTGTAATAGTTCGTTGTGTCACTGTGGTGGCAAATGCAGCTCGAATTGCTGCTGCAGACGCAGTACGATGCGCGACGGCCGTACACCGTACACGGCTATCTTCCCTCTCAGTTGTGCCACGTGGCCGGCCGGAACCCGGTCTTCTTGAGGCAGTACCTTCCCTTGACCACCGCTGCCAACAATCATGCACAGTGGCTACATTCCTGCCAAGTCGTTCTGCAATATTGCGGAAAGAAAATCCACCTTCTCGTAGGCCTATTACACGACCTCGTTCAACTCTGTGAGCTGTTGATAATGGCTTCTTCGTCTTCTTAAAGGCATTCTTGACTAACATCAACACACTACGTCGAATCTCAACGATAACTAACGCTCACGAACGTTGCAGCGCGTATTTACAGCAAACCTGTTTTGCATGTTCCGACGGGCGCTACCAGCGCCACACGCATGCGCCGAACGCGAAATTTGCATAGACGTCATCTTAAAGATGTACTCTCTCCGCGTACCAACTGTCGTTTATTTAACACAATCCCTTCTTGGTGTTGCGATTTTTTTTCCGTCAGTGTATTTAAACACATACATATGCATCCGGGTGTACGTGGACGATACTGTAACACGGACATAAAACTGGATATATTGTTGTGTGTTTAATCACAGAATCTCCCACTCACGCACACACACACACGTACACATATTAATATAAACAGTGAGGTTCATATAGTTCCTCATTGCAGGCTCGCCTTCCTGGATACCGTGATATTGAAATGAAATGGCGAAATTGTGGTACAGGAAGGAATTTAATTGATAATACTTTGTGACAAAATGTTTCTTGAATATCTGCATAGGGTATTGGTACAGCAGTATAGTTTTTAAAAGACACTTTTGTGTTTTTGCATGTAAATTAATAGCATATTTCTTGTGGATTTTGCACGACGTACGTGTTGCAGATTGTCGTTGTGATTGGGCAAAGCTAAAATTTTTTCGGGCACTGCCCACATTGCATTGTTTTCCTCACTCCATGCAGTCGCAGGTCTGCCACAGCGCTCATCCATCTCGCCATCGTAGAGTGACCGTACACCTTCGAAAGTATTTCTAAGGTCTCTGCAGCTGTTTTAGCCAAACGCTGACAAAATTTAATGTTGCAACTTTGCTCTTCAAAAGCCATGTTTCTCACATCGCAGAAGACAGACGACTACTAACACCAGTAAACCTCTGGTTGCGCATTCACATCATTTTCAATGGGCCAAACAATTCTGACTACGGAGGAGGGATGGCGGGATGCATTTCAGACGTAGTAACTTTAACGACATGCTTGCTTTGCCACAGGTAAACGCTTTGCTCGAACATTCGGATCCTATGCCGTATATATTAGTAGAAGTTTTATCTGCGTAACAGTCCCCCATTTGTGAAGGCTTATTCATATTCATTTAAATTTCTGGGTTATAAAAATTCCCAAAATAACTTTAGGTTTCTTAGAAAAAACAAATAAAAAATATATTCCACGAATTAGTAGAAAACAAAATTACATTTATTGTATTAATGGCTACGTTCCGTCAGTTACATAAAACCCCATTTTTTTTTTAAATGCACTTACTCGCCAGTGGCTTAAACATGCATTGTTTAATTCTGGGTGCGCCATATTAAAAAGACCCCGTGGGCAGAGGTTGTTATGCGGGTTAAAGTTGTTTGGCGGATTTTCAGTTAAAACCGCTTTGTTTCACTTCTAACCGGTTTCTACGTGTACATCTGCAAAGGAATTCTCCGGACTGGTTAGTCACAGCCAGATCAGTGTAGGTACGCTGTCATAAGTGTGAGTGAAGAGAGAACAAAGGCAACTAAAATGGTTTTAAGCACGAAACAGCGGATTTTTTTGTGGAACAGTATTTCAGAAGTAACGAATACATAGTTTAAAATGAGTTCTTTACAGAAAAATTTCCACATTGCGCACCGGCAAAATGTGTGGTACAGAAGTTAGTGCGGAAATTTCGTGACACCGGCACGGTGTGCAACAGGAAAAGAAACAAACCCAATACAGTTCGTACTGAAGAACACATCAAGCATGTGTGCACAATGATGTTACAAAGCCCTCGGACGTCGATTCGACGATTATAGTCAGCAACGGGGATCTCTGCCAAGTCATCCCTACACATACTTAAGGTGGATTTGCATTTTCGGCCGTACAAGGTTATGGCTCACCAATAATTGAAAACTTCTGATTATACAAAACGGGTGCAATATTGTAAGTGGTTTCAGGAAACCGTTGTCAGCGGTGAAATAGACCCAACACTTTATTACATGACAGATGAAGCATGGTTTCAACTGTCCGGGTATTTAAATCCGCAATACACCAGGATTTGGACCGACACGAATCCCGGCAGGACATTGGAGACCCCTCTGTACGACCAAAAGATAAGCGTTTGGTGTGATGTGTCTGCGAAGAGGATTTCGGCTCATTCTCTTTCACTGACACCATCAACTCGTAGCGCTATGTTCAGCAACTGTCCAACCCCTTTGTTGCCGCACTTACAGAAGAAGAGCGAACATCTGCTTTCTTTCAGCGGGATGGTGCAGCGGCGCATACTGGGCGGAACAGTCTACGTACTATGCATTAAGTGTTTGGGAAGGACAGAACTATTTCGAAGAGACTATGGCCACTCAGATCACCCCATCTCTCCCCTGTGAATTTCATCTGTGGGGAGCATTAAAAGCGAAAGTGTACGCATCTAATTCTGACACCCTTGATGAATTAAAAGTGAACATGCAGCCATGTCTTGATTTCGGAGGACACCACTTTCAACAATTAATGTAAATGCAGGTAAATTGCTCTTGTTTTCTGTCATTTGAGCTATATTTACCATGTATCGTAACATTGCCTGATCGTTGTTGTTCATTATACTCGAGTCTCTTTTATATGGCACACCCTGTAGAAAAGAAACAAATTACGGACATCACTATGATTTTGTATTTTTCAAACATTCTACGCTTTCTGTAGTATTCTGGTTTAGAACAATACAAATCTCGAGCGAATAGAATTCTTTGCATTCACGAGCAAATATGCTCTTACACTTTTGCATCACTTTCACTCAAATTTTCATTTACTCTCACATTCCAAAGGCCAGTCCTGATGATTTGCTTAGAATAGTTACCTGACTATCAGTAGCAACTTATTCCACTTCTTTCTACTGTTAAAATGACTAAGGAAGCGAACTTTCCCTTAGCACTTGAAAGAGACTGAAGTTTCATAATAACTCCAAAGATAACTTCCTAGTGTGAAAATAATTTCTTACAGGGAATTAAAGGAAACGAACATTTTAAATAAAATTTGGAAGAAACTGAAGCTTCATAAAAGCTCTGGAGACAACTAAAATATATGAAGTAATACATTTTAGTAATGCCAGTCTGTTTGAGCAGCTGTTAAGTTGAAAGAGCCGTAAGCTGCGTTGATTTCAGAATTTCAACTGAAGACCTATTTTTTTAAATTCCTTCTAAACATAGGGCTATTTGTCAAAAGAAAAGGGAGTCAATTTTCATATTATGTTAGAATGAAGTAACGCAACGATTTTTCTCGAACGTCAGAGATTGCAAACATGTCTGCAAAACAATCTCTTTCCAATGTCAGGGTGCCTTCGCGAACGAATGAATATATGCGCGTATTTACAAACATGTGCAAATATTTAAACACATACATATGCATCCGGGTGTACGTGGACAAGACTGTAACACGGACATAAAACTGGATATATTGTTGTGTGTTTAATCACAGAATCACCAACTCACACCCACACACACAAACCAACGTACACATATTAATATAAATATTGAGGTTCATATAAATCCTCATTGCAGGCTCGCCTTCCTGGATACCGTGATATTGAAATGAAATGGCGAAATTATGGTACAGGAAGGAATTTAATTGATAATCCTTTGTGAAATAATGTTTCTTGAATATCTGCATAGTGTATTGGTACAGCAGTATAGTTTTTAAAAAACACTGTTTAGTGTTTTTGCATGTAAATTAATAGCATATTTCTTGTGGATTTTGCACGGCGTACGTGTTGTAGCCTGTCGTTGTGATTGGGCAAAGCCAAAATTTTTTCGGGCATTGCCCACATTGCATTGTTTTCCTCACTCCGTGCAGTCGCAGGTCTGCCACAGCGCTCAATCATCTCGCCATCGTAGAGTGACCGTACACCTTCGAAAGTATTTCTAAGGTCTCTGCAGCTGTTTTACACAAACGCTGACAAAATTTAATGTTGCAACTTTGCTCTTCAAAAGCCATGTTTCTCACATCGCAGAAGACATACGACTACTTACAGCAGTAAACCGCTGGTTACGCATTCAAATCATTTTCCATGGGCCAAACAATTCTGACTACGGAGAGGAGGGATGACGGGATGCATTTCAGACGTAGTAACTTTAACGACATGCTTGCGTTGTCACTGGTAAAGGCTGTGCTCGAACTTTCGGATCCTATGCCGTATATATTAGTAGAAGTTCTGCCTGCGTACGAGATCCCCATTTGTGAAGGGGTATTCATATTCTCTTAAATTCTTGTGTTATAAAAATTCCCAAAGCGACTTTTGGTTTTTTTGAAAAAACAAAAAAAAAATATATATTCCACGAATTAGTAGAAAACAAAATTACATTTATTGTATTAATGGCTACGTTCCGTCAGTTACATAAAACCCCATTTTTTTTTTAAATGCACTTACTCGCCAGTGGCTTAAACATGCATTGTTTAATTCTGGGTGCGCCATATTAAAAAAGACCCCGTGGGCAGAGGTTGTTATGCGGGTTAAAGTTGTTTGGCGGATTTTCAGTTAAAACCGCTTTGTTTCACTTCTAACCGGTTTCTACGTGTACATCTGCAAAGGAATTCTCCGGACTGGTTAGTCACAGCCAGATCAGTGTAGGTACGCGGTCATAAGTGTGAGTGAAGAGAGAACAAAGGCAACTAAAATGGTTTTAAGCACGAAACAGCGGATTTTTTGTGGAACAGTATTTCAGAAGTAACGAATACATAGTTTAAAATGAGTTCTTTACAGAAAAATTTCCACATTGCGCACCGGCAAAATGTGTGGTACAGAAGTTAGTGCGGAAATTTCGTGAAACCGGCACGGTGTGCAACAGGAAAAGAAACAAAGCCAATACAATTCGTACTGAAGAACATATCAAGCATGTGTGCACAATGATGTTACAAAGCCCTTGGAAGTCGATTCGAAGATAATAGTTGGCAACGGGAATCTCTGCCACGTCATCCCTACACATACTTCAGGTGGATTTGCATTTTCGGCCGTACAAAGTTATGGCGCACCAAGAATTTAAAACTTCTGATTATTCAAAACGGGTGCAATATTGCAAGTGGTTTCAGGAAACCATTGTCAGCGGTGAAATAGACCCAACACTTTATTACATGACAGATGAAGCATGGTTTCAACTGTCCGGGTATATCAATGCGCAATACACCAGGATTTGGACCGACACGAATCCCGGACGGACATTGGAGACCCCTCTGTACGACCAAAAGGGAAGCGTTTGGTGTGCTGTGTTTGCGAAGAGGATTTTGACCCATTCACTTTCACTGACACCGTCAACTGTGAGCGCTATGTTCAGCAAATGTCCAACCCCTTTGTTGCCGCACTTACAGAAGGAGAGTGAACATCTGCTTTCTTCTAGCGGGATGGTGCAACGGCGCGTACGGCGCGGAACAGTCTACGTGCTATGCATGAAGTGTTTGGGAAGGACAGAACTATTTCGAAGAGACTATGGCCACTCAGATCACCCCATCTCTCCACCTGTGAATTTCATCTGTGGGGAGCATTGAAAGGGAAAGTGTACGCATCTAATTCTGACACCCTTGATGAATTAAAAGTGAACATTACGGATGCCATAGCCTAGATTACTGCCGACGAGTTGTAACTCGTTGCGGACAACATGTTCGGTCGTGTGCAGCCGTGTCTTGATTTCGGAGGACACCACTTTCAACAATTAATGTAAATGCAGGTAAATTGCTCTTGTGTTCTGTCATTTCAACTATATTTACCATATATAGTGACATTGCCTGATCGTTGTTGTTCATTATACTCGGGTCTCTTTTATATGGCACACCCTGTAGAAAAGGAACAAATTACGGATATCACTATGATTTTGTATTTTTCAAACATTCTACGCTTTCTGTAGTATTCTGGTTTAGAACAATACAAATCTCGAGCAAATAGAATTTTTTGCATTCACGAGCAAATATGCTCTTACCCTTTTGCATCACTTTCACTCAAATTTTCATTTACTCTCACATTCTAAATGCCAGTCCTGATGATTTGCTTAGAATAGTTACCTGACTATCAATAGCAACTTATTCCAATTCTTTCTGCTGTTGAAATGACTAAGGAAGCGAACTTTCCCTTAGCACTTGAAAGAGACTGAAGTTTCATAATAACTCCAAAGATAACTTCCTAGTGTGAAAATAATTTCTTACTGTGAATTAAAGGAAACGAACCTTTTAATTAAAAGTTGAAAGAAACTGAAGCTCCATAAAAGCTGGGGAGACAACTAAAATATATGAAGTAATACATTTTAGTAAGGCCAGTCTCTTTGAGCAGCTGTTAAGTTGAAAGAGCCGTAAGCTGCGATGATTTCAGAATTTCAACTGAAGACTTATTTTTTAAATTCCTTCTAAACATAGGGCTATTTGTCAAAAGAAAGGGAAGTCAGTTTTCATATTATGTTAGAATGAAGTAACGCAACGATTTTCTCGATCGTCAGAGTTTGTAAACATGTCTGGAAAACAATCTCTTTCCAATGTCAGGGTGCCTTCGCGAACGAATGAATATATGCGCATATCTACAAAAATGTGTAATTACACTAACGGAAAAAAATCACAACATAACGAAAAAATAGTTGTAGAGGAATGAAATGGCGGCAATACATTTGTATAGGTAATATACACTGACCGAAAAAAAAATTCCAACACCAAGAACGGATTGTATTAAATAAACGACAGTTGGTAGGCAATGAGAGTACATCTGTAAGTTGGCGTCTATGCAAATTTCGCGCTCGGCGCATACGTGTGGCGCTAGTAGCGCCCCTCGGAACATGCAAAGCAGGTTTGCTGTAAATACGCGCTGTAACGTTCGTGAGCGTGAGTTATCGTTGAGATTCGACGTAGTGTGTTGATGTTAGTCAAGAATGCCTTTAAGAAGACGAAGAAGCCATTATCAACAGCTCACGGAGTTTGAACGAGGTCGTGTAATAGGGCTACGAAAAGGTGGATTTTCTTTCCGCAATATTGCAGAACGACTTGGCAGGAATGTAGCCACTGTGCATGATTGTTGGCAGCGGTTGTCAAGGGAAGGTACTGCCTCAAGAAGACCGGGTTGCGGCCGGCGACGTGGCACTACTGAGAGGGAAGGCCGCCGTGTAATGCGTATGGCCGTGGCGCATCGTACTGCGTCTGCGGCAGCAAATCAAGCTGCAGTTGCCACCACAGTGACACAACGAACTATTACAAATCGGTTACTTGAAGGACAGCTCCGAGCCAGACCATCACCCCCTAATAGCTTAACAGGCCCGCGCACCGATTTGTGACGTCACTAGAGTAGTCCGTAGTCGCGGAGAGGGGCATTGCGGCGATGTGCGAACGAACGCGTCTTTACGTACACCAACTAACCAGGTCGTGTGTTCTTTTCGAGTTTCACTGCATTTAAATAAGAACTTGTGTGTTAGTTTTCAAATAACTGCAGAGTTAACAAGTTTGTTTAATAATCTTTTAAAATACAGAAGAAAAAGAAATTACAGCGTAAAATTTAGCGTAGCAATAATTTCGACTTTTAAGCAACACAGATTCGTCAACTTAATAAAAGCATCCCTGTCATTTCACTGGAAGTGATAAACCATTCCTATAATCGAAATTATAAACTGTTGTCGTAGTTTCACTTGAAGTTATAGTGTCTTTATAGTTAGCCGAACGATTCCTGTACTTGTGAACAAATCGTTCTTGTACTTGAAAGATTAGTTTGAGGGTCCATTACGAAGTATCGACGTCGTTTCAAAAGATGCCGATTGACATATTTTAGGAATCAGATTTTTCATTCATTGCAAACTTATGACTATGAAAATTTTAGTAATGAAATAATTCCTTTAGTGAAAATGTATTCTATATGCAATCCGTGATCACTAATATATGAAAAAAGGTCAAGAAAAACAATTTTTTTCTGCGTTTTTTAATTATTACCAAAGGCTCAATAAAACACGTTTTAACATACATACAGTGAATTGCTGCTTGATCCACTGATTGCATCAAATAAATTAAGATTTCAAGATAATTATGCAATTGCTACATTATTAAACGTACAATAATGACATAACAAGTTTTCCGAATTTTAGTACCATCTAGTTACGTGTTTGGACAACTTCATTTTGATAAGCAAATATAAAGTTTATAATTTTTGTCTTCCAGAGCACTATTCCAAAAAAGTTACCTTGTCAATGTATTAAGTATATTAGTAGCATTAAGCAAAACTATTTGGATCCACAATATAAGCATTTCTTTTTATCTGGAAAAATACAAGTAACTTATTGGCAGAAGTTTCCTGAAATTTGATTTTCAAGAAGTATTCAGGAAAACTGCCAATGTACATATAATTATGGTTGTGTAGTTCTTTGTGTATCACAAGCACAATTTGATTAAGTGTCCGTTAGCTGTTCCTTGAAGAATTTCAAAGACACGTTTCTAAGAAAATCTGAAATTTGTTCCAATAATTTCTTAAAGTATTTTTTCAGATAATTATTATATTTTTTGAGAACGTGACAAATCCACATGCAGTTATTGTACTGAATAAATCTAAGCGATTGTTTTGGTACTATAGGATGTATTTTAAAAGATGTACATGTTTCATTATAAATTGACTAACTTGATGTACCATTTTCTCACAAACTATAAAAAGCAATGGTATAAAATTTTGCACAAATGTTTTGTCATTGCTAAAGCTATTGAAAAAGATTGTTTTTTCCTTTTTTTATGATTTTGGTTTCAAAATAAATTCTATGAAGGATTGAAGAAGTTTTTCCCCATACAAAAATTGACACCCACCCTCACGTTTGGAAGCACACTTTGCAGTAGTTATCGGATAATATGAGATATATTAGTTCCAGTTATTATTGCTGCAGCTTGTGAAGACACAGTGCAGGAAATCTGGAAACATAAGTCTAGATAAATGAATAAAAAGTTGATCTCTCATTTTAAGCAAATGTTTTCAAAAAAAAAAAAAAAAAAAAAAAAAGAAGCGAGTATATATTTCTACTTGTATTTTAAAAATCTTGTTTGTTTAGAACATAGTTTCCACAATATGTGAATTCATGTCGATCCAGGTACTTTTTTTCTCTTAAAAATAACAATATCCAAGGCTTAAAAATATCATGCCCGAGATGCCCAGAGCATGTAAATCATTCGTCTGGGCAAGTAAATAAAACATCTAATTGCCTGTGCATGGTAACTAAATTTTAAAATAAAAAAGTTTGTAATAAAATTTTCTACTACACAAGGAAAAGAAGACAGTCATCACATGTCGTGTTTCATGTCATTGTTAATTAATGGAAGTTGTATTATTGTTACGAAGTACCAAGGAAAGAGTAATATCACATCTTTAATTATGTTATGCTCTACGCCCAGAAATCGGAAACCTAGTTTTGCTCCAAATTTTGTTTATAATCAACAACAGTATGCATGCCTCTGATGTAACTGACCTCTCATGTTTAGTGACAAAGGGAGAAAACTTTAACAAAAGGAACATGGCATAATCACTAAATTTCCGAAACACCAGTTTCATCATCGTACCATTTCATACCAATTTTAGCATCAGCATCTTAAAAATTGATATACACACGTTTGTGCATTGAACATTTGTAATACAGACCCTTAAAATGGAAGTGCAAACATGTTAAAACAGTTCATATTTTTAACTTAAAAAAAATAGGGTTCTGGTTTGTTATCTTAAAAGATACATTTTCCTGCTCATCCAGCTTTTACTACCTGGGCAAGTAAATAATTTCTTGCCCAGGTAGTACTGATATATTTCACCTAATTTTTAAGAAATTGAATGGTTCTGATAAATTCCCATCCTACCACAGATAGAGCATACACACTGCTCACACGAGAGTTCTTCAATGTGTTGGTTTGTAGAAAAATGCTTCAAAATCTTTAAACGGACATTTTAAAGGCAAACTTACTCCTGAACTATGTGTAAACTTCTTGTTTTTGTGCATTCATATCTAATTTTTGCTGTCTATACTTGATTCAGTGTTTGTGTTCCTTTAGTAATAAATATTAAAAATGATAATTCAATGCAACTCTCCATGTCTGCAAACACAAAAGATGTATTTCACATGGCAACAAGGCCTTAGCATTTATAAAAAGGACATAGGCATGTTAGATGTGTACATGACATACATATATTTCGTATAGGATATAGGTATTTTACAAGCACTTGTGCCCAGAAATAGGGACCCCAAAAAAGTTAATCTGGCGCTGCCTAAACACTTAAATAACTAAGTACGAATGTATCAACATATTACTCTTGGGATCAAAAACATGCAACCCTTATTATTCTGTGTCCATAATAAAGTTTAAAACCCGTTCCTAAATATACATATTTTATTTTGAACTTATTTGATACATTGGCAAAAACATGTTATGGGTTACTATAACAACACAAGTAATCTATTCTTTCCATTACAAACATAAATTTCATTTTTCAAAAATCTTTTCAGTGCTTTGACTTCCCGCTGTGAGATGCATTAGATTATAAAATTAGCCAAATTTAAATTTTCTAGTTCAAAATTTTTATTTTACGAGTAGTTTAAAATAAGGTTAACAAAAGGTTTCCACGTACCTTAGAGTTGAAAATTTTCACGCTTTATTGCTGTAATCCATTTTGAGAACCTCCCCATTAGTAGGGAATTTGAATACTTTTAATATTCCTCTATGAAAATAAATTTAGTTGACAATTTGACAACAACAACCACGCACATCCGTAGTCACGCTTACACAGAGTGAGCAAGCTCATGCATGCTCGACCGCCCACCACGGACATCAGCCTACTCTCCCCTACGTCACGCAGCTTCCGGCGTTCGGTGCGCGGGCCTGCTAAGCTATTAGGGGGTGATGGCCAGACGCCCTGTAGCGTGCATTCCACTTACTCCAAACCACTCCCGTTTGCGACGTCAGTGGTTTCAAGCTAGAGCTCATTGGAGAACGGAGTGGAGATCTGCTGTGTTTTCTGATGAAAGCCGGTTCTGCTTGGGTGCCAGTGATGGCCGTGTGTTGGTCAGAAGGATGCCAGGTGAGCGCCTGCAACCAACCTGTCTGCGGCCGAGACACACTGGACTTACACCTGGAGTTATGATCTGGGGAGCAATTTCCTATGACAGCAGGAGCACTCTCGTGGTTATCCCACGCACCATGACGGCACAGTTGTACGTCGGTCTGGTGATTCAACCTGTTGTGCTGCTATTCATGAACAGCATTCCAGGGGATGTTTTCCAACAGGATAACGCTCGCACGCATACCGCTGTTGTAACCCAACATGCTCTACAGAGTGGCGACATGTTGCCGTGGCCTACTAGTTCACCAGATATTTCTCCAATCGAGCACGTATGGGACATCATTGGACGACAACTCCAGCGTCACCCGCAATTAGCATTAACCGTCCCTGCATTGACCGACCAAGTTCAACAGGCATGGAACTCCATCCCACAAACTGACGTCCAGCACCTGTACGACACAATGCATGAACATTTGCATGCTTGCATTCAACATTCTGGCGGTTACACCGGTTATTAATGTAAAAGCATTTCACATTTAAAATGGCTCTTCTCGCGCTTACATTCAGCTGTGATCTAGAAACCTTTATCGATTAAATATTTTACCTATACAAATGTATTGTCGCCATTTCATTCCTCTACAACTATTTTTTCGTGTTGTTGGGTTTTGTTTTTCCGTCAGTGTATTTAATCGGCTAAGGTTTCAAGATGACAGCTTAATGTAAGCGCGAAAAGAGCCATTTTAAATGTTAAATGCTGGTACATTAATAACCGGTGTAATCACCAGAATGTTAAATGCAAGCACGCAAACGTTCATGCATTGTGTCGTACAGGTGCTGGATGTCAGTTTGTGGGATGGAATTCCATGCCTGTTGCACTTGGTCGGTTAATACAGGGACGGTAAATGCTGGTTGGGGGTGACGCTGGAGTTGTCGTCCAATGATGTCCCATACGTGCTCGATTAGAGAAAGACCTGGTGATCTAGCAGGCCACGGCAACATGTCGACCCTCTGTAGAGCATGTCGGGTTACAACAGCGGTATGCGGGCGACCGTTATCCTGTTGGAAAACACCCCTGGAATGCTCTTCATGAATGGCAGCACAACAGGTTGAATCACCAGACCGACGTACAACTGTGCCGTCAGGGTGCGTGGGATAACCACGAGAGTGCACCTGCTGTCATAGGAAATTGCTCCCCAGACCATAACTCCAGTTGTAGGTCCAGTGTGTCTCGGCCGTAGACTGGTTGGTTGCAGGCGCTCACGTGGCTTCCTTTTAACCAACACACGGCCATCACTGGCACCCAAGCAGAACCGGCTTTCATCAGAAAACACAACAGATCTCCACTCCGTCCTCCAATGAGCTCTAGCTAACACCACTGACGTCACAAACGGCAGTGGTTTGGAGTAAGTAGAAACCACGCTACAGGGCGTCTGGCTCGGAGCTGTCCTTCAAGTAACCGATTTGAAATAGTTTGTTGTGTCACTGTGGTGGCAAATGCAGCTCGAATTGCTGCCGCAGACGCAGTACGATGCGCGACGGCCATACGCCGTACACCGCGGTCTTCTCTCTCAGTAGTGCCACGTAACCGGCCGGAACCCGGTCTTCTTGAGGCTGTACCTTCCCTTGACCACCGCTGCCAACAATCATGCACAGTGGCTACATTCCTGCCAATTCGTTCTGCAATATTGCAGAAAGAAAATCCACCTTTTCGTAGCCCTATCACACGACCTCGTTCAAACTCCGTGAGCTGTTGATAATGGCTTCATCGTCTTCTTAAAGGCATTCTTGACTAACATCAACACACTACGTCGAATCTCAACGATAACTAACGCTCACGAACGTTACAGCGCGTATTTACAGCAAACCGGCTTTGCATGTTCCGTGGGGCGCTACTAGCGCTGCACGTATGCGCCGAGCGCCAAATTTGCATCATCTTAGACGTCATCTTACAGATGTACTCTCATCGCCTACCAACTGTCGTTTATCTAACACAACCTCTTCTTGGTGTTGGGATTTTTTTCCGTTAGTGTCTTAAACACATACATATGCATCCGGGTGTACGTGGACGAGACTGTAACACGGACATAAAACTGGATATATTGTTGTGTGTTTAATCACAGAATCACGAACTCACACCCACACACACAAACACACGTACACATATTAATATAAATATTGAGGTTCATATAAATCCTCATTGCAGGCTCGCCTTCCTGGATACCGTGATATTGAAATGAAATGGCGAAATTATGGTACAGGAAGGAATTTAATTGATAATCCTTTGTGAAATAATGTTTCTTGAATATCTGCATAGTGTATTGGTACAGCAGTATAGTTTTTAAAAAACACTGTTTAGTGTTTTTGCATGTAAATTAATAGCATATTTCTTGTGGATTTTGCACGGCGTACGTGTTGTAGCCTGTCGTTGTGATTGGGCAAAGCTAAAATTTTTTCGGGCATTGCCCACATTGCATTGTTTTCCTCACTCCGTGCAGTCGCAGGTCTGCCACAGCGCTCATCAATCTCGCCATCGTAGAGTGACCGTACACCTTCGAAAGTATTTCTAAGGTCTCTGCAGCTGTTTTACACAAACGCTGACAAAATTTAATGTTGCAACTTTGCTCTTCAAAAGCCATGTTTCTCACATCGCAGAAGACATACGACTACTTACAGCAGTAAACCGCTGGTTACGCATTCAAATCATTTTCCATGGGCCAAACAGTTCTGACTACGGAGGGGAGAGATGACGGGATGCATTTCAGGCGTAGTAACTTTAACGACATGCTTGCGTTGTCACTGGTAAAGGCTGTGCTCGACCTTTCGGATCCTATGCCGTATATATTAGTAGAAGTTCTATCTGCGTACGAGACCCCCATTTGTGAAGGGGTATTCATATTCTTTTAAATTCTTGTGTTATAAAAATTCCCAAAGCGACTTTTGGTTTTTTAGAAAAAACAAATAAAAATATATTCCACGAATTAGTAGAAAACAAAATTACATTTATTGTATTAATGGCTACGTTCCGTCAGTTACATAAAACCCCATTTTTTTTTAAATGCACTTACTGGCCAGTGGCTTAAACATTCATTGTTTAATTCTGGGTGCGCCATATTAACGATACCCCGTGGACAGAGGTTGTTATGCGGGTTGAAGTTGTTTGGCGGATTTTTAGTTAAAACCGCCTTGTTTCAATTCTAACCGGTTTCTACGTGTACATCTGCAAAGCAATTCTCCGGACTGGTTAGTCACAGACAGATCAATGTAGGTACGCGGTCATAAGTGTGAGTGAGGAGAGAACAAAGGCAACTAAAATGGTTTTAAGCACGAAACAGCGGATTTTTTTGTGGAACAGTATTTCAGAAGTAACGAATACATAGTTTAAAATGAGTTCTTTACAGAAAAATTTCCACATTGCGCACCGGCAAAATGTGTGGTACAGAAGTTAGTGCGGAAATTTCGTGAAACCGGCACGGTGTGCAACAGGAAAAGAAACAAACCCAATACAATTCGTACTGAAGAACATATCAAGCATGTTTGCACAATGATGTTACAAAGCCCTTGGAGTCGATTCGAAGATAATAGTCAGCAACGGGAATCTCTGCTACGTCATCCCTACACATACTTAAGGTGGATTTGCATTTTCGGCCGTACAAAGTTATGGCGACCAAGAATTTAAAACTTCTGATTATTCAAAACGGGTGTAATATTGCAAGTGGTTTCAGGATACCGTTGTCAGCGGTGAAATAGACCCAACACTTTATTACATGACAGATGAAGCATGGTTTCAACTGTCCGGGTATTTCAATGCTTAATACACCAGGATTTATACTGACACGAATCCCGGACGGACATTGGAGACCCTTGTGTACGACCAAAAGATAAGCGTTTGGTGTGCTGTGTCTGCGAAGAGGATTTTGACCCATTCTCTTTCACTGACACCGTCAACTCTGAGCGCTATGTTCAGCAAATGTCCAACCCCTTTGTTGCCGCACCTACAGAAGAAGAGCGAACATCTGCTTTCTTTCAGCGGGATGGTGCAACGGCGCGTACGGCGCGGAACAGTCTACGTGCTATGCATGAAGTGTTTGGGAAGGACAGAACTATTTCGAAGGGACTATGGCCACTCAGATCACCCCATCTCTCCACCTGTGAATTTCATCTGTGGGGAGCATTGAAAGGGAAAGTGTACGCATCTAATTCTGACACCCTTGATGAATTAAAAGTGAACATTACGGATGCCATAGCCCAGATTACGGCCGACGAGTTGTGGCTCGTTGCGAACAACATGTTCGGTCGTGTGCAGCCGTGTCTTGATTTCGGAGGACACCACTTTCAACAATTAATGTAAATGCAGGTAAATTGCTCTTGTGTTCTGTCATTTCAACTATATTTACCATATATAGTGACGTTGCCTGATCGTTGTTGTTCATTATACTCGGGTCTCTTTTATATGGCACACCCTGTAGAAAAGACACAAATTACGGACATCACTATGATTTTGTATTTTTCAAACATTCTACGCTTTCTGTAGTATTCTGGTTTAGAACAATACAAATCTCGAGCGAATAGAATTCTTTGCATTCACGAGCAAATATGCTCTTACACTTTTGCATCACTTTCACTCAAATTTTCATTTACTCTCACATTCAAAATGCCGGTTCTGATGATTTGCTTAGAATAGTTACCTGACTATCAATAGCAACTTATTCCAATTCTTTCTACTGTTGAAATGACTAAGGAAGCGGAATTTCCCTTAGCACTTGAAAGAGACTGCAGTTCCATAATAACTCCAAAGATAACTTCCTAGTGTGAAAATAATTTCTTACTGTGAATTAAAGGAAACGAACCTTTTAATTAAAAGTTGAAAGAAACTGAAGCTCCATAAAAGCTGGGGAGACAACTAAAATACATGAAGTAATGAATTTTAGTAAGGCTAGTCTGTTTGAGCCGCTGTTAAGTTGAAAGAGCCGTAAGCTGCGATGATTTCAGAATTTCAACTGAAGACTTATTTTTAAATTCCTTCTAAACATAGGGCTATTTGTCAAAAGAAAGGGGAGTCAATTTTCATATTATGTTAGAATGAAGAAACGCAATGATTTTTCTCGATCGTCAGAGTTTGCAAACATGTCTGCAAAACAATCTCTTTCCAAAGTCAGGGTGCCTTCGCTAACGAATGAATATATGCGCGTATCTAGAAACATGTGTGAATATTTAAAGTTGTTTGGCGGGTTTTCAATTAAAACCGCTTTGTTTCTCTTCTAACCGGTTTCTCCACGAGAAGATGGAATTACTATAGACATCATAGAAGAAGCAAGTGGAGAAATTGAAACAGTACTCGCCCAAATTTTCACTCGATGCCTTAATGAAGGGAAGATTCCTGAGGATTGGAACAACGCTACAATGATCCTGCTACATAAAAAAGGTGACATTGAGGATCTCAGGAACTACAGACCTATCAGCCTCCTATCAGTGGTTTATAAAATCTTCACTAAAGTTCTTTCACACCGCTTGAAGGTAACACTGGACATGGCTCAACCGAGAGAACAAGCTGGATTCAGGAGTGGCTACAGCACAATAGATCATATCCACGTCCTGAGAGAACTAATTGAAAGAGCGAGGGAATATGAACTTCCATTGTGCATGGCTTTTATCGATTATGAAAAAGCCTTTGATTCGGTGAAACCATCAGCAGTTACCACGGCTCTGAAATCCTGCGGTATTGAAGATGCATACATTAATATTATTAATAACATCTATGAAAATGCAAGTGCAAAGATTCGGCTGTTTGAAAATACAACACACATAAAAATTGGAAAGGGAGTGAGACAAGGTGACACCATATCTCCGAAGCTCTTTAATGCCACATTGGAAAATGTCTTTCAATCACTGAACTGGGAAAACAAAGGGATAAAGATTAATGGAGATTATCTAACCCACCTTCGTTTTGCTGATGACGTAGTCATTTTTGCAACTACCCCATCAGAGCTGCAGAGTATGATCCAGGAACTTGCTGACAAGAGTAAAGAAGTGGGATTAAAAATGAACTTTCAGAAGACAAAAGTGATGTTCAATGCTTTTACAAGAAATGAAGATTTATCGATTGATGGAGAAAAACTGGAGATAACTGATACATATGTTTATCTTGGACAGCAGATATCAAGTGAGGGTCACATTGATGAAGAAATTAACCGGCGTACAAAACTTGCCTGGAGAGCTTTTGGAAGAAACAGCATAATTTTCAAGAGCAATATGCCATTATGTCTTAAAAGAAAAGTGTTTGATCAATGCATCCTTCCAGTGCTTACGTATGGTGCAGAGACGTGGACCTTAACTAAAAGAGACATACAAAGGCTGCAGACAACTCAAAGAAGCATGGAGAGGTGCATGCTTGGTATAACCAGGAGAGATAAGAAGAGGAACTCGTGGATCCGAAAAATGACGAGAGTGGAAGACATCATGATCAGAGTTAAATCCCTGAAATGGCAATGGGCTGGACATACTGCCAGAAGGACAGACCATAGATGGACAGCCGAAATTTTAGATTGGATTCCAAGGGACAGGAAAAGACCCAGAAAAAGACCACATGGGAGATGGGTGGATGAAATTCGTAAATATGCGGGAGTGACATGGAGGAGACTGGCACAAGACAGACCGTTGTGGAGGAAACTTGGGGAGACCTTCGTCCAGCAGTGGATTGATAATGGTTGACAATGATGATGATGATGATGATATATGCATCCGGGTGTACGTGGACGAGACGGTAACACGGACATAAAACTGGATATATTGTTGTGTGTTTAATTTCAGAATCACCTTATCACACACACACACACACGTGCGTACACATATTAATATAAACAGTTAGGTTCATATAGTTCCTCATTGGAGGCTCGCCTTCCTGGGTACCATGATATTGAAATGAAATGGCGAAATTATGGTACAGGAAGGAATTTAATGGATAATCCTTTGTAAAAAAATGTTTCTTGAATATCTGCATAGGGTATTGGTACAGCAGTATAATTTTTAAAAAACACTGTTTAGAGTCTTTGCATGTAAATTTATAGCATATTTCTTGTGGATTTTGCACGACGTACGTGTTGTAGCCTGTCGTTGTGATTAGGCAAAGCTAAAATATTTTCGGGCACTGCCCACATTGCATTGTTTTCCTCACTCCGTGCAGTCGCAGGTCAACCACAGCGCTCAATCATCTCGCCATCGTAGAGTGACCGTACACCTTCGAAAGTATTTCTAAGGTCTCTGCAGCTGTTTCACCCAAACGCTGACAAATTTTAATGTTGCAACTTTGCTCTTCAAAGGCCATGTTTCTCACATCGCAGAAGACATACGACTACTTACAGCAGTAAACCTCTGGTTGCGCATTCAAATCATTTTCCATGGCCCAAACAGTTCTGACTACGGAGGGGAGGGATGACGGGATGCATTTCAGACGTAGTAAGTTTAACGGCATGCTTGCGTTGTCACTGGTGACCGCTGTGCTCCAAATTTCGGATCCTATGCCGTATATATTAGTAGAAGTTCTACCTGCGTAAGAGTCCCCCATTTGTTAAGGCGTATTCATATTCTTTTAAGTTCCTCTGTTATAAAAATTCCGAAAGCAAATTTTGGTTTCCCGAAAAACCAATAAAAATACATTCCACGAATTAGTAGAAAACAAAATTACATTTATTGAATTAATGGCGACGTTCCGTCAGCTACTTAAAACCCCATTTTGTTTATAAAAGCACTTACTTGCCAGTGGCTTAGACATGCATTGTTTAATACTGGGTGCGCCATATTAAAGAGTAGCCGTCGGCAGACGTCGTTATGCGGGTTAAAGTTGTTTGGCGGGTTTTCAATTAAAACCGCTTTGTTTCTCTTCTAACCGGTTTCTACGTGTACATCTGCAAAGGAATTCTCCAGAGCGGTTAGTCACAGCCAGATCAGTGTAGGTACGCGGTCATAAGTGTGAGTGAAGAGAGAACAAAGGCAACTAAAATGGTTTTAAACACGAAACAGCGGATTTTTTTTTGTGGAACAGTATTTTAGAAGTTGCTAATACAAGGTTTAAAATGAGTTCTTTACAGAAAAATTTCCACAGTGCGCACCGGCAAAATGAGTGGTACAGAAGTTAGTGCGGAAATTTTCCTGAAACCGGCACGGTGTGCAACACGGAAAGAAACAAACTCAATACATATCGTACTGAAGAACATATCAAGCATGTGTGCACAATGATGTTACAAAGCCCTTGGAAATCGAATCGACGATTATAGTCAGCAACGGGAATCTCTGCCACGTCATCCCTACACATACTTAAGGTGGATTTGCATTTTCGGCCGTGCAAAGTTATGGCGAACCAAGAATTTAAAACTTCTGATTATGCAAAACGGGTGCAATATTGTAAGTGGTTTCAGGAAACCATTGTCAGCGGTGAAATAGACCCAACACTTTATTACATGACAGATGAAGCATGGTTTCAACTGTCCGGGTATTTCAATGCGCAATACACCAGGATTTATACTGACACGAATCCCGGACGGACATTGGAGGCCCTTCTGCACGACCAAAAGAGAAGCGTTTGGTGTGCTGTGCCTGCGAAGAGGATTTTGACCCATTCTCTTTCACTGACGCCGTCAACTCTGAGCGCTATGTTCAGCAAATGTCCAACCCCTTTGTTGCCGCACTTACAGAAGAAGAGCGAACATCTGCTTTCTTTCAGCGGGATAATGCAACGGCGCGTACGGCGCGGAACAGTCTACGTGCTATGCATGAAGTGTTTGGGAAGGACAGAACTATTTCGAAGGGACTATGGCCACTCAGATCACCCCATCTCTCCACCTGTGAATTTTATCTGTGGAAAGCATTGAAAGGGAAAATGTACGCATCTAATTCTGATACCCTTGATGAATTAAAAGTGAACATTACGGATGCCATAGCCCAGATTACTGCCGACGAGTTGTAACTCGTTGCGGACAACTTGTTCGGTCGTGTGCAGCCGTGTCTTGATTTCGGAGGACACCACTTTCAACAATTAATGTAAATGCAGGTAAATTGCTCTTGTGTTCTGTCATTTCAACTATATTTACCATATATAGTGACATTGCCTGATCGTTGTTGTTCATTATACTGGGGTCTCTTTTATATAACACACCCTGTAGAAAAGAAAGAAATTACGGACATCACTATGATTTTGTATTTTTCAAACATTCTACGCTTTCTGTAGTATTCTGGTTTAGAACAATACAAATCTCGAGCGAATAGAATTCTTTGCATTCACGAGCAAATATGCTCTTACACTTTTGCATCACTTTCACTCAAATTTTCATTTACTCTCACATTCTAAATGCTAGTCGTGATGATTTGCTTAGAATAGTTACCTGACTATCAATAGCAACTTATTCCAATTCTTTCTGCTGTTAAAATGACTAAGGAAGCGAACTTTCCCATAGCACTTGAAAGAGACTGAAGTTTCATAATAACTCCAAAGATAACTTCCTAGTGTGAAAATAATTTCTTACTGTGAATTGAAGGAACCGAACCTTTTAATTAGAAGTTGAAAGAAACTGAAGCTTCATAAAAGCTGGGAGACAACTAAAATATATGAAGTAATACATTTTAGTAAGGCCAGTCTCTTT
This sequence comes from Macrothele yani, assembly GCA_039090855.1. Classification (NCBI taxonomy): domain Eukaryota; kingdom Metazoa; phylum Arthropoda; class Arachnida; order Araneae; family Macrothelidae; genus Macrothele; species Macrothele yani. The sequence continues at coordinate 124,661,255 of CM077030.1, forward strand.
GAGCAGCTGTTAAGTTGAAAGAGCCGTAAGCTGCGATGATTTCAGAATTGCAACTGAAGACTTATTTTTAAATTCCTTCTAAACATATTGCTATTTCTCAAAAGAAAGGGGAGTCAATTTTCATATTATGTTAGAATGAAGTAACGCAACGATTTTCTCGATCGTCAGAGTTTGTAAACATGTATGCAAAACAATCTCTTTCCAATGTCAGGGTGCCTTCGCGAACGAATGAATAAATGCGCGTATCTACAAACACCTGTAAATATTTAAAAACATACATATGCATCCGGGTGTACGTAAACGAGACTGTAACACGGACATAAAACTGGATATATTGTTGTGTGTTCAATCACAGAATCACCCACAGACACACACACACGCACACACACACACATACACATATGAATATAAGGAAATAGGTTCACATAATTTTTCATTGCAGGCTCGCCTTCCTGGATACCGTGATATTGAAATGAAATGGCGAAATTATGGTACAGGAAGGAATTTAATTGATAATCCTTTGTGAAAAAAATTCTAGAATATCTGCATATTTTATTGGTACAGCAATATAGCTTTTAAAAAATTCTGTTTAGTGTTTTTGCATGTAAATTAATAGCATATTTCTTGTGGATGTTGCACGACGTACGTGTTGAAGCATGTCGTAGTGATTGGGCAAAGCTAAAATTTTTACGGGCATTGCCCACATTGCATTGTTTTCCTCACTCCGTGCAGTGACAGGTCGACCACCGCGCTCATCCATCTCGCCATCGTAGAGTGACCGTACACCTTCGAAAGTATTTGTAAGGTCTCTGCAGCTTTTTTACACAAACGTTGACAAAATTTAATGTTGCAACTTTGCTCTTCAAAAGCCATGTTTCTCACATCGCAGAAGACAGACGACTACTTACAGCAGTAAACCTCTGGTTGCGCATTCAAATCATTTTCCATGGCCCAAACAATTCGGACTACGGAGGGGAGGGATGACGGGATGCATTTCAGACGTAGTAACTTCAACGACATGCTTGCGTTGTCACTGGTAAAGGCTGTGCTCGAACTTTCGGATCCTATGCCGTATATATTAGTAGAAGTTCTGCCTGCGTAAGAGTCCCCCATTTGTGAAGGGGTATTCATATTCTTTTAAATTCTTGTGTTATAAAAATTCCCAAAGCGACTTTAGGTTTCTTAGAAAAAACAAATAAAAATATATTCCAAAAATTAGTAGAAAACAAAATTACATTTATTGTAATATAGGCTACGTTCCGGAAGTTACATAAAACCCCATTTTTTTAAATAAAGCACTTACTTGCCAGTGGCTTAAACATGCATTGTTTAATACTGGGTGCGCCATATTAAAGAGAAGCCGTGGGCAGACGTGGTTATGGGGGTTAAAGTTGTTTGGCGGGTTTTCAGTTAAAACAGCTTTGTTTCACTTCTAACCGGTTTCTACGTGTACATCTGCAAAGGAATTCTCCGGAGTGGTTAGTCACAGTCAGAGCAATGTAGGCTCGCGTTCATAAGTGTAAGTGAAGAGAGAACAAAGGCAACTAAAATGGTTTTAAGCACGGAACAGCGAATTTTTTTGGAAGAGTATTTCAAAAGTAACTAATACTAGGTTTAAAATGAGTTACTTACAGAAAAATTTCCACATTGCGCAGCACCGGAAAAATGAGTGGTACAGAAGTTAGTGCGGAAATTTCGTGAAACCGGCGCGGTGTGCAACAGGAAAAGAAACAAACCCAAGACAATTCGTATTGAAGACAATATCAAGGATGTATGCAGAATGATGTTACAAAGCCCCCGGAAGTCGATTCGATGATTATCGTCTGGAACGGGAATATCTGCCACGTACTGTCGACACATACGTAAGGTAGATTTGCATTTTCGGACGTACAAAGTTATGGCTCTCCAAGGATTAAGAACTTCTGATTAAGCAAAACAGATGCAATATTGTAAGTTGTTTCAAAAGACCATTGTCATCGGTGAAATAGACCCAACACTTTATTACATGACAGATGAAGCATGGTTTCAACTGTCCGGGTATTTAAATGCGCCAAACACCAGGATTTGGACCGACACGAATCCCAGACGGACAATGGAGGTTCCTCTGTACGAACAAAAGATAGGCGTTTGGTGTGCTGTGTCTGAGAAGAGGATAGTTGGCCCATTCTTTTTCACTGACACCATCAACTCGGAGCGCTATGTAATTAACTGTCCAACCCTTTTGTTGCCGCACTTGCAGAAGAAGAGCGAACATCTGCTTTCTTTCAGCAGAATGGTGCGACGACGCATACTGCGCGGAACAGTCTACGTGCTGTGCATGAAGTTTTTGTGCAAAAAGAACTATATCGAAAGGACTATGGCCACCCAGATCACCCCATCTCTCCAACTGTGACTTTTATCTGTGGGGAGCATTGAAAGGGAAAGTATACGCATCTAATCCTCACACCCTTGATGAATTAAAAGTGAACATTACGGATGCCATAGCCCAGATTACTGACGACGAGTTGTGGCGCGATAAGAGCAACATGTTTCGTCGTGTGCAGCTGTGTCTTGATGTCGGAGGACAGCACTTTCAACAATTGATGTAAACGCAGGTAAATTACTTCTATTTTCTGTGATTTCGACTACGTTTAACCATCTATAGTAACATTGCCGGATTGTTGTCCATTATACACGGACCTGTTTTATATGGTACAAAAGAAACAAATTACGGAGTTCACTATGATTTTGTTTTTTTCAAACATTCTACGCTTTCTGTAGTATTCTGATTTAGAACAATACAAATCACAAGCGACTAGAATTTCTTTGCATTCACGTGCAAATTTGCTCTTGCACTTTTGCGTAACTTTTACGTAAATTTTCATGTAATCTGCCATTCTAAATGCCAGTCTTGATAATTTGCTTAGAATAGTTACCTGACTATCAATACAGCGGCACACGAACAACCCACAAGCCGCTCAGTTTCCGAGATCGCGGTTCCTAGGCGCCGTGCTATCACAATTTTTCTTTATCAAACTCCAATAAATCGGCAGATTTTCTCATGGTGACTCCGAACTCTCCACTTGCCGAAAACCGGTCGTCGGGTTGTATATACAGTATGTACTGCCCTATGAAATTTACTTGCGCAAAGGTTCGGTCTCCAGGCGCGCTTATTTCCCTTGGCTGGGGGTTGTCAGTAGGGGTAAAGTGGGGATACGGGAACATTAGAGAGCCGAGAGCCGGTGGGCGTGGCCAGCTCTCGGCTCTCTAATGTTCCCGTATCCCCACTTATCCCTACTCGGTGAACAGAGCTGGCCACGCCCACCGGCTTTCGGCTCTCTAATTGTTCCCGTATCCCCACTTATCCCTACTCGGTATATAAATGTTATGTGTTGGCGGATGGCAACGGTGGGTGTGGAGCCACGTGTCCGCCATTTTTTTCTTTTTTTTTAAATGCCGGAGAACAGATCTTTTGTACATGCTCCGTACACGTTTATTATACTTTGTAACTTTTACCTAGGAGTTTTAGTGGGGAGTAGCATTTTTTTCTTTTATTTAAAAATAGTTTTAGAAAAAATTTCTTCAAAGTGAAAAAAAAATGCTCTGATGGTTGCAGTGAGATTCGAACTCATTATGAATGTTTTTTCAAGCGAACGCCATACTGAAGGAACCATCAGACCATTAGTACCGTCGTGCGAAAGGTGTAGTTTTTTTTACTCGAACGCACTGAGGTGTTTGTTTATTTTGAATTACATTTCTCTTGTTACATTTTTCACGAATGTGTATTGGATCATTTGGGTGAGTTATATAATTTTTTTCTACGAGCTAAGTGGGATGAAGATATTTAAAAAGAGTGGGAGAGAAAAAATTATTTCATTTGAGTTCTACATGGGAAGGTGTCAACATGAATTTTTCAATTACGGTGGAGAGTCTTAAATTTGAATGTTGTAATGGAGAATGTGCTGAAACAAGCGTATCTAACTCCCGGCCGAGAAAGAAGTTTGGCTGGTGTGAATGCCTTATTCCATGCTGTCAAAAAAGAAAAAGTAAAGAAAAAAGATGTCGAAAATTGGCTGAAGGGGGAGAAAACGTACACCCTTCACAAACCAGTGAGACGTAGTTTTCCGAGAAATAGAGTCATAACACATAAAAGAGACCAACAGTGGCAAGCAGACTTAGCCGATGTGAGCAGTCTGAGTCGTCATAACGATGGCGTTCGCTACTTGCTGACGTGTGTTGACATATTTTCAAAATACGCGTGGGTGATTCCCTTGAAGCAAAAGTCTGGCTCTCATATCGTAAATGCTTTTTCCAAGATATTTGAGCACAGAAAGCCTCAAAAATTGCAAACGGATAAAGGAACAGAATTCAAGAACAAGGAGTTTCTAAAGTTTTTAAAACAGCAAGGGGTCCATTTCTTTACCACAAATAATGAGACTAAAGCGAGTGTTGTGGAAAGATTTAATCGCACGCTCAAAACCAGGATGTGGCGTTATTTTACAAGTCAAAATACCTACAAATTCATTGATGTGCTCGACGATTTAGTTCATGGTTACAATCATTCCTTTCATCGGAGTATAAAAATGAAGCCAGTGAACGTGAGTGAAAGCAATGAAAAGCAGGTTTGGAACAATCTGTATGGAGATCTCAAACGGGAAAACCCAACCTACAAATTTCAAGTGGGTGATCACGTACGTATTAGTAAACTCAAATTGACGTTTGAAAAGGGATACGAATCAAACTGGACGGAAGAAGTATTTGTCGTGAGCAATCTTGTTCCTAGATTCCCTCCCGTGTATAAATTAAAAGATTTATTGAACGAGGAACTGGAGGGAACATTTTTACGCAGAAGAGCTTCAAAAAGTGAATCTCTCAGAGACATTTGCTGTGGAAAACTTTCTGAAAAAACGCAGAAGAAAAGAAATAATGGAATACTTTGTGAAATTTAAAGGATATCCGAATAAATTCAATGCTTGGATCCCTGCCGCGGAATTAACATCGCTATAAAAGCCATTCTTTTGTTCGTTGAAGCATCATTTGTCAACATGAGTTTCTATCTGACACTGCCCAGTGATAGCTCTCTCGGCTACTTTTCTGACAATAAAATATCCCATTTCATAACACGTCTTCCTTTACCGATAGAATTGAACGGTGCCTGGGAAGTGGGACTCGTCGAACTCATCTACCTCCATTCGTGGTATAATATCACGAAAAACTCCAACCATTTCGAATACGATTTGGGAACCGGTCAGTTTAAGACGGGAAGAATCTCTCCAGGTCATTACGAGTCTGTAGCGGACATTGTTAAATCCATGAGCAATCACTTTGCCAATAAAATCTTTTTGAATTATAATAAAGCGACTCGAAAGGTCAAGTCAACTCTTCTTAAAGGTACTCGCTTGATTTTATCCCCAGGGATTGCTGAAATCTTAGGATATCAACCCATGCAACTTTCGGCTGTTAGTGGAGCTCTCTCTGTAAATGGTGAATTTATCGCAGATCTAAACGGTCGGTTTTCTCTGTTGTATGTATACAGCGATATTGTGGAACCACAACCGGTGGGAGACATGGCTTCTCCTCTCCTTCGCATCGTTAAAGTGAGTGGTGTACATGGAGAGATGGTGAGCGCTTTGTTCGATCGACCTCATTATTTGGCTCTCGCAAGAAAAAATTTTCAAACCATCGAAATCGTCATAAGAAATCACATAGGCCAATTAGTGCCATTTGAACGTGGGACAGCGATCGTGAAACTTCATTTTCGTCTCAAGCATCTCTAATAATGTACGAACCATACCGCTGCTGTACGAAATCCTTTGAGGATTATTACATCAGTCAAACTGGAAGAGGAATAGTTTACTATCAAGGAGTGCCACTGCAAAAAGGGTATGGACTTGGAGGACTCTTTCGTTCATTATTTAGAGCGGCGGTACCATTATTCAAACAAGGTGCTAAAACATTTGGAAAACAAGTTTTACGAACAGGGATGGATCTCGCCACGGATGTTATTCAAGGAAAAGATGTGAAGACGGCGGCCAAACAGCGAGCTAAAGAGGCAGGACAAATACTCACCGACAAAGCAGCCAACAAAGTGAAGAAGATGCTGGGAGGAAGCGTTAAAAGGAAGAGAAAAACGAAGACATGCATCATTCGTTCAAAGAAAGTCAAGAGGACATCACGCGATATTTTTGATCCATAAACCATGGCTCTGATTCACAGTCATTCTTCTGTATGTGTCAAGTCAGAACTGGATTTATTTGCGTTACCACCCACTCAGACAAGCATAGAAAAAGGACAATGGATCGAATATCACCCTTTAGCCAACATTCGAGATGGAGGACCCCTGGAATTTAATATTTCTGGCAGTGGAGAAGAATACATGGACTTATCTTCCAGTCAACTTTTACGTGAAAATCAAAATTGTGAACGCTGACAATTCTATTCTGTCAGACAAAGAGCCCGCGGGTCCCATTAACTGTTTTCTTCATTCTCTGTTTTCTCAAGTCGACATCAGTTTAAACGAAAGAGTGGTTTCCTCATCAAGTAACACGTATCCTTACAGAGCTTATATTGAAACTCTACTGAATTATGGAGAAGAAGCAAAAAAAACCTATTTAGCATGTGAAGGTTTTTACAAGGATACAGCCGGATATCTACATGAAATTAATCCCACGATTGCTACAACAAACAGGGGATTACATCAACGCTACGAACTTGTAAAAGAGAGTAAGACGCTGGATATGATTGGAACCTTGCACTGTGATTTATTTTTCAAAACAGACTGTTGCTCAATTTAGTGGATGTGAAAATCAAACTGAACCGAAGCAAACCAGATTTCTGCCTCGTTTCCTCCTCCGAGACCCCCAATTACAGAGTTCTCGTCGAGCATGCATCAATGTTTGTGAGAAAAGTCAAAGTCAACCCAGGAGTTGCTATTGGTCATGCAAAAGCTTTAGAAAAATCTCCTGCGAAGTATCCCATTGATCGTGTTTTATGCAAAGTGTATTCCGTTTCTCAAGGAAGTATGTCCTTCGTGCAAGATAACGTATTCCTTGGACAAATGCCGAAAAGACTGGTTATTGGATGTGTAGATAACGACACTTTTAATGGTACATATAAATCAAACCCCTTTGAATTCAAACATTACGATGTCAACTTTATCGCCGTGTACGTCGACGGACAGCCAGTTCCTCATAAGCCATTAGAACCCAATTTCGAAAAGGGAAACACAATTCGTTCTTACCATAGCCTATATCAAGGAACCGAGAGACTGGGACAAGATAGAGGAATTTTCATCAACCGAGAAGAATTTTCCAAGGGATACACTCTCTACGCATTCGATCTCAGTCCCGATCTATGCGATGGAGGACATATGAATCTGATCCAGCAAGGAAATTTAAGAGTGGAGATCAAATTTGGAAAAGCTTTGTCAAAAACAATTTCGGTGCTAATCTACGCAGAGTTCCAGAACATTATTGAAATTTCCAAGTCCAGAAACATTTTTTGTGATTTTTCCAATTGAAGAAATGAACAGTGTGCAAATAACGAAGACTCTAAAGCAAGATCACGTGACGCGTCGTTACTTCATCGGAGTGTTTGCCTGCGATCAACTTCCCACTCGAATTTACAAGTTCCCGTCCTGTCTCGTTGTGAATACAGATAGACATGGAAAACCTGGGAAACATTGGTTGGCCGTGTATATGCCAAACCCAAGAAAAATGGAGTTTTTTGATTCCTTTGGACACCCTCCAGAACATTTTCAAGGACCTATTGCGCGATTCGCTTCCAAATTTGACGATGTGAACTTTAACGAAGTACCCCTTCAAAGTTCAGTTTCGGCCGTATGCGGCCAATTCTGTATTTTTTACCTCTATTCTAGATGTCACGGGAAAAGCTTGTTTTCCGTTGTTAACCATTTTCGATGGAAATCTGAAACAAACGATGTGCGTGTCTATAATTTTGTTCGAAAGAAATTTGGAATTGTAACAAAATTTAGAATTTAAATAAAAATTGATTGAATCCTATTTCGTGCGTCATGTCTTTAAATTGCAATGTAGCCTCTTTCTCGTATTCAGTTGACAACATGGAAGTGCCTAGACTACAACATCCTTTCACAGCTCTGATAGCAGGTCCTACAGGATGTGGAAAAACACAATTTGTGAAACGACTTCTGCAGCATCAAGAAGAAGTAATTTCACCATCTCCCGAACGCAACGTTTGGTTCTATGGAGTTCATCAAACGTTGTATGACGAAATGTGTAATGTAACATTTGTGGAAGGACTCCCATCCAATTTTCATGACTATGTGAAAGGTAGAACGCTGATCATAATTGACGACCTCATGACTGAATGTGGAAGCGATAAAAAATTAACTCACTTGTTTACTAGAGGAAGTCATCATTTCAATGTGTCTGTGATATTCATTACTCAAAATATTTTTCATAAAGGCAAAGAAATGCGAGAAATTTCGCTAAATGCTCATTACCTGTTTCTGTTTAAATCCCGAAGAGATGTGAATCAAATCACCCATTTAGCAAGGCAGTTGTACCCCAGCAAACTGAAATTTTTTTCAGAAAGTATACATGGACGCCACAAAATTTCCCTACACCTATTTAATGATTGATCTAAAACCTGAGACAGAGGAAGAATTGAGATTGCGTACAAATATACTTCCGGGAGACATTCAAATAATTTATCAACCTCGATGAATTCCTCAGTTGCGATAAAAGAAGAGGCAAAATTATGTGTTCATCAGTTTTCATCATGTTATCCAAGGAACAGGTTCAGCTCTTAGGCATGATCCAACATTGCCCAAAAAAAGTATTAAAAGACCTACTATCAAAATGTTCTACTAAGGGAATTAAAGCTATATGTGAAGTTTGTCTAAATACGTTAAAAGGAAATGTTCCACTTTCTCCGACTCAGAAACAAAAACTGCATCAACATAAACACACTTTGAGAGCTTTATCTCGAAAAACAACGCCTCTATATAAAAAGAGGAAACTCGTTATTCAAAAGGGTGGTTTTCTAGGTGTATTGATTCCAGCTGCTCTCAGTGTGTTAACGACACTACTTACGAAATAATGGAATTCGCAAAGAAAATGGTTCTTGTTCCTGAAGAACGTATTTCTCGTCATATGCCAACAGATGAAATGCTAACAGACTTAGATAAAGAAATGAAAAAAATTCTGCTAAGCAAAGAGCCTGATGAAGTGAAAGTTAAATTATATAACCAAGTCTTGAATAAACGTATTCATGCTTCTAGTTTCAACCCTCCAGTAATATCAACCCATGAAACTCCTTTTACATCTGAAGAAACAAACATCGAACCAGCAAAAGATAAACTTTCCAAAGTGAAGAAAGAAAAAGATCCCGTGGAAGATCTTATCATACAATCCATGTCTCCTAATTTAAAACGCTATGCACAAAATGTATTGGAAGAGTTTAAAAGGAACTCTAACATTATTAGCTGGAGTCCAAAAGCCGAACTTATTTATAACGGACAGATCGTGAAAAACTCTAATATTGTCGATTTGATGGACTCCATGTTTCGAAGTAAAGGTTCTAAACAGCAAATACCTCAAGAATTTATCAAAGCATTAAAGCACATTAATTTGCCAAAAAAGTATATTAAAAATAAAAATATGATCAAAGATCCATCACAAGAAGGAGAATCAATGTTAAAAGGCACCTCATCTGTGAAATTAAAGCGAAACAAAGTTGTAAAACTTATACCTCGACGATGGTTACCTTATTAAAATACAAGGAAAAAAAGACAACTGTAATGTTTTATTGTGTTCGATTTCTCTTAATTCTGAAATGGGTTTCCAATTTTCAAATTTGAGCAAAAAAAATTCTAACAGGTTAAAACTCAATTTCAAGCCTACACATTTTTTTTTTTTTTGTAAAGTTAACATTCTCTTCTCATCATTTTTTTCACTGGTATGGTGAAGTGTATAAGAGTCTATTCTTTCTTTGTTTTTTTCTAATACTGCTTCGGATCATCAGCAGGAAGCCACTAATTAGTGGAGAGTCTACCCAAGAAGGGTATCCTTTGCAGTATCTTTCACCATTTCGACTCATTGATTCCTGGATGGTTTTTTTTTTTATTTTTTTCACAAAACAGAAATTTACATAAAACATACAATTTAATGAGTGATACAATGTACATTTACATTTCTTTTTTTCTAGTTCTCTTCGTCGATTTTGTAATGACCATATGCCAATGCATCCATGCCATTGTTTAAAATATATCTTTTATCATCGAATGATGACAGTGCTAGTTTCTTACAATGAATAGTTTGTAAGTTATGTTTTTCAGACTGAATCTTTGAGTAGGCGACACGAGTTATAACTTTGTCTAATAAACATCTTTTGTAATTTTCATGTTTAATTGTGTTTTGCACAATTGGTCTCGGTACCCCCTTTGCAGTCTTTTTAATCCCACTCGATGTCAGTAAACTATACATTTTGCTGCGTAATCCCACAAATTCCAGAGCAGGCTTTCCACATAGTTCATCTTTCCCAACACCTTCTTATTTTCAGTAGAATATAAGGGATGCTCTGGAGGGTAGTCTGAAGTATCATATAGATGAGAATCTCCCATCATGTCTGAATAAATACTTTCTGTTTGCACTTCATTACACAGAGAGTCTGTATCTGTAAATAATAATTTCAGTTTTTCTCCGTATTTGGGAACCATGTGAAGGTAATGAAAGCTATACACATCTGTGAAATAAAAAAAATCGAAATAGGTATTTTGTTAAGTACAACCCCCTCTCATCCTTACATTTTGTTTTAACAAATAAATATTTCCTTTAATCTTAGAACAAGTAATTCATTCATTAGTAATATCAAAAACTTTACGCATAAAAGAAAAAATTCTACATGTCTAACTGAAACCTATGATGTGTTAAAAATTAACCCCAAATTCTTAACAGTTAGAACGGAATCATCGGGAACACACTATGTAGCAAGAAATTAAGAATTCATCATAACGTCTTTTAAATGAATAAAAGTAATATAATTTGTATCCAAGGAAATGTGTTGATAAACTACGTGTGTGTGCACACAAATATATTTCAAAGCTCTAATACTACACACCGTTACTGGAGGAATCACGTGTCGAAAAAAAAAAAAATACAATCGTATGTCTTAAAAATAATTAGTCTTATTTCTACCTGAAAGAGGATTAACAAATATTCCCCTCGAGTAGAAAAGTAAAGTATTTCAACGAAACTAATTAGTCAGTTATTATTTTATTAGTCTATGTCATAATTTATGTACTCAATCATTATGTCTAAGAAGCTCTCTGGAAAATAAAATGTGGACTCCGTTAATATATTTTATTTATTAATATGTCCTCTACGCCAGGTGTTTCTTGAGAAAATTTCTTATAGTTTAAAAATATTATTAGTGCTTAGATGAACTTGTAAATAATGTATTAGGAAAGTATATCCCTTCCATAAACTAAACCTAAACTAAATCTTTCAACAATTTTCCCGATCGGGATTGTTTCGAACATTTAAATTATACATGAAGAAATATAATTAGAAAAGTCCTTACCTCTTCACATTTGTCATCCATAGTTATTCCTAAATTTTGAATGAACGAACGTTATACTGCTTCATAGATCTGATCACCACAAAGTTCATTTAACCACAAAAAACCATGGATTCGTTGAACAGACACGACAGAATGTGCTAAAATACATACAAGAGAAACAAACGGTACACGTCCTTTTATTAGTGAAGTCTTCTTGCACGTGTACTAACACCACAACACATTTACTGAGTTAATCCCTTGAACCCGTTTCCCCAACTGACCTTTACTAGTGAAGTGACAAGCATGTTTCGTCTCCAAACCTCAAACGCATATGAGAGGTGGGTGGGTGGGGACAAAGGAATTTTTTTAATCCCCTAGATCAGTCCTTGAGATATGTGGTATGTCTATTCCTTTGTTCATCATCTATTTCAGGTGAGGTCCGCTCTTCTTGCACGTTTACTAACAAGAGAGCACATTTACTGAGTTAATCCCTTGAACCCGTTTCCCCAACTGACCTTTACTAGTGAAGTGACAAGCATGTTTCGTCTCCAAACCTCAAACGCATATGAGAGGTGGGTTGGTGGGGACAAAGGAATTTTTTAATCCCCTAGATCAGTCCTTGAGATATGTGGTATGTCTATTCCTTTGTTCATCATCTATTTCAGGTGAGGTCCGCTCTTCTTGCACGTTTACTAACAAGAGAACACATTTACTGAGTTAATCCCTTGAACCCGTTTCCCCAACTGACCTTTACTAGTGAAGTGACAAGCATGTTTCGTCTCCAAACCTCAAACGCATATGAGAGGGGGGTGGGTGGGGACAAAGGAATTTTTTTAATCCTCTAGATCAGTCCTTGAGATATGTGGTATGTCTATTCCTTTGTTCATCATCTATTTCAGGTGAGGTCCGCTCTTCTTGCACGTTTACTAACAAGAGAGCACATTTACTGAGTTAATCCCTTGAACCCGTTTCCCCAACTGACCTTTACTAGTGAAGTGACAAGCATGTTTCGTCTCCAAACCTCAAACGCATATGAGAGGGGGTGGGTGGGGACAAAGGAATTTTTTAATCCCCTAGATCAGTCCTTGAGATATGTGGTATGTCTATTCCTTTGTTAATCCCTGGAGCCACCCCTATTAAAACTGGGTTTGGGCCTTGTACGTGTACTAACAACACAACAAATTTACTGCGTTAATCCCTTGAACCCTTTATTTCCCCATCGACTTTGACTAGTGACGTGAGAATCATGTTCTGTCCCGAAAAACATATTACACAGACATTAAACAATGAAGAAAGAGCTAACCACTCAGGAACCTGCAGATTTAGAATTGTGAACCTGGCAACTGCTGGTGTCAGTCTCACATCGCATAGTTGTTTCGCGAACGATTTCATGTGAAGTGTTCCTATTGCTACTTGTATTGCAGTTTATCTCTTATTCAAGTTTCAGTCACTATGAAGCGAGGTGCTAATTCGCCCAGTTGTTCTCACAAAAGGATGTGTTTATCGAATGGTTCGCCAAATTCTTTTCCTGCATCTATGAATGATTCGTCACCAAGTCAATCATTGCTAGCAGATATTTCTGATTTAGAAACTAATCATTCTGCAAATTCAAGTCTGCCATCAACTATTTTGGCATCTCCACATTACGAGCCTGCCCTGGATTCACCACCTGATTCTTCCTCTGGAAGTCAGCTGTCAGAACCGGATGTTGTTTTATTACAACCAGAAGGCAACAACAGTAACGGATTTTCATTGATCAACATGCCTTCCCACCACTACCATTTAGGAGGAACAAAATTCATTATAGTCAGCGATTTCACGAAGGTCCTCAGAATCCATCTGAGAAGTTATTTGTGGGATAGGAAATCTTTCCATCCCACTAAATATGGAATAACCTTCTCGCCTCTAGCATTTCGAAGATTAATGGATTCTATGAATGAATTTTACAGTAAAACTAAAGCGTATGTGTTTGGGTGCGAACTGTTTGTGTCTTTATCACCTGATGGGAAAGTGTGGACATTTCAACGTTTGTTCACCGACGGAGATGATATTTATCACTTGGCATCTTCAGTGGTGAGACTAAATGCAAACCAGTTTAAGCGATTACATGATGAAATTGGAAATGTGTGGAACAGTGTTTGTATTTTACAATTCGGACCAGTGTTCCAAAACACTGTATTACAACTCTCCACAGAAGGCATTTCTCAGGAAGAATGTGCTAATGGTGAAGATTTGGACATCATACTTTCCTCAGCAATTCATAGCATGATTACAATTAACATTGGCCAATTGTTCTACTGTTGGGAATGCACTCTGCCATATGATCAACAGCCGAATAATCAATTAGGACATACATGTGTTGCTACCACAAACTCTGTAAAATCTGCACTGCATTTTTACGATGCAGTTTCTATGTTAGAGCCGAAGACTTTAGCAAAAACCTTTGTTTGCATGTGTGGAAACCTGGCCAGTAACATAGATGAAAATTTCGTCAGAAACATCAAGGTACTGGATTTAATAAATTCCGTAAAAGCGCTGTATGAAAACGATTGGTGAGGACTGAGGGACAGTGGATTAGGCCTCCGTGGGAAAACCACTTAAAAAAAAAAAACGCATTGAGATTCCTACCTCCTGGGTGATGTGGAAACGGAATTAAAAAAATAAAGATATCACATTCATGCAATTCACATAAGAATTAGTAACTGTCACCAAACATCAAGATTAACGAAGCACTGAAAACAAAATGTCATGTTTCGTCACCTTTGGATATACATTGGGGTTTATACATCATTCGGATGTTGCGGGAAAACGGTATCAAAGTTTAAATTGTAAAAACTTTATGAGTAACGTTGATCCCAACCACAGACAGCGTTTATCCTATTAAATAACCTTTTAAAAATCTGATTGACGTTAATGAAAGAATGAGTGGGAGTTCACAATTACTGCGTTAAACATAGATTAGAGTTCTCGATGATTGTTTTTTTGGTTGGAATTCTTTTAAGTTAACAACGTCTGTGTACTAATTTGTAGTTGAGTTCACATGTCTCCGAATTCACTATCTCCGATCTTATCGATAGGTTCATAAACTAATGAAACAAGATTGAAATCTTCCGAATACATAAAATTGTTCCATATCAAATCACACACACACATGTACGATTTTATGGCATTCCTTTTTGAAAAAATTGGTGGCCCTGAAAAGGGCCTTTGGGTGTTTTCTTTTGTGTAGATGCTTTACATATGATTTCTTATTCAAAGTCACTTTCACGAATTTCATCCTTGATGGTGTTGAAAATGTTTTCTAAATTTACTGTTTGTAGAAAATCATCGGTTAAAGACGACATCAAGTTTCTTCTTTCTAGAAATTCCACATAATCTTCTACTATTTTACTAAATTCTATTCCCAAAAGGGCTGCGCAGAAATGTTCGTCGTCAGAAAAGACTTCAGAAAATTCTAAAGACTTTAATTTTGCTGTTTCTTTCAAATACGCAACTATTGCATTTTGGAGAATGGTTTTGAGTTCCTGAAATATCCTTTCACTTTTCAGAGGTGATGAAACATTGCCAGACAGTGTTATACCATTTGACTTCATCACTTCCTGGAAAATACTCTGAAAAGAATTATTTCGGTAAAATTCCACAACCAATTGATGTGATATACTAAAAGACATACGAATTAGTTCATTCCATTGTCCTTCAGAGAGAGAAATACGTGATGTATATACTCTCTCCGTCTTCACACTGTAAATTTCTTTTCTGATAGCAATTTCACGAGTTTGTACAATAGCTTTCAGCTGCAGAAACCCTTCGAACGAAAAATTTGGGCCAGATACACCATAGGCTAGATGACGTGATATGGTGTCTTTCTCACCTATCATTTCATACCATTGATGTGGAGACATACAAATGCCAGATTTGGTAGGATAGCATCTCTCGTCATAACATTTAAATTCTCTGATATGCACGCAGGCTTGGCCAGTATATGAAGATACGTATGCAAAGATATTTTCCCCAACATGGAAACAATTTTTTGGTAAATTACCCATATGCAACATCATTGAAGAACTTCCGTTAAAGTTTGAAGCTGACATGATTCCAAAATCTTGGGTAAAACAGAAATTCAGGCGTTGATCAAAAACCTCTCAATCACTCGAAGACGAATGCTAAAATGAAGTGTTTCACAGTACAAGTCATGTTCGAAAGAAGAAGTAACCAATCACATAAAAGAAATAAATCATGTGACTACCCTCTGGCTACTGTCCTTTATTCGTTAGCAACAAATAGGAACAAAAAACTTGACATGTACAAACATGTACAACATCGTTTGTTACTTGTATGTGCCCCGAGGAGAATGACATCAACATAGAAACCCACGTGTGTGACACAGACGATCATCATTGTCAACCCCCTAAACATAATGTTTCCCTACGTACAATGTAGCATCAATTAAAATGTATTTCTTTTTTATGTAGGTAAAAGAATTACTCAGAATAAAAAAAATAGGTCTGACATACGAAACGTGTCTGATAAAGAAATTTTAATTCCCAAAGTAGAAAAATAAAGCATAAAAGAATAGCTTGAAAAAAAAAACATGTCAAATAAAGGAATTAGATCTGATATAAGAAATAGGTCTGATATAAGAAACATGCTAGATAAAAAGGTTATCAAATAAAAGTATTAGTTCTGATATATAGAAATAAGTCTGATATAAGAAACGTGCTAGATAAAAAGGTTGCCAAATAAAAGAATTAGGTCTGATATATAGAAATAGTCTGATTTGAGAAAAACAAAAGCCGTTCATTGTTGCTCACACAAAGTCCAAAAATGGCGGACACGTGGCTCCACACCCACCGTTGCCATCCGCCAACACATAACATTTATATACCGAGTGGGGATACGGGAACAATTAGAGAGCCGAAAGCCGGTGGGCGTGGCCAACTCTGTTCACCGAGTAGGGATAAGTGGGGATACGGGAACATTAGAGAGCCGAGAGCTGGCCACGCCCACCGGCTCTCGGCTCTCTAATGTTCCCGTATCCCCACTTTACCCCTACTGTTGTCATAATATAATGATTAATCGGTGTATACAATACAACTCGAACTTTTGGTTTTGGAGTTTATCACGTTGTTTGCTTCCTAAGTTACGTTAATTTGACTACGTGCTTATTGTGTTTTTGGCGCTATACTTGAATGTGGTGCGGCTGAAATAAAACCGAACTTTTAGTAAATCATTCTTGAATTTTATCTGAGTGACTTTGTTTCACTTCCAGGGACCAAAAAGGAAGAGAAAAATTTTACGTAGTGTGTTCGCAAAGCTACCTACTAATGGTTTAAATACAAACTTTTTAAATACAACTTTTCTTTTTAGTAAGGAACGCCGCAGAAGACGAAATCAACCTAAAAAGCACTCGAAGTTTCTTTTTAAAGAAACTAACATATAGCGAATATTCATTAAAAATACTTTTCTACCAAGATAAATGAAAGCAAAATTGATGCCATAAGACGATTAAAAGAAGCTCATGAAAAGTATTTTCGTAAACAGCTATGAAAAAATAAAAACCCAATGTAACCTTTATCATATTTTTTAAGCTCATAATCTGACAGATACAGATTAGAGAGCGCCATAATTTCTCTCTCCTGGACATTTAAGAGGAACAGTAGAGCGCAGATTATAAACAAGATTTTTCTAATTGAAAACGTAACATGCTCTATATGCATAAAATGTTTTCTTCGGCTTTAAAGGTAAAAAAATCTCGTAAATTGGGGAAAAGAAAAAAGGAACCTACAGGTTATTCGAGTTCTTTTCTTTTCTTTTAATTTAGCGATGAAAGGGATTTGAGGACAGAGGGAAAAGATTAAACAAGATGCAATGTTTTGTGTATTTATCAAAATTCTCAAATTCACGCCGTTTGAAACTAGTAATCTTGACTAAAGCAGGCGCGCAGCCAATGTATTTCCTGGGCAGGGAGGGTGAGGGAATAGCCGAAAGAAAGGGCGAGAGATTTGGATCTCGAAGTACAGAACCTACAATGGAATCGTGAAAGTAATGCATCGTCCCCCATAAGATTCTTATTTGTAGCAGCAAAAGTGTGAAACTTGGTGGCAAAATACTTGGACATACACTACTACTGCTCATAATTATAAGGACAGCACAAGGACACCATAATTACTGGTAATGCACCATACAAAGTAACTGCAGGAACAGGAAAACCTTATATTTACGTAATTGATGACACAGCATAGCAGAAACATTATTCTGTATTTGTTTTTTTCATTATAGTTACAAGAAACAAAGCAAATGCCATTTGGACACAGGTCCAAAATTATAAGGACAAACAGAATTGTGTAAACACAATTATTTTACATCCATGTGTAGACATAATTAATTTTACAACGTTATTACCTCTAATAGGTGGCATGGCCACCTTTGTTCTCTAGACACTGAGCCATTCTGTTAGGCATACTTTCAATGAGTTTCCGTAAATACTGAGGAGGGATCTTGTGCCATGCTGGTAAGACTTCATTTTCTAACTCAGGAACAGTGGAAAATTGTCTGCCATTAGCATATACCAATCTAGCTATTGCACCCGAAACATTTTCAATGATGCTCAAATCTGGAGAATTGGGTGGCCAGTTCAAAACAGGCATGTAATTTTGCGAAAACCATTGTTTACAAACTCTCGATGTGTGCGACGGGGAAACTGTCTTGCTGAAAGATGAAATTATCACCACCTAAAGGCTACGAATTTGCTAACAGTTGTTGATCGAACACTTGGATATGTCGTTCAGAATTCATGCTTGACGGTGTATTGTTAATAATGCTAGCCTATTCAAAGGATTGTCCATCACGTTCTATAAATTTCTACCATTAGTAAAATCCGTTTTGGAAAAATTCCCGAGGCTGTCTGTCGTTTCGCACATGAGTTCACAGCCAGTTTAACGTCTGTCACATCGTTGAAACGTTCCCCACGAAGAGTGTTTCAAAGGGGCAAACAGGAAAAGGTCTGAGGGAGCCAAACCAGAACTGTAGAAGGGTTTGGGCATCACCATACACCCCATTTTGGCAATAGCCTGTGAAGTCTCCATTGAGGTGTGGGGACGTGCGTTATCATGGTGTAAAACAACACTATAAAGTGGAATGTCACGTCTTTTCCTTTTGATAGCTTGCTTTAGCTTCTTCAGTGTCTGCAAATAGTGAACACTGTTTATTGTTGCAACCCCTGGATGGTGACACGGCGATCAGCTGTGGCGAGGTCTTACACTTGTTGCCTGTTGGCATCTGACACTGCAGTTGCGAGTCTTCCACTCCATTGTTTGTTCGACACTGAACTTTCTTCCTTTCGAAACCTCTTCATCTTTCTTCGGACATTACTGATATCGATCGTGGCAGCTGTATACCTCTCCAGGAGTCTTCTGTGGATTTCTCACATCCCTTTTTTTCCAGGAATTTAATTACGGTTCGCTGTTTTTCTCTGTCACTCATGATCTTTATTTACGATTCTGAAAAGATTTAGTTCCCACATTTGAGATATATCATTGTATATGTCAGTGTAGTTTAATTAAAATCACTTCAAAATTTCAAAAGTTGTTAAGGAGGAGGCATTACTTTCAGGATGCCCTTGTAATCGCAAAAACAACACATTATTATTACTATTACTATTATTATTATTGTCATTATTATTATTATTTGTGATAAGGGGAAATGCATGGCTAAAACTGGAAGCGGAAATTAAACCTTACAGATCTTGAAACATTTTATATTTCATTTGAAATATATTAAACCATATGACATTATTTTTACTCCCTTACTTTTTACACTTTATTATGTACATGTTATTTCACAAATTGCGAGGATGCGTGCAACAAAATACTTTTCTCGGGAAAGTATGGTGCAGTACTTAATTTGAGGCTTTACTGGTGTACAGTACTTATCTGAGGCTTTACTGCAGTACAGTACTTAATTTGAGGCACCTCTTTTGTAAAAAAGATCGTGCTTATGTTCTCGGTTTGTCCGTCTGCGGACACCATATCTCTGCAACTAATAGTCCGATTTGAAAAATTCTTTTTGCATTGGAAAGCTTGAAATGAGCGATTTCGTTTTTTTTACCATGCACAGTTTCCCCGCTAGAAGGCCCAAATGCAGATGATATCGAATTCAAAATACATTTTATTCCATTTATTTGCTTCTAGCCGCGGTGGCGCAGTGGTCTAAGCGATGGCCTCTGATCATTCGTCCGAACGGGGTCCGGGTTCAAATCCCGGTGAGGCATGGATGTTGTGTTTGTCTTACGGCACTGGTTCTTTCCCTTCCCTGGAACCAGTGACCCTAAATTAGGGACGGGCGACTGCTTATAGCCCATTGAGTTGCTCATGGTGGTCGTTAAACATCCAATCAAAAAAAAAAAAAATTTGCTTCTAAATATCCGATTGAAAAAATTCTTTCACCTTTCTATTCCATCTATGTCGAACACAATTTTAGGTACAGTCACTTTTCGAAGTTACGCCTAGAATTTCCTCTAGAGAACCCAAAAGTAAATCGCGTTTTCCCCGATATCACTGCTTCTAAAACTCCGATTTGAAAAATTATTTCTGCACAGAATGCATCTCCTGATGGGAAATACTTTGCATATAATTTCTAAGTTTTGATAAAGAATGGTTTAGCCACCAGGGGCGTAAGTTTTAATTTCTGCTTCTGGTGCAATTGCAGCAAAATCTGAGCTCCAGAAAACCCGATTGGAAACAATTCTTTCGATACCACTCACATTGAAAAACCATTTAAAAATACCTACTTCTTAAAATGATGTATGGTTTTTCCGCCACTGGGCGTAGATTCATATCTTATGTTTGTCGATAAACCTGCTTTTAAGAGAACGATTCGAAAAAAAAAATCTTTGTTGGAGAGCGTTCCAGCTGCGAAATGTTTCTCATGTAATTTTAAATTTCTCCTGCCGAAATATTTCTGGTGGCGTAGTGGTCTAAGCGATGGCTTCGGATCATTCGTCCAAAAGGGGTCCTGGTTTGAATCCCGGGGAGGCATGGATGTTGTGTTTGCCTTTCGGCACTGGCTCTTTCCCTTCCCTGGAACCAGTGAGCCTAAATTAGGGATGGGAGACTGCTTATAGCCCATTGAGTTGCTCACGGTGGTCGTTAAACCTCAAATAAAAAAAGTAATTCCTGAGGCATAAGTTTGTCACCAGAGGGCGTAAGCTCACGTTTCTGTTCACAGCAATATCTGCGGGACTAAAAATCTGATTGAAAAACTTTTTTCTTCAGCCATATACTACTAACTATTTGAACTCCGTGTGCTCATTTTCTTCTCAAAATAATGCATAATTTAGCCGCTAGAGGGCGCAAAAGCTCAATCTGTTTTTCTGAATTTCTCTACTTCTACATGTGCGATTTAAAAACTCCTTTCAACACCGGACATGATTTACCTTGTAGAACACTTTATCTATATATAGTATAAAATAAAGTCCCCGGTAGGCTTCTGTCTGTTTGTTTGGGCTAATCTCGAGAACCGCTGGACAGATTTTGATGCAGTTTTCACCATTCCATAGAGCGTTTTTTTTTTTTTTTGATTGGAGGTTTAACGACCACCGTGAGCAACTCAATGGGCTATAAGCAGTCGCCAGTCCCTAATTTAGGGTCACTGGTTCCAGGGAAGGGAGAGAACCAGTGCCGTAAGACAAACACAACAGCCATGCCTCACCGGGATTCGAACCCGGACCCCTTTCGGACGAATGATCAGAGGCCATCGCTTAGACCACTGCGCCACCGGGGCGGCTAGAGCGTTTGTCAAGGAAGGTTTGGGTGTACGAAAATTTATCAATGGCAAAAGGAAGCCGAGCAGTAATGATTGTAGTGACAAGTGAAAGAAAAAAACCGCCGTTCGCGTTCTTTCGAAAATGCTAATTAAAAAGGGGAAAATTCGCAAAAAAGTGTGCCATGCTCTCCTAAAAAATCCAGAACAGCCAAAGAGATTTGATTCTGAGTAAAAGTCAGGATGGCTAACAATTAACTTTTAGCTCTATAAAAAGTTTCAACAGCCCCTAGATCAATCAAGATTTTTCTGAATAAAAGTCCCTGATGTTGAAAAACCTACGTGTATAGAAGTGCCGACTGGGTACCGAAGCGTTGATTTAAGAACATTTTTGACTAAGAGACAAACTCTGAAAGGTGTTCTAATATGAATTTAATCATTAGCAATAAAACCTACGCAAAAAAAAAAAAAAAAATATCCAACACCTTTTAAATTAAAATTGAAAACTTGAAATCAACGGGTGAAACACCTGGCCCAATAAGTGCAAGCACCGCACGCCAACAGCATTTGAACAAGTAAAAGATATATTTTCGGCTTTACCGAAAATCAGTGATTTCTGGATAAAACTATCCTTTAAAAGGTTCTGTCTTTGAAGAGTCGAACTCTTCAATAGTGTTTTCTAAGCTCTTGGAAGCGATCTCCCTTCGCTTGGCAGATAAGCAAATTTTTTCGGTACTGCCTTTAGAGACAGCAGCTCGCAGCCTAAAGAGGACTTCCGGTCTCGATTTCCTCTACTGCAGCAATTAATAAAGCCACGAAATCTAGGCTTTTTGGATTCAAATTTTTTATAAACACCGACCGCAAATAATCGCACTTTACACACTAACTGTAAGGCAGCCAGCTATGTTTGTCCTTCAGGAACTTGCAAGAACCGTTGCCACTTCACTTAAACTTCTCGGTGATATCACGTGCTACACCCTCATTAGGTTTGGTGCATTAGCGATCTACGCTCTCATTGGCTCTGTCATTTGACGTTACTATGGAGGGACGGAGAGAAAGCAATTCACACACATTCATACGCAACTCAAGCCAATGAGGAGAGCTTAAACTTTACTACATGAGCAAAACTTAAAAATTTTCTCCATTTAAAATTTTTCACTTCGTCACGTAATTACTAAAGAAAAGAAAATTGTCCATTTCGCAATGAATTTTTAACTAATATAATAGAGGTACGTTCATCGTTTGTCATATGCGTTTGTGAAGCAACACGGTGGGGACCTGATATTTTTACCGAAACTGATAAGGAATTTATATCAACAAGAAAAAAATTCCGCTAACTTTCTAATTTGCGCAGTTTTAATAACTAGCGTCATAACTATTCCCATAGGTTAATAGGGCATAATTTAGATACAAAATAAAGGTTTTATTGAATTATGCCAGAAAATAGTCTGTTTCGTTTCTCTGCCAAAATGTGGTTGACTTTCTTTTACACACGGCATTGTTACTTTTTTAATCTTTTTTTTTACGTTTCTGATTTCGAAATGGCGAGCATTTTTAAAAATTTGGATGCAAATTATGCTTGATATTTACTTAGAAAGTCGCTAAATTTCGGTGATGCAACCTGTATGTTTTGACTTTTACTGCAGTGAATGAACGTTTTTCCAAAAGACGCTCATAATCATCTTCAGTAATGTGTATAGAGCAAATTCTAGCATGTTTCACATTCACATCTTTTCGTTAATATTTGAGTAGCCAGCCACGTTTATTGCAACATCTGATCTTTTGGGAATGCGTGATTAATAATCGCAGTTCCTTTAAGTTTCTTAATCTGCGATGAGCACATGACAACGGCACAATAATTGGTAGGCATCGTTCTTTCGAAATAATAGCACAGAATGGTGGGATCGTGAAGTTTTCTAACTCACCAACACACAGCAATAGAACGATTTTATTTTGTTATCACAATAATTATCTCATAACGCTTAGTTTTTGTTACCACAATAGTTATCTGTATGCTATCCCAATAAATATATGACTATCGATCATAACGACTGATCAAATACCTCTAAATAAACAGAAAACTAACAGTAACTGCATATATACAAACCATGGAAGCAAGTGGTCTGCCTCCACAGCTACACCATGCGTGAGTAGCCCAAAAATGCCTTCGATGCGCGGTGACCGGTTTACGAACCTTTTTTGCTCATCAAGAAACAGAAGCGAGGAGCATGCGCGGCGGCCGGTCTGACAGCATGTAAGGCCACAGGCTAAATGCGTAGTTAAATCGGGTGCTGAAAGAGAATTGGGTTATCGGCGATCGCCCAGACTAAATGCGCAGTTGTTTTCGTCCATACCTGTTGATGAGAACGTGCCGAGCGGTATAATTTATAAACATGCTTCACTTATTGATATCAGCGCTGGCGTCTTTTGATAAGAACGAGTCCGTAGATTCTTTTAGTTCGGGAGCTGGCATAAATGGGCGAGAACGTGAGGTTTGCTGAAACACAGGAATTTTATAGCAAGAATTATTTACAACTCCAGAACCTATGGAATGAATAGAACAAGATTAATCAATTAAACTTCTTTATTCGTAGGAGGAAATACTATTCTGGAGCATTGCCCACGGTGATACGCACATATGTTATGCCGCCGTTTCGAAGCAAATATCTTCTTCCTCGGGATTCCGAGATCAGATTTCCGCCTCAAAAGGGCGTATAACAGTTCTAATCTAAAGTCTGGTATCGGCCAAAGTTCTTGTTTCCTCCTCTCGTTGATGGGTTAACAATAGACAACAAAAATGAAAAAAAGTACTCACGTATTGTTGACTGTTGGTTTTTATAATCCGGGTTATAGAAATCACTTTTTCGGTATCACTTACACACACACATGCGCCTCGGTAACAGTACTGGATGATGGTTTGTTTTTCACCTGAGTGTCACAGAGGGTCCACTGATTTGTTGGTTTTTTTGTACACTCCTTCGTTCGGCGGTGCAGCAGAGAGAGAGAGAGAGAGCCTTCTTTCGTGTTTCTCCCCGACCGCTCGTGGGAGGGGGAAAGTAAAGTAACTCCCGCAGCTGACTCTTCTTCGCTGGCGATCAGTCCATGCTGTTTCCGCACTCCGGATTCGGACGATGGGACGCTCTTTCGCACTCGGTCAAGAAATTCTGTCGACGACGAGGAAGCCACGTTTACGTTGAGAGGTCAACGACTTCCTCACTGGGGCTAGAGACGGCGATTTAGTAAGGCTGGTTCGCTAGTCGTGTTTTACTAATGCTTGTTTCCTGGTCGGGCGGAGTTCCGCTGGAATTGTATCTCTATCAAGAGAAACTCTCCCGACGTTCCTAACGTTCTGTCATCAGCGCATGGACCTTGGAAGCAAATAAAGCAGCTCTTTTCGGCGGTTGCAGAGCAGTCTTCTTAAGTTCCAGATTTTACCACACCTGGCGGGCTTACCTCCAGCCACCAAGTATAAATTTAGCCTGGTTCTTCTTCGTAACAATACGACTTACAGAAGCGCATCAGATACCGTGGACTCTATCTGCTAGCGTCTTACAACAGCACCGAGCATTATTGCCTACATTCCTTTTTTTTGTGGCTGGTTCTCGTGGGCGACTTACTTCGGCGTACGGAGATAGATAACTGGGTTCTTTTGCTACTTTTCAGCTATTCTCTGTCACGTGGGCCTCATCTGCTTCTTTTCACTCCCACTCGAGATTTTTCTCATCCTTTTGTACAGAGTGCCGTCGTTCCTATCGAATACTTCCGTGTCTGACCCTCGCTCCTCGTAATCATAATTTTTCCGCGTTCCCTACAGATTTTTGGCCCTAATGGCACACTTGAAACCGTCTTTATGAGAGTCTGAGTGCTTCTCAATTGCCGTCTGAGGTGGTCCTTTGCTGCTCACAGACCCCCCAGAGATGATCCAATAATTCCTTTGTTTCCACCCCGACAAAGAGAATTACAAGACTTCCCTAATTAAAATAACTCCCCCAATTAAAATAAGTTAATTTTCCAATTTAATTTACAATAGGCCAAATATTTTTTTTAATTATCAACATAATTTAACCACGCCTATTAAGTCCGGCCCCCCTTTTTAATAGTAATTAATTTAGACCCAATTTTTGCATCATTGCTCCCTCCTTACCAAAAAGTTCGTCCCGAGCGTTCGCCTTTTATTTGCTTGGGACTCCTGACCAATCCTGATCTATGCCTAATATCCAAGAAACCTCTTATTGGCCCTCCCAAAGTTTCTGGGGGCCGCCTCACTGACTTCATTGAGATATCTCCTGCCATCCCCGCATACCTGGCATATTTTCATAAATTATCTTTCTCACCTCTGTTCCGGAGGCATCCCCATTACAACACTGTTTGATACATACACTACACGCTAAATTAAATTCTTACTACACAAAATTCCACTAACTCTACACGGTTCTACCAAGGGATTATTTTCACTAACATTACTACAAGTACACGATACCAAAAATTCTTTCACTAAACCATTATTTACTATACACATTCCACAAATACTACACCGACATTGTACAGCCACCGTACAGACACTTACCACTAGTACTACCCAAAACACGGACAATAACAACATCGAAAAAAACGTAAAAAAAAAAAAAAGAATCTAAAGATATCTTAGTTATCCGAATTTTCATTCTGCGGGTCCGGGCCCGCCTCCATCTTTGTACGGGCAGATCCTATCTCTTATCTATGTGTATTACCCTACCGGCTCTATTACCTCGTTTTACCCTGTATATAACATCGTTTATGCGTTTCTCCACTACGAAGGGTCCCTCCCAATCTCTCTGCAACTTCAGGGACCGCCCTTTCCTTCTCTTCGGGTTGTAAAGCCAAACTTGATCCCCCTGTTGGAATCCTGCCTCCGTCGCGCGTACGTCGTACCTTTAATCTCATCAGACGTCATTTTTAGGTGCTCCCTTACAAATTGGTGTACCCTTTCCAACCGTTCCTCCAAATCCTCCGCGTACTGGGAACACTCTTGGTGTCTGGGGGCGGGGTGCCCAAACAACAGGTCACATGGTAACCTCATCTCCCTGCCGAATAACACTGAGCTGGGCGTGAGCCCGGTGCTGTCGTGCACCGCCGACCTGAACGTCATGAGAAACAGAAAAATCAGCTTACCCCAGTCTCGCTGGTTTTCATCAACGAACGCGGTCAGATGCCGGGCTATGGTACGATTTAGGACCTCGGTCATACCATTAGAACTGGGGTGTAGAGGGGTTGTGCGAGCCTTCGTGATCCCCAAAATTCTACACATGTCCTGAAACACCTGCGTTTCAAAATTTCGGCCCTGATCGGAATGAAGAAGGAGCGGTACGCCAACCCGGGATACCACATGGTTTACTAGCACCTGGGCCACGGTCGTGGATTCCTAGTTCGGAATAGGGAATACTTCGGGCCACTTCGTAAAATAATCCACCACCACCACCAAAAGACAGCGGTTCCCGTCCTCTGTCCTGGGGAGGGGACCCATTACATCTACAGCAACTTGCTCGAAAGGAGCGCCGACGTTATAAACCTGTAGTGGCCCCTTACTCTTCGTAGCTGGTCCTTTTTTTTTGCATTACATAAATGGCATCTGCGACACCACCTCTCGACATCGTTCCGGCACTTACACAAATAAAAGCGCTCCCTGATTTTACCTAGGGTCTTCTTTATACCGAAATGACCGCCAGTCGGACTGTCATGTATTTCACGCAACACTTCTTCCACTCGGGAGGTTGGCAGAACCAATGGACTGATATTGTCCTTCTCGTTGGGATTCTCTACTTCTCTGTATAACACTCCCTCTTCCACGCTTAAAGAATTCCAATGAGCCCAGTACGTTTTCATGCGCGGACCTTTACTGCTAACCTCAGTCCAAGTCGGGCGGGGCGCTTCGCTTTCTTTCCTGAGCAACAACGGAGAAATATCTGGGTCCTCAAGTTGAGCGCGCCGTATGCACTCTCGACCTCAGGGGTTGGCGGGTTCCTCAGCGTTTGCTCCTCTCACCTGCTTCGCCTGTGCTGCGGTCCTCCTGAGTTCCCCTGCCTCCGCGCGTGAACGATCGGGACAGTTTTCAGCGCAGGGTCTCCGAGAAAGCGCATCCGCATTGGAATGTGATTTCCCTTTTCTGTGCTGCACGATAAAATCGTATTCTTGCATTCTTTGTAGCCATCTGGCAATTTGCCCCTCAGGAATTTTAAAATTGAAAAGCCATCTTAATGCGCCATGATCTGTACGCACCAAAAATGTTCTTCCGTACAGATAGTGGTGGAAATGTCCAACCGCCTTTATTATGGCTAGGAGTTCCCTGCGCGTGACGCAATAATTTTTCTCAGCCTTGGAGAGGGATTTGCTGAAATAGGCAATTACTTTTTCCTGTCCCCCTTGCTCCTGTGACAAAACTGCGCCCAATCCCGTTGAACTGGCGTCTGTTTCCAAAAGGAAGGAATCCTTTGGCCTAAGAAAAGCCAAAATGGGAGCTGAAACCAGCGCTTCCTTGAGCGTGACGAAGGCCTGTTGGCAATCATCGCTCAGTCGAATTTCATTCTCGCTTCCGTTAAACGGTTGAGCGGCCTTGCGATCCGGGAGAAACCCTGCATGAAATTCCTGTAATAGGAGCACAATCCCAGGAAACTCCTGACCTCGTGCACATTCTTAGGCTGCGGCCACTCCCTCACTGCTTCTATCTTCTCTGGATCTGTGGCGACTTCCTGCGCCGAAATCCCATGACCCAGGAATTGCATTTCCCTCCGCGCTAATCTGCATTTTCTCGTGTTTAACTTCAACTGAGCCCCCTGGAGGCGAGAGAAAACAGTTTTCAAATTTTCCAGGTGCTTATAAAACGTAGCGCCCGCGACGATAATGTCGTCCAGGTACACCAAACACGTTTCGGCCGGTAGACCACGCAGCACCGTCTCCATCAAACGCTCAAACGTGCTAGGGGCGTTGCAAAGACCTAAAGGCATCACCCTAAATTGCCACAGGCCGTTTCCAGTTAAAAAAGCGGTTTTTTCTTTATCCTCCGGCTTCTTAGCAACCCGCCAATACCCACTTTTCAAATCTAAGGAAGAAAACCACTCCGACCCGGCCAAATGATCGAGGGTATCATCAGTTCTCAGCAGAGGATAGGAATCTTTTTTTGTGACTTTGTTCAATTTCTTCAAGTCCACGCAAAAGCGCACCTCACCGGATTTCCGTTTTGCCAAAACGATTGGCGAGGCCCAGGGGTTTGAAGAAGGTTCAATCACTCCCTGCCTTTCCATGTCGGCTACCAATCTATCTACTTCCTCCCTTTTTGCTAACGTTAGCCGCCTTGGCAACTGCCTGTTCGGGACACTCGAACCCGTATCTATTTTATGGGATACTACCTCTGTTCGGCCGTAATTTTCGTCACCTTTGGCAATCAAATCACTGAACTGCAACAGCAACTGGCTTATTTCCACTCCTGTTCGGCGCTCAGTCCCTCTATTGCTTCTTTTGAAAACTCCTGTAAATGCGGAGGCAATTCCCTTTCTAATTCTTCCATTTGTTCTCCGCCGCCCCGGTGGCGCAGTGGTCTAAGGCGCTGGCCTCTGATCATTCGTCCGTAAGGGGTCCGGGTTCGAATCCCGGTCAGGCACGGATGTTGTGTTTGTCTTACGGCACTGGCTCTCTCCCTTCCCTGGAACCAGTGACCCTAAATTAGGGACGGGAGACTGCTTATAGCCCATTGAGTTGCTCACGGTGGTCGTTAAACCTCCAACCAAAAAAAAAATTGTTCTCCCTTTTTTCTCACTACGCAGACCGAAGCGACGGGTTCCAGCGAGCAAAGCGTCGTTCCCCTGCGCACTGTGGTGGGGGCCTCAGCCAAATTTAAAACTCTCACAGGGATGGCTTGCCTGGTTTTCACGAGAGCTCGCGCCACCAACAATTTCTTCTGAAGCAGCGCTTCTTCTATCCCCTCGCATATAGCGAGAGGCGAGGCCGCGTTTTCCTCCTTCGGTCGCCCGGAAACGATTGCTTCGCTTCGGGCGGGGATCGTCACATCCCCCAATGAAATGACCTCGATTCTCCGTACACCCCAACGTTTCCGATTTCTACTGAGGACGGGAAGTTCTTCCACCTCGCCTCTGAGCGTCCCTTGCTGAAGATCTAATACGTACCCCTGACGTTGGAGAAAATCTAACCCTAGTATGCATTGATCGGCGATATCAGCAACTATTGCTCTCTGCATACACAACTTTCCACCTATCTGAAAGGGCAGGTCTACTGTACCTCGGGCAGTCATATCTTCCCCATTTACTGTCTTTAATAAAATACGAGGCTCCGTTTGTATAGGTGCTGCTCCTCCTTTCACCATCTCGTAAAAATCCGTTCTTAGGAGGCTCACGTCAGCTCCGGTATCAATTACGAAGTCTCACATAACTCCATTGATTTTTCCCTCTATTATTAACCCGTTGGCCTCTCCCGTGACGCTTGATACTTTTGCCAACACTTCCTGGGGCTCCCCCTTTTTACAAGTCGATTTCCGCCCCCGAAATTGGCCTGGTCGCGTTTCCCGACAGTACTTGTTTTGGCCTAGTCCCCGTTTCATTTCCAAGCCAATTTCTGGTACAATTCCTTCTAATGTGATCCTCAGATCCACAGTTCCAGCAAATGGATCTAGTGGGAGAATTCTGCATTCCGTGCCTGGGAGGAGACGCTCGTGGCGGGTATGGCTGCCGATCTCGGTACATTTGCTGTAAAAGTCTATCCTGTTGTTCGCAGCTTTTCTCCATCCTCCTCATAATCTCTTTTATCGCCTGCATCAACCCCTCTTCGGGCTTGCTCTCGGTACTGTTCGTAGCCGTTACGACTCCAGCCATTCTTCTCGGGTTACGGGAATGCCTTGACGAGTCGAACTTCATGGCATGCAATACCGCTGCTCTTAGCGACCCGCTATCTGCCATTCTGACCAAATGCTGTACATCCGGATCAGTGATTGCGTCGACGAAGTGTTGTTGTGCCATACTATCCAATACTTCCGACGTGCATTGCGGATACGCCAGCCCCGTCATCCTTTCTATATCCAAGGCTACTTCCTGTAAAGATTCCTGGGGTTCCTGACAGCGATTTCGCAGTTGAATCACCCTGAGCTGCTTCATGCGCTCGTCTCCGAACCTCATCTCTAGGGCGGCTACTAGGCGGGAATAATTCACTCTGTTTTCTTCCGATAGGGTTTGAAGAACGTCCGAAGCGGGACTCTTCAGGCAGGCTGCTAGAGAGCAAGCCTTCTCCTTATCACTCCACCCACTGGCATCCGCTATCATTTTGAACTGCGTTATCTTCCATTTCTCCCGACAGTTTATCTCTAACATAACTGCATTGTGTAGCTACCTCTTCCCGCAGACCACGACAAGCGCCCTGTACTCCCTCGAGTATTTGACTTAATTCCGTGCTAATATACTTTTTTAATCCCCGTATTTCCGCGTCGATATCTCCGCGCAATTGCATCGTTATCGCTGTCAATTCCGCCTGCTGTGCCTCTATCAATCCTAACATACGTATTCGTTCTTCTGTTTCTTTTTGCTCTAATTTTGTTATTTTCTCCTCCCGCTCCTTCAACTTTCAGTTCCATTCGTTTCAGACCGTTCCTACATGCTTGTGGACCGCTTGTTTATCCACGTTCGATCGTGTAATTAGAGTTTGTAGTTTTCTCGGTTAACGCTGCCCTAAAACCGTCCGCTTGCTCTTTCACTGCTGTCTCAGCGTTTTTCGCCTGTTTTACTAGAGACGCTTCAAACATTTCTGCGAGTTCTGTCATTCGCGTGTCCAATCCTTCACTGTGAATTTGTAACTGAGTTTTCAGCTCCTTATCTCCTTGTTCTTGTTCCTGCTTACGTGATTCCACCTGTTCCACTAGAGTTTTTATTTCTCCTTTTTGCACAGTAATTTGTTCTTCCAACGCTTGTAGTTTTCCCGTTAGGGCCTCCAACCTCCGTTTTTCGTCAGCTAAAGCTGCTCTCTGTCCTCCATTTCTGGTATTATCTTGCTCTTGGCTCTGGTATTCATACAATAAAAAATCTCCTTTTCAACACCGTTCCGCCACCAGTCTCCTTTCGGTAAATTTTTATTTTACCCGAACGTCACACAGCTGCCACCATTTGATGAAAACGTGCCGAGCGGTATAATTTATAAACATGCTTCACTTATTGTCATCACCGCTGGCGCCATTTAATACGAACCAGTCCGTAGATTCTTTTAGTTCGGGAGCTGGCATAAATGAGCGAGAACGTGAGGTTTGCTGAAACACAGGAATTTTATAGCAAGAATTATTTACTACAACACCAGAGCCTATAAAATGAATAGAACAAGATTAATTAATTAAACTTCTTTTCTCGTAGGAGGAAACACTATTCCAGAGCATTACCCACGGTGATACGCACACATGTTATGCCCCCGTTTCGGAGCAAATATCTTCTTCCTCGGGATTCCGAGATCAGATTTCCGCCTCAAAAGGGCGTATTACAGTTCTAATCTAAAGTCTGGTATCGGCCGAAGTTCTTGTTTCCTCCTCTCGGTGATAGGATAACAAAAGACAACAAAAATGAAAAAAAAAAGTACTCACGTATTGTTGACTGTTGGGTTTTATAATCCGGGTTATAGAAATCACTTTTTCGGTATCACTTACACACACATGCGCCTCTGTAACAGTACTGGATGATGGTTTGTTTTACATCTGAGTGTCACAGAGGGTCCACTGATTTGTTGGTTTTTTCTTGTACACTCTTTCGTTCGGCGGTGCAGCATAGAGAGAGCCTTCTTTCGTGTTTCTCCCCGACCGCTCGTGGGAGGGGGAAAGTAAAGTAACTCCCGCAGCTGACTCTCTTCGCTGGCGATCAGTCCATGATGTTTCCGCACTCCGGATTCGGACGCTCTTTCGCACTCGGTCAAGAAATTCTGTCGACGACGAGGAAGCCACGTTTACGTTGAGAGGTCAACGACTTCCTCACTGGGGCTAGAGACGGCGATTTAGTAAGGCTGGTTCGCTAGTCGTGTTTTACTAATGCTTGTTTCCTGGTCGGGCGGAGTTCCGCTGGAATTGTATCTCTATCAAGAGAAACTCTCCCGACGTTCCTAACGTTCTGTCATCAACGCATGACCTTGGAAGCAAATAAAGCAGCTCTTTTCGGCGGTTGTAGAACCGTCCTCTTAAGTTTCAGATTTTACCACACCTGGCGGGCTTACCTCCAGCCACCAAGTATAAATTTAGCCTGGTTCTTCTCCGTAACAATGCGACTCACGGAAGCGCGTCAGTTACCGCGGACTCTATCTGCTAGTGTCTTACAGCAGCGTCGAGCATTCTTGCGTATATTATTTTTTTTGTGGCTGGGTCTCGCGTGCGACTTACCTCGGCGTACGGAGATAGATAACTGGGTTCTTTTGCTACTTTTCAGCTATTCTCTGTCACGTGGGCCTCATCTGCTTCTTTTCACTCCCACTCGAGATTTTTCTCATCCTTTTGTACAGAGTGCCGTCGTTCCTATCGAATACTTCTGTGCCTGACCCTCGCTCCTCGTAATCATAATTTTTCCGCGTTCCCTACAGATTTTTGGCCCTAATGGCACACTTGAAACCGTCTTTATGAGAGTCTGAGTGCTTCTCAATTGCCGTCTGAGGTGGTCCTTTGCTGCTCACAGACCCCCAGAGATGATCCGTCCCCCCTTTTTAATAGTAATTAATTTAGACTCAATTTTCGCATCAGTATGTATCTCTTTGAGTAGTTCTTTAACTAAAATTTAAATATTGTATTAACATTATGCCGAGACAAAAATCGAATATAGGTCGTAGTACATCGGACGCTAAAAGAATTTGTTCATCCCGTAAAAACGAAACTTTCCAAGAAACAGAATCTCGATTGGCACATGACAGACAAAGAATGGCTTTACAAAGAGAAAGACAGTCGCCTGTTGAACGTAATAATCGTCTCTCTTTAGATTCGCCGTAAATTCTAAATTGCTACCGTGCGAAGCTGGGCCGGGTCGCTAGTGGTAGTATATAAGGAGTTTTTAGTTCAGAGGTCTGTCGCTAGATTATGTTTGTGTACTTTTGTCTGCAGCTTTGTCAACGATTCCGAAAACCCTAGTGACTGAGAAATTTATTTTCTTACTGCATGCCATTCGCTACAATAAAGATGGTAGTCCGAGAGATAGACCAGATTTATTTACCATAGAAATGCCAAAAGCGGCGTTGTGATTTTTAAAAAGCCTACCACTTATGTAATCAAAATATGGCAGTCTTAGTAAAAATTAGTGATGGGGGGGGGGGGAATGAAATATGACGTCATCAATATGGCCGCCATGTCATATTTACATCGAGGCATTACAACGGCTGTAACTTCTTACTGGGTAATCGTCGACAGGTAATTTTCTTTAAATGGAAGATAATTTAATGATAAAAAAAGTTTACTCTCTGAAAGTTTTACGTAATGTGTAAACTTTTGCCGTTTTTTAATGTCGAACTTCAAAAATCGGAATTTTTAGATTTCACTTAAGCTTAAAATTTGTTTTTTCGTAATAGAACTTTTTGTTAACTGTCATTAACTTTTTCTATTTTCTGTTTCAGGAAAGACATTAATAGATAACTGAAATGGAAGGACATGAAAAAGAAGAAATGGAATGCCTCATTCACACAGATGGAGTTTACGGTGAAGTTTTTAAGTTTAAGGACAATACATGGGAAAAGTTAAAGAAGCTGCTACCAGAATACTCAAGACATGGAAGCAATCAAAGTATATTGCTGTGTGTGAAAGCCTCCCAGACAGTTTTGATGAAAACCGACATGGATATCACCTGACATGCTATAGACAATTCACAGCTATCACAAATTTAGAAGGAAGGTATCCTCCTGAAGCCAAACCGTTTTTTCTTAGATCATCTGTGTCAGCGGATTTGCATTCAGCTTCTACATCCGGAGTGTTTGAGAAGAAATGCATTTTCTGTGGAAAGAGAAAGAGAATAAAAAGACGAGAAGCACTAGAAAACTGTGAAACATTGGAGGCTTAGAGGTCTATAAAAGAAGCTGCAACTACACTACAAGATGATCCCATGCTTGTTAAAATAAGGGACATAGATTTTGTTGCAAAAGAAGTCCGATACCATCATTCCTGCCGAAAGGAATATCTCAATCGAGCCGAATCTCATCAGCTGCATTGAGAAGGTGTGGGACAAAAAAGTGATACTAAAACAAAAATTAGCCACAACCAGCAGAAGCACGACTCAGCCTTTAAAAAAACAGTAGAATAAGTTCAAGCTTACGTTATTGATTCCAAAAAAGCACAGTTTCTGTACTCAATTCATGCAAGACACTGTACCTACCTGTCTGAGGAAGGCCTATGTAATTCTTCATATACTGCTCAGAAACTTCGTGAAAAACTATCAATGTTCTTTGCAGATAAACTTCATTCAACCAAAGTGAGCAACAAACAAGGTTTAGTGCTGTACATATGTGAAATTTCATCTGTTGAAGCAGTTGCTCTTGCAATGGACTATTCATCTGCTATTGAATCGAAAGTAGAAGAAGTGGCATTGTATCTCCGTAAAATAATTCTTTTGGAAGCCCAAGTTTCTAAGTTACAGCATCCTCTTACTGTCGAAGATATTTTTTCGGGGAGTCAAATGTCCACAACTGTTAGAATTATTCTATAGTAACCTTAACAGTGGCTCTTAAAAACCAGCAACGAATGCTAGAGTTCACAGAAGGATACAATCATCAGCTGAGGATGCAATAATTTTTATTTACATTGGAGGCAGAATAAATCCAACATAACATTTGTACCTAGGTCTGAGTGTTAAAAGCATAACAGGCAGTAGAAAACATGTGGAAATATTAAATCATCTGGGTAATTCAATACACCATCTCATTGTCGAAGAACTTGAAACAGAACTTGCTTTATCACTGCAGAAAAAAGACAGGAGTAACTCCTGAAGATATTCGGCATGTGCCACATCTTTTCACTGGGTTGGCCTGGGGCAATTATGATGTAAACTTGGAGACTCTCTTAGGTGAAGGGACACTGTATGATGTATTTGGAATTTGCTTCCAAAATAAAGATGGCGTTATTGTTGTTGCAGCAACAGAAGAGGTTAGTGACACATCGCAAGTCGCGAAAAATCCCTTGAGTAAGTCAAGAACCTTCCAGCCCTCCTCTAGAAACTTAGAACCATATCCAAAGAAACCCAGGCTTGTAAGGTCTCTTTGCTCTTCTATAGTAAAGTGTCCTATAACAAGTGACTGGGTGGAAAGTTTGAAAAAAGATTTTGTTTGGATAATTTCTGTTGAATGGTGTAAAAACACACCAATGTGGATAGGTTGGAACTCAAAAACAATTTACGATTTGTTACCTGCTCAAGCAATTGAGTACATGGAAAACATTAGTTCACCACCAACCAGGACAGATGTTGTTCTTGAAACGCTGAAAGTATCACAACAAGTTACATTTGAATGAGGACAAACATTTGTGCTTGTTCATTATGATCCAGCAATAGCAAAACTTGCTCTTTTAATACAAAATCGGGAAAGCCCACGTTTTGATAACGTCTTCATTTGCTTTGGCTCATTTCATATTGAACTAGCGTTCTTTGGCGCTCTTGGTTATTTCATTGATGGTTCAGGAATAGAACATATTTTGACTGAAAGTGGAGTGCTTGCGTCTGGCTCACTCCAAGGGATTTTGAAGGGAAAACATTACAACCGATGAAAACGCCTCCGCATATTATTATCATTTGCTTTGCAACGCAGTTGCACTTCAAGAAGTTTTTACATGTTCGTACATATGATGAAGGCAGACCTCTGAAAATAGAAAGAATCAAAAACCAAGTAATAACTTGTAATAGTAAGTTGGCAAAACATAGCCTTGAAGAACTGTTGAGTGCAACTGAGCTAATGCAATTGTATGAAGAGTACACAACTTTCACAGATAAAACGAGGAAAGGCTTGCATGGTAAAACAGCACAGTTATTCCAAAAGTACGTGGATTTCGTGGAAATTTACAAGTTTTTCTGTTGAGCATACATGACCTGCAATTGTTGACATGAACACACAGGCCATAGCAAAAATGTGTCCCATTTTCTTTGCATGTAACACTCCCAGTTATGCTCGTTGGATGACAGTATATCTCCTAAAGCTTCTTAATATCGAAGAGATATGCCCAGGGGCCCAAAAGAGCTCTTTCTAAAGGAGCACTATCCATCAAACGCTCAAGTTGCTCTTTTTCTCGTGTCCCTGTGGATATGGCGCTAGAAAAAACTGTGAATAAAGATGGTGCATCAAGGTCTGGTGGTATCACAGCCTTTGTTAAATCTTATTCCGCCAAAGCAAGATGGATGAAAACAAGGTCTATCAGGAGAAAAGTTATGACTCATTTGTTGGAGTTCAGTGGATTATCAAATGTTAAAGACATGAAAGCGGAACTTCAGGGCCCTAGGATCAACAGAGACAACAAGGATGTTCTACAAATCATGAATACAACGGATAACTTCTTAAATCCTTTTCATGACATTGAGCCCAACACTCCTCTTATAAACCTCTCCACTGGCCAGGTGATTATGACTGAAGTGACAGATCGGCTGGTAAGAATTTATGAAAAAGGACAAGCTGCTTTTGAAAAATTCAAAGGCATGTACGCTGCGGATCTTCAAAGTGTTTGAAAGCCGAGATAACCAGAAAGTTCGTTAAAAACTGTGCTAGCATTTCAGCCCAAAAATCCACTAAGAGTCAAAAAAGTTAGAGGCTTTGAAGTGCACACGAGATCTATTCGGGAGATTGTTGTACCTTGCAGCGGTTCAGAAATGGGACGTTGAAGAGGTGATTGAATTTCCACTTACACCGATACCCATGTCTTTGGGCCAAATTGAAGGGTCCATGAATAAAACTGATAAGAGCAAACTGATGCACAAATTAGAGGAGTATCAAAGGTCAAGTAAAGAGAATTCACTGGAAGCTAATGCTGTCATATTGATGCAATGTTTATGATACATTGCTTGAAGTATCCCAAAACTTATGCAGGTGTTGCATACAAACTACTGGAAAACTTTTGCAGCACATCCGCCAAAGAAGTGCACCTAGTTTGCGATGCGTATGATACTCCAAGCATACAGAATATTGAGCATGACCATCGTTGAGGAACGTCATTCTCGGGTGACATAAAATGACAGGGCCAGAAAAAAACTCCAAACAAACCTCAGGAGTCCTTGAGGAACAGTTCATTTAAGTCCTCCCTCCTTGCTTTTATTTGGAATGAATGGAAAAAGGACAAATACGTATGCCTTCTGGGTGAAAAAATACTGTATGTTGGTTCTCAAGATACATGCTATCAATATAGCGCACAAAACAATGTTATGATCTGCATACAAATTCCTGAACTGAAGTGTCATCATCAAGAAGCAAACACGCGGATAGTTTGGCATATCCAGTATATAGCACAACACAGCTCGGAAAGGAATATCGTTGTTCGAGCCAATTACACGGACATTCTTGTTTTGCTGGTGTATCATCAAAGGCACTTCCAGAACTGTAAGATGTGGACGGATAGTGTCCTGGCCTCAAATAACACAAGACGGTTTGTAGACGTTACAAATATTGCAGAAGAACTTGGTGATGGTTTGGCTACGGCTCTGCCTGGCTTCCACGCATTTACTGGATCGGACTTTACACCAGCTTTCGGAAGACAAGGAAAGGTTAAACCTTTAAGGATAATGTCTAACAATGCAGCACACGAGAAGTTTTTAGCAAGTTTGGGAGAGACAGTGGATCTAGAAAATAACTTGTTCACTGGCTCTGAGCAGTATGTTTGTTCCCTGTACGGACAATCTTTTGGCACGTCAGTAACACACGCAAGATACAGTCTATTCAAAATAAAACGTGCTCCTAAACAGGAGCCACGACCTTCACAGACGATACAAAGCATTGATCCTACTCTTCTTCCCCCTTCAAGAGCTGCTATTCGTGAAAAGTTAAAAAGAAGCAATGCTGTTGCGCTGATATGGAAGAAAGCTAATCAGCTAAACCCACATCAATGTATTGACCCATTAAAACACGGCTGGTGTCTATGCAATAGAAATTACAGAATTCAGTGGTTTAAAGGACCTATGTGCCCTGAATACCTTGAAATGGAAAATGATGAAGGCACAGAAAATGAAGAAGAGGATGCATATAGTGATGAAAGCGATGACTGAGAGGAGACAACCAGAAGTGTGCTTTCGAACTCTATGCGAAACATCTGAAACGTCCTGTATAAAATTTTAGAAAAAAATATTGATTATAATGATTTACAATACTTGAAGGTCAAGTGATTCATAAATACGTTCATTATACCCATTTGTTGTTGTGATGTGCTCGTTTTTAGTGCAATCCAGTATGCATGTAATGGTAAAAATTCCGATTTTTGAAGTTCGACATTAAAAAACGGCAAAGGTTTACACATTACGTAAATCTTTAACATAGTAAACTTTTTTATCATTAAATTATCTTCCATTAAAAAAATTACGTCTCTACGATTACCCAGTAAGAAGTTACAGCCATTGTAATGCCTCGATATAAATATGACATGGCAGCCATATTGATGGCGTCCTATTTCGTTCCCCCACCTAATTTTTACTAAGACTGCCATATTTTGATTACATAAGCGGTAGGCTTTCCAAAAATCACAACGGCGCTTTTGGCAATCAAGGGTAAATAAAACCCGTCCTATCTCTCGGACTATGATGATCATGATCATATGTAGAGGATTTTAGGAAGGGAGTGTCGGACCCCAGGTCTTAAACAACCCTTAGAAATAGGAAGCTAGGAGATTTGGGCTAGAGTGCCCGATAGGAAAGTGACACGGAAGCGAAGTAGAAAGGGGGAGATAGACGCCCTGTAACGTACCAGGAGATGTGACGTACCTGCCAGAAGGACGCACACTACATAAAGGCAGATAGGAATCAGAATAAAACGTCCGCGTAGCTCAATTGGTAGAGTGACTTATTCCGGAATGAGGGGATCCGGGTTCGAATCCTGGCGTGGACAGAAATGACGGAGAAATTTACTTCGTTATAATGGCGCCCGAACTATCCGGATGACCCGACCGTTCAAAATCTCGCATTGGTGTGATGTTCTTTCCACACCGCGAGATAGGAAAAATAAGAGAATCCCATTTCCAGCACTTAGAAAAAAAAATAAGGGGGAGATGATGTAACGTACCAGGAGATGTGACGTACCTGCCAGAAGGACGCACACGACATAAAGGCAGATAGGAATCAGAATAAAACGTCCGCGTAGCTCAATTGGTAGAGTGACTTATTCCGGAATGAGGGGATCCGGGTTCGAATCCTGGCGCTGATAGAAATGGCTGAGAAATTTACTTCATTATAGCCCTTATTTATTACCGGGGTCCAGTACCCGGGATCCGACGGCTTAACATGCCCATCCGACGCATGGCGGATATTCAGTGGATCGAACGTTCGTACCTGCCTGGGATCTAACCTGAAGTCCTTTCTGTGGTAGTCACGAACGTTGCCCAGGGCCTCTCGGACTATGGGGAGCATTGTCCTCTTTAAATAATCCACAGCTTTACGCTCCCTTTCTCGCTAGGGGGCGTAAAAGTTAAAATCTTTTCCTCACTATCTCTGCTTCCGGGAGGCGTATTTGAATAGTTGTTTTTCCGTAGCATAGCTTTTTTCATGTAGAATATTTTTCGCAGATTTTCTACTTTTCCATTTTGAAACATTTTGCCGCTAGAAGACGTAGACTTATATCATTTTCCTTCTATATTTCTTCTTTTAACTGTTCGATTTGAAAATCTCTTTGTCTCTGATACCTTTATTCTTCTACGAGAAACGTTTTGTGCGTCATTTGTTAATATTCGTAACAGGCTTTCTAGCCGCTGGTGGAACTAAGTGGATGTTTCTATTTCTGGATGTTTTATCCATTGTAGAAACCGGTTGATTGTTTTCCTGACCGTTTCCAATGACTTTGAATAGCTTTGATAAATTTAATTCGCGTCAGAACCGATTCAAAAGACGTGCTCATTACAACAAAAATTCGGTGTCATCTTTCTTGTTTTTTTATACTTAACATGCCTACACGAAAGAGTGAAAACAGTAAATTACGTACCAATACATGCTGTGATCATGCATTTTATTTTCTATAAATTTCGATAAATTTGGGATTGCTCCGCTGGGCGTTAAGTTTTGCTCTAGGAACCAAGATGGGCTCAAAATGGAGCTCCCGGGAGGGGTTCAAACCCCGTGAGCACCCCGCAGATACACCCCTGGAGTGAAGTGATTCACCACGCATTGCAACGGGATGAAGATAGAAAATGCCACCCTCTCCTAATGCTTGTAAGGTGCTTTATGCAACAAAGGAAACTTTGAAATGTGACCGTTCCGAATGAAGGATGACATAGGGAACTTCGTTTTGCTTTTGTTGATGACAATACGCAGCGTTGAATAGAAAACCAGTAACTCTTTCCTTTATCGCATATAGTTCACAGCTGGAACACACGTAATATGTATATTTTGATACAGTTTCTTTCTAAAACGTAGCAGAAACCAATACCCACATAAATGTTGTCACTGGGTGCTTGTCACAATATAACCAAAAGGAAATATCCCTTTTGAATACCGTAGTCAGCGATTATACTTCTTAGGCATTTCACCTATAAAAATCAGGCGACGCACGCTAAAAAAATAAATTCAAAAACTGGTTTATGTTGGAGGAAGAAAAATTCCGATAGATACCGTACTTCGGGATGTTTCGTTGTAATTCAGGAGGTCCCAGATTACGATTGACATAAATGTTTCACTTCAAAGCACATTTGGTCGCGTTGAATCTGTGTAAGGAATCAAACACACAAATATTGTATTTTTACAAGCAGTAAGTCTAGATAGGTTGACAGGCCTAAAGAACGGTAAATGTAGCTCTAGTTTCACAATTTACCTAGACCTACCTGAAGATTGCCGATTGCCGTACACCTTATTATCTAGCCCAACCTATAGGGACTACCTATTCAAATTTATCTGTAAAGCGTCTTAGGCCTACCTAGTTAGACATACTGTAAGGTATACTACGTAACGTATATAACTTTCTGTTTTTGTTTATTTCCTCATATGTAAATTTTGGCTACCTCTTTTTATGCTTTTTTGTATTGAACGTCACGTCAGAATTCTCGAGAGTTTATTTCTTTAGGCCACGCTGACATTCAGTCAAGTCAAGCAGACGTCCTCTGAGTAGGGAAATATCCTCTCACTGAATTACAATTCTTATGCAAAGTGAGTTACACCCATTGCTTGCGTTACGAGGAGTAGGCAGGGGCCTATAGGCTGAAGTACAGTAGAATAGAGGTTCATCTGAAAGATAAGTTACAGATGTGGTGGGCAAAACAAAGGGTTTATCGCAGTTTGCAAAAGGCCAGATTGTCGGTGCACAAAGGTTAGTACGGCCATTTCCCGAAACGACAACGCTTATGGGTTGTTCGAGTGCCTCTATAATGAGAGCATATCAAGAGTGATTCCAAAATGGGCCGCCCCGGTGGCGCAGTGGTCTAAGGCGTTGGCCTCTGATCATTCGTCCGTAAGGGGTCCGGGTTCGAATCCCGGTCAGGCATGGATGTTGTGTTTGTCTTACGGCACTGGCTCTCTCCCTTCCCTGGAACCAGTGACCCTAAATTAGGGACGGGAGACTGCTTATAGCCCATTGAGTTGCTCACGGTGGTCGTTAAACCTCCAATCAAAAAAAAAAAAAATTCCAAAATAGCGAGACAGCCAACTGGCAATACAACTATAAACGGCTGCGAAAGGTGGATTTCAGAAGTGAACTGGTTACTGGTGTGATCTGCTACAGAGGTAAAGCACGTGTCAAGACGACAAATCCGCAGCAATATATTCCGTCTGAGTAGCTCACTTGTGAGAGCAACGTACTCTCGAGTCACGAAAAAATTTCACACTGAGATGTGAAATTTTCACGAAAACAATTCCCTGTAAAAGGCGACAACCCCGTCACGAAAGTATTTCACACTGGGATGTCGCCTTGGCCGCCCCGGTGGCGCAGTGGTCTAAGGCGCTGGCCTCTGATCATTCGTCCGTAAGGGGTCCGGGTTCGAATCCCGGTGAGGCATGGATGTTGTGTTTGTCTTACGGCACTGGCTCTCTCCCTTCCCTGGAACCAGTGACCCTAAATTAGGGACGGGCGACTGCTTACAGCCCATTGAGTTGCTCACGGTGGTCGTTAAACCTCCAATCAAAAAAAAAAAAAAAAATGTCGCCTTGTACAGGGCAATTGGGGGTGCCACAGTTTCGCAGTTGACGGCCCAATACAATATTTGTCAACCAGATACCATACATTGCGCGACCACGCGTCGCCCCGCTGGCACGAATGGGATACAAAAGCAAAAGCCCTATACGCCATCCTCTTCTAAAAAAATCTATTGATGTAAACGACTCTCCTGGTGCCAACAGCCTACAGATTGGACGATACAAGATCGGAATCAGGAATGCTGGTCCGACGACATATATCCCTTTAAACCGACAGTAGAGGGGGCATTAGGCGACAGCAACATTAGGCTATGAAACACTCATGTATGGCATCGTCATACGTCCTTCTCCACTGTCCAGGCCAGTGGAGGAGGACGTATGACATCGGGAATTCGTGCCTCGATCGGCGACTGGGGCACTTGCGCTGCTCACCTTAATCGTCAGGAGTCAACGATTCAGAACATTCGACCACTGGGGAAGGGAGCTACTACGTTCAGCTTCTTTCAACACTAATGAGATTGTTGCTATGAAAACTTTTGGGGATAATTCAAGCGATGTTCAACTGAATTGACCATATAGTTATATTAATACAGAAGGTCTATTGATCAGTTGTAAGATCTATAGACCTAACGAAGGTTTAGAAGAATAATCTGTATGACCGATAGACTTAATGAGGGGCTGGAACAATCAGCTGTAAGAATTCTAGATCTAATGAAGGATTAGCAGAATAAGATGCAAGATCTAGACATAAAGAAGGGCTAGAAGAATCAGCTGTAAAACGTATAGATCTAATGAAGGGCTAGAACAGGGGCGTCCAACCCACGGCTCGCCACGTGCCACTTTTGATGAAGATATTTGAACGTGACACTCCACCTTAACCTAACCCCTCGCCACGGTTGCCAGAAAGTATACAAAATTATCTATCTCTGCATACTTCAAATAAAATACAGTAGTACTGAAGAAGAGAAAATATTAATAAACCAATACTATTGTAACATAATACTAATAATAACACTAGT
Organism: Macrothele yani; assembly: GCA_039090855.1. NCBI lineage: Eukaryota > Metazoa > Arthropoda > Arachnida > Araneae > Macrothelidae > Macrothele > Macrothele yani. The sequence goes on from CM077030.1 coordinate 124,704,816, forward strand.
CTGCATGCGATCAGATGATTGAAAACTAATATGTGTGCTTAGTTCAATGTTTCATGCTGATTCCAGAACTGGTCTTAGTTTTCTTCTATCACATACAGTTTTTGCACAATCGACCCATGTTGATTTCGAAGATTTATCGCTGTTAGCATTACATCTGCCAGTCAGGGGTGTTTTAGCCGGAGGCATTTCAGCCATCTCTTTTGGCAATCGTCGTCAAAGCAACTGAAGGTTACTTTTGGACTATTGCCAACTAGCCACCTGTAGAAGAAAGACTGAAAAGAGAATTGGCCAGAATCCAAAAATAGCATTCCCGCCAGTCAGATGCTCACATTTCCAGCTCATTGCTCTTTCTGTTCGGAATTACACAGCTGTTCTAAGTTGCTGTCTTTATTGTGAGTGTGTAGTCTTACAATGTCGAAACGCAAGTGTTTAACTGAAGCGATGAAAGATTTCCGTCTTTAGCACGATTTAATGATTAAAAGATTAGAAATATATACAATTAAAAAACATGAGCACTTCCGTGGCAGCGGATGCCTCTTCTTCAGATGTAATAAATAGATACACATTTAATCTATATATAATACAGATCATTGCATTGTGGGAAGCATGGTAAGTTAGCCAATAGTAATCTACATGCGTCAAAAATGTTGCGTATACTGTTGGCCCAATGGTCTGAAGAAGAAAAACATGGAAATATATAACAGAAATAAATGGTGTAGGGTGAACATTCAATTTTAAGTTTATATTACAATTTATAATTTACATTTTTAATAAGGGATTTCCAAACGTTATGTAACTCATAGGGGGCATGTTCATTACAACATTGCTCACCGGAGGTCTCTATATACACACTTTCAGCAATTAAAAGATCCCCAGGTTTACTAGGAGTATTAATTATTCTAACATTGCTCCAGTCGGGATTAAGATCATCTTGTGTAACAGATTTGGCTAGTGATGTACAATACATGCCTGTTTTAATATTGTATTTGTGTTCTTTAATTCGTAATGCAATATTGCGTTTTGTAGAACCCACATAATTAGAAGCTGCTTGTCCTGTAGTTGCCTTAACCAGAGGGATATTGTAAATACCCCACTGTCCCATTTGCTGTTCTGTTCACGATCCTTACGAACTACTGAAAATAAGTTTCGTGTGCGTGAACCAAACTTCAAGTCATATGGTTTACATAGTTGTGTTAAGGCTCTCGTTAAATGTGGGTTGTATTGCATAGAGCCAACATATATGGAATTGCAGTTGGGGTTTCTTAACAGGGAAGTATGTAGGGCATATTTGACCTTGCCAAACACTTGCCTAATCAGATATTTAGGGAACTCATATTGCTCAGCCAAACCAAAAATGTAGTTAACTTCTTGCTGAAATAATTCATTAGTTGATGAATGTGAGTGAGCTCTTCTAAACAAATAGAATAATGCTGTCAACTTATGTTGTTTAGGGTGTGAAGAATGATAAGGTATTAAAACAGGTGTATGACTGGGTTTTCTATATACACAAGTGGTAATGCAGTTAAGTTTATAGTCCTTACGAATAAGAATATCCAAGTAAGGTAAGCAGTTATTAGCTTCAAATTCTATCGTGAGCCTGATAGTTGGGAACATGGATGATAGTTCGTTGGCGAATAAGTGTAAATCATCCCGGTTGTGAGGCCATGCAACCAGGATGTCGTCAACGTACCTTAAATAAAGCAACGGGCGGTGAGGGAAGGAACCAAGGACCTGATTTTCAATGTGCTGTAACAAAATTTCAGCTAGAACAGCAGACAGGGGGAACCCATTGGGGAGCCCTCCAACTGTTGATAAAGGCTGTCTTTAAATTTGAAATATGAACGTTTCTTAACAAGACGAAGTGCGTTCATAATAGCATTAATTTCTGAACTCGGGATATGGGAATCAGCAAGTTTTGCCTCAATAATCTGATGCGTGGCCTCAACAGGTACATTAGGGTACAATGAGACCACATCAAGAGATGCCAAAATGAAAGGCTGTGATTGTGGCTGAAGCGATCGCAGTCTTTCTATAGCCTTTGTGGAACTTTTAATAGAATAAAAGTGAATCCACAGTATAAGGGGCTAAATATTGTGCCAAGGCTTTTTCTAAGGGTCTGGTGGGGCTAACATAGCCTGACATTAGAGGACGAATAGGAAAATTCTCTTCATGCAATTTAACCCGTCCGAACATATCAGGCACACGATAGCCGGAGGGAGGGGTGAATGCATGTGGAAAACCTTCAGGAAAAGAATAAGCTTTTTTAAGTCTTTGAAGAGCCGCTACCGTGGCCTGACTAGGATCACTTTGAATGGTTTTGTGTGGAATAGTGTTAATAACTTCATGCATTTTTTGAACATAGTCACAAATATTCAACAACACAATCTGATTAGATTTGTCTGCAAGCACAATAGACAAGTCATTATTATTTTTGAGTTCAACCAATTGTCTCTGCTCTTGAATAAGATCAGGTTGTGGGCAAATAAATCTAATCAGATTGTGTTGTTGAATAATTGTGACTATGTTCAAAAAATGCATGAAGTTATTACACTATTCCACACAAAACCATTCAAAGTGATCCTAGTCAGGCCACGGTAGCGGCTCTTCAAAGACTTAAAAAGGCTTATTCTTTTCCTGAAGGTTTTTCACATGCATTCACCCCTCCCCCGGCTATCGTGTGCCTGATATGTTCGGACGGGTTAAATTGCATAAAGAGAATTTTCCCATTCGTCCTCTGGTGTCAGGCTATGTTAGCCCCACCAGTCCCTTAGAAAAGCCTTGGCACAATATTTAGCCCCTTATACTGTGGATTCACTTTATTCTATTAAAAGTTAAACAAAGGCTATAGAAAGACTGCGATCGCTTCAGCCACAATCACAGCCTTTCATTTTGGCATCTCTTGATGTGGTCTCATTGTACCCTAATGTACCTGTTGAGGCCACGCATCAGATTATTGAGGCAAAACTTGCTGATTCCCATATCCCGAGTTCAGAAATTAATGCTATTATGAACGCACTTCGTCTTGTTAAGAAACGTTCATATTTCAAATTTAAAGACAGCCTTTATCAACAGTTGGAGGGCTACCCAATGGGTTACCCCCTGTCTGCTGTTCTAGCTGAAATTTTGTCACAGCACATTGAAAATCAGGTCATTGGTTCCTTCCCTCACCGCCCGTTGCTTTATTTAAGGTACGTTGACGACATCCTGGTTGCATGGCCTCACAACCGGGATGATTTACACTTATTCGCCAACGAACTATCATCCATGTTCCCAACTATCAGGCTCACGATAGAATTTGAAGCTAATAACTGCTTACCTTACTTGGATATTCTTATTCGTAAGGACTATAAACTTAACTGCATTACCACTTGTGTATATAGAAAACCCAGTCATACACCTGTTTTAATACCTTATCATTCTTCACACCCTAAACAACATAAGTTGACAGCATAATTCTATTTGTTTAGAAGAGCTCACTCACATTCATCAACTAATGAATTATTTCAGCAAGAAGTTAACTACATTTTTGGTTTGGCTGAGCAATATGAGTTCCCTAGATATCTGATTAGGCAAGTGTTTGGCAAGGCCAAATATGCCCTACATACTACCCTGTTAAGAAACCCCAACTGCAATTCCATATATGTTGGCTCTATGCAATACAACCCACATTTAACGAGATCCTTAACACAACTATGTAAACCATATGACTTGAAGTTTGGTTCACGCACACGAAACTTATTTTCAGTAGTTCGTAAGGATCGTGAACAGAACAGCAAAATGGGACACTGGGGTATTTACAATATCCCTCTGGTTAAGGCAACTACAGGACAAGCAGCTTCTAATTATGTGGGTTCTACAAAACGCAATATTGCATTACGAATTAAAGAACACAAATACAATATTAAAACAGGCATGTATTGTACATCACTAGCCAAATCTGTTACACAAGATGATCTTAATCCCGACTGGAGCAATGTTAGAATAATTAATACTCCTAGTAAACCTGGTGATCTTTTAATTGCTGAAAGTGTGTATATAGAGACCTCCGGTGAGCAATGTTGTAATGAACATGCCCCTATGAGTTACATAACGTTTGGAAATCCCTTATTAAAAATGCAAATTATAAATTGTAATATAAACTTAAAATTGAATGTTCACCCTACACCATTTATTTCTGTTATATATTTCCATGTTTTCTTCTTCAGACCATTGGGCCAACAGTATACGCAACATTTTTGACGCATGTAGATTACTATTGGCTAACTTACCATGCTTCCCACAATGCAATGATCTATATTCTATATAGATTAAATGTGTATCTATTTATTACATCTGAAGAAGAGGCAGCCGCTGCATCGAAAGTGCTCATGTTTTTTAATTGTATATATTTCTCATCTTTTAATCATTAAATCGTGCTAAAGACGGAAATCTTTCATCGCTTCAGTGATTAATGTCGCACGAGTCTTCAATATTTGTTGCAAGTGTGTAAATTGTCCTAATGTGTTCTGTTACATTTGTGGAAATTATGTAGTGCTTAAGCAAAGAACGGATATCACAGACTTTGTGAAGAAAGCTTACTATGCTTATTTTAAAGTGCATCTCGGTGATCAGGATAAGGCATGGTGTGTTGAGAGGTTAAGGGTATGGATAAAAGGGAAGCAAACTTGCTTGCCGTTTGCAATACCTATGGTGTGGAGGGAGACTAAAATGCACCTGAACGACTGTTACTTCTGCTTAGTTAATGTTAAGGGCTGCAATTCGAAAAATAAGAACAAAATTGTGTATCCAAGCATTCCTTTAACCATTAGGCCAGTTCCACATGGAAAAGATCTGCCTGCCCCTCTTCCTCCAGCTGTGTTAGACAACGTGGCGGAAGATGATGAATGTGAACGTGATGCAATCTCCGAAGACGATAGTGATGATGTCTACAAGCCGGAAAACCACTCTAATCCACAACTGTTCTCCCAGAATGAAGTTAATGATCTAGTACATGATCTGAACTTGCCTAAGGAATCTGCAGAACTACTTGGCTCCCAGTTGAAAAGTAAGAATCTTCTGGCTCCAGGAGCACATTTTTCATGGTACTGACACTGAGAAAAAGAAGTACTTCTTTTTCTCACAGAATGATTTCTTGGTTTACTGCAATAACATAAATGAGTTAATGCACTTCTATGGCATTGAACATGATCCTACTCAGTGGAGACTTTTTATTGACTCATCCAAGAGGAGTCTCAAAGACGTGTTACTGCGTAATGGGAATGTGTATGGGTCCATTCCTGTGGCTCACTCAGTTAAAATGAAAGAGACATTCGAGAACATGAAGGTACTATTAACAAATATACAGTATGAAGAATACAAATGACTTATCTGTGGTGACTTCAAAGTAATAGGAATGATATTAGGACAACAAGCTGGGTACACGAAAATGCCTTGCTTTCTATGTGAATGGGACAGTAGGACAAAGCAAAGGCATTGTACAATGAGAGTTTGGCCAGAGCGGAGAAATTTTGTTCCTGGGACTAAAAACATCCTGCATGACCCACTTCTAGACCCCTAAAAAGTATTGCTTCCAACACTACACATCAAATTTGGGTTGATGAAGCAGTTTGTAAGGGTTCTACCACAAGATGGGCCATGCTTCAAGTACCTTTCTATGAAATTTCCCTTCATCACACTAGAAAAATTGAAAGCTGAAATTCTACTGAGCTGAGATATTTATTGAGAATAATAGAAACAACGCGAAAAAAAAAAGAAATTCTGTAAGCGTTTCTTATAATAAAAACCAAATGAAACAAGCTTCGCGCTATGATAACACCTCAGCAAATGCTTAACTTGTCATTTTCATTACCTCTTACAAAATCACGTATATTTCGGATTAAATAGCGCCTCCAATATCTGGGTATCATTAATCTTTACATGCTTTTTTCCACAGATCATATTAGTTTTAAGGATTTCTTTACGGTAAGAGCAAACATCAAAGACGAAAACAAAATCAAACTTTCAGACAGATAACTGCCGTTGTTGACCAGCTATCCGCATTTACACTATCTACCAACAAGTATTGGACACCTGTGATAGCAAAGGAAAACGAAGTTTATTCACCTTCAATAGTTGGTGAAGCCTTCACGAGCGGCGATTACAGCTGCTACTCTCCGGGGCATACTGTCAAACAGGCGCTGTACGACGGCTAGCGGTATTTTCTTCCACTCGGCTTGGTGAAGACAGGTCAGTTCCTTCGCCGATTTCGGACGGTGGGGCACCCCTTTAGTCGATGCTCCAACTCGTCCCAGAGGTGCTCGATAAGGTTAAGGTCCGGGCTCTGCGCAGGCCAGTCCATTCGATTCACCCCATTGTCACCATAACAAGCCATGGTGGACCTCGCAACATGACAGGTGGCATTGTCATCCTGAAAGTAACATGGGTCCACCCCGTAAAACTGCCACAACGTAGGAAGCGCAAGGTCATCCAGAATGGTGCAGTAGGTCTCGGCGTTGAGTCTACCAGAAATTGCGACCAAGGGTTGCGTGCCATCCCAGGAGAAACACCCCCATAGCATAATTCCACCACCTCCGAACTTCACAGTTGGCACAATACATTCCGGCAGGAGCCGTTCTCCAGGCAGACGCTAAACCCAGACCCTGCCATCTGAACGGTAGAGGGTGAACCTTGATTGTACTTTTCTTTCTAGAGAACCTGTTTTCACTGTTCAACGGTCCACTGTCGACGTTCTTTACACCACGTTGGCCGAGCAGCGCTATTGGACTTGGTGATCAAAGGCTTGTGGGCGGCAGCACGTCCATGATAACCGAGCAGATGGGCTTCCTTACGGATGGTATTCATCGAAAGAACACTCTCGGATGCCTGTTGAAACTCCTCGTGGATGTGGCCCATCGATTTGGTGCGGTTCTTCCGAATTTCTCTGGCCAGCAACCGTCGGTCTCTAACTCCCAGTTTTGTGGGTCTGCCGGGTCGGGGCACATTCCGACAGTCACCTCTCATCTTCCACTTGCCAATCACGTAGGTCACTGTCGATTTTTGGTACTTCAACTCGCTGGATATATCACGTATGGATCGGCCATTTCTGTGATACCCGATGATTACACCTTTCTCGAAATCAGAGAACTCTGAACTGCGTGGAATCTTGCATGCAACTGGTTGCGTTGTTGTTTCCCACACGGTATTTAACGGCGGCGGCCGTGACGTGTATCAGGACCGCAGATATCGTCGATTGCAGGGGTGTCCAATTACTTGTTGGTAGATAGTGTATAACGGAAACGACCTTTTTTTTTATTGGAGGTTTAACGACCACTGTGAGCAACTCAATGGGTTAAAAGCAGTCCCCCGTCCCTAATTTAGGGCCACTGGTTCCAGGGAAGAGCCAGTGCCGTAAGACAAACACAACATCCATGCCTCACCGGGATTCGAACCCAGACCCGTTTCGGACGAATGATCAGAAGCCATCGCTTAGAACACTGCGCCACCTGGGTGGCAAACGACCTTCTCACCAGTGCTGTAGTCGTGTCAGGGCGCCCCAGTACTTTTTTATGTAATCAGAGCGCGCCTTACCTCACAAAATGAAACTAAATTTTTAGGTTTTAAATTTGCTTTATATAACATTAATTTGTTATGTGTCTATCTAAACAAAACCTGGCATAGCACAACGATTTCTTAGTTGTAAATATAACAAGATAATAATTATTTTATTGGGGGGCACTGGAGACGAAACTATGCCACCGCATTTACTTTGGGTTGTCAAGACAAAGCAGAAAATAATAAAGAAAAAATAACACGGATGGTACTACACAGTGTAGGCGCCAATCACATAGTGTAATCTTCACTATGTGATTGGCGCCTCGTCTGCCACGTGTACCTTTTTGATATCACAAAGAAAGGCATCACGAGATGAGCGCGAGGAGGAGAGGGAAGTTTGGAAGCTCTTCTCAGAGGGTGAGTTTGTGTGCGTGTGTGTGTGTGTGTGAGTGATTCAATTTTTTTTTTCTTAAACTTCATGTTGCTGGAAGCAGCTGAGGCATCTATTAGTCATTGTTATACGTTAACTGTAACTAGTTATATGCATATGATAATAATAATAATAATAATGTTAACAACTATGACATCATATTGTGTAGCTTAACGTATTTGCTACTAGTATTTTATGCCATTGTGATGAAGTTTGTAAAGCGCTCCGGTACTATTTATTTTACCATTACCACCACTGCTTATCACTTGTTTTGACAATTTCTGAACACACATATTTTTTCCTTTTTCACTCTTTAACAAGGGAATCTAAATAAATATGAGAATTCTATATTATTAACTACGTTTTACGGGCGTTTTAATAATTCAAATTCTTTGGAACCTTTAAGTACTCTTCGTGAAATCAAAAATATTACACTTTATTGCGAGTAACACAAATTTATTGGGATGGTGCGAATGCAATAACCGGCAAAGGACCATGTCCGGCAATGGGGAATTTATCTAGGCAAAATAATCCCCCTCAGTATCGACACATAGTTGCCATCTGTCCGGCAAAGTGATGATCCCGGAACGAAAAAGGTCTTGTGGCTGGGACCCGAAGAAGTCATCAACTGCAAGTTGAACCTCAGTGTCTGTCGTGAGCTCTGTCCCAGACAGGAAGTGATCCAGGCGACGAAACAGATGATAGTCTGTGGGAGACAAGTCCGGGTATTAGGCAGGATGAGGCTGTGCTTCATAGCCCAAGGCACGTAGTGTCAGCATCGTTCGCTGTGCGACATGAGGGCTGGCGTTGTCCTGGAGCAGAAGAACACCATGTCTGTTGAACAAAGCCGGTTGTTTCTGCAGAAATGCCCGGTGCATCTGGTGTGATTCAACACAATAACGTTCTGCAGTGATGATTTGGCCTCTTGCCAAGAAACTCCGATGAATTATCCCGTCTCTGTATCTCCAGACAAGGAGCATCATCTACCTGGTGTGTAGGGGTGGTTTAGGATCCCGCCCAGCAGGCTGTGCCTTGCTTAACCATTGTGCAGATCGTTTCCGATTATCATAAAGGATCCACTTCTCGTCGCAGGTGACGATGCTCTGGCAAGCAGCGACGCGCAGACTTCCAAACGCCTAGTCTTGTTTCTGTTGGCAGTTGTTAACTCATGCTGCAGCCACATATCCAACTTTTTGACCTTACGCAGCGCAGCCAGACGCCGAACAACTGTCGTATGGTGGACACCGCTATCACGCGGCACATTTTTCGGGGGTCTGCTTCAACCACACGTAACAGAGCATCGTCAGAAACAGTAACAGGTCGGTGACCAAGTACTTCGTTTTGCAGGTCCGTATCTCTGCTTCGAAACTTAACAAACCATCGCCGAATGGTTCGTTCGTTGGCCGTATTCTCGGCAAACGCTTTGTTAACGTTTCGAGCGGCAATTTCTGTAGAATGGCCCAGTTTACATTCATAAAGGATGCTGACTCTCAAACCGGCGTCCGCATGTTCTTTTTGCTAGCCACGTTACGTCCAAACAAACCACGCCTGAACCTTTTTCTTCACACACGTGCTAGCTGTTTATAGTAACTCTGTGACGTAATACCCGCAACACCTGTGGGTGATCCCATTCCGGTGTGGTGGGGGCCTGCCTTTCTCCACTGCTCGTTCGAGTAGGACATTTCATTCGCACCAACCCAACACACGTTGCAATTAAAATGATGGCCCTAGTTTTATACCAATGCAAAGTATTACAAAACACTTACGCCAAATTCATCATATCATGCTAATTATTCTTTTAGAAAACTACGGACATCCTCTTTGACATGCCTCACAATCGCATACACAAAACACATAATGGCCATGTGACAGTTCTAATGACCTTTTATGCGAAAATACAGAGTATAAGCAAGAAAATAAAAAAGTAACATTTAATTGTGGCAGAAAAAGAGTAAAATTGTTTAAATTGTTTGCTCTTCAATATAAAAATCATACTTAACAAAGTGTCACAATGGTTTGCACATAATAAAAGTCTTTTTTTCTTACTCTTCTATGAAGACAAAAATGACACAGGTCCAGGTCTCTGTTTCATCGTTCCCGCTAAGAATACGTTTTAGTTTATTATATTCTGAAGGATGCGTAGTTATGGGCAAACTAGTGTAATATATAACGCTATCTTCATTGATATAAAAATTTCTTTTATTCAACTGATATTTCATTCACATTCTCTTGTTAACATGCATGCATAGGAATGGCTGTGAAAGGGGCCTCAAGTCCTCTGGAATAGCTGTTTTCCCGTTACATAGTTTTATAAACTAAAGCGAAAATGATTTTTTGAAGATTTTATTTATTTCCTGAAAAAAAAATTGATTTTTTTAATACTTCAAAGCTGCCGTCAAAAATTCAAGACAACTTATTTAACCAGTTTCATATGAAGTTTCCGCAAAAATTTTGAAAGATACTTCTGCTGAAGTTAGAGGCCCTCTTAGCCGTGTGGCCCCTCCTCACATTGAGGGGGGTTGGCGGGGCTATCAGTACGCCCATGACCCGAAACCTGCTTCGTGACGTCGCCTTCCTTGGGGGGGGGGATATGTTACGACATTGCATATGAGCCGAAATGGAAGGGCCGCAGGTAGCCTAATGGGCAACGTTTGTGACTGCCACGGAAAGGACCTCAGGTTCGATCCCAGCCAGGTACAAACGCTCGATCCACTAAATATCCGCAGTGCGTCGGATGGTCACGTTAAGCCGTCGGAGCCCGGGTACTGGCCCCCCCGGTAATAAATAAGGGCGTCTTCCTCCCCCTTTCTACTTCGCTTCCGTGTCACTTTCCTATCGGGCACTCTAGCCCAAATCTCCTAGCTTCCAATTTCTAAGGGTTGTTTAAGACCTGGGGTCAGACACTCCTTCCTAAAATCCTATACATATGATATGATATGATGAGCCGAAATGGCAAGTTACGGAGATAAGCCTTACATAATATTATCCCGATTGAACTAAGTCTTGCAGGTGTAGTTCAATCGAGATAATATTCCGTTCCCAAGTAGAAAGATGTAGTTTCGACTGTTATCACCTGCAGAAAAGAGGTAATTCGCTATAACCTTTGTTTTCAATACTTTCCGTGTGGACGAACCAAATCGCTATCCAGGTGCAACCGAAAGGTCATTCATGAGAGATCTTCCCGACAACAGGTGCTGCCTTTAACTTGGGACCAAGAGAACCCAGCGCCAGAAACTCTGAAAGTATCTCTCCTGAATTTCCACACATCAGATGCTCCGCAGAGTGTTCCAAGTTGGCAAATGCTGATTGGGCAAGAGTTTTTAGGACAGTCCATGCACTAGGGATAGCCCGAACAGTATGTATAGGTGGGTGGAGGGATGCAAAGTGAACCAGAGCAACAGTGAGGGTCTCCGATATGGCGGTAATTTCTAGGAAGATTAAAATGTATACATTTCTTTCTCTCTCCGCCCAGCAGAAGGTAATGGAAGTTTCATGCGTCTAAGGTCGTTTCTCCTCGAGACTTCGAATCCAGTCCAAGAATACCTGAAGTTAGAGAGCTATCTTCTGGGTTCGACAACGTCTGGGGGACCAAGGAACTGAGTGAAAAAGAGACCTGGGTCAAAAGATGTTGTGTCCCGCAATTTAGCTGTCTTTCAAAATGGCAAAATGATATGTAAGCCTGCCTAACTGAAGTTAGTACGAAGTATAATGTTCAGAAGAAAATCCCATTACAAAAATTTCTAACATTATTTTCTATAGAGATAAATGTTTTTTCAGCTGTGCGTTTTTTGAGGGGTTTGGTTTGTAACAGAAGGAAAAAGAAAAATACGTAAAACTATATTTTGTCTCGCACGGTATGTGAGTTGCATGGCAAGTGAAAGTAAGAAAATACTGTGATGATCACAGTTATCCCCTGCCCGGTATGGTACGTGAAAGTGCGTATATATGCGCATATATTGCATGACAAGTACAGATGCGCATATATTGCATGACAAGTACAGATGCGCATATACTGCATGATGCTACAGACTATAAAAAAAGAATTAATACTCATTACGCATTAAAATTGCTGATATATCAGCGAACTACTACTACAAAGGTGATTCAAACATTCTTCTCGTTTGCAGCTAAGTTCAACGGTGCAAGAAAGCCATACACGCTCATCTCATCCTCCAATGTACAAGACGTTGTTTTTTACAGTCCATTGCCAAAGTTTTACGATCCCACAGCTGTTCCACTCGTCAAGCTTCGAGGATAGAAACTCTGATGTCAGATTCCACATCCACAACTAAAGCGAAGTGCCATCTATGTAGGAAATCGGCCAGGAAATGGAACATGCAGCAGTAGTATGGGGTAAGATCAGGACTATGTAAAGAACAGAATAAGATATGGACTGTATAAAGGACGGGGTAAGTTCCGGACTGTATAAAGGATGCCGTAAGATCCGAACTGTATCAAGGATGCTGTAAGATCCGAACTGTATAAAGGACGGAATAAGATCCGAACTGTATAAAAGGCGGGGTAAGATCCAGACTCTAGAAAGGACGGGGTAAGATCCGACTACATAAAGGACGGTGTAAAATCCAGATTGTATAAAAGACGGGGTAAGATCCAGACTGTAGAAAGGACGGCATAATATCCGGCTTGTATAAAATACGGGGTAAGATCCGGACTGTATAAGGGACGTGGGAAGATCTGGACTGTGTAAAGGACGGGGTAAGATCTGAACCGTAAATAGGACGGGGTAAGATCTGAACCGTAAATAAGACGGGGTAAGGTCCGGACTGTATAACGGACGGGGTAAGGTCTGGACTACAAAGAAGACGGGGTAAGATCCAGACTGTAGAAAGGAGAGGGTAAGATCCCGACTGTATAAAGAACGCCGTAGGATCCGTGCTGCATAAAGGAGCGGGTAAGATCCGGACTGTATAAAGGACGAGGTAAGATTCGGATTGTATAAAGGAAAGATCCGGACTGTATGAAAGACGGGGTAAGGTGTGGCCAGTATAAAGGATCTGAATTGCATAAAGGACGGGGTTAGGTCTGGCCTGTATAAAGGACTGGTTAAGATACGGATTGTATAAAGGACTAGGTAAGATCCGGACTGTATAACGGACGGGTTACGGTCTGGACTGTATAATGGACGGAGTAGGATCTCAACCTGTTCCAGTTCCTGTAGTTTTCGACGAACATTCTGGACATGTGGCTTAGGGCATTATCATACTAGCAGGAAAAACCGCTTCCCATTCACAAGAGCTGAGTAGGGTTGATGTAGAGCATCATGCACACGCTGTAGTTGTTCGACTTAGAGATTTCCGTCCACAGCTTGACCATCTGGCACGAGTTTCCATTGCTCAGTACCCTCACGATTCGACCAAATGCAAAGTATGACTTTCGTTTCGAACCCCTCACTTTGCTCCGCTGGCGAAGCTTTTGGCGTGGTCCCATCCACTAGCTGCAAGTGGTAGGATGGCATTGGAGTATTCACTTTTCATTCCCAGTGACGATACAATGTCAAAACCTATCGCCCTCTGGATTTGACAGCAAATTGCTACAGAAAGCAACTCTTCGCTCCGCCTGCTCGGACGTCAGTTCATGGGAAACAAAGTTGGTGCACGTGACGAACCTCATTAGATTGGGAAAACCCCACCTAAGCTGCCAATTGTAGTGTACTGGTACCGGGGTTTGTTGTCACAGCTTCGACCAGTGATGGTGGGCGTTGGACGTCCTGACCTCAGCTTGTCTTCGAGACGTGTGCGCCCAGCATTGAAATGCCAGAACCATATTCATACAGTGCTGCTGTTCACTGTTTTCTCGTCTTCAACTGCACAAATTTCTCTGCCGCATTTAACCCTTTCTTTAGCTAAGACGACATAGGAGCACCCAAATAGCACGTTTGTCGACCATCATTCTCTGTTCACCCGATAACGCAATGAGAATTAGTGCCAAGTGCACCTCATCAGACTCGTGTATTCCATAGCAATGCGGTACCAGTTGACGTTGGACCCCTTTTCGCCCAGGAATGGAGGCCCAACTTTACTAGCTTAAAACGAGGCGAACTTTTGACTCATCCTGTAGGCCTTCAAATGCATACCATATTAAAGTTTGGGCAATAATATCCTCTGCTAACACTAGAACTTAAAACAAGAAAGAAAATAAGTAGGCTGAAATTCAAATATAGATAAAACTTAGAGAACCGTGTGCCCTTTCCTTTTTCTCGTAATTCTATTGCTTAGCAACGAAAATTGTCACCTTACAGAATAACGCATAAATACAAAAGGGTTAAAAACCCGCTTAAACCAAGAGATGGGAAGAGGAGATATGAAATATATTCATACCGTGTATCTCCTTGACTCTTTCTTGGCTCTTTCTGATTATAACCTTCATTTTTTCATCACTCTTAAAACGAGTGTGTTCAAGAGGGTGAAAACTCGGGTCCTTGTTCCACATTTGGAAAACCAGCAGCATATTTTTTCCATGTATTAGCATGTTCAGAAACTCCGTTGAAACAGTGTTTTGCATTTTAAAGAGCTCTGGGCAAAAGTTTTGAGAGCTGAGAAACATCGTCTTACGATCATCATTTATGATCCTAGCTAGCACAAGTGCTTCTCCTTCTTTCGCTGCTCCGAAATCCTATAGTGTGTTTGAAAGTAAAATATGTGCTTTATGTTTTATCCAGAAAGAAAACAAAGCAAGTGGCATTCTCGCTTTCAGCGTCTTATTTTCACACATCATAAAAAAAAATTTTCGTATAAATGTTTCAAAATATTTTCTGCCCCGAAGGTAAAATGTAGCGCAATAATGAGCTATAATATAAACTAGCTTTGAGATTAAAGAAAAAATGCTCAGTGCTTGTCTGCATTTCAAAATTGTCTTTATTCTTCAAACAGCCTTGTACTCTTGCCGTGTATTCGTTCTACGGTGAATTGCTTAGATGATATATGCAAGAACAGAAATGAAATGTAAAAAAAAAAACCTAAAACTGTCGGTTCCAAGTTCTCATTCAAAAACAGCCACAGGGTCTTAAAAAATAGGGCTAAGAAGATACAAGTAATGGACAGTATTAAGGTTGAAAGGCTTCCTGAAGGACATCAGCACTGCTCTGTGATCCTCAGTGAACAACTGAGTAATTTGAAGGCACAGTTGCTGCAAATAACCTGACATATCTTAAGAGTTGTGTTGTCACAGTAGTACTACACCAGTTCGTAGCAGTAAAGGCTGTGCTTAGTGCCTTGGGAGAACAGAGATGTTAAAAAAACGACAAAGAGGAAAAAGAAAGCACCGTAGAGTTACTGAGGGCAAATATCGCTGTATGAATCTTTTTTTTTTTTCTGAGAGAGATATTAAAAAGTCCAGGACGTCACACCACAATAGCCGAAAGAAAAGGAGAAAAGTGGTTACGAGTTGTGTGAAGAATGGGGTCCAAGAAACGAAACGATGTGGGATCTTGATGGGCTAAGCGCTAAGGAAAAGGTGGAATGAATACTCCTGCGAGTTATTAGGGCATGAAAGCAAAGAGGAGTTTTGTAAAGAAGCAGAGAATGCCGAAGAGAGAGAGAGAGAGAGAATAAACAAAGTCATCGCTCTTTCCACGTTTTAGCAACACACAGCAACTGAAAAATTGTTATTCGACCACTGCTGGGAAAACGAACCCCAGATCTCTCGCTATCTAGCCGAGCGCGTTAGCCTTACACCACGGTGGCCAACAATCCACGGCGCTATACGTGTTTTTCTGTCAGCTTCTGACATCGTAAATCCGTAAGATGGGCTCAGCTGCTGAGGCGTCTCCATCTGGTGGGCATTATCGGCACTGGCTATGTATTAATTATAGCAGTTAGTTCAAAATATACTTTATTGGCAAAAACATAGGGAATATAGGCGTACCACATATGGCAAAATAAACAACAAAACAATGAGCGATACTGATGAAATATTACAGGTGAATGTGATACGACAGTCAACTAAGGATGACAAAATGTTAAAATCGTTAAGAAGGAACAATATATGCTTGAGGAAGATGATGCACAAGCAAAAGTAATGATTAATTAATAAAGCATGTGATGACATGCAGAGTGAAAGCAGAGCACAAAACAACAGGTAAATATATTTACAAGAACATGGCTGTACAACGCAGTGCACAAAAAGAAGGGAACATGTAAAACACAACAAAAGCATATACTACGATAAAGATACAGAAGTTCCCACAATCCAGGAAACCACACGATATGTGACAAAAACATGATAAGTATTACAGAACATAGTGGAAACTTGGGCGAACTCCCCAAGTGAAACACAAGGATACACAAAATACAAACAGCAAGCCGTGCAGTATTGCATCGGTCCAAAAAACAACGACATGGGACGAGCAAAAAATACATGACGTCAAAGAATGTGAAAATGCAAGACAGAAATAAGGTATAAATTAAAAGATGCAACACAATGCAGCAAGAAAAAAACAGAAAGAACAAAGTATCGCAGGGCAATACCTCTCGTATTGCTCCTAGAGAACAAATACACGGTGCGCAACTCAATGAAGGTACAGGCAGCAAAAGCAGACACATGAGTGAAGAATAAGTATTAAGGACAGGTGCAACGAAGAAACAAATACAACACGGTACATGCACACGAAATACACAAAAATTGCAGAAAACCCCTACAATACAAATCATAGGCAGTTATATGACAAACACTTAGTAGACGCTGTGACGAAGCACCAGGAAGAGAGAACACAAAATCTCAACTGATGCATTCAGATCTTCGAAGCTGGAAAAAAACAAAAAATCAGAAAGAAAGATGAATGGAAGATCCAGTGATTTCGAACCAACCGGTCCCCTGCGCCCAGGTAGACCGGAAAGAGGCTTGAGATTGAGGGGTGGAAGCAGCGAAGTTCTCCAGGCGCAGTCGAGACACGATGCGATTCCTAAAAATCGACCGTAAGGCCGCGCCAGCAGAGAGGATACTAGGTGTGGTAGCAGGAGAGCGGAGAGATTGATGATAAAGAAAAACGACATGTTTCACAAGTACGAAGAGATAGGCACAGGCATCCGGCAAAATAGCCGGGGGATGTTTGGTAAGCAATAGCCACTCGTAAGCTTGAAAAGGGATGTCTCTGGAGCAAATGGTGCCTACAAGACGAAAGGCAGTATTGAGAAGTGGAAGGAGAACGGGACAGTGACAGTAGACATGAGGAACATCACCTTCAACACCACAAAAGCAGCAGAGAGAAGTAGAAGAAATAGACATGTGAAAGAGAGAAGAAGGAACAGGAAGGCGGCGGTGAAGAAACCGCCAGTGGATGTTTCGCTCTAACGGGGTAGAAAGGGGAGAGAAAGAGGCAGACCAGATAGGCAGCAGAAGAGAAGGAGAAGCATCAGGAAGACCATGCGGAGAAGTGATGGGGCGCACGAAGGATCGCATAGATAGAGGCAGTGGAAAAAGAAGAAATGGGAGCAACAGAGTCCCGAAAGGGAAGGAAGAAATGGGAGAGTCCCGAAAGGGAAGGAAGAAAGAAGAGAGAGGCTCGGTCCAGAGACAGAAATAAGGCCAGTGTCAGAAACCAGAAGTGGGAAGAGGGTACGGAGAGCGAAGCGAAGAAGGTCATACTCCTCTTCCAAGGTGGAAGAAGGGTCAGGGAAAAGAGAAGAGAGGGGTTTCCAGGTCAAATCGGAAGTTAATAAAGCTTCGACAGTGAGAATTCCTGAGCGGAACCAAGAGGGGAAAAGAAAGTATGGTTGATCGGGCGGATGAATCAGAGTGGAAAAGAAAAGAGGTTCTGCAAGCAGGTCCAGGGTGGTAGAGGGAGGAGCGCGGAGTAGCGGGAGAGAATGAAATACCGCTAGAGCGTCGATAAGAAGTGGTGGGAGGCGTTTAGAAGTAGAAGGAGATGAATCCATCCGAAGAAAAAGGAGGAAAGTGAAGGATGGATCATGAAGAGAAATAAGAGTATTCAGGGTAGAAGAAAGTGCAGGGGAGGGCGAAAGGAGAAGACGAATGAAAGAGACGATTCGGTGAGCTCGATAATATGTTCTGACATCCGGGAAGTGAAGACCACCAAATGATGTTGGCAGAGAAAGCGTTGCAGCAGAAATCCAATGTCTAGATGACCATATCACTGAAGTGAAAATACTATTGATGGCAGAGAAATGATGCGATTTAAACACACAGGAATCCCAAGGATAGAAGCATTGTGAGAGAAGATATCGATGAACAATTTGAGCACGTTGAAAGTAAGAGGAAAAGGAAAACGTAAATCGCCAAAAACCAGCCGTGCGATGAAGTCGTGGGCAAAGAGCTTGCCAAGTGACGTTGCTTGTGGTAAAGGAGTGTCCAAAATGAGCTCCAAGAAATTTTTGGGTCGAGGAGGACCACACTGCTCCCCACGGCGAGTCAGTGCGGCCTCTCCAAGAACCACACCACAGTCCAGCACTTTTCTGAATATTCAGGGCAGCACCAGAGAGAGCAGCATACTGTTCATAAGTGGCAAGAAGAGTATCAAATTGGTCATCGCGGCGAAGACAAAAGGTAACATCATCTGCGTAAGCAGAAGACAAGAAAACGGTGATGCCGAGTACTAGAGACAATCGGTCCCACCGCTGGTAAGAGAGACGCCCGACTTGCAATCAAAAAGGGCTCAAAGGCGAGAGCAAAGAGTTGTCCTGATAATGGACAACCTTGTCTGATGCCAGATCGAAAAGGAATCGGGGCCGTCAAAAATGTGGCCGTTCGAACGTGCAAATGGGCGCCCCGGTAGAGGCTAAGGATGAGAGAAACAAAAGCTGGAGGAAAACCATAGTGAGTTAATACGGCAGAAAGGTAAGCGTGAGAGACGTTATCAAAAGCGGATTTCTGGTCAAGATTAAACAAAGCTAAGGGTTCGGAATGTTTTAGTGCAAGAAAGGAAAAGGTTATGAAGAAAGGAGATATTGTTAGAAATAGAACGACCAGGCACGGTATATGTCTGGTCGGGGGATATGAGGAACGGAAGAACAGAATTTAAGCGGCGAGAAAGGAGTTTAGTGAAGAATTTGTAGTCCAGGTTGAGAATAGAGATGGGGCGCCAATTCGACAAGTCCAGAAGGTCACCCTTCTTCGGCAGGAAGATGACATGTGCAACTGTAAATTCCGGCGGAAGCGCAGGAGAAGAAAGAGCACACGAATAAGCGGCAGAGAGAAAAGGCAGGAGTGACGGAAGAAAGGCCCGATAGAACGAGAGCGGGAGGCCATCAGGTCCCGGGGAAGAGTGAAGATTGAGGGAGGCAAAAGCCTCTCTCAATTCAGGCAAAGAAAAATCAGCAATGAGAGGGGCGCAGAGAGAAGACGGGACCTGAGGGAGAGAAGAAAGAAAAGAGGAAGGAAGAAAAAGAAGAACCCTGCGCAACCGCTCGGAACTTCTCCTGAAAGAAGTGACGGACATGAGAGCAGATGAGAGTTGTATTGCCAGTAACAGTGCCATCAGGCAATCGAAGATGTCTGATGGAAGATGACGTGCGTCGCATGGATTCCATCTTCGAAAGGACTTCGAAAGAATGCGTCGATGGTGAAATACGTAGGAGCCGAAGACGACGGACTGCTTGCTGAGCAAACGGTTTGAGGCAGGCATGAAGTTCATCACGGACGGAGGCGTAGTGCGGGTCAGACATTGGCGTCGCGGAGAGGAGTCCTCGTAGGTTACTCACCTCCATCGAGCGAGTGGTGGAAATAGTAAAGGAGAGTTGACGAACGAGCAAGAGAAGATCCCGTTTGACATCAAGCCACAAACGCAAGGCGCTTGGGGTCGTTGTGAGCAGCAGCTTACGATCAGAAAGGAACTTCTCAACTTCCTCACAAAAGGAACGGTCTTGCAAGAGAGTGTCATCAAACGTCCAATGACGACGCGTAGATGAAGGTGCAGGAGAGACGCAAATTGATAGTGAAACGGCAGAATGGTCGGAAGAAACAGTAGGTGAATGTCGAGCAGCAGTGATAGCAGGGAGTAAGGAAGCAGAAACATATATTCGGTTCAACCGCGCAGCAGTAGAACCGAACGTCGGCGGATTACACCACGTAAAGGAAATGGAATCAGGATTTAGCCGTCTGAAGGAATCGACAAGATGAAAATCATCAAGGAGCTGAGTCAGCTGTGAAACTAAATTCATGCGGTATTCGCCAAAAGACGAATTTCTGTCAAGAGAAGGCTGCAGCGTGCAGTTAAAATCCCCCCAAGAACGAAATAATCCCCGGGAGGAATCGCTGCAATCGCTGCACGAATATTACTGAAAAGATGAGCAACATATATTTCATCAGTGGGAATATATACATTAAAGATATGAAAAGTAACATTATGCACACAAAAGGTAAAACACTGAAGAAAATCAAGGTGCAAATTTGTCACAGAAATAGAAGTCAGCTGAGTCAAAAACCGCTGGCGCACACCTACAGCTACACCACCATACCGCGAGAGGCGATACGAGTGGTAAAGGTGTACGGCCAGCGTCTCCATAGGTGAGTGGGAGTGTCAGCAGAGCAGTGAGTTTCCTGGAGAAGGAGAACATCTCCACCAGCGGCAGAAATGTCCTCATAAACGAGGGAGTTCAACACTGGTGTCGCGAACCCGCGACAATTCAAGGAAGTCACAGTGAAAGTGCCATGTCTCTAGTGGCAGTGACAATCTTTTCCAAATGGGAACGGAAATTGTTGTACCGCCGTTGGATGCACTTCTGAGTGGCAGCATCCTCGGCAGATGGACTCTTGATAGTATTGTAAAGAGTTAACAGTTGTGCCAGTTGATTCTCAACTGCTGGGTAGCGACCTTCAAATCGGTTGACATAGGTGGGTAAATTAGGAAGAAGAGTCTTGACACAAGCAAAGTCGTGCAATTCGTTATAAGGGAGAGGAGTGTCCGGAAACACATTCATGTGTAGGCGTGCGGAAAATTCCTCAAGAGGCAGGAGGTAGATAACTGGCTTGGAAGACTTGACAGGGCGACCCGAAGCAGGTGATCCAGCAGGCTTAGTCGGAGAGGTGTGAGTAGGGTGGCCAGATTGTCGCCGTCGTTTCGTAGAGCCGCGAGGAGGTTTGGCATCCCTTTTGTCAGAACGGGTCCGGAGATAGCCCTCCGTCCCATCATTCATCGCTTGGTCGCTGACGCTTTGATAGGCTGTGTCATCAGCGGTCGAGGTCTCGGTATCAGACTGGTCAGTCACAACGGACTCAGCAACTGCTGTAAGGGTCCGCAGGAAAACGAAAAGATGTTGAAGATTGTAAAACTGGGTAGTGTTCCTCGGAGAGAGAAGGTGGGACAACAATTGGCGTAGAGGTTGCTACCGAAGGTAGGTTGTTCGCAGGAACCACCGTCGGTAACGGAGCGCTACTAGGATCTTGATGAGAAGGCGTCGGATCTTGATAGACGGGCGAAACAGACTTTGGTGGAGCAACTGGGCACTGCTTATAGTAGTGACCAACCTGGTGACATTGACTACAATGGAATTCCGTCAGGAAGTTTATTTGCCTGACCTGATCTTCGCACCGAACAGTGAAGTGTGTTGGAAGCCGTTCGATTGCTTCTTGTGATGGAAATATGACCCTCGCAACACGGCGAGCACCTTGGATCGACGCATGTCGTGGATCACGTAATGGGTCGTTTCGGGCAGCAAGATGCGTTTGTATGCCTCCAACTACCCGACCAACCGAAGATAAGACAGCATACAGCATGAGATCTGTCACCTCCAACGGGACCGGGTAGAAAGAAACGTTAATGGGTCTTTGGCCCACTGGTTCTGCAGAAAGATGTCTATCACCAATGGTGAGACCAGATGTTAGGAGAGATTTCGCCATTTCAGCCGTGGCCAGATAAACAACTACAAGTCGTCCTCTACGATACATTTGCGGAATAGATTCAGATGGGAACCGCTGTGCAATGGCATCTGCATATACTCGCAAAGGAGTGTCCGGAAGGGCTTCGAAATGGACGCCTTTTGCAAGATTCTCAGTAAAAGCTGTGCCAGCTGGAGAGCTGGCTGGGATATTAAGCACGATATTATTGCCAGCTTGGGAAATGAAAGATTTCAGCTTTTCAGCGTAAACATAATTATTCTTGGATGCTGGACGAGAGACTTTGGAGGCTGCAACAGAAGAAAACGAAGGTAATGACACGTTATGCTCGGCAGTGCTAGAAGAGGCTGCATTTCCAGTGATGTCCATTGCGTCATCATCGATAGCGGAAGCCGGGAGATGTGACGCAGCTGGAGAAGGCAAATTGGCAACGCCACGAGCGGACGCTTGCGTGGCAACACCCTCATTTGGGGCATCAGAAAAGGAAGAGAGATTAGGGCTATCACTATCCCTACCGGAAGTCGCCATCTTTAATGGCAGCGCCCAGTAGCGAGCTTGGCCAGCTCGGCCAAACGTAAATAAGATGAAATACAACAAAATAGGCACTCACCGCGCTCGAAACGAAGCAAAATGAAAGACGATACCTTTATACTTAAGGTGAACGTGAAATTAAGGAGCGAAGAGTCCAATAACACACCCAAATCAGAAGAAAATCGCGGAGCAACAACACGCTGCGCAGTTAAATCCAAAGGGCGAGATCCAAAGCGAAAATCCTCCAAATGCGTGGCGTCAGCGAATAAACAAAGACATCTCTCTTTCCAAGTTTTAGCAACACACAGCAACCGAAAAATTGGTTTTCAGCCGCTTCTCTCTCCCTACCTTTCGTAGAGAGAGAGAGAGTGAGGGAGGGAGAGGACAGCAGGGATGCATTCAGAAATGGTTTGTGAAGCTACAAAATCTCTTCAAAATGATAGATACCCGGGAATATTTGGCGTAACCGTTGATACGTCAAAATACGGTGGTGGCGCTGCAACTGACTATTTAACTGAAATTTGTCAGTTGTGCTGGGAGTCAGGAATAGTCTCACTCAGGATTAGAGGGATACTATTATTGTTTCTGTCTAGTGCAAAAGCTGATCAGGCTGAATGTAAGATTTATCGTGGTACCACCCTACTGAGCTTGTCAGGATAAGTGTTTCAAAAATTCATCATTACTAACAAACAAGGCTTGACGTTAGAAACGTTGTGAGTGCACTGAGTGGTTAACGTCTAGAAAGAGTTGCAGTAAAAATTTTGAATTACCGTTTGATTGAAAAACCGTCTTTTTGTTGGTAGAAAAATGCTACCTTTCGTAGATTTGGCGAAGGCTTATGCTTTGGCCAAAAAAAAAAAAAATAAAAAAAAATTGGATGCCCGAAATTCTTCTGAGTTGAGTGATTGTCGACAACGAGGGAAGTCCTGTATGATTTGAATGTGGTTTGGAAGAGGTTTGATACCTTCTGAGAAAACTCGATATCCCAGAAATTCGATCGTAGGGACTCCGAAGGCATGCTTCGATTATTTCACGCTGAGTTCGTTCTGTTTCAGGTGTCAAAATAGTGCTCTTAAGTACACTAGACGTTCTTCGAAAGAAGTAGATGCTATGAGCAAATCATCTATAAAAGCATACGCAAAAGCAACTGCACAGATGAACCGCTGAAGAGTTCAAGTGTTACTGCACAAGCCAAACTGCATTCTGGTACTTGAAAAAAGGCCAAAGAGAATAGTTATGTCAGTCTTGTGAACGTCTTCCGAGTTGATTAGAATCTCTGGTGGTTTGACCTCACGAGGTCAACGTGAGAGAATGTATTCTTCCCATGAAGCTCAGGTGTGAAGTTGAGAATGTTTGACACATTACACTTATCCTTAATACCGCCAAATGGTATCATATGCAGCGGCGCGGGAGTGGCATGACAACTACATATGACCTAGGTCAATCAAGCGCTGGAATTCAGCTTTAGCCATTTTCAGCTTGTCAGGAGCTAATCGGTGACGTTTCGCTGAAATAGATGAACCAAAAGGTTCAATGTAATGCGAAACTTTGTGCTGTGTTGATACAGAACAGAAGGTTTCGTTACCGCGGGGAAGTCCTGAAGTAGGTGATGACACATACCGTCTCTTGTAACGGTCTTTACAGTACGCACTTCAGTTAGTCGTGCCTGACGCTGAGTCTTGAGATTTGTTTTCATGTCGATTAGCAGCTTGTTGCGAAGATTTGGCCATAATTCAAAATAGTGCAGGAAATCAGCTTCGATCACTGGGAGTGACACATTTCCGACTAGAAATGACAATTTAAAAATACGTCGAGGAAATAGATCAAGCGTAAATAGGTTTTGCCTGTATACTTGGTGTATTTGCTGCGGGCAATGTCGTAAAACTTTATTCTGTTTTTTGGTGAAAAGAGACTGGGATTAAGGAAACATTAGGTCCCGTATCCACAAGGAAATAAACATTCAACTGTCTATCTCAACCTCGCCACTACCCTATGTTGTTCCTGTGTTTTTTGGAAACTACATGGCGCCTTGCGCTTGGAAGCTTTGTTACCAAATCAGTTGTGGAACAAATAGAGTACAACAAAAGAAGAAACTGGACTTGCTACAGCTTCTTGAGCTGTCTAGTGTGCGCGTGCGACTACGAGAGTGAGCAAGTTCATTTTCTCGCTTAGCGAGTCTCTCGATCTCCCCCAAGAATTGGTACTCGCCTGCTTTCGTAATGCTGTTAGAGATAGAAGCTCTCTATTTGCGATTTCGGCAGTTTTTTTTCTAAATTCAGCGGCGTTACTGCAGCTAATATACGTCATGTGGAAATAATCTTCGGACACCATTGCTTTCTATGCAGTACTGCATTTACGGCAAAATCACTGAGAAGGCCACAATTAGATTGTGCACTGTCCTTGGTACACTTTTAATGAGATTCTGGTAAGTAGTCCAGGTATGTATAAGCACACTAGACAAACAAATAGTCACCCCTAACAGAAATGACAGTAGAAAGTTACAGGTTGCACAGAGGGCGCCGTGATAGCATTGTTGTGAGATAAATAGCAGTCACGTGGTCTACAGGATCATTTCTGCCTCGTGCAGTGATGAAGAGCAACTTGTGTGTTGAATTTAGTCTGCAATATGGGTCGTAAGACAGACGTTACTGAGTCGCAAAAAGGAGCCATCGTGTTTGCCCGTACCCACGTACACAAAGTGAATGAAGTCGCCCAATTTGTTGGTGTGTCGAAGCGTACTGTCCAGCGGGTTTATTAACAGGTGGTGGTGTTCGCAGTCAATTGAAAGTCGGCGACGGAACTGTGGCCGGAAAATGATTCTCACCAACAGGGACCGCTGCCATGTTTCACACCGAAAACCTGAAAATCCGTTTCAAACCAGGCAACAATTGCTCCAAACAGTAAATGAAAGTTCACACCAACCTATTTCCGAAAGGACATTGCGGGGAGAACTGCATGCGATGGACATCTGGAGCGCAGAGTACCAAGGAAGAGGCCTCTTTTAACAGCAAGTCACAAAGCGGCACGTTATCAATGGGCTCAGAGCACCAACACTTTACTGTGGAAAAATGGAAACGAGTAATTTGGTCTGATGAGTCTCGTTCTTGTTTGTACTCCAGTAAAGGGAGGAGACCACTGCAACGCAGGCCCAATGAAGCCTTTAATCCTGATTACGTCGAAGGTGTTGTAGGAGGGGGTTATGTGATGTTTCTGATTATGTTGTAGAAGGGGTTATGTGATGTTTTGGGGATGTTATTCCTACCACGAAATGAGCCCTCTCGTTGCAGTGACGATGAATTTGAACCAGCATGCGTACCTCCGCATTCTGAATGACGAAGTGTTGCCCTTTGCCTTAGATTTCCAGAAAAAACATCACATTGCCATTCCTGTCTTCAAATACGAAAATTTCCGTGTGCACAGGGCTAAAACTGTGTCTTAGTGGCACGACGAACAATCAGTAACACCATCTTACCTCGACTGGCTTGCCAAATCCCCAGATTTAAATCCTATTGAAAATCTGTGGGATCATTTGGAACAGAAGGTGAAACGCCAGAACAGACACCCACGTATTCTGGCGGAACTTCTGGACCAATTGACGCAACAGTAGCTGCAAATCGATGTCCAATACATCCACAGCCTTGTGGAGTTTCTACCACAGCGGATTCATGTTAGCTGTGTGAAAAATCGACGTGTTGCACAGCTACAAATGTCCGAGAATGGTTGGAACAGCACGATGAAGACTTCAAAGTACTTCCCTGGCTCCCTAATTCCCCAGACTTAAACCCAACTGAGCATATGTGGGACCACCACGATCGTGTTGTTCGCTCTATGGACCCTTCGCAACGCACCCTCCAGCAGGTGTCAGACGCATTGCTGTCAGCATGGCTCTACATACCCCTGAACACCTTCCAGCATCTTATTGAGTCACTACCAGCCCGTTTAGCTGCTGTCCGCGCTGCACACGGCGGTTACTCTGGGTATTAGCTGGTGGTCACAATAATGTGACTCGACCGTGTATATATACACTATCTACCAACAAGTAATTGGACACCTGTGATAGCAAAGGAAAACGAAGTTTATTCACCTTCAATAGTTGGTGGAGCCTCCACGAGCGGCGATTACAGCTGCGACCCTCCGGGGCATACTCTCAACCAGGCGTTGTACGACGGCTAGCGATATTTTCTTCCACTCGGCTTGGAGAAGGCAGGTCAGTTCCTTCACCGATTTCGGACGGTGGGGACACCTCTTAAGTCGACGCTCCAACTCGTCCCAGAGGTGCCCGATAGGGTTAACGTCCGGGCTCTGCGCAGGCCAGTCCATTCGATTAACCCCATTTTCACCATACCAAGTCATAGTGGGCCTCGCAACATGAAAGGTGGCATTGTCATCCTGAAAGTAACATGGGTCCACCCCGTAAAACTGCCACAACGTAGGAAGCGCATGGTCATCCAAAATGGTGCAGTAAGTCTCAGCGTTGAGTCTACCAGGAATTGCGATCAAGGGTCCCGTGCCATACCAGGAGAAACACCCCCATAGCATAATTCAACCGCCGCCGAACTTCACAGTTGGCACAATACATTCCGGCAGGAGGCGTTCTCCAGGCAGACGCTAAACCCAGACCTGCCATCCGAACGGTAGAGGGCTAACCTTGATTCGTCGCTCCAGAGAACCTGTTTCCACTGTTCAACGGTCCACTGTCGACGTTCTTTGCACCACGTTAGCCGAGCAGCGCTATTGGACTTCGTGATCAAAGGCTTGTGGGCGGCAGCACGTCCATGATAACCGAGCAGATGGGCTTCCTTACGGATGGTATTCATCGAAAGAACACTCCCGGATGCCTGTTGAAACTCCTCGCGGATGTGGCCTATTGATTTGGTGCGGTTCTTCCGAATTTCTCTGGCCAGCACCCGTCGGTCTCTAACTTCCAGTTTTGTGGGTCTGCCGGGTGGGGACACATTCCGACAGTCACTTCTCATTTTCCATTTGCCAATCACGTAGGTCACGTATGGATCGGCCATTTCTGTGATACCCGAAGATTACACCTTTCTCGAAATCAGAGAGCACCAAACTGCGTGGCATCTTGCATGCGACTGGTTGCGTTTTTGTTTCCCACACGATATTTAACGGCGGCAGCCATGACGTGTATCAGGACTGCAGATATCGTCGATTGCAGGGGTGTCCAATTACTTGTTGGTAGATAGTGTATATATCAGTGGTGGCTCGTGCCGCTGAAAATGTGAGTGCTACGACTCCTCATCCTCCTTTCCAGCGAAGACCTTGGAATTCGGATTCAACGGGCTTAGTTTCAACATCCGCCGTAAACAAATTATTAACAAAGTCAAATTAAAAGTAACCCCAAGTGTTTTCCGTAATTATGTAAAAATTTATATGAATTTGTAGTCATTTTCTTCACCTGTTGATCGTCAATAATTACTTTAATCTTCTTCTTAATGTTAGTGATTAAATTTATAACCATATATTGGATAAAATTGACAAGCATTAACAGTAGAATGGGCCGTACGGTAGAGTTCATTGACTTTCAACGTGGCACGGTCATAGGATGCCATATTATCAACAAGTTAGTCCATAGACAAGCATGACACGAGTAAAATGAGCTATACGGCAAAGCACACTGACTTTCAACGTGGCACTGTCATAGGATGTCATCTTAGCAAAAAGACAGTTCATAGACAAGCCTGAATAGTAGAGTGGGCCATACGGCAGAGCTCAGTGACTTTCAACGTGGCACGGTCATAGTATGCCATATTAGCAACAAGTTAGTCCATAGACAAGCATGACGAGTAAAATGAGCTATACGGCAAAGCACACTGACTTTCAACGTGGCACTGTCATAGGATGTCATCTTAGCAAAAAGGCAGTTCATAGACAAGCATGAATAGTAGAATGGGCCGTACGGCCTAGCTCAGTGACTTTCAACGTGACATGATCATAGGAAGTCATCTTAGCAACAAGACAGTTAATAGACAAGCATGAACAGTAGAAGAATGGGCCGCACGACAGAGCTCAGTGACTTTCAATGTGGCACAGTAATAGGATGTCATCTTAGCAATAAGTAAATTCTGGAAATTTCTGCCCAGCTGCCGCAACCCAGATAAGTTGTACTGGATTTTGTTGTGACGTAAAATGATAGAGCGGGACTGTAAGGTGCTGAATCTAGTGGTGCGACAAAATCGCCTGTCCTCGGTTGCAACACTCACCACCGAGTTCCAAAATGTCTCTGGACGCAAGTGTACTCTGGAGTAGTGCAAACGCGGTCTCTGGAGTCATGAATCACGCTTCATCATCTGGCAGTCAGATGGACGAGTCTGGATGTGGAGGATGGCTGACAATAATGCCACGTGCCTGGTCGTTCTGTGCCAACTCTGAAGATAGGTGGAGGAGGCATCTTGCTCCGGGCTGCTTTTCAGGGTTTGTGCTGGGACTCCTAGTTGCAGTGACCGGGAATCTCTAAGCTGGCAAACTACAATAACGTTCTCGACAATTCTGTTACCAACATTACGGCAACACGTCGATGAAAACCCCTTCCTTTACCAAGAGAACCATGCCTCCTTTCACAAAGCGAGATCCGTGCATGAATGTTTTATTGAGACTGGTGTGGAAGAATTTGGCTGACCTGCACAGAACCTTGATATCAGTCACACGGAACACTTTTTGGATGATTTGGAACCCGTAATGCGATCCAGGCTAAAATGCCCGACATCGGTGACCGAACTGACTACACTGAGGTGCAAAATGAAATTGGGAAGAGCGCTGCTATTTCCATTACATGCCATCACACTCATGCCGTAAATGGTATCGTCTGCAAACGACGTATACATAGCGGCAGACGCTTCAGTAGTGGCATTCTCAGTTCGAATGGCAGCTTATTGGAATTTAAGCGATTCGGAACGTGATATGATAGTCGGTGCCCGGAAGATGGGTCACTCCATCTCTGAAATTTCCTCAAAATTTGGATTTACACGATCAGCCCTTTCAAGGTTATACCTGCACTACAGAAACTCAAGGATAAAATCCAGAGGGCGAGACCGGTGTAGCCGTAAGCTATGCTGATGAATTAACCTGCTCCGTCGAAATGCCCACTCTGTAGAGATAGGTGGAACTCTCTCAAAATTTGATTGTGAATGCGTTGCGCCAGCAATCCTGCCAGGATCCGGAAAATCTTTCACCCGGACAGGATCGGTCCAGGGACCGGCTGGAGTCTGCTGCTGCCCACAGGACCACCACTTCCCACCCCTCTGCCATTGCCCGCACGTGTGACGTGCTAATGCGCCGAGGTTTTTAATTTTGCGACTGGCTGGGAGATTCGTTCGCCAGCGGGAACGTTATTGGGACAAAAGTCATTTATTAGTGTTTAGGCTAATATAAAAAAAATTGTTATAGGCATATTATTTACATTAAGGGTCTCATTGAGAAATCTCAGGGTCTCTATCGGAAAAATCAATCCTTTATTTACACGAGCCCTCTTACAGAGATGAAAGTCGAAACTATTTACATTGATTTTTTACAAAGTCCGTAGCACTCAGGCGGGTGCTACGGTGAAGACTTTGGGCTGGAGTCATCGTTCTCCTCTTTACGGCCTTCTTCAATCTTCTATCAGCAACGCTTCTTGCTTTGCGATGAGATCTTTGACCAAATTGACGAAACCCTGTCTCGCTCCTGGATGACCGAAAAAGATCGAGAGGTCCCTCATCTTTTCCCATTCTGGAGGGAGAACACTTCTCCTATCTGAAAGAGAAGAACATTCGAGAATCATGTGGACGACGTCTGCGGACTGGGCACCGCATTCGTACGCCCGTTCCCTTACCGCAAAATGGTGAATGTACTTCGGCGATACGCCAAGGCCGGTTAGTACCTGGTTAAGAGAACCGTGTTATTCAAATCTCTTGGTTGAGATTCTGGGAAAGATACGATTCGTTTTCCTCCCGTATCCCATTTTCCACCTTTTCTGCCAATCCACCAGCTTGGCTTTTTTCAACTGAGTCCGCACGTTTTGCAGCGGCGTCCTTAGATGAAAGTCAAAGTCCTCCTTGCAAGCGGCTTCCTTCGCCAGCTGGTATACACGTTCGTTCCCATTGGTTTTGTACCCAGTGGAAGGAGATAAGCGACTGACTTGCTTTCTTAATCAGAGACTTTATCTCCCTCACTAGGGAAGTTTTGCTTCTGAACTGACGAAGCGCTTTTAGGGCCACTTGGCTGTCAGAGAAAATTCTTATTTCACTTTCGTTGTTGCTGGGCCTTTGCCCATCAGCAATGCAGAGTGTTGCTGCTGTTGCTTAGTGTTGCTGCTGTTGCAGAGTGTTGCTGCTGTTGCAGAGTGTTGCTGCTGTGGCAGTTTGGCCATAGAAAAGCCCTGGACAATCGTAGACAGCCGCGTGTGGAATGCATCGTAATATCTGCCCGGCATACAATATTGCCGCAAATCACAGCGCAGTTCAATGCTGGTACCAGTAGTAGTATCAGCGTTCGGACAGTGCAACGTTCCTAGTGTTCTGTGGGGTTTCGGAACTAACATGGGTGCCATTGCTGACCCAACGACGCAAGGCTGTGCACCTAGCCCGGGCTCGAGAACACCGCTATTAAACGCAAGGTGACTGGAGACCCATATCCTGGTCCTACAATCGCGGTACCAACTGTTTCTGTCAGATGGACGATCCCAGTTGTGGCGATAATTCCACTAGGCAATGGGTGTCGAATGCTTACAAAGGAGAGTGCGAGCTAGTGGTGGCTCTGTTATGGTGTGGAGTGTTTTTTGTTGGCACGCATTAGGACCCCTCATACGTTTGCAGACCGGTCTAACCGGTGTGACGTGCCTGCCCCGCAGGACGCACACGACACAAAGGCAGATAGTAGCGATAACGAACGTCTGCGTAGCTCAGTTGGCAGAGCGACTTGTTCCGGAATAAGAGGACTCGAGTTAGATTCCCGGTTGGACTAAAATGACGGAGGAAAAATTTACTTCGTTATACCGGTGGAAGCTACGTAACCATCATTGGGGTTCATTTGCACTCGCTCATGTCATGCAACCACTCCGACGGGCGCAACCTCTTTCAACACGACAATACGCCACCACACACGTCCACAGTTGCCCGACTATGGCTAGAGGAACTTTCCACAGAGTTTGGAATTCTGACTTGGCCCCCTCGTTCGCCGGATTTAAACGTCATTGGACACATTTGGGATGCTGTTCAACGTGCCATCAATGCCAGGAATTCTTCTCCAGCGAATATAACGGAATTGTGGACGCTTTTTAAGAAGCATGGTGTGCACTGTCTCCACAGTACTACAGAGATCTCGTGGAGTTCATGCTTCGTGGCGTTGCTGCCGTTATCCGTTCGCGAGGAGGACCAAAGCGGTATTAGAGGGGTAACCCCCCCCTTTTTTGGCACTTCATGCTTCGTGTTGCTGCTGCCGTTATCCGCTCGCGAGGAGGACCAAAGCGGTATTAGAGAGGTAACCCCCCCCCCCCTTTTTGGCACTTCATCTGTGTAATGCTCTTGTGGCAGAATGGCAGGCAGTTACGTATCAACGTATCAAAATCTAATGAAAAGCCTTCACAACAGAGCTAAAACTGTGATAGCATCAAACTCACTCGATATTAATTCCTTTCCCAATTATAGGTAATTTGTGGATTGACAAATGTTCGAATACTTTTGATCAGATAGTGTATTAAACGGTAAGAAGCATATCCATTGCCAAACTTCGAGCATGCCTAACGATTCGGGGTTCTTTAACTACGCTTTTTTGTTTCATATTTTACACTAAACTACGGTTCAAATATTGTATTTATAAGCGCTATATATTTCATGCACTAGTTAATGATGACATTCATTACATTGGCAGATATACTTTGAGATTTTCCTATTCCCTGGGCAGCAACCAAAATGAAGGCGGTTCTGATCTTTGTTAGGAGACAAACAATTGGAAGCAAAGAAGTTCAAGTGGAACGATTACCCAACCTCCCGTCTGATGATCTGCAGTGATGAAAGACCTCCAAAAGTTCACCGATGCCTTGTAAACCTCTGGGCATTGCTCATAATTGGACAAATAAAATATGACACTCACTTCAGCTGAACGGTGGGACTTCTTTCCCCAGAGTTTCTGGACGGTATCAGATATAACCATACAAAGCTTCTAGGCATTTTCTCTTCGTTATTTTTTAGCTGTGGTGAAAGAGAGAGCAAAGGAGTTCTCTGATTCCAAAGACCTTATAAGATATCACTTAATGTTGCGGATACATTCGAGGAAGGCGCACCGCACCGTAGATTGAAATAAATGTAAGAGAGGAATATTTCTCTAAAACCATATAACAAAATTTTGAGAAATGCTTTCTCCTCTTTCACTTCTGTACATATCGTGCATACGGTACGGAGCAAATTGGGAACTTAATTTGCAAACCTGCATCTGTTACACACTGTTTAAGTACTAATTCGGACAGAAATTTCTCTTGTGGCTCTTCCTGTATGTATACACAGTATGGTACATCAATTGGAAAAGGAGACCAATGCCATGACACGAGTGCTGGTGCTGTCATCTACAGGTTGTGCGTCCCTTGTTCGAATGATTGTGGCTGGAAGTACAGACTGTATTTCTGATTTTGGATTTTTCTTCGGGTTTTGGATCATTTCTATACATATGCACACACACACACACACACACACACACACACACAGGGATCGAACAAATCCAAACATGAAATTTATTTATGCTTCCTAAGATTTAAAAGTAAATTTAAATTCAAAATCGTTCACTAATCCGGAAGAATCGTCGAGCGACAGGGAAGGGTCCGACTCAGAACCTGCTGTTTGTGAGAGTCATAATGTGCGGAAATTCTTCACCGGAAGAGTCAACGAACGACACAGACGGATTGGACTCTTCTGGAGCCAACTCACGAGAGTCATTATCTGCAGAAATTGTTCACAGGGAGAACAACGAATGGCACAGACTGATCCGACTCAGAACCGATTCGTGAGAATCATTTTCTGCATAAATTGTTCACATGAAGAATCAACGAACGAAACCGATTGATCCTACTCAGAACCGATTCGTGAAAATCATTTTCTGCATAAATTGTTCACAGGAAGAATCAACGAACGACACCGACTGATGCGACTCAGAACCGATTCGCGAGAATCATTATCTGCAGAAATTGTTCACAGGAAGAATCAACGAACGACACCGATTGACTCAATTCAGACCCAATTCGCGAGAGTCATTATCTGCAGAAATTGTTCATAGGAAGAATCAACGAACGACATCGACTGATCTGACTCAGAACCGATTCATGAGAATCATTATCTGCAGAAATTATTCACAGGAAGAATCAACGAACGACACCGACTGATCTGACTCAGAACCGATTCATGAGAATCATTATCTGCAGAAATTATTCACAGGAAGAATCAACGAACGACACCGACTGATCTGACTCAGAACCGATTCATGAGAATCATTATCTGCAGAAATTATTCACAGGAAGAATCAACGAACGACACCGACTGATCTGACTCAGAACCGATTCATGAGAATCATTATCTGCAGAAATTATTCACAGGAAGAATCAACGAACGACATCGACTGATCTGACTCAGAACCGATTCATGAGAATCATTATCTGCAGAAATTATTCACAGGAAGAATCAACGAACGACACCGACTGATCCGACTCAGAACCGTTTCGCGAGAATCATTATCTGCAGAAATTGTTCACAGGAAAAATCAATGAATGACACAGTCGGATCCAATTCAGAACCGATTCGTGAAAGTCATTGTCTGCAAAAATTGTTCACAGGAAGAATCAACGAACGACGGGGTCGATTCAGAACCGATTCTCGAGAGTCACTATTTGCAGAAATTGTTCACAAAAATAGTTCATGAAGGACACAGACAGATACAACTCAGAACCGAATCGCGAGAGTCATTATCAGCAGAAATTGTTCATAGATTTGTTTTAAACTAAAAAAGATTTTCAATTAAGAAAAGATGAAACGCACTGCCTTCTAGTATTATTTCAGAAAATCCTGAATTATAAAATTTTCCATTAGTAGCTATAATGACTTTTGTGCTAAAGTAGTCCATAGGCTGATTCATTGACATCCTAAAATCAGCCGTGCGATAATTTAAGTACCCGCTTTCTTAGGGTAACACACTATAAAATATTCAGCGTACCAAATGGGGGGAGAGAGGAAAGAATATCCGTTACCACAGTAACTTAAATATCATGCGATATGCTATCCACAATATTGATCTCACTACAGAACTTCCAAATTGTCCTCTGACAGACGATTAGACTTTAATAGTTAATGAAACCTCGAGTATTTCCGCGAAACGCTCCTAACACCAGAAATTTTCCGTCATATGGATACGAAAAACGCAACAACGGAATTTTCCCGTTAGTATACAAGAGGAATTGCTGAAAAGTTTCTGAAAATTCAGAATTTTCCCTTAATACCTCTTAGAAACGGCAATTTTCCGTTATTACTCGTATACGAAAGAATGGTCAAAATGCTTCTTAAAATTTTGGATTTTCCTTTAATACCTCTTAAAAACGGTAACTTTCCGTTATTAATCTAAGAAATATGAACATGAGCATCTCTGCTAATTCACGTATTAAAAATGGAAGAAGTTCAGGTTCCGTTATTTTACGGGAAAGGTTGAATCGGGAATATGCTTCGTTAATTGGCGAAATGAATCACGGAAAATGGCCCTTGGAATTTAGTAAATTTTTTACAGTGTGCTAACGAAGTAACATTGAAGAATAACATGCATTTTTACAATAAACACTGTCTTGTCTTACTAGCGCAGCTGCTTTCATTCTGGGTATGTGGTATATCAACTTTTACTCAGCCGTTGCCGAAAGATATAAATAAAGCAGGAAGTTCTGATTTGGAGGTCAGAATGACTCAGAAGTAACATAATTTATATAAGAACAGATACTCAAAGCGGAGGATTACTTTAAATATAAGCGTCATAAATGTCAGTACACAGATAGAAAACACATCTGATTGGTTAAGGACAGGAACGTCTCTGGTGAGCTGACAAATAGAAGGGATATTTCAGGTGAGCTGACAAACAGAAGGGACATTTCAGGTGAGCTGACAAACAGAAGGAACGTCTCAAGCGATCTGCCAAGCAACAGGAACATTTCAAGTGAGCTGACAAACAGAAGGAACGTCTCAGGCGATCTGCCAAGCAACAGGAACATCTCAGGTGAGCTGACAAACAGAAGGGACATTTCAGGTTAGCTGACAAACAGAAGGAACGTCTCAGACGATCTGCCAAGCAACAGGAACATCTCAGGTTAGCTGACAAACAGAAGGGACATTTCAGGTGAGCTGACAAACAGAAGGAACGTCTCAAGCGATCTGCCAAGCAACAGGAACATTTCAAGTGAGCTGACAAAGAGAAGGGACATTTCAGGTGAGCTGACAAACAGAAGGAACGTCTCAGACGATCTGCCAAGCAACAGGAACATCTCAGGTGAGCTGACAAACAGAAGGGACATTTCAGGTTAGCTGACAAACAGAAGGAACGTCTCAGGCGATCTGCCAAGCAACAGGAACATCTCAGGTGAGCTGACAAACAGAAGGGACATTTCAGGCGAGCTGACAAACAGAAGGAACGTCTCAGGCGATCTGCCAAGCAACAGGAACATCTCAGGTGAGCTGACAAACAGAAGGGACATTTCAGGTTAGCTGACAAACAGAAGGAACGTCTCAGGCGATCTGCCAAGCAACAGGAACATCTCAGGTGAGCTGACAAACAGAAGGGACATTTCAGGCGAGCTGACAAACAGAAGGAACGTCTCAGGCGATCTGCCAAGCAACAGGAACATCTCAGGTGAGCTGACAAACAGAAAGGACATTTCAGGCGAGCTGACAAACAGAAGGAACGTCTCAGGCGATCTGCCGAGCAACAGGAACATCTCAGGTGAGCTGCCAAGCGATTCCTCGCCTAGAATACGTCGTTTGTCCTCCACATGGCCCATCATCATTCGTATCTTGTGCGACCTTAGCATGACGATCTGCGAAATAAAGAGAAATATTCATAAAAAAATTAACCAAGTGATTGCCGTACAAATGTCGAAGATGTTGAAGAGGAATATGGATTCACAGCACAAGGACTACTCTCCAAGACATAGCACATGTTGTACCATGATTACAATAATAAAGGTTTGTATTTACTGAAGGTACAGCGAAAAAAGAAATGGTCGTCACAAATGGACAGTGTCATCGCTCTATCCACGTTATTTTATAAACAACTCATAGCAACCGAAAAATTGTATTCCGGCACTGCTGGGATCGAACCCCAGAACTCTCGATAACTAGTCGAGTGCGTTCGAATTTACGCTACAGCGCCAACAATTCTCAGCGCTATGCGTGGTTTATCAGTCAGCATCTGACTACACGAATACGTATTGATGGTCTCAGCAACTGAGATGTCGTCATCTGGTGGTAGTTTAACGCAACAGCTATTTAATTGCAGCTGATAAATTCAAAGGGCGATAGAAATGGTTAATATATATTAAATACGTGGAGATAATGTAAATGGACAGTGTCATCGCTCTATCCACGTTATTTTATAAACAACTCATAGTAACCGAAAAATTGTATTCCGGCACTGCTGGGATCGAACCCCAGAACTCTCGATAACTAGTCGAGTGCGTTCGAATTTACGCTACAGCGCCAACAATTCTCAGCGCTATGCGTGGTTTATCAGTCAGCATCTGACTACACGAATACGTATTGATGGTCTCAGCAACTGAGATGTCGTCATCTGGTGGTAGTTTAACGCAACAGCTATTTAATTGCAGCTGATAAATTCAAAGGGCGATAGAAATGGTTAATATATATTAAATACGTGGAGATAATGTAAATGGACAGTGTCATCGCTCTATCCACGTTATTTTATAAACAACTCATAGTAACCGAAAAATTGTATTCCGGCACTGCTGGGATACAATTTTTAGACACAATTTTTAGACAATTTTTAGAGCGATGACACTGTCCATTTACATTATCTCCACGTATTTAATATATATTAGGTCGTCACAAAGCTTCAACTACAAGAAAGCGTGTAATGGAAACGCAGGTGAAATGATGAGCGCAATGTTTTCTTCCAGGTGTGATGTTTTCTAGGGTTCATTTAATTATTAGTATACAAAACTACAGAGAATGTTCACACAATTTTAGAACAATTTTCCAGTAATATAATTAATGTTTCAAATAAAATTATTGTTTTCTTAAATATTCTGTCTGATAACCCTTTCTGTGAATATGAAACTACATCTAGATTTCGAAGGTACCAGGGAATTTCTTAAAATTGGTAGTGGTGCTTTATTCTACTCCTCTTCTACTGCTTTCCATAGTCCAAATATTGTTTTAGGTCTGCGTTTAGAAAACGCTCTTTTTATCAGTCGGAAGGCACAATAGTCCATTGGTGACACATCAGGGGAATTTGAAGAAATATGAGCCAAAGGTATACACTTGATACCTGTCTCTTTTTTCATTTTTTTCAAGAAATAAAGTAGTAGCCCATACAGCACAAAACGTTTCAGATATGTATCAATAATGTTACAATCTCTCACTTTCGTTACATATTCAGAGATATCTTACAATTACGTTTCAGCAACATCTATTTTGGAACATAACTCTTTGTACATTACGGTTACGTTAAAAATAGCATTCACCGATGCTACTGTTTTATAGTTTCCATTGTACATATTTGCTACCTCGATGTAACATTCGGCGATATTTAAGATTTTTGGTTTGGCAACGGAGTGGATGCGCATGCACATTTATGCCATTTCACCGAAGCACTCTCGTAGTCGTATTTTCATGTGCTACTGGGATATTCTTTGGTGATACTGCCGTACTCGAGTTAGTTAGTTAGTTGATTTAATATTTCATCCCTTTTCTTTTGTGATTCAAGATAATCTGTAAGTAAGTAATTGTTTTGATTATTATAATTCTGAAATTCTAAAAAGCATTTTATGAAATCTAAGTAAATGGATGTGTTGTTGTATTAGTATACTATACCAGCAACTTTATCCTTCAGTTTCTTGTTTATTTTAAATCTAACACCACTAGTTCTGCACTGTTTTTTTCACTTGAAGCTCAGGAATTTCATATTGGTAGATATTTAGAAAATGACGAATTTGATTTTCTTTCTTTTTTCGTTGAAATATAGTCTATTCCACATGTATAATAGAAATTCGACACTTTCATTTGGAACCGATTTTTAGTTCTTTCTTTATCAATATATAAACGCCACTGTTTCCAATGGACATCGGACTGCGTTGAATCTGTGAAAACGTAAACAACTTGTAATATGACTGTTGTTGCTTTTGAGACAGCTGTCGAGTGTAATACGTTTTATTGTGATTTTACAAAGTTTAGTGGACATCTCTTCTACTATCGTGGGACAGATACTGGCAGAACTAGTGGTGTTAGATTTATAATAAACAAGAAACTGAAGGATAAAGTTGTAGAAGTTGAAAGTTCCTCTGACAGAGCTGCACGACTCGTTATCCAACTTTCGAGAAGATACCAGGCTCAGATTATTCAAACTTATGCACCCACCACAAGTCATCCTGAAGAAGAAATTGAAGAATTTTATGAGGAAATTCGTCCTCTAAATAATAAAGGTAAGCAGCACTTGAAGATAATTATGGGAGATTTCAATGCAAAAATAGGGCAACAGCAACAGAATGAAACTTCAGTAGGTAAATTCGGTCACGGCAATAGAAAACAGCGTGGAAATACTCTCGTAGAGTTTGCAGAGGCAGAAGGGCTTTTCATCTTGAACTCCTTTATCAAGAAAAAGCCACACAGGAAATGGACATGGAGACATCCAAATGGGGCGACAAGTAAAATTGATTTCATTATGTGTAACAAAAAATGCATCATAGAAGACTGCAGAGTGCTAAAAAAGTTCAACACAGGTAGTGACCATAGATTGGTGAGATGTAAGATGCACCTCAACACTAAACTCGAACGTGGCAAGCTCATAAGGCAAACAAAATGTATTGACATAACCAACCTTAAAAAACACCATAATACCTTCAAGTTGGAACTGAAGAACAGATTCTCTGCTTTAGAAGGCCTAACATTGGAAGAAGTGGATATTTCTGAAGTTAACAGAAAAGTAACCAAAGCTCTTATGGAAACAGCAACAAAATTAGCTGGGTCTAAGAACAAGTTGCATGTGAACAAATTATCAGAAAAACCAAAATGTTGATGCAAAAAAGAAGAGAGATAAGGACAACTAAAGAAGATTTGACT
Organism: Macrothele yani; assembly: GCA_039090855.1. Classification (NCBI taxonomy): domain Eukaryota; kingdom Metazoa; phylum Arthropoda; class Arachnida; order Araneae; family Macrothelidae; genus Macrothele; species Macrothele yani. The sequence goes on from CM077030.1 coordinate 124,744,416, forward strand.
TACAAAGTGGAATATGTAGAGCTATGCAAGACAGTACGAAAAAATATCACTGAAGAAGTAAGGAAATTCAACTGCGAGCTAGTGAGGAAAGCAATTGAAAACAACCAAAGCCTAATGATAGCAAAGGGACATCTCAGTAAGGGAAGAAAACAGATTATGGCACTGAGAAAAGAAGATGGTTCTGTAACAAGAAATAGAGGCGAAATTTTGACAAGAGTTGTAACGTATACTCTAGATTCAGTTTCTTTTTGATTTTACTATCTCTTGTTATTTTATTTTCCTATGCAAATTATCTTCTCACTTAACAAGATGTTATTTTTCCCGCTGAATTATATGTGGCAACGAGTGTAAGTCATGACGTGGTGGTATGCAGTATATATATAGGCGCGCTCAAGTATACCAAGGAACTTCGTTTTATATTTGATAGGTTCTTCCTAATTATTGTTATGCGATTCTACGATAGTACGAAAGTTCGGTCTATCAGTAGTTGTGTTATTTTGGAGTGTGTATTTGAGTAATACCAGGAGCTCCCCAATAAAAGGTTTAAAGTGAGTACGTTTTCTTAGTTCATTTTATTGTCAGACCTCTGTCTGGCCGTTAAGTCTATTTCATTGAGTGTTTACGTTAAGTTCAGGGGATATTGTGTTTACCGCTCTAATAAGGAGCCTTCAAGGTACTAATGTACTAAAACCGAAGTTATATTACTGATATTCAAGATAATGAGGAACGCTGAGTAAAAATAATTCCATATTCTTGGAATTTATTGCACGTGAGTGTCTTACCTAAACAAAATCTAGCACTTTGAAGATTAAGCACACTTTAGCTACGTCAAGTAACCTTTCAATAACCCTAACGTGACTTAACGTTAGCTTTCCTGCACTACACGTCCAGGCGGAGGATTTTATTCATTATAAATGGCGCCCGAACATTTCTTGAACAGGAGGTTTTGACACTTATTGACTATGTCTTCATTACCTGAGAAAACTTCACTATTTCAACCTGAATCAAGTTTCGGTGGAGGTGGGGTTATTTTCGACAATTTGCAGGAAGCCAGTGGGTATAACTTTGATGTCAATGATTTGCAAGTACCCAGGCATTCCTCACAATTTCGTCATTCACCAGCTTCATATCACTCTGAGTCGCGGGTCGTACCTGAGGTATTTCAGTCCTCTCACAGAGGCGAAATGCTTGCACATTTCGTGCCGCATGAGGAAGCAACTACCTTCAATGGTTTGGAGGGGTCCTTGAAATTTCTCGAGGATTTGGAGGATCATTTCGACTTATACAATATTCCTCAAGATTGCAAAGTGCAAATAGCATGCACTTGCTTGAAAGATGCCGCTAAGACCTGGTATCGGCAGTGGAGAGTATCGAACCCGGATTCTCGTTATGAGAATTTCCGAGCGGAATTTTTAGAAGTCTTTCCTTTCGGCCTCAGTCGAGCTGGCCTTGCCCAACAACTTTTTTCTCGTAAGCAAGGACCCAACGATAGCCCTGTTGCGTTTGTTTTAGAAACAACACGCTTGTATAAATTATGGGATCCACATGCCAGTCATGACGACATGTTGGACACCCTATCGCAACAGCTCGATCCATTTCTACAGGATTTTATTGAGGTCCGACACCCTGCTGCAATACATGAATGCCTTCGCCTCATACGAACGTATGAGGAGAGACACGGCAAACATGGACCAACTAAACAGGCTCGGGAACCCCGGGAGGCTTATCACGAAAATCCTCAGCAGCATAATAGGCCTAATGTCTTTCAACACGAGCGTACACAGGTGCAAGTCCAAGCATCATACGTACCACCGCGTAGAAGAGTGGTACACCAACCGCTAGTTTCTAAACAATTTTCTGGGTACAGTACAAATGCACAGTATGCTCGACCCCGTTCCAATCCGCAGAATTTGGAACATTTTTATGCTAAGGGCAATAATGATTTTTCTGCCCGTGCTGGTGGACGAAATAATAGAAATGGAAATTTCAACAGAAAGGCGAAGTTCCCGCAGCAGTTTTCACGAAGTTTTTCTAAGCGTGAAAACTTTACCGATACCAGGCAGGGCCGAGGTTTCAGACCGCATGAAAATACAACCAGGAATCCTTTAAACTTCAAAAGGAAGTAGACCAAGGGTCGGCACTGCTTCCTGATACCAAGAATTCTGACCCTAAAATAGTATTATTGACTGTCCAAACTCCTCAGTTGCCTGATGTGTTATTGACAATTGAAGATATTATTGTCGAGACAAAGTTCGACACTGGTTCTGAAATATCAGCCCTAAATACGAAGTTTTGCACTGAAAGTTTTCCTGCAATACACGTCCAGCCTGCGACGCAGTATTTGCGAGGTGCAAATAACGAAATATTCAATATCACAGGAACTGTCACATTATCTCTAGGGCTGGGAAAGGCTCGTTTTACGCATTCTTTCCTGCTCATAGACGACCTACCTGTTAAATGTCTAATGGGCATAGATTTTATCAATACTTTTAAAGTTACCATGAATTTCGAACAACATGTTATTTCCCTTCCGGAACCTGTCGAAGTGATTCCTAAAGATCCTATCGAATTTGTTACTGAGTAAACAACTGAATGAGAGGCAACGAAACCAGCTTTCTCAACTTTTGAATGAAAGACCTGGTTTATTTTCCGACCAACCTGGTTTCACACAGGTGGTTTATCACGTCATTGACACCGATGGTTCGAAACCGATAGCGACGAAACCTTACCCTTGTGCTCCCCATAAAAAGAATGAAATGCAACGTCAAATTTCAGAGATGATTAAGCAGAGCATAATAAGGCAATCAACAAGCGCCTGGGCAGCACCTGCTTTTCTTGTTGCAAAGAAACAACCCAACGAATTTCGTTTCGTGACAGATTTCCGCAAGCTAAACCAAGTCACGAAAGCGATAAATTATCCACTACCTGTCATGTCGCATATTTTGCATGACCTATCGTCAACTAAATGGATGTCAACCTTGGATTTGGCGAGTGGATATTGGAAGGTTGCTGTACATCCAGACTCCGTAGATAAAACCGGCTTTGTGACTCCTTTTGGGGCTTATGAATACCTGCGTATGCCCTTTGGACTAGCCTCTGCACCTGCTACTTTCCAAAAGCTTATGGATATGATTCTCAGACCTGTTCTAGGTCCCCATGTGCATGTATATTTGGATGACATTATTATTACGTCCGAGACTTTTGACGAGCACCTTTCTCTGCTCAAACAGGTGTTCCAACTCATATACAATGCTGGCCTGACGTTAAAACCTAGTAAATGCCAGATAGCGAGGGACGAGATTGTGTGTCTGGGGTTGAAAATCACTCCCCACGGCTTATTTACGGATGATGAAAAAATCAGGCCTATAGTTGACTTTCCACGGCCAAAAACAGCCAAAGAACTATCACGCTTTCTGGGAATGACCGGATGCTATCAGCAGTTCGTTCCCGCTTATGCTACAATATGTGAGCCATTGTATGCTTTGAAACGTAAATACAAGAAGTTTGTTTGGACACCTGAGGCTAACGCAGCGTTTGAAGCCCTAAAATCTGCGTTGACTCAGCCTCCTGTATTAGTTTTCCCAGATCATACTAAGGAATTTGATATTTACACTGACGCATCCGGAGTTGTTCTTGGTTGCGTTTTGTCACAAGATGGGCATCCAATAGCTTTTGCGTCCCGTACTTTAGCCAAAGCTGAACGCAATTATTTAGCTACGGAACGCGAATGTCTTGCTGTAGTGTATGCTCTTGAAAATTTTCAATGTTATCTCAACGAATTGACAGTTAATATAATTACGGATCATTGTGCCCTTCAGTATTTGAATTCTGCTAAGCACCTCTCTAAAAGACTTATGAAATGGGCTCTTAAGTTACAAGAGAGCAATATCAAAATTTCGTACCAGCCAGGTCATAAGAATCAATTACCGGATGCATTATCTCGCGTCCCGATTAGTGGGGTTCCCACAGAAAGTACTCCTGGATGTCAGCCTTTACTTTTAATAGCTGATATAACATCCAGAGAGAAGATAATGGCAGAATTAATAAATGATCCAGATTTTGGGGAAATCTATAATTTTTTGCTTGCGGGTTCACCACAAAAAAGTGACCCTTCTCTGGCTGGGAGGTCACAGCATTTTGAAGTCATAGAGAGTCTTCTTTACTATACGAAATCTAGGACTACTAGGGCAGAGTTTCGCCCATGTATTCCGCGAACCCTTAGAATGGCCCTTTTAAACGAATTTCATGACAAACCTATTGCAGGCCATTTAGGTATTCGCAAGACCCGTTGTAAATTGCGGGATGTTGCCTATTGGCCTGGCATGTACCAAAGTGTGCTCGCATACGTTCAATCATGTCACTTGTGTCAGATTTATAATTACCGTAATGTAAGACCGGCCGGTCACTTGAAATCTAGTTCAAGTTCTCAAGTTTTTGACATTATTTCAATCGATTTATTGGGACCTTATCCATTATCTGTTAAAAACAAAGCTCGTTACGTTTTAGTATTAACCGATAATTTCTCTAAATGGGTCGAGGTCTTTCCCATTAAAGCCGCTACGGCGGAAGTTATTTGTAATGTATTAATTAATGAAGTATTCTCTAGATATGGTGCACCTAATTAATTAGTTTCGGATAATGGTCCACAATTTATTTCTGACATTTTTGAAAGAATGTGTGCGAGACTACACATAAAGCATAAATTCATTTCCCCATATCATCCCCAGAGTAATCCCGCGGAACGAGTAAACCGCACGCTAGTCAAAATGATCGCTACATTTGTCATGGATCATCACGAGCGGTGGGACAAACATCTTGAGCTTTTTTCGTTCGCCCTCCGCTCGTCTGTTCACGAATCTACTAAATTTACTCCTGCAGAACTTTTTTGGGTCGAAAAATTAAGACCCCTTTTGAAATTTAACGGGGATTATCGACGAACTAAACCAGCGACCAACTCCGCAATCAGTACGAATCATGGCAGAGAAAGCTCGTGTTGCAATGATAGGAGCACAAGCGGCTCAAGCAAGATACTACACTGCTGGACAATTGCTAAGGACGGATCATAAACGGCTATATAGCGCATAAAAAAGTAAGTGTGGTTGGGTGCCAAGTGAAATAAAATAATGTCAGAATGCCAGGACATTACAAGAAAGACAATTTATTGTGCTCTGAAATCCAGAAGGCTTTGGAACGTGTTCAAGGGACAAACAGGCCATTTTGTGCAGAATACGTAAACGTGAAAACAATGCAATTACCGTCCGCAGGCGTTCCGGCGTAAGATGTCAATACCGGATATGGCCACCATGGAGGGCGATGCAAGATTCCACACGTCGTGTTATGCTTTGCTCAACATTATCAAGCAGCTGTTGGGGTAATTTATCCCATTCCTCTGTCAGTGCACGGATGAGGTTGTCCTTGTTTATTAGAGGGCATTGGCGACCAGCAAGGCTCCTCCCCAAAGAATCCCACACATTTTCAATGGGATTCAGATCTGGAGAACGTGCTGGCCATACGAGGCGTTGAATATCCTCGCTCTCAAGACACTCCTGGACAGCGACTGTTCGATGACATGTTGCGTTGTCGTCCATGAAAATGAATCTATCACCGACAGCACCACGGAACATGCGAACATGAGGTAGCAGAACATCATTAATGTATCGTTGGCCAGTCATAGTCCCAGTTGGAAGCACATAGAGGGACATACGGCCATTGATCATGATGCCAGCCCATACCATGACACTACATGTCGGATATCGGTCCCTTTCCTGTATGTTTGTTGGACAATATGCAGTACCACTATCACGCCAGATCAGTTGTCGTCGACAATCAGACGATAGACTGTATCTACTCTCATCCGAGAAGAGGACAGCAGACCAGTCGTTATCAGTCCAATTGCGATATTGATGGCACCATTGCAAACGGGCGGTACGGTGACGTCTGGACAATTGGATGCACACAACAGGACGGCGGGCGTATAGTCCTCCTTCACGCAAACGTCTGGCGACAGTTTTTCGGGAGATCCGCTTTGCCAGTAGCAGCCATAAACTGATTTGCTACCTCACTAGCTGTGCTGCGCCGGTGTCTTTTTGTTGATAGCACTATGTACCGATCTTCTGCAGGTGTCGTACTGCGAACACGACCTCCCCCGTGACGTTTGCTACACTCTCCATTTGTTTGAAATGATTTCCAAAGCCTTGAGACAACACTGTGGCTGACGTCTAACTCCTGGCAACATCTGTTATTTTTCGCCCTTCTTCAATCTTGCCAATAATACGGCCACGCGTAAAATCATCTAGGTGATGTCGGGAAGACATACTGAAAATTGCAAGTTCGTCAATGATTCTTTCCCTTTCAACTTTGCGTTTTAACAACAACGGCTAATAAGCGTCAAATCCTTTATATCTCTTATCAGCGCTATGACGTCACGAACAAGTTCGGCAATCCAAAATTTGTATACGCACAACACGTCTTACTGTATCCCGCACTTATGCTAATTTCCACATTTTCCTGCCTTCCATTTTATGGTTGCTATCGTTGCTATTGTCATCCGTCCTTAGCAATTGTCCGGTAGTGTATAATACTAGGCGTAGGGCACCAGATCTTGTCGTTGGAGATCTAACTCTCTTGGAGACACACTTCCAGTCTTCTGTTTCTCATACTTTAGTAAAGAAATTTGCACCCAGCTACGAAGGTCCATATAGGGTGGCAAATGTGTATGAAAATAACATTATCCTTGAAAAACGTGACAATCAATTTCAATACGTACACGTTGCTGAGTGTCGCAAGTATCATGAACGAAATATAGATTTTATAATCAACCCTACTCAACCTTCTGTTCCACAGACTCAAGAGTCTATATCACACGATCAACCTCCAGAAATTTTGGACGAACCGACAAACCTTTTTGAAGAATCTCCAGTGATTTTCTTCACCCTCCCCTCCACAAGACTGGCTTCCAAGAACGCAACCTGATTCTACCATAAGACGAAGGCTCGAATCAAGTTCTTCAAATTCTAGTATCATTCCCTTCCCTCCAACCATTGCCGAGACTATTGCTGCACCATTCCCTAATAACTCTGCACCAACACAAGCTCCTACTTCCTTGAATACCTCGTCAGAGAGTATTCCTATAGGCAGAAATAAACATCGCCCTGCACGACCACTAAATTACAGCAGCGACTCAGAGGCTTCAGATATTTCGGATTTATCAGTTATGAACAATAATTTGACTATTCCTAAACGTCAAACACCAATTCCAAACCGTCCAGCAGCACCAAAAGCTGGTCGAAAACGCAACTTGTCTCCCCAATCTGCTTCGCCGCAACAGCGACGAAGGCAGAGATCCTTGCATCCGCCCGGGTTTCGCCCCTGGAACTTACGCTCAGGGCAAACAGGGCCGATGCCTACTTCTACTGTCATGCCAAACAGTAGAAAGAGAAAACAAGCGATGTGGCCGGAGCCACGTCCCTTCAAAAGAATGCTGGAAGGACAACACGGGCCCCAGCACAAAGGGACAACATATCGAAAGCCTGGGGGTGCCCGCTCCTGTCAGACGCAGAGAATTCCTGACCGACAGACTTCAGCCGTTCCTCACCGTTCCTGTCAGATGCAGGGAATTCCTGACCGACAGACTTTAGCCGTTCCTGACCGTTCCTGTCAGACGCAGAGAATTCCTGACAGACAGACTTCAGAATTTCTTGACCGACAGACTACAGATGTTCCAGATCCATTCAAGTCGCAGAAAAGATCGGCGCCACCAGAATTTACCAGTCCGATTAGGCCTGGAAAAAGATATCGTACTAGGGTTTTTTATGCGTTCTCGAGATAAGTAAGTTCTCGTGGACAGGTTATTTTCTCATTATGTTGTTTTTCCTGCCCGACCAGTTGGCGTGACAGAATATTTTTTTTTCGTGTGGGCCTACGCATTCTTTTTGTGTATATATGTAGTTTTTATATATATATATATATTCTATGTCCGTCTACTAATCCGAATTTTTATATATATATGTGTGTGTTAGGGGTAAAATAGTGAAAATTGTTACTGTTAGGCAGCTACAGGCAATCTTCGCTGCTGATACAGTTTGTTTGTAATCAACGATACATATATATATAGAGTTGAAAATATGAGGAAGTAAAATGAAATCGAAAAAGTGATTCCGGCTAGGCAGAATAAAAATAAGGTATGCCGATGCAGGTTTGTTCTGTACACGTATAAAAAGTGTTTCCTGCTTCACAGACGACAATAGCTGAGGACACAGGTTTACTGAATTTGTTATGCCAAGCTTGAAGTTGTAAATACTGCTGCCACAAAAAAAAAGTAGGACGATAAACGTCAGTCAGCGAAATGTAAGACTACACTAAAAATTTGATAGGTTTTTCAAAAAAAAAAAAAAAAAAAAAAAAAGGGGGAGATGATGTAACGTATACTCTAGATTCAGTTTCTTTTTGATTTTACTATCTCTTGTTATTTTATTTTCCTATGCAAATTATCTTCTCACTTAACGAGATGTTATTTCTCCCGCTGAATTATATGTGGCAACGAGTGTAAGTCATGACGTGGTGGTATGCAGTATATATATAGGCGCGCTCAAGTATACCAAGGAACTTCGTTTTATATGTGATAGGTTCTTCCTAATTATTGTTATGCGATTCTACGATAGTACGAAAGTTCGGTCTATCAGTAGTTGTGTTATTTTGGAGTGTGTATTTGAGTAATACCAGGAGCTCCCCAATAAAAGGTTTAAAGTGAGTACGTTTTCTTAGTTCATTTTATTGTTAGACCTCTGTCTGGCCGTTAAGTCTATTTCATTGAGTGTTTACGTTAAGTTCAGGGGATATTGTGTTTACCGCTCTAATAAGGAGCCTTCAAGGTACTAATGTACTAAAACCGAAGTTATATTACTGATATTCAAGATAATCAGGAACGCTGAGTAAAAATAATTCCATATTCTTGGAATTTATTGCACGTGAGTGTCTTACCTAAACAAAATCTAGCACTTTGAAGATTAAGCACACTTTAGCTACGTCAAGTAACCTTTCAATAACCCTAACGTGACTTATCGTAAGCTTTCCTGCACTACACGTCCAGGCGGAGGATTTTATTCATTATAGAGTGAAAGGTTTTTACTCCAAATTATATGAAAGGGATGATACATGTACTCCAGACATCACGAAAGGTAATAGTACCAGAGTTCTTCCAGTCCTCCCAGCAGAAGTTGCACATGCAATCAAGAACATGAAGCGGGGAAAAGCTCCAGGAGAAGATGGAATTACTGTAGACATCATACACGAAGGAAGTGGCGAAATTGAAACAATACTCGCCCAAATTTTCACTCGATGCCTTAATGAAGGGAAGATTCCTGAGGATTGGAACAACGCTACAATGATCCTGCTACATAAAAAAGGTGACATTGAGGATCTCAGGAACTACAGACCTATCAGCCTCCTATCAGTGGTTTATAAAATCTTCACTAAAGTTCTTTCACACCGCTTGAAGGTAACACTGGACATGGCTCAACCGAGAGAACAAGCTGGATTCAGGAGTGACTACAGCACAATAGAACATACCCACGTACTGAGAGAACTAATTGAAAGAGCGAGGGAATATGAACTTCCATTGTGCATGGCTTTTATCAATTATGAAAAAGCCTTTGATTCGGTGAAACCATCAGCAGTTACAATGGCTCTGAAATCCTGCGGTATTGAAGATGCATACATTAATATTATTAATAACATCTATGAAAATGCAAGTGCAAAGATTCGGCTGTTTGAAAATACAACACACATAAAAATTGGAAAGAGAGTGAGACAAGGTGACACCATATCTCCGAAGCTCTTTAATGCCACATTGGAAAATGTATTTGAATCACTGAACTGGGAAAACAAAGGGAGAAAGGTAAATGGAGATTACCTAACCCACCTTCGTTTTGCTGACGACGTAGTCATTTTTGCAACTACCCCATCAGAGCTGCAGAGTATGATCCAGGAACTTGCTGACAAGAGTAAATATGTGGGATTAAAAATGAACTTTCAGAAGACAAGAGTGATGTTCAATGCTTTTACAAGAAATGAAGATTTATCGATTGATGGAAAAAAGCTGGAGATAACAGACATGTACGTTTATCTTGGACAGCATATATCAAGTGAGGGTCACATTGATGCAGATATTAATCGGCGTACAAAACTTGCCTGGAGAGCTTATGGAAGAAACAGAATAATTTTCAAGAGCAATATTCCATTATTTCTTAAAAGAAAAGTGTTTGATCAATGCATTGTTCCAGTGCTTACGTATGGTGCAGAGACGTGGACCTTAACTAAAAGAGACATACAAAGGCTGCAGACAACTCAAAAAAGCATGGAGAGGTGCATACTTGGTGTAACCAGGAGAGATAAGAAGAGGAACTCGTGGATCCGAAAAATGACACGAGTGGAAGACATCATGATCAGAGTTAAATCCCTGAAATGGCAATGGGCTGGACATACTGCCAGAAGAACAGACCATCGATGGACAGCCAAAATTTTAGATTGGATTCCCAGGGACAGGAAAAGACCCAGAAGAAGACCACATGGAAGATGGGTGGATGAAATTCGAAAGTATGCGGGAGTGACATGGAGGAGACTGGCACAAGACAGACCGTTGTGGAGGAAACTTGGGGAGACCTTCGTCCAGCAGTGGATTGATAATGGTTGACAATGGTGATGATGACTGAGGAAATGGTGTATTCAATCTTGAGTGAATTACTCAGACGTAAAGTTGAACACCGGTTGATTTTATAATCTTATTATCTTTGCAGTTTCTTTAAAATGTAGTTCTACTTGCTCTCGAAGTTTAAACTTCATTCTGGAACTTGAACAGTCGAATAGAAAACTTAAGAGATGGAAACAACATTAATGTAGCCTTGACACTATTTTGTTTTTGATTGGAGGTTGAAGGACCACCGTGAGCAACTCAGTGGACTGTAAGCCGCCTGTCCCTAATTCTGGGCCACTGGTTCTAAGGAAGGGAGAGAGCCAATCCCATAAGGCAAACACAACATCCATACCTCACCGGCATTCGAACCCGGAACCATCTCGGATGAATTATCAGAAGATATCACTTCTCCACTGCGCTAACGAAGCCGCAGATACTAATCAATCAGTTCAGTTACAAGCTATTCGGTCTCTATTTATATTAGACTTCTTGGCTTGACTGATTGCCAGTCATGGCTCAAAGAAGAAATTCTGCGGAGTTCAGACATGACGTTCGATATGGAAAACATAAAGAGGAGCAACTAAAATTTTCATAAGAACAAAGTGGGAGGGTAACCCCTTTTACCGGCTGGAACGAATTAATTCGGGGATAGCAAAATGGGAAGACAAAGCTCGCTGTCTAAGAAGTGGGTTGAACACGTCTGCAACGAGTAAGCCAGCGCGTGAGGAAGCGTTGCTTTCCCTTTAGCATTACTTTTTAGAAAATGGTTACTTTGCGGGATGATTGGCATTAATCCTTTTTGAATTATTACCGCGTGAAAGGATTATAACAGTGTAGACGAACTTAAGAGAGCAAAGAGGCATTTGAATCACTTGTTTCTATCAAATGGCATTATGTCCGTGTAAGGGAGGTTTTGCCCTTCCCATCATGCCTTAGGTCATGGAACAAAGGACACAGAACTAGTAGGCAGCGGTTATAATCTGTAACAGGTTTATGGTTGGCATTGCTGAAAAGAGAGTTGAACAACTATTTCGCTGTAGCTTTCGTAAAAACTGGCCCGCATGTGTACGTTCTATTTGAGTAGCCCAGAAGATTTGGGGCACCTTTTGGGTCGAATGCATCAGCCGCTTAAAGGATTAAAAAAGCAGTAGCCACTCCGATGACGCGGTGGTTTGAGCACTGGCTTCTGCCCATTCGTCCGAGATAGATCTGCGCTCAAATTCCGATAAGGCATGGATGTGGTGTTTGTCTTACGGCACTGGATCTCTTCCTTCTCTGGAACTAATGGCCTCAAGTTAGGGACGGGCAACTGCTTATGGTTCATCGAGTTGCTCGCGGAGGCTATTAAACTCCCAAAATAAGAAAAAAAAAAGAAGTAGTGTACGTCATAAAGCTCAAAAGGGCATAATAACGTGCGGTGTAAAAACAAGTTGAGAGACGGAGAACTTCTGGGAGATCTGTTTCAGAAATTATTCTATACTCCGAATTCCTTAATTTTAATATCGAAAACACAACAGTCGGTTTTGTTGGTAAATAAAAAAAAGAGGCATGTATCGTTTTTTTTATTTTTTTCGGGGGAGGGGGAAGGGGTTGACGACCTATGAGCATCTCGATGGGCTATAAGCAGTCACCCATCGCTAATTTAGGGCTAGTGAGGGAAGAGAGGAGAGACAGTGCCGCAAGACGAACACAACATCATACCTTACCGGGATCGAACCCGGACGTATTTTTTCGTTTTGTCTTGTTTGATCGAACCCGGACGTATTTTTTCGTTTTGTCTTGTTTGATCGAACCCGGACATAGTTTTTCGTTTTGTATTGTTTGATCGAACCCGGACGTATTTTTTCGTTTTGTCTTGTTTGATCGAACCCGGACGTATTTTTTCGTTTTGTCTTGTTTGATCGAACCCGGTCGTAGTTTTTCGTTTTGTCTTGTTTCGGGGTTTAACGACCACTGTCATCATCTCGATAGGCAGTCACCCGTCCCTAAATTAAGGCCACTGGTTCCTGGGAAGAGAGAGAGCCAGTCGCGTAAGACAAACACAACATCCATGTCTCACCAAGACTCGAACCCGGACCAATTTTTGTTGTTGTTGTTTAGGGTTTAACGACCACCGTGAGCATCTTGATGGGCTGTAAACAGTCACCCATCCCTATCTTCGAACCACTGGTTCCAGGGAAGAGAGAGAGAGAGAGAGAGAGAGAGAGGCCAGTGCCGTAAGACAGACACAACATCCACGCCTCACCGGGGTTCGAATCCGGACCCATTTTTTTGTTCTATTTTTTTCTTGTTTTCGGGTTTAACGACAACCGTGATAATCTCGATGGCAGTCACTAGTCCCTAAATTAGGGCCACTGGTTCCAGAGAAGGAAGAAAGCCAGTCCCGTAAGACAAACACAACATCCATGCCTCACCGGGATTCGAATCCGGCCCCATTTTTTTTTGTCTTTTATTTCGGGGTTTAACGACCACCGTGAGCGTTTCAATAGGCAGTCACCGATCCCTAATTTAGGGCCATTAGTTCCAGGGAAGGGTGAGAACCAGTGTCTTAAGACAAACAAAACATCGGTGCGTCGTCGGTATCCGAGCCCGGACATATATCTGATGAATTGTCAGATGCCATCGCTTAGACCACTGCGTCACCGGGGCAGCTTTTGTATTTTTGATCATCGTAAACATTGAAAATTAATCTATCCTCAATGTTATTAATCTATCCTCAATGTTATTAATCTATCCTCAATGTTATTAATCTATCCTCAATGCTTTCATTAAGCGAATTCTTCAGTTGATATTAACGAATCTCGAATATTTTTCAAGCAGCAGGAACAATATTCGAAAAGAAAATAAACTACTTTTTGGTGTTATTTGTTTCTGAAACACAGAGCTCGAGATAGAAATTTTACTGATACGTGAGTTTCAGCAAAACAAATTTGAGGTATGAGCGAACACAGAAATGTTGCACCGCTGTCAGTAAGGAGATATTTTCAAAAAACTTGTTTACTTAAGTCCCCTATAATGAATGGCATTCTGGGCTGTATCTTGATGTAAGAATACAAAAGTGTTTATTTTACTTTTCGGTGTAATGAATATTGCAAGAAATAAGTTCATTTATTAAAGATGTTAGAAAATTTTTCCGGGACAACGAAATTATTCAAATTTTAACGAATGAAGAACTTCGACGGTGTTCAAAATTTATTGCAGCAGCAACTTCAAACGACTGAACTGATAGCTTTTTCATCAAGGAAAAGTAATCATAGACCTGGAAACAAAAATATTATGTCTCAACGTGGACTGTTTTGTGAAATCAAAGTTTCATAAATTCCACCGATGCGAATTGCTGACATGATGGCTAGAAAGTAAATCCTGGGATATAATGGATAATACATGATTCTCGGATAATTACATCCTCAGCTTCGTATTTTATGCAAAAGATTGTGTTTATTTTTCCAGTCGTATCGTGAGAATAATAAGAAATATTTGCCTGCATTTCATGGTTATCAGAAATGAGATTAAGATATTCGAGCATTATTGCGTAGTATTAATCCATTTATTCATGGCGTAAAAAACAATATCCAATACAAGTAGCCAAGCTTTTGCTCTCTACTGGGAGGCTTTATCAAGGCAGAGTAGTCAGACATAAATGCGGAAATCAGAACGGGTAAACAACAAAGTTGATTTTTTGAGAATAGCGAGTAAGACATCATGAGCGGTATTGCGTGCTATTTATCACATGATTATTCGCTGCATTCTGACATGTTTACAATACTTAACAATGCATGAAAAACCACTGGTAGTTCCACAGAGACATCATTGCATGCCAGCTTGCTGGAGAGGATTTTAAAGAACTGTTTCCGTGATGGCGGTCACTTTAAAGTTTGTGTAAAGAGCAACTGTTCTAATATTATTTCATACAGGAACAGTCGAGCAGAGCATGACTTCCCTCGCAAGTGCTGTATTTTACATAACGTGATTGACACTGCTCGTGTGTCCTTTACATCTAGTAGCTAAGGATCGCTTTGTCATTCCTATATACCCCGGTGAGTCATTACATTATGGCCACCTACCTAATAAGCTGTAGGACCCCCTTTTAGCCTGCAAAACAGCGGCCACACGGCGAGGCATCGATTCGATGAGGTGCCGATAGGTATCCTGGGGTATCTGTTACTATAATGTCAACAGCAGGTCCTCCTGTCCCAGTACATTTCTGGGTGGTGGTGATTTAGCGCGAACCCGTTTTTCCAAGTCGAACCATAAATGTTCGATTGGGTTCATGACAGGTGAATTTGGAGGCCAGGGCATTAACAGAAAGTCATCAGCATGTTCCTCAAACTACTCCTTGACAATTCTGGAAGTGTGGCATGGCGCATTATCCTGTTGGTAACGGCCATCACCAGCAGGGAACGCAGTTGCCATGATTGGGTGAATTTTGGTTCGCAATGGTATTCAGATACTTGACAGCTGTCAGGGATTTAGCTGTTGGGAGAATGTGGCCTAAAGTGTCCCAAGAAAACATCGCCCTCAGCATAACACCGCCGCCGTCGGCCTGTTTCCGACCAACAGTGCATCCAGGTGCCATAGCCTCCGTTGGTAACTGGCATATCCACGCTCGGTCGTCTACGTGATTCACCAAAAATCCTGATTTGTCAGACCAGGCCACTTTCTCCCAATCATCCGCAGTCCAATCTCGATGATCTTGGGCCCATTTCAAGCGTTGTTGGCGATGACGTGCAGTGAGCATGGGGACCCGGTTGGATCTTCGGCTACCCAGGCCCATGCGCAGAAGACTGCGATGAACTGTGTGCTGTGACACATTGCCCTGATCATCAATGTTGTAGCTGCGGTGACTTGTCGCACTGTGGCCCTGCGGTCGCTGTGAACAATGCGCGACAGTCTCAGCTCCCTTCTGGCTTCAATGAACTGCGGACGGCAGAAGGCTGGACGACAGTTCGTCGTTTGGCCATCTGTGCACCACTTTTGATACGTACTCCCTACAGTGGCACGTGAACAACCTACTATCCCAGATCGTAGTTCCGAGGCGCCATGCCATCAAAATTTGTCCTTTATTAAACTCCGATAATTCAGCAGTTTTTCCCGTTCTGACACCAAACACTCTACTAACCGAAAGTCGGTCCTTAGGTTGTATATATACTGCTCTGTGAACTTTACCTGTGCCACTGTTTGGTCTCCAGGCGCGCTCATATTTCTAATCTGGGAGTGGTCACAATGGAACGGTTCATCGGTGTACACAGTATGGCAATTTGAAAACGAGACTAATGTTGGATAAAAATAATTAATCACTGCAGTAAATTACAAACCTTGGTTTATTCGAAGTAGCTTCCTCAGGCATCTATACACAGGTTTTCACTCTCACGAAATACATGGAATGACTAATGGAAAGCAGTAACAGGAATGCTGTTAAGAACCTTCGTCACAGTTTTCTGGACGGTGTGCACTACAGTGGTTTAAACAATTTCGATACCGTATGGCGTGTGGCTTTGCAGCCAGGCAGGTCTGGAATTTTAGATTTCTTTACTGCATTAATTGCTGTCATCAGCTAAACATTCTCTTACTTGGTCTGACAACATTTATCCTCTGCATGCACTTTCTAGTTTCTAAGTTAGGTCCACGAATTAGCAGACTAGATGGTTCTATTTACAGACTTTATTTACACTGCTGGCCACCCAAAATGCAACACCAAGAAGGACACGAGATAGCAAAGCCAGATTAACTGGACTCATAACAACATATACAAAGATGAAACGATTGAGCTTACAAGCCCGTGCGACTTGCGGAAGACGCAGACATCAATAGTTCGTGTGGCCCCCATGGCTGGCAATAACGGCCGCTACACGCCGCGGCATCGAATGAAAGAGGCTTTGGATGTGGGCTTGGGGTTAGTTTGTCCAGGCTGCTTCCATACGTTGCCGCAGTTCATCAGGCGTAGCCGCGGGTGGTGCTTGCCGGGCCACTCGGTTGCCGATCAGTGACCAGATGTGTTCGATAGGTCACATATCGGGAGAACAGACGAGCCACAGCAGCAGTGACACCTGGTGGGCCGTGAAGAATGTTTGCACGATGCGTGCCACGTGCGGGCACTCATTGTCCTGTTGAAACGTGGCAGCTGGCAGGTCCTGCAGGTAAGGGAGGACTACAGGCTCCAAAACGTCGGAGATGGTGCGGTAGCTGTTGAGTGTACCGGAGATGCGTACCAGAGGGGTGCGGGTGTCATATCCAACTGCGCCCCAAACCATAACGCCAGGCGACGGACCGGTATGGCGATGCATAATGCAGGCGTCATACAGTCTCTCGCCGCGGTGCCGTCATACGTGGATCCGACCATCGTGGTTTTGCAGGCAGAAGCGGGATTCGTCGAAGAAGAAAATGTCGTGCCATGCCGTAGACCAGGTGAGGCGTTCAACGGCCCACTGCCGCCGCACTCGCCGGTGGTGTAACGTCAGTGGTAATCGGAGCAATGTGCGCCGTACGACAAGTCCTCGCTCTTGCAGACGACATCGAACGGTACGTGCTGACACAGGTTGTTGCGCAACAACGGCAATGCCCGCCGCACAACATGCCGGTCCTCTCGTTCGGTGGTGTGCCGCGGCTGCGGAAATCGCTCACGTTGGTCCATCCGTCCCTCCTGTACCCACCGAATCCCTACTCGCCTCACTGTGGCTGGATGTCTTCCCACACGCCTGTGTCTCAGTACGATAAACCGCTGTCGCGATAAGCCACTATTCGCCCTCTGTCGAACTCCGAAGCGTGCTGGAATGACTGCCGTATTCTGCGACAAGGCATCAGGAAGCTTCCCACGTACAGGTCTGGCAGCACAACACACTTCCACTACTTACACCCCGCCTTCTGTGCACCCTTCTTATAGTGCTCCTCGGTGGCGTGCCGAGCGCGCATGATTTGCATATGCCCTGCAATGCTAATCGTTTGCATGTCCTCTTGCGGGTGACGCATGCTGCGAATTTCAGGCCAATCGGATGCTTCCTACTTGGTGTTGCATTTTGGGTGGCCAGCAGTGTATATTCCCCTAATTGCATACGGGCGCAGAATATGTGCACAATCAGATCCAAGTTGGTTAATGCCAGACCATATAGAGCGCGGTAAGTCTTACAGAACCTGCATGCTCGACATGTTCCATGTCTTCCTCGGCTAGCGCGTTTCGCCTGATTTGTCTTCCATTGAACAAGTGCTCGATATAGTCGGTCGGGGACCGGCACATCAGGCTTCGCTGCTAATTCTCCAAGATGAACTTTGGGAACAAATCAAGAGAGTGTGGAATGGTAACCTTCCACCGTGCGACATCCAGAATTTCTTCCAGTCGAAGATACATCTTTTGCGAGTCGTTATCGCGGCTCGTGGTAGGCACACAAGGTACTGAGTATTACTGTGTGTTCCACATCCTTACAGGTCTATATTTCTGATCACGTACGCCTTGTATCATAAATAATGTACCCGATAAATCTCACCGCAATATCTCAGGTCTTTCTGGTGCGATTCAGCCTTTCTTTGTATCTTGGGCTCAGATTTCAGGTTGATCATGCGCACATGGACTTTCGTAGCTACGTCACATTTCATCAGAGTCAGGGTCGTTCCTTACGTTCGTTTAAATATGAATAATAATAATAATAATAATAATAATAATAATATCGTTTTCAAAAACCTAATCAGTCGAAATACTTACGATTGGTGCCGCCATAGTTTTTAATAAACACAGTGAAACCACCCAATAACGGTCGCTGCTTCAACCGGAAAAAAGTGACTGCCGTTCGGAGGTTAGGCCTAGATTAATAAAGCTAGTCCGTTGCTTTGGTACAAAAGAAGAAGATTTGTATAAAACTTACGCACAAAGAAAACGGCTTCAGAGCTTTCTCCAAAGGTAGAGTGCTGAATTAAACTCGATATAACAATTTAAAATAAATTCATACTGCAGAGGATTTTCGAAAAGTGGTGCCTGACCCGTTGTCTCAAACTTCCCTATAGAAACATCAAGCTCGGAGTTTAAGTTCAGGATATGCTAAGGGAAAGAAAAAAAATGTAAACAGTGAAGTCGAACTGCGCAGTTAGCTAGCTGCATGCCGAAAAGTAGGAACAAAACCCACAGAGGACCAATCAAAGATATCCGCTTCCAACAGAAAACATTTCACTCACCAGCCCCGTTCCCCCAGGTTGCGACTGAAACATACACAGGAGCTAGAGTTCGCGTGAAGTAGAACTAAACCTTAATTCCTTTCTTTTCACTTGAGCACACCATTTTACACGACGTAATCCAACCCATCGAGCTCGAGGCACAGCAGCTAGCATTCTTTATTCCTCTCTTATCCCTTTCACTGAAGTACCGAAGTAACTGCGTAAAATCCCTAAGGAAAAGATGTCTGTTAGGTTTCTGACAGGGGTGTCCTTTTTTTTTTTTTTTTTTTTTGATTGGAGGTTTAACGACTACCGTGAGCAACTCAATGGGCTATAAGCAGTCGCCCGTTCCTAATTTAGGGTCACTGGTTCCAGGGAAGGGAGAGAGCCAGTGCCGTAAGACAAACACAACATCCATGCCTCACCGGGATTCGAACCCGGACCCCGTTCGGACGAATGATCAGAGGCCATCGCTTAGACCACTGCGCCACCGGGGCGGCGGGTGTCCTTTGGCTGCTGCTAAGAGGTTTCGCTGTTTGGAGGCTATTGCTAATGTTAATCCAACGGCAGTTGTTCTGTACCAATATAAACTTGCGTTGCTCGGAGGCTACTGTTGTTTGGAGATGCCCGTTAATGAAGGTTTCACTGTATTTACTTTTTCGACTCACATATTTCTTTTCATTTGTGTTACGACAATAATATTCATTCATCCTCTTATCCAAGTACCGTTCAATGCCAGGAATTAACCTTAATGTCAGGAATTACCGTTCAATGTCAGGTTAACCTTATTGTCTGTTGTTATGATTTAATTCCACATAATATTGAAAAATGTTTTTCAATCACTGAACTGGGAAAACAAAGGAATAAAGATTAATGGAGATTATCTAACCCACCTTCGTTTTGCTGATGAAATAGTCATTTTTGCAACTACCCCATCAGAGCTGCAGAGTATGATCCAAGAACTTGCTGACAAGAGTAAAGAAGTGGGATTAAAAATGAACTTTCAGAAGACAAAAGTGATGTTCAATGCTTTTACAAGATATGAAGATTTATCGATTGATGGAGAGAAGCTAAGCTGGAGAAAACAGACACGTACGTTTATTTTGGACAGCAGATATCAAGTGAGGGTCACATGGTGTAACCAGGAGAGATATGAAGAGGAACTCGTGGATTTGAAAAAATGACAAGAGTGGAAGGCATCATGATCAGAGTTAAATCCCTGAAATGGCAATGGGCTGGGCATACTGCCAGAAGGACAGACCATCGATGGACAGCCAAAATTTTATTTTGGAGTCCAAGGGACAGGAAAAGACCCAGAAGAAGACCACATGGGAGATGGGTGGATGAAATTCGAAAGTATGTGGGAGTAACATGGAGGAGACTGGCACAAGACAGACAGTTGTAGAGGAAACTTGGGGAGACCTTCGTCCAGCGGTGGATTGATTATGGTTGGCAGTGATGATGATGATGATGAATATGTACTGCACTATGGATCGGTGTGGTCGTGAGTGACCCGCATAAATACAATGCGTTGTACGTAAATAAATGTCCTTGCAGAAGCAACGTGCCGTCATTGAGTTCTTGACGAAGGAAGGGGTGCAAGCTGTCCGACATCCACAGAAGGCTACACAATGTTTATGGAGATGACAGCATTGACAAGAGCAATGTGCACAGATGTGCACAGAAGTTCAAAGAAGGGGAAACCAGCATTGAAAACAAACCACGCAGTGGGAGATCCTCATCTGCGACCACTGACACGAATCGTCAGGTAGTGGATGAATTGATTCGTGCGGAGAAATGATTCACAATCCGTGAGCTTTTTGCACAACTGGACTGTGGTCACAATGCTATATAGAAGATGGTGGAAGGTTTAGGGTATCGGAAATTGTGTGCAAAGTGTGTACCTCGGCAGTTGACACCCGATTTGAAGGAGAGAAGGGTGGAAGTCTGTTCTGATCTGCTGGAAGCGTTTGAAGCCAATCAAGACACGTTTCTTTCCGATCTGGTAATTGGGGATTAAACGTGGACGTATTTATACGATTCGGGAACGAAGAATCAATCCGTGGAATGGCGTCACACCTTTTCACCAAGACCCAAGAATTTCAAGAGCCAGCGATCAGCACACAAAGTCATGGTGACTGTTTTTTGGCATGACAGGGGTGTCATTCTCCTTGATTTTCTGGAACGTGGCCGTACCGTGATCAGCGAGCGGTACATTGAGACACTCAAGAAGCTGAGAGAAGCCATAAGGAGGAAGAGACCGAATAAGAATATGAAACGATCCACATTCACCACGACAATGCGAGACCACACACATCTTTAGCAACAAATCAGACAATCAGCAAATTAGGCTGGTCGGTGGACTGCCATCCACCGTAAAGCCCAGATCTGGCACCCTAAAACTTCCACCTGTTCAGTCCAATAAAGAACAATCTCCAAAGACAACGATTTGATAACAGAAACGAGTTGAAAGTGGCGGTGAAGAAGTGGGTACAACAGTTCACACCTGAAATTGTTCAAAGAGGATTCGAGAGCTGGACTCAACGATGGCGCAAATGCATCGCTTGTGACGGAGACTATTTTGAGTAATACCTTTGTATAGAGAACGAGTTACTCTACCAACATGTGGAATTTTAACGACCTCTTTCAGTTAATAAAAAAATTTATGCCCACCTTTGCATTACTTTCGATATGACACTCGTTCTATTATTATTTCTTGAAGCGTCAGGTACAGACAAAGACGTCTTCGGCAATTAATCACCGCCACCACTTCCAAGCTTTCTCAAGAACATCCTGGGAAGAGGAATTACCGCTGGATGCTTTCCTATTGCCTTCCTCATGAAGTGTCATGGTACAGCCGTAAGAAATGACTTGGTACATCAGCGGCCGCTTTTCCGGGATCCATCAACTCATTCGAGGAGGACCTAGATGGTTGGCGGCAGCGGGAATCGAACCCCTAACAAGAACCAATCACACAGTCACGAGGATGGGGTGGGAATTAGCCACTGCATCATGACGTTGATTATCATGGATTAAAGCTGATAAATACTTAAAAATATAAACTCAGTCAATTATGCGAACTTTCGTACATATTGAATATTAAGCGATGTTCCTCTATCACACACAGAAAAATATCGTATCAGATCTTCAAATGCTAATAACTAGCTTCCCGAATATCACGACGTGAGTTTTCAAAATTAAAAAAACAAAAAGTCGAAGAAAAGAAAGAAATAATTTCTTCTCAGTGTGGAACAGGCTTGAAACAATGTGATTTTAATAAGTTTGCAAAACATTATTCATTGTGACACAGTTAGACTTTTTTCTACAAAAATTAGCTCATAGCCCGTCTGCTGCACGGGTGAAAAAGTGACTGAAAGTTTTATAACACGAATCGTAAAATACATATACATAACTCTAATAAACGGTTGAATTATAAACGCGCAGTCTATAAGATAGGTCACCAACAACAAAATTTTCATAATATTCTCATAACAGAAACCTGATATATAGGTTAATAGTTTTTAACCCATCATATGACGGTAACAGTACGTTAAAAATCATATAATGTAAAAAAGTAGGTAATAAAATTGTTGTTAATTAAAGGTCACGAAAGACGTCTTGATGTACAATGCTTTGTGTTATTATCATTTCATTGTTCAAAATATTTCTTTGCAGTTCATTGGGTTTGATAAAAACTTTAATGTGCTGTGGATTTCTTGTTCGAGCATGTGCGTGTTGCCACACATGAAGTCGCTTATCTAACTAAGTTTATTTATTTTCCGGTATTTCTCCTTGATTTTACGTATCGTGCGATAGCGGTGAGCTTAGATGGCGCTGCAAGTACTGCGTGACGTCAGAGCATTAAGGACCGTCGTAGCCTATTATATAAGTTTTATGCTCTAAACCCAGAGCATGTGTGACGTAGACGTCTAATTTAACCTTCCTTTTGAGTTTCTGTGCCCTCACGAAAATTTAGTTTCTCCGTGTAAAATGTTTTCTGAATTAACGCCCAAAAGTTTCCCCCAACGAGCTTGTAAAAGTTGGCAACCTGACAGTGGACCAAAGTGCAATCAAAGGTAAATACAATGTGCGACGTTGAGATAGGTGCTGCAGATGTTACTGAGGTATTCAGTGCACGGACAGTAGAGCTGACATATATTCGTTGAGCAGGTTCTACACTCACACCCGAGAGCGATATTGTAAAACCTATATTGTACTAAACGATGTTACGCATGCTATTTATTGAGTACGACATGAAAGCTATGTTTTGAGTACATGATATTATATGATTTGTGAAGTCTATTCGTCTTCTTGTTCAGAACGAGGTTATAACTATCGACTGTCTGACGTACTAGATTATTGAAAAAAAGTGAAATTAGATTTCGTGAGTACTGCCTATACTCTACAATAACTTACTCGTGTAATTATCTTGGAAGTGTTATTCACGTTTAATTAAGATTGCAGTTCAAGCAGGCAAGAACGACTTAGAATAATCTGGGCTAGCAAAGCAAAGCCATGTGCAAGATTTAAGTTGAAGTAAGGTGCAATGTTTTATGTATTTAAATGGAACGTTACATTGCTGTCTGTTGAAAATACGACAGCAAGAAAGACCTGAGATATTAAAGTGAGATTTATAGGGTACATTACTTATGATATAGGACGTAATTTATCAGAAATACAGACCTGCACGTGATGTGGAATACACAATAATACCCAGTTATCATGGATACCCACCATAAGCGGTGATAACGACTCACGACAGGAGAGATTTTCGACTGGGAGAGATTCTAGATGTCGCACTGATGTCTCGATTCTTACTCAAAGTTCATTTTGGATAACTGGCGGAGGAGCCTGATGGGCCATGCTCCGAGCGATCATATACCGCACTTGTTCTGCAAACGAGCTGTTCAAGAAAGACATGTGACATATCGGGCATCCAGAATCTGTACGACTTACCGTACCACATGTGGTCGAGAATTTTCTTATTGAAAGATGGAACTGAGGACCATCTACAGATATGTCCGCACTTCAGATTTCACAACTGCCACGATGTACCGCTGGCTGATTATTGTTCCTACAATGCATATATGAGGCGGGAGCGTGAATTAAACCCAACAGCACTCCATACAAGAACGCTTGGTGTCGGGCCCGAATGGCACTGCCTAATGCATGCGTCCAGCAGCAGTCCACAATGGTGTCGCTGTAAAAGGTTACGTCCCTCATGGGTCATTAGGCTCAACCGCGACTCGTCGGAAACACTCTACGTTGGGAAACGCTATTCATCACGCCATTGTCTCCGTTCTTGGCCCCATTCCAGCCGATTACGTCCGTGGTTTAAGGTCAAGGAAAGTCAATATAATATGGAAGGCGAGTGAAGAGGCCCTTCTGAAGCAAACGGAATCGAGCAGAGCTTGTAGACAACCCTTGTTGGGATACAGACTTCAACTGTTGTACTAACCCGCAGGACGTGGTTGTTCCGCCCACAAACTTCATACGGTGGGGATGGTATTCCCCTGCGTTCGCCCGTCGCTAGACTCCAGACCTCTCACGTCGGTTAGTCAGACCGTCCTCTTCCCACTGACGCTATATTCTCATCACTGTTTTCACTCTTCGTCCAACACGAACGGCAGTGTCGCCGAAGTAAAATTCGTCTTCCAACAGGCCAACACATCGGCCTTGTTCAAAGTCTGCCACCTGTAGGTACGAGTTTCTCCTGCTACGGCGTGGCATACTCAGTTACTACCACTGCCTTACTGCCACTATGACCCCGAATCGGATATGGTAACTTGACGATGACGATTACAAAATATACGAGAACCGATGGTTCAAACTTCTGAGGCGAAGTCTCGATAATTTAAACTTGGTCTTCGATTACTTCTCCCTAACAATTTTAGTCGCCTGAACGATCGATGAGCACAGCTCTGTCAAGCGGGCTATGTCAAGTGGCTAACGATCGTCGCAGAGCACAGCTCTGGGAAGCGGGCTATCGAGGCTTTGCCTCGATAATTTGAACATGGTTCTCAATTACTTGTTCCTAACATTTTTAGTTGCCTGAACGATCGCTGAGCACAGCTCTGTCAAGTGGGAAGGGTGTGACGCCGTAGGTCCAACCGTTGTCTTTGAAAATAGGAATGAGCAGATGTTCAGTAGGAAAGATTATAATGCAAAGGTGGTGAAATTAGAATGCTAGAGTACATGCATTGCCTTTGGCTAAATGCTAAGTGATGAAGGAAGCTTTGTTTCAACCGTGCTTGAACATTAAATTAATTGGTTGTCTGGCGGGCGTAAATTAAGGTGGAAGGTTAAATTATTTACTTATAGTCTGGGAAGGTTCGAATTTTAATTTGATTATTATTATTTTTGTTATACATCATATTTATCAGAGGGTATCAAGTTAAATAGATTGCATCATTTGATTGTTTTGTTTGATTGCATCGTCTTGTTCTATTAAATCATCTATTAACTTAATTAATTAAGTAGTAAAATACGGATACTGCGATATATTTGTTTAATTCATTGGAGGTCATAAATCCTTGTGTAATGCATTTCTTCTAAGGATCAAGCATAAATTATATTAATGTTTTAAAAATATTAACATTATTGAATATTTTTTAAATAAATGATGCTTCTGCAGTTTTGCATTATTTTTGTCAGAAGATGAATCAGTTACGCTCATAAACAGGCAGTTCTTAGTTTTGTTTGGCTAAAACAAATTAATCTGCCTTAAAAAGTGCCCTTTTTATTTTCATACATTTAGTATAATAAGTTTGGTATGATATTACCGTGCGTTGTTTTTGTGCGTATTATATAATGTTATTACCATGCATTTATTTGGTAGTGCAATCATTTATTAATTTAATTAATTAACTACCTAGCCACATGCGTCTTGATTTTATACCTGCTGCGAGACAGCTAGGAGCTGGTCCTTTTCTTCGCTAACCCTTGCCATTGATTATGGCATCTGCCGATGAAAGTGTTGTTCCCGCACGCATCGCTGCGGCTCCCCGCGTCGCCTCTTCAACGACAGATGCAGCCGATTAATCATCTTCTCTTGCTAGTGGAGAGCCTCTTAATTTTTCTCCTGTCATTTGCACGTCTTCTCCTGCTCAGGTCTCCGACTCTGCCATTGAGAACGTGGATATGACGTCCCTGGCCTCTGCTGGCAATGAGGAATTCATGGACGTCTCTGATGGCGTCGCTAATATGCCCTCTACAGTTTTTACTGCCTCTGCTTCCAGTAAATTGTCTCATGCTGCATCAATGACTTCCAGAGGAGGCCCTTCTTCATGCACGTATTCTGCGGCTGCCTCTGATATTTCACCGGCTTCCTCCTCGTCTCGTCTGCCCCCTATGGATTCTTAGGTTACTCTCAACGGTGACAACATCTTATTAGACATTCCAGAGAACTCTCCTGCTGGTCAACTTCTTCATTCGACCATCGAGTTGGGAATTTGTTTTGATGCGCTGCCCAACTCTCCTTTGAAGCAGTACAGCTCCGCTCTCAAGAATATTCTTCCTTCTGGTGCCATCACTTACCTCACCCGAAAGCCACGAACTGTGATTGTTTATTTTTCGAAGAAAGAATATGCCGAGCTTGTCTTGTCTCGGGGCCTATCAATTGGCGGTCGTCACCTTTTAGCCGAATCCATCGCCCAGCGTCCTGTTCTGGTCTATCTACATCCGGTACCCCTGGAGATCTCTGATGATATGCTGTGTGCTGCATTTAGTCGATGCGGCAGAATACTCGGCCCAATGAAGATTCTCTCCTCTTTCCCCTCTGACCCCGATGATAAACATATCTGTGGTTTCCGTAGAACTGCTCGCATCATCTTCCCGTTGGAAGAGCTTCTCATTAAGTTTCCACGATTCCTCGATGTTCTTTGCGGTAACGAGCGCCGCCGGATTGATCTCCTCACCTCTGCTCATTACTCACGCTGCAAGGCTTACGGCCATCAGCAGGCTCATTGCCCCCATGCAGAGCCACCGACTCCTGCAGCTTCAAGGCAGCACTCTACCCCTTCCTCCGTTTCTGATGTCATGCCTCCTCCTGCGTCTGCACTTTCTGGACCCAGTTCTGCCGAAAATCTGATGAAAGCCTTCGATCAACACGCGTCATGCGATGTTGCTTTCTCCACTCTGTCGGATTTTCCTGCGATTGACTCCTCCTTGCCTTCCCGTGTTCTCTCTCCATCAGTGGACATCACGGCTGATCTTCAAGCTTCATTCACCGTCGGCACTTTTGCTCCCGGCGACGAGGTGGAGCTTTCCTCTGATTCCACATCTCGTGTGTCATCAATCCACGGCAAACGGCGCTCTACAACCAGTACCGATGCCCGGAGGGAAAAGAAGAAGTCACCTTCTCCGACTGGCCGCCCACATCGTTTCACCAGTCTAGCAGGCTCCAAGTCTCCCCTGTCATGTTCTAGCTCTTCCTCTTCGAAGTCCAAAGGAAGTTCTAGCTCTTCCTCTTCAAAGTCCAAGGGACTTGAAGAGGAAGAGCTAGGGACATTCTAGAGGAAGGCTCTTCCTCTTCAAAGTCTGCCGACGTTTGAAGATTTCTCGACTCTGCTTACCAATGACTCTCTTTCTTCAGAACCTGTCTGCTTTGAAGATCTTTACGAGTTTCTCACTCATAAAACAAATTGGAAGGCTTCTCTCATCTTTTCACAGCAGTTTGAAGAAGTTCTTCCCGAGGTCTTCGACCAAGCAACCTCCATCCTCAAATTCCTCCGGCATTATGCAACCCGACTACGTCTTGTGGTGTCGTGATATCATCAATCGCCTTGACACATTCCAGAAAGCTGCCACAGCTGCCCTTCATCCGAAGTCGGACTTACCCATTCAAGGTCGCCACTCTGAATTGCAGGGGGTTTACTATTCAAGGTCGCCACTCTGAATTGCAGGGGGTTTACTAACCCCCTCGCTGACGCTCTCGTTCTGGAAGATCTCTCGCCTCTTGGGGCCGACTTACTCCTTCTGCAAGAGACGAACTGCCACTCCTGGACACTTTTTCATAGATGGCGCACTTGGGACTTCACCTTTCACCATGCTTTCCTTTACTCTGTGCACGGTGGTTCAGCAGGAGTAGCAGTCTGCCATCTCCGCATGCCGTGAAAGCTCCTTCAATGCTACGTGGTCACCAGTGACCCCGTGGTTCGCTGTTACACCCTGCCCGTTATATCTCACGGTGAGTTAAGACACTGCATTAACTTTTTGATGTTCTTTCGCTTGCGGTGCATCGTCTGTGATCATTTTGTTCTTCCTCAAGCATTGCTCTGTTTGCATCACGTTGTAAATTTGTCATTATTCATTCAATGTACATATCATCGCTTTTATCAGTTTGTATCATTCCTGTTCTGTTTTTTTCTTTGAGACGATTCCATGTTGCTCGTGTCCTCTGTTTTGTTACATTAAAGCGATTCAAAAACCACCTTTGGCCTTAATGCATGCACTGAACCTTCGAGATATGCTTTAGACAAGGTTTTGGAACATATTCAGTACGTAATACTGCCGAGATATGCTTTAGACAAGGTTTTCGCTTCCATTCAGTACGTAATACTGCCCCTAACTGTTGCTTAGCAGTAGGCCTTGTTTCTAAACTTCTTATGTGGCGCTCTCATTCATCCCATATGTGCTCTATGGGATTAACACCAGAGCTATGTGCTGGCCAGTCCATACACGATACGGAATTATCGTCAAACCACGCCGTAACAGTCCTTGCTTCATGGCTCGGTGCATTATCCTGCTTGTACTAACAAGGCTAGGTTCCATAGTATTGCCACACAATTGGTAGGGCATAATTGTCCAGAAGATCTCAGGTAGACGTGCTAGTTAGCAAGTTTGTCCACGATAACAATGGGCCGGGACCATATCACCCCCCCACCCAAACGAGTAGACTTCCAGCTCCAAACTTGACCGTAGGAACAGTACACTGTGGCTGCCGTCATACCCACACACGGCCATCAGACTGATGGATCGTGTATCTGGATTCATCAGTCCATAGGGCCCGTTTCCAGTGATCTACGGTTTACGATAATGTTCTTTATACCATACTAAACGACGGGTAGCATTCCGAGTGGAGATGAAAGGCTTATGAGCAGCCGCATGACCACGGTAACACATGGAATGAATTTCTCTGTGAATGATACGTGTACATACCGCGGTTCGAGCACTTTTACTCACCTGTACACTGAGGTCTGGTGCAGTACTCCGTCGATCAACTTTAAGCACTCTCCTGGATGTTCGTCGTCATCTATGACTGATTTTATTTGGTCTGCCGGTACGTTTTGCTACCTCAGGCACGCCATGTGTCTTCCACTTATTCAGTGCATCCAAAACAGTTGACTTGGGTATGTTTAAAGACCTCTCGGTTTCTCTTATGGGCAACCCACTAATATAACACCCAACAATCTTTCCTTTCCCAAAATCAGTTCTCTCCCGCCGCGACATTTTTACTCAACCTCACTGTGCGATATGATCGCGGTCAGCTGCAGGCTTGTTTTTATACCGTTTGCAGCTGTACCGCGCATTTTAACGACGCAGTGGATCCGCTCATTTGCTTTCCAAGGAGAGCGCGTTGACTTTTGTCAATATAGTGTATTTGAAAGTACGTTTTTATAAAACTTAAAAATTTTGCTGAAAAAAGGGAATACGATGACATCTTCTAGGTAAAAACTTGCATAATTTGAAATACGCGATGTGAGCAGGGTCTTTCCAAGTGAGTAGAACCGGTTACAATAAATTGAATATACTAGCTAAATACCCGTTCTTCGAATGTGAAAATAAACAATTTCGTAAGTAACTGAATAAACAATTTCGTTCGAAACTGTACGTTAAAGCTGTATCCAACTAAAATCTTTGCCTTGTATTTCCAATGGGCAAACGTCTGTAACCATTTTCTTCACAATTAATGCGTTCCCAAGGATGAAAATTCGAACATCGATAAAAATTACTTCATATTATACCCTAGTATACTTAATGTTTTCTGAAATTTAACCATAATTTAGCAATCCAGCATTTGTTTGTTTACTGACGTCATCAATGTACACTCCGTGCCATCTATTTTCTTGTCTCAACACCACCAAAGGAAAAGTTATTGATTTTTGATATAATTTTGGTTACGTTTCAGAAAATATTAAGTATACTATGCTATAATATGGAAACAGTTCACTGAGATAGGAGGTCGTGTGTTTTTAATGCTCCTACTTTAGAGGTTTTTTTTGTTTGTTTTATTAAACATCGGGGATATTACAACTAATGAACTGTTCATTGAAATCTTTATCTATGTATGAGTGTGTGATACAGTGATATATCATTCGGCAGTGCAGGGGAAGGAAAACAACTGCCATCGAAATCCAATGTGAAGGGAACAACTGGATCTACTCCATCAACTGACAATAGGGCTAGTGGCATCTCAGACGAATTACTGACTTTCCGAAAACAATGGACATCAGATTTAGAGGTGCTGATAAAGAGCTTGGATGACAGGATTGACACCAGACTTCTTCCGTTGGTGCGGTTTCAGACGGAGGTGCAGCTATTACTGCCATAAAGGGGGAACTTATTGAAGAGTTAACAGCTACTATCAAGAAACTAGAGGATCTTTGGATTAGACGTATGGATGAATTCGAACTGAAATTATGTACCTTGCAATCTGTCGAAAGTTTGCTTGATGACCTGGAGCAATATGGAAGGCGCCCTTGCCTTGTAATTTATAATTTCTCGGAATCTTCTGGAAATTCAGTTAAGGAGGCTATTGATTTCTTGAATCAAAAAATTAAGTGCAATTTACTTGCAACGGACATAGTCACTGCACATCGCCTGGGTCGTGGATCGCCAGCTAGTTCGAGACCCCTTATTGTTAAGTTCCTACGTATGTCACAACGTGACTATATCTATAGAAACAAACGTCTACTAAAGGGATGCGGGACTGTGATTGCCGAAAGATTTACAACGGCGAGAAAGACATTCTGTAACAATCTAAGGACGAGTGGATTGCGGTATTGGACGCAATATGGCAAAATTTCCATTCTTGGGGCAAACGGCCACATAAGGATTATTAAAACTCTAACAGACATCTCGGCTTGGTCTGCAGATGCTTTGAAATAGTTGGCTGCAATTTAAATTTTTTTTTTGCTAACTTGTTATTCCTGCGGCCTGTATCAATTTCTTTCCTTGTTGACTTGTGTGGCCCATCTATACATAATTCGGATTTTAAGAGTGTGTTAAATTATTTGCTTCGGGCTTTGAATGCGTGGTAACGTGTGGCTGCACATCGCAAAGATCGTGGATCCTTAACTGGTTCAGGACACTTCTTAGTTCTTGCGTATATGTCAAAACATGACAATATCTACAGAGAAGGACGTTGGCTCAGGGGATCCGGGATGCCGACTGTCTTTCAACGGCAAGACAGACATTCCGTGAATACCTACGGCGAGCGGATTGCGGTATTAGACGCCATACTATAAAATTTTCATTCTCGATGCAAAGTGGACCCTTCAGGACTACTTGAACTCTAACAGACATCTCTAACAACTTTGAAGACTATTTTAAATAGTTTGGTATGTTACTCACAATTTATTTTTTTTAAACCTGTTATTTCTTACAACCTGTGTCTTATATGCTTACTGGATACCAGTGTTATTTACATTCATTATATCTATGGGTTTTTTTTGTTAACTCTGGTTACGCAGTTATACATAAAATAAGCTTCAATTGCATGATGACCCACTATCTGCACGCTAATATTAATCCATGGGTATTCTGATTATTGTGATATTATGCCGTTACATACAATCTAATTCAGCCTTTGGTACAGCTTTCTCTGGGTGGCTTCGGGCTAATGTCTTTCTGATTATTAGGGCTAATGCTTTTTGAGCTTAGTAACTATACAGTGGGTGAAGGGGTGTTCCCTCACCAGCTTTACACTCTCAATATGTATGTTGTGCTATTATTGTTACTTGGTCACTTAACCAGAGCGGCCGGGCTATTGGGCTGCATGCCCCTTATGTATATTATACTACAAATGATATGTTTTGGTGTTTTTAGGCCTACTGAGCTCTGTCACAATTCTGAGGGCATATGTTGCTGCTGAGGAGATGTGGTATTGGCCTACTGATTCTAATAGGATATTTTACAGGTGTGCCTGCGACTTATTGATGTTTTTCAGGATAGTACTATTCTTTTGTTTACCTTGCAATCTTGGATATGGACTACCTGCATTTATGATAGTTTATTTGCATTCAAATTAAGTTTACATTACAGTCCTCTGCATGTCAGTATTGGGTCTGGGCAGTGCGTGATGTTATTGTTGTATATCCTAATTACATAGCCTATTACTTCGATGGGCATGACTTTTTTGTTTTGTTTTGTTTGCCGTAATTTTGCAGGCCCTGCCAGCCTGTGTTGTTTACTGTTTTACGCGCTGCAGCTACTAAGATTGTTGGTTATTTTATTAATTACATATCTCAATGTGAAATACCAATCACATTTGTCAAAAACTTTGATGCCTTGTGTTTCTTATAATGACACATAGCTTTGGCTTAGGGCTTCCTGCCTTGTACTACACAATTGTTGAAATCTAATGCTAGTGGCCCGAGGTTGGCTTGGTTGTTGCAGTTACTGCTGTTTACTTAACACCTTCGGTCATAAGTTACTTGTACTTATGGTGGTTTGAATGCACTCATTTCGAGATTAAATTACAGATCTCTATTTTTGTTGGTCATTGTGCATTCATAATACACTGGCATAATGTTTTTATTTTATGTCATTTCCTGATAGCCTGTGCTTTTGGGGGTGTGGTCTTGCCCTAATCTGTTTCTTCCATAGTCGTATCCGTTACCTCGTGTAATCTAATGTTACTTCAGCTAATCAGCCATTATAACTACTGGGGTTATTTACCTTACCTTCTGGTAATGTGTGACATAGGTTTACTACCCTTATCGATCCCTGACTGGGATTTTTTTTTGGTTAACCTAACTATTTCCCACATGATACTTTTGTAGGGTGTGGCCTTGCCACGGTTTATTTGTTCTTCAATTGTCCCTGAACCTTTGTCATCTAATGTTATATTAGCTTTTCAGTTATTTTATTGTTAGGGTTATTTCCCTTACCTCCGACTTTATTTTTTTTTTTTTTTTTGATTGGAGGTTTAACGACCACCGTGAGCAACTCAATGGGCTATAAGCAGTCTCCCGTCCCTAATTTAGGGTCACTGGTTCCAGGGAAGGGAGAGAGCCAGTGCCGTAAGACAAACACAATATCCATGCCTCACCGGAATTTGACCCTTTCGGACGAATGATCAGAGGCCATCGCTTAGACCACTGCGCCACCGGGGCGGCACCTCCGACTTTATCAGACAGATGCTTTCAACTCCAGTTAACCCTTAACTTACATTACTTAGTTTAATCTAACGTTCTCCCACATGAAATTAATCGTGATTTATTACATTATTTTAATAGTGCGTTGCCTTGATGTCACCTTGCATTGCCCTGTTAATTCAGGGATTGTACTTATTGGATTACTTACTTAGCACTGTCCGATCATGGTGGCTAATTTTGATTGTCACATTTTGCCCTAATGGTATGGACTAGGTGCATTAATTGCTTACGCTTAAGTTCAGCTCTACAGGCTTAGCTGCTCTGGGTGTTATATTATGTTAGTTTGGAGTATCAATTGTGGTTTGTGTATGCAAGTTCCTAATCATTGGCATTCTGGTGTGTCTTGCCTTTCATTTTGTGTCGCCAATACTTGGCCTTTTACTTGTTGGGACCCTTTGTTGGCTTATTCTTTCTGCTATGGTATATACCACTTGACGTTATCTACTGCTATACATGCATCACTACTTCTACTACCATTGGGATTATTTCAATAACTGCCTATTGTTTGGGATAATGGTTTTTGCCACTTACGGATTTATTATTACATTGTTTTCAGTGGTGCTCCCTGGATTTTTTGGATTCTTGAGGGATTACACCAATGTTTGGTTGGCCGTGATCGGAGTGGTTTTTTATTTATTTTGTGTTTTCTGGGCTTTTAACTACTTACGGGTGAATGGTATTATTATTGCGAATTTGTTGATATATCTTTCGGCTTGTTCTTGGGCACTAAGCCTTACAGCCCGGATGTAATTATACCTTTACAGTACTGTATTTCAGAACACATATTTGGGCACTTGGATCCTAGTTGCCTTCCACTTTCTCAATATCTTGGGGTAAAAATCTGGGGATCTCAACACATCACGACTAAAACTGGGTCTTAGAGGTTTGGTCTATTGCTGGTGGCACATTGGAGCCAGTTGTGACATGGCGTAGTGGTATATCATCACTGATGATTACTTCTTTAAATATACTCAATAATCACGGCGTATACTTTGATTGAATTATCTTTTGGATTATTATTATTTGGGGGGGGTGCTACATTTGCACTATATTACCCAATGTTGACATTTCTAATGCATTTTACTATTAATTTTCAGATGTTAAACCCTGTTCATTCTAATTCTCCATTATTGATGTGATGTCCCCGGTGTTTATATTGCTCATATTGATTTGTGATTTTTACTTATTCTTCATATTCATTTTGCTGATTTCCCCCCCTACTTTTTACGTTTACTTCTTCTCT
This sequence comes from Macrothele yani, assembly GCA_039090855.1. Lineage (NCBI taxonomy): Eukaryota > Metazoa > Arthropoda > Arachnida > Araneae > Macrothelidae > Macrothele > Macrothele yani. Next base: position 124,778,866 of record CM077030.1, read on the forward strand.
TCTTATCAGTACTTGAATGCAGTGTGACTACCATTCATTACAAACTTTCAACCACCTATTAGCGACTCACTCACTCAATAGCCTAAAATTAATTCATATCAATGCTAGATCATTAATTAACAAAATCACCTTATTGGAATCACTAATTCAACTGACAACTTTAAATCTTGATATAATTTGTATTTCTGAGACTTTGTTTCCTCCATATCATTATTCATTACTAACTACAAAAATTTCCCCTTAAACAGAACTTACTCAAACGGTGGAGGGGTCGCAATTTATGTAAAAGATATTTATAATGATTTTTCCATTGTTCCAAATTTTACAGTATCGAATCAAAATGCCGAAATTTTAACTATTCATAATCAACTTATATAATTATTGTTTGCAATAGGCCACCTAACTCAAACCTTACAGCTTTCTTATCATTACTTACTGAATTATTTAACTATTCTAACCTATCAAAAAAAAAAAAAAAAAAAAACGTTTCTTATGGGGGATATGAATGTCGACTTATTACAAACCACTAATCACTCTTTTCAACTTTTACAATCTTTGAATGCGTCTGGACACAAAAACATGATTTCAGTCCCAACTCGTATAACTGCTACCTCGCAAACCTTGATTGATCTGTCTATCACAAATGTATTAACTGAGACTACTATTTCAAGGGCCTTAGAGTACGATTTTAGTGATCATCTTCCTATATTTACAATTTACCCTCTTAAACAACAAACCACTACACCTAAAGACTACTACATTTTTAGACAAATTAATAATACAAATATGGAAAGTTTTAAAACTCAATTAGCTGACATTACCTGGAACACTATTTTGGATCATGGCTATGCAAATAAAAATTACGAGTCGTTCAACACAATTATTACAGAGCTTTATAATCAATCTTTTTCCAAAAATTGTTAAACAACATAAACTAAAGAAAAGAATTCGTAAGCCATGGATTACCACTGCTTTATTAAAAAGAATAAATAAAAAAAATAACCTCTTTTCGAAATTCATTGAAAGTAAACTACCTCAGGACTTCCAAAACTTTAAGACTTTTCGAAATAAACTTAACAGTGACATTCGGTGCATTAAGCGTACCTACTATCTCAGCATATTTTCACATAACTCCCCAAAACTAACATGGAAACATTTAAATTTGCTAATGGGCAAAAATGCAGTTCCAACGGTTCCTCAATACTTAATAGATTCTAATAACTTTAAGCTAACAGACAAACAAGAAATTACAAATGCATTAAATGAACATTTTACTTTATTTCCACAAATACTAAAACATAATTTAATTACCTTAAATATTCCTTTCACTGCCTACCTAGGGAGCACACACAGATCTAGCAATTTTCAACTTACTGAAATTACTGAAACGGAACTTTTAGAAGAACTTGACCACATAAATTCTAGCTCTGGCCCTGGATATGATGATCTTCAACCATTTATTATAAAAAGTGTCGTTAATCTCATTCATGATCCTCTATGATTTATATTTAATGATATATTCCAATCTGGTTAATTTTCCTGATCTACTTAAAATAACAAAAATAATCCCAAAATACAAATCTGGATCAATAAATGATGAAAACAATTATCGCCCTATAGCCAATTTATCAATTTTCGCTAAATTTTTGGAGAGATTAATCTATAACAGATTAAACTTGTTTATTCATAATCTAAATATTGTCCATCCGAATCAACATGGTTTTCAATCAGGTAATTGAACTGAATCAGCCTTATTATATCTACAATATACAGTCCAACATAATTTTGATCTTAACTTAAATACTATCGCTTTATTTTTGGACCTGTCAAAAGCTTTTGATAATATAAACCATAATATCTTACTACACAAGTTACACACTATTGGAATAAGGAACAATGAACATTCTCTTCTCAAAAGTTATTTATCAGGTAGGCAACAATATACTCACATTAACCAACATCAGTCCTCTCTTAAATCCATACCAACTTGGTGTTCCACAAGGCTCAATTTTAGGACCTCTACTATTTAGTATATACATTAACGATATCTTTATTTCCATAAATGATATTGATCTCCTTCTTTATGCTGATGACATAACCATTCTCACGTCATTTAAGTTAACGACTAACACTATTTCAAATATTAATACTCAATTTAATAACATCTCAGATTGGCTAAATTCCAATGAACTAATAATAAGTACTACCAAAACAAAATCTTTAATCTTTTCAAAACAAAATATTTAAGAACCACGTTCTATCACATTATCTATCAATAATACAAATATAGAACAGGTTAATTCCTTACTTTATTTGGGGATTACTTTAAATAAGGACCTTAGGTGGAACCAACATGTGGACAATCTTCTTCTTAAACTCTCTAAAAACATTGACGTTATCAGTACGGTTTTCACAAACCTTACGTATAAAACACTAATTCAATTATATTATACCATGTTTCAGACTCACATTAATTATGCTATCTTATCGTGGGGACAGACGACTAAATATAATATTTAAAAACTACAAATTCTGCAAAACAAATATATAAGATTAATTGACCTAAAATTTGATAGAAATACACCACTATCACTATATATTAACACAAGAGTTTTTCCAAATAAATACAACATTCTTACGATTAACCAACTATATAACTTTATTATTGGGAAAATTATGTTCAAGCGAATTAAGAATAATTTACACACTAACATCATACAAATTGTACCACAGATACACTCACGTGACACACGTACTGAATTACATATTCTGCCCATTCATCCGAAGACTGAGACCATGAAGCAGAGTATAAATTATACTGGCCCACACTACTGGAATTCATTACCGACGGAACTGACTTCTTTAAGTAACTTTGACCTTTTTAAAAAAAAAATTAAAACACTACATAATGACTTGCGACTCCTCAAATTGATGATTGCAGTGGAGGAGAACTGTGATTATTACTATGATTAGTATACCTCAATTTAAATTGATTTTCAATGGTATCACTGTAATGTTTATCATCTTTTCATATATCATAATTTTTTTATTTTTTTTTTGAGACACTGTTTTGTACGTAACTTTAACTCCTGACTTAAATGTATAATTTGTGTGGGGAGCATGGGACCCAGTCAGGCCTAGCTGGCCTTTTTCCCCTGCTTCCTTGCTGTGCTTTTTTCATTTGATATTTTTGTAACACTGGCTTTCGCTCAGCAAAATAAATGAATTGAATTGAATTGAATTTTTTCCGATTTTCACATTTTCATCCTTGGGAACGCATTAATTGTAGAGAAATGGCTACATAAGTTTGCCCATTGGAAATACAAGGCAAAGATTTTTAGGTGGATCCACTTTAAAAGCTAGCAAGTCAGATGTTTTTTTTTTTTTTTGATTGGAGGTTTAACGACCACCGTGATCAACTCAATGGGCTATAAGCAGTCGTCGCCCGTCCCTAATTTAGGGTCACTGGTTCCAGGGAAGGGAGAGAGCCAGTGCCATAAGACAAACACAACATCCATACCTCACCGGGATTCGAACCCGGACCTCTTACGGACGAATAATCAGAGGCCATCGCTTAGACCACTGCGCCACCGGGGCGGCTGTCGCAGTTCTTTTGTATGCCTTCATTGTCTTGATTTTTTTCCTTTTAAAAGGCACTCTTAATTTAGGAAATGGAAAGTAGTCACATCGTGACAAAACTGAAGAGAAATAACAGCTTGATTTATGGGGCGCAGTGGTCTAAGCGCTGGCTTATGACCATTCGTCCAAGAAGGGTCCGGGTTTGAATCCCGGTGAGGCATGGTTCTTGTGTTTGTCTTACGGCACTGGCTGTCGCCCTTGCCTGGAGTCAGTGGCCCTAAATTAGGAACGGGCGACTATTTATAGCCCATTGAGTTGCTCACGGTGGTCGTTAGACCTCCAATTAAAAAAAAATCCTGAAGAATAGGAGATGGCTGAATACACACAATTGTTCGCGTGCCATAAATTGCTGTACTCTACTCTGTGTGCGGGTGCGTTATCGTGAAGAATGACCAATTGCCCGTTTTTTTACTCAGGCCTAACACGAACAATCAATCCTCTTCCACAATCGTTCCAAAATGGATATGCAAACAATGCCAGTGACAGTTGTACCTTCAGGAATGAACTCGTGATGAAGATCTCGCTTGAGTCGTAAAAGCACACAAGCATTGTCTTGATTTTAGACTTCTGTAGCGTGATCTTCTTTCCTTTTTGGGTGACTGTGGCGACTTCCAACTACAGAGTTGCGACAATGCTTTGGAGAAAAATTTCCATTGTTTCTGCAGTCGCTAGGATGTCTCGTGCTTGTTTCTGGTAGTCTGAAAAAGCATGAGGAACAAAACGAGCACAAACGTTTTTCCCCCCACCCAAATCTTGCAACAGGAGCGTAACTAGGGCGGGGCAGCAGCTCAAGAGAGGGCGCAAATGTCACTGCTTGCAATTTGATTAAAACTGGAACTTTTGCTGCAGTTTCTGGTACACTCAGAATTCGAATTTCTTCCTCAAAATGTTCAGGAGTTGTTAGTTGCTCACATTCGGAAAATGAAGGTGCAGCTCTATATATAGATCAACTGAAGAAGAACCACTGCCTTTGTCGAAAGCAACGGGGCCCGCGGTATTTCTTTAGTCGGATGGAGACTGCACTTACGCTGCAAGATAAGGATGTCGTTCACATCCTTGAAGATTCTCCGCGGACAATCCAATCATTACTGTGGCTGCGAGTCACGAGTGCTACATTCGGTATTAAAAATGTGGTACCGAAGGTCGGAACTGCAAAAATGTGTACAAACACAGCTTGATTGTGCCTCCCGGATTGATTGTAACAGTATTTGGGTATGACGTTAATTTTGTTTTTTCGAGCAATGTATGCCTGTATGCATGTGTTTGTGTGTGGGCTTTTTAGGAAAATGGGGGCACAATATTTTGTGGTTTGCCGCGGGCGTACAAATGCTTAGTTACGCCTCTGTCTTGTACTAAATTTGACAAATCGTCTCCTTATTAACCCGAGCACCATCTTCAAGATCACACAAAAATTATTTTTTATCCTTTCGTGAACTTTCTCAATGAGTTCAGACGTGAGCACTGAAATCGGGCGTCCGGGCATTTCTTCATTTTCCAAATCTTCCGGCTTATCCTTGAAAGTCGCATATCATTGAAATATTTGCGCACGTGATAGGCAATTAACCCCATGCAAACGACGAAACAATTTAACTGCCTAATGAGATGCAAATTTATCGATTTTTAAACAAAACCCGATGTTTACTCTCTGCTTCATGACAGAGCGTGACAATGTTTTTCCACCGAATGACGTCATGCATAGCTTATATAATCATCTCCGCAATTCTCACGCAAACGTTGTTGACAACGCATAACTGATGAATGACATCAAAAAACTATGCCTTCCCGACCCGTGTGTTTTTCCGGGTTATTTTTTTTTAAATCAGTCTGTGGTGAACTTTCACAAAATATTTAAGGTGTGGGTCATGTGGTGCACTTCCCAAAAAGTGCACCACATGACACACACCTTAAACTTTAGCTCGACAGCAAGAGTTCAAGCAACCAATGAGCATGCGCAGTTTCCCTGTTCCGTCGCCGTTGATGACTGGTTCGTATATATATATTTTTTCGTTTAGGAGTTTAACAACCACCATGAGCAACTCGGTGGGCTATAAGCAGTCACCCGTCCCCAATTTAGTGCCACTGGTTCCAGGAAAGGGAGAAAGCTAATGTCGTAACACAAACACAACTTCTGTATTTCACTGGGAATTTGAACCCAGACCCCATCTCGGACGAAAGCAGATCTTAGACTATTACTCGACCGGTGCGGTTATTTTCATGAAGTTATTTTCATGTCCATGCCGGGACGTTTGCAACACGTCCCGGCATGGACTCGACAAGACACCTGAAGCGTTGGGAAGCCATACGGATCCACGACCCCTGAACAAGCTCCCACAGTTCACGAAGATTTGATGGAGAGGGTCGAAGCCTCGAACATCTCTCTCGATGGCATCCCAGATGTGCTCGATGGGATTGAGGTCAGGTGACCTAGCGGGCCAAGGAAACGAGGTCACGTCGGTGGAGTGTTCATCCAACCATTCGGATACAATTCAGGAGCGATGGCGCGATGCATTCTCTTGTTGCAGGATGAGGTCCCCAGTGGGATGCTGAGGACGCACAAACGAGAGCAAATGGTCGTCCAGGATATTCTGGTAATGTTGACCTGTGAGGGACGATGTCACACGTATCAGGGGTCCCATTTCAGTCCATAACAGTCTCCAGACGAGAATGCCACCCCCACCAGCTTGAAGAGTACCCTTGCTGGCAAGAAGGATCCATCGCTTCATGTGCTTTGCCCCGTACTCGTATCCGTACATCCGCCGCATGTACCAACGTGAATATAGACTCATCAGTCCAGGCAACATTTCCCCACATGTCTAGGGTCCAGTGGTGATGTTCCCGCGCCTATGCTAATCTTTGCACCCTGTGATGTGCGGTCGTCAGCGGTAGCCTCGTGGGACGATAGCTTCTGTACCCCATAGCGAGGAGATGGTTCTGGATGGTGTGGCTGCTTACACGTTTTTGTGCACCAGCGTTAAATTGCCGAGTGATTTCTTGCACTGTGGCCTGTCTATCCGCTGTTACAATGCGAGCTAGCCGACGATGACCCCGCTCATCCACACGCTGTTGTCCACGGCAGTTGGCCCTTACAGGGATGATTTTACCGGATTCGATGTACTCACGGTGCACCCGTGACACAGCGGATCGTGGAAATCCCAGTGCCTGCACGACTTCCGAGATGGAGTGACCCATTCGTCGGGCCCCGACAATTTGCCCACGATAAAATGCGCTTAGACCCTTCGTCTTACCCATACTACATCCGACTCTTACTGATTCCCGTCGCATCACTCCTTATATTGTCGGATCGCTGCATACGTCATGTCGTTTCCGTTTCCAGGGCCGCCCACAGCGCCACGTTTGCATAACGCCAGCTGTCGCTTATTCAATTGCTCTTCAGTGCATAGTACTAGTGAGCTGCGTGGCATGTGCCCTTCTTGCACTAGATTTAACACGTTACTGAAAACACGTTATTTTAATCTGCTGTGAATGTGCGTGCGCATGGGTCACATGACTAATTTTTAGTGAAATAGACTCTACATGGCAGCAGCTATCAGATACATACCTTAACTCAAATTTGACTCATATGTGGCATGTGCACATGGTATTTTACTACATGTGGCATGGTATTTTACTACAGCGATATGCAGCAATTTTCAATAAAAACCTTTTTTGTAGTTCAGGCACATGTTAACAGACAGACTGCTCAGCAATCTTTCACTAAATATATTGCATACTACGAGAAAAGGATTGATTTGTATTACAGAAACAGAATGAGTCATTTTTGCTGCGAGATGGAAAAGTGTTACGAGGTTTTAAGTTTTACGAGACCATGCCCATTATAAACGTAATTTAACTTTTCTTATTATGTATTTCTTTTTGTCTATATATACTTTTGCTTATTTCTTTTGATCTTGACTATTTCACGACCAGCTTGTGCCATATTAAAGACAAAATATAACCTTAGGAATAATAATGCTGTTTGGAAACTCAATTTTTTTATTTTTACACACAGACATTCATCCATAAACTGAAAGAACGTACAAAATTATGAGCTCAACATGCTCCGACCTAACTGAAGTTGTCTTCATTAGGGGCAAGTTATATTTTCTTTAGGACTCGCTCATGATGAAGATATAACTTCAGTATTAAGTCCTACGGCTTCAACAAAATAATCACTTACGTCTTCATTAGAACTTGCTCTTGATGAAAACACAACCCTTGTAGTTAGCAAGTTCTTTTTCATCAAGTACCTACCAAACTAAACGTATGTCTTCTTTAGGACATACTCCTGATAAAGACATAACTTCAGTAGTTAGCAAGTTGTACGTCTTCATTAGACGTAGGACTTACTCATGTCTTCATTAAGACTTCCTTCGGATGAAAACATAACTTTTATAATTAACAATGTGCTTTTTAACTAATTCAGAGCTTACTAATGTTATGTATTCACTTGTTCCTGATAAAGACATAACTTTGGTAGCTAGCAAGTCCTACATCTTCATCAGACGTAGAACTTACTTATGTTTTGATCAGGACTTGCTCATGATGAAAACATAACTTTAGTAGTTAGCAAGTTCTTTTTTATTAAGTACCGACTTAACTAAAGCTTCATTAGGACTGGCTCCCGATGAAGACATGCTTTTAGTTAGTTTGCAACATGTTGAGCTTATAATTTTGAAAGTTTAAGTATTTTTTTTTGATTGAAGGTTTAAAGACTACCGTGGGCAACTCAATAGGCTATTAGCAGCCTCCCGTCCCTAATTTAGCGCCACTGGTTCAAGGGAAGGGAGAGAGCCAGTGCCGTAAGAGAAACACAACATCCATGCCTCACCGGGATTCGAAGCCGGACTCCTTCCGGAAGAATGATCAGAAGCCATCGCTTAGACCACTGTGACACCGGGGATGCATTTTTACGAATTAAGTTTTGTGTGTAAAAAAGAAATGATCGTTTCCAACCAGCATTATTATGACATCACATACGGAAATGCTTTACGAATATAAACCTTAGGAATGTTTCCTCTGGGAACACAAAATGCGTAGATATTTTTAGACATAATTCTATAAAGGATTCAAGAAAATAATTCAAAGACATGACAAGAAGGGAAGTAAAGTAATTACTCAGACACGAAGGTTACCGTGTATTACTAAATCCTTGGGTGTTTTGACCTGTTTGCTGTATACAAGACAGTTTTTTCCCTTGAGCAAACTGAAGAAAGCTAGAAATTAATTTGTTTATTAAAATGAGTTTAGATATAATACTAGACAGGTAACATTCTCAGGTTTTTGGTAAATAAAGATAAGTGAACAATATTCAGACTCTGATACCAATACAATGAACTCAGGTGAAATAAAAACCCTTTCATCGAGAAAAAAATAGGCGAAATCAATGAAATAAAAGCAATGTCTGAAGAATATTTCTCGCTGAAATACAAGGTGTGCGTTTTCCATGAAACTGCATCGATGACGAAAATGGAAGACGCTTAACCGAAACGTGAGATAAAAAATACAAAAGACATTATTCGCTTCCCATGAAAGTGACAGCTTCTGAACGATTTTGAGATAATGATATACTCTCAGCTGTGTACTTATGCAAACCTCGCCGTTTATTTTGCCTATGACTCGTGTCAGAATCCTAAGAAATACGTCTAGTTATTAACGCAAAAGTTACCAAAGTTTTCTTAAGTAAATTCAGATGTTATTCCAACAGCAACACTTAATGCAGTAAACGGAAAACTTTAAAAAGACCGTAAAGTAATCACAGACATGTCAAAATCAGAAATATTTCGCCAAAGGAACTACACCTTTTACAGATTAAAAATACTTTTCATCAAGTATCGCCAATATTTATGGAAGACTCAAGACTTTCAAACACTACACTGTAAAGGAAAAACATTTTGAGATCACCTGCAGTGGCGTATACAGGATGCTGGTTTGGGAAGGGTTTAGCGAAAAAAATCTGGTAGGCTCTGTCGGATTATGGCCGTAAGGTTTTACGTGAATACGTCTCGTTAGCGCATAGTATTTATTTGGGTCTAGTAAATAAAAGAAAGACAAATTCAGTAGTCAATTAAAAGTTTATTAATCATTGGTCTATGGTAAGAGAAGAAGGATACAAATGGCATTCAAGATACATCTATGTTTCTAGTGAATGTCAGGTCGATACAAGTATTGCTGAGTGTGGTCGAATCAGTAGTAACTCAGACAAAAACTCAGTAACTTAGACGTAACTCTAACTCAGTGTGGTCGTAACTCAGACGAAACTAGCGTTGCATGAAATCAATGAGAGCTAGATTTCGCGACACATCAACGTTGAAGTCGACGGTGATGATGATGATTTTGCAGCCCCGGTGGCGCAGTGGTCAAAGCGATGGCCTCTGATCATTCGCCAGAAAGCGGTCTGGGTTCGAATCCCGCTGAGGCATAGATGTTGTGTTTTGTCTTACGGTACTGGCTCTCTTCCTTCCCTGGAACCAGTGACCCTAAATTAGGGACGGGCGACTGCTTATAGCCCATTGAGTTGCTCACGGTGGTCGTTAAACCTCCACAAAAAAAGGATGATCTGCGTTTCCAAATCAAGCTCCAAGTCTGGGATGATTTTCTTCATACTTTCAGACTATTCAAATAGCATCGTCGTTTCCGTGTTCCGAAGCATGGGCAGCATTATTTCATGCTCCACGTCCATGGGCTCGTTCGTCGCTGTTGCCAAAGTGCTCGCGCCGTCGTTCGCGCGCTGTGCCGCGGCAATTTTCTTTCGCTCCAGATACTTTCTCACGCGTAATTCCGTGGACATTGCGGTATTTATCGAAATCGATATCGAAATCTGACGAGTTGGTCTTCCGCGTAGACTACGTTCGATGTATTTCTGCTTGGCTTTTCGACGAGTATATGCCGACATTGTGAATTTTTTGAATTTTTCAACGGCGATCCAAAGTTTCATAACCAACACTTTATTCGATTCCCTTCTAAAGTTTTAAATCCACAGATCTTGACGTTAGTTTTCGTTTGAGACCAATGTCGACGTCGTAATGCCTTGCGGTCCCGAGTTATACTGATTTGAAATTTGCACGGCGCAGCGGAAAGTCCCCATAACCACGCCTCTTTCCCCTTCCCCACTTTTCGCCGCGCGAACTCAAGGTCACTAACAAGTCTTTGTTCCCTTAACTATCAAATGACTCTAGGTTGGTTTGGTTCGCGTAGATATTATAGAAATTATTAGACCAAACTGGTTTTCTTTTTGTAGGTTTAACGACCACAGTGAGCAACTTAATGGGCTATAAGCAGTCGCCCGTCCCTAATTTAGGGCCACTGGCTCCAGGGACTGGAGAGAGCCAGTGCCGTAAGACAAACACAACATCCATGTGTCACCGGGATTCCAACCAGGACCCCTTTCGAACGAATGATCAGAAGCCATTGACAGACCTCTGCGCCTCTGGGGGATCAGACCTCTGCGCCCCTGGGGGCCGACCGAACTCGATGCCCATGTTTTCGTAACGCCCAACTTTCCGTACTGGCCACCTAGTACTGGTCTGATTTTAAAGACGTTTTCACGTCCAAAACCAAATGTCTTCCTGGAAATAGAGTTGCAGGCGATTTTTTTAAAAGGGACTAATGAATTTTGATTAATCAGTTTAAATGTTTAGTCGATTCACACCCCAACGATGCGTGGTATAAGCAATCTTAAAAATAAACAATTCCCCAATTTCTCCCTCTCTCGTCCGCCCATGGCGGTAGAGTTCCGCAAAGACGACTGGTCGTTCTTCAAGATTTCTGGCAACTTAATGCAGCCGGATTGCCATTTTTCTGCTGCTATACGGGTAAGGGACAAAGTGTGTCCGGGGCCGACTTCACAGGGAACCATCTATGCATTCGCGTCCCGAACACAGGGATTCTGCGGAAAATCCCGGAAAAAACGCAAACTAGATGGCCAGGGATTCGAACACCCGTTAGAAACGTCAGCCTCCCTCACAACGCATAACGATTTCACCAACTGCGTTATGCCGGCGGTAATGCTCCCATTACAGTATGAAAATATTTATTTCCTGATCAAACGCAACTCAATTCGACGTGCTGTTTTAGATAGTTCATCAAGTACTGCATCAGTTGTAATCATGATACCTTTATGTACACTATATTGACAAAAGTCACCGCATACCTAAAAGAGACCAAACCCAACATAGCATTTATTCACATACATTAGTATGGTGTCGGTCCACCTTTGGCCTTAATGCATGCACTGACCCTTCGAGACATGCTTTCGACAAGGTTTTGGAACACAGCGCTTCCATTCAGTACATAATGATGCCGCTAACTGTTGCATAGTATTTGGTCTTGCTTCCAAACTTCTTATGCGGCGCTCTAATTTATCCCATAGGTGCTCTATGGGATTAAGATCAGAGCTCTGTGCTGGCCAATCCACACACGATACGAAATTATCGTCAAACCACGCCGTAACAGTCCTTGATAAATTAGAATAAAGCGATTTTGAAACCTTGCTTTATGGCTCGGTGCATTATTTTGCTGGTACCAACAAGGCTCGGTTCCATAGTATTGCCACGGAGTTGGTAAGGCGTAATTGTCCAGAAAATCGAGGTAGACGCGCTGGTTAACAGGTTTGTTCACGATAACCAATGGGTTGGGACCATATCACGAAAAACACAACCACACGAGTACTCTACCAGCTCCGAACTACACCGTAGGAACAGTACACTGTGGTAAATAGCGTTCGCCCGGCTGCTGCCATACCCACACACGGCCATTAGAATGATAGATCGTGTATCTGGATTCATAAGTCCACAGGACCCGTTTCCATTGATCTACGGTCCACGATCCACGATAAATGTTCTTTACACTATACTAAACTAGGAATAGCATTCCGAGTAGAGATGAAAGGCTTATGAGCAGCCGCACGAGCACGGTAACCCATGAAATGAAGTTTTCTGCGAATGGTTCGTGTTCATGCCGAGGTTCCAGCATTTTTACTCACCTGTACACTGAGGTCTTGTGCAGTAGTACTCTGTCGATTAGCTGTAACGACTCTCCTGAGGCTTAGTCGTCCTCCATCACTGATTTTCCTTTGGTCTGCCGGTACGTTTTGCTGCTTCAGTCATGCCATGTGCCTTCCATTTATTCAGTACATCAAAACAGTTGACTTGGGTATGTTTAAATACCTCTCGATTTCTCTTATGAACAACCCACTAATATAACACCTAACAATCTTTCCTTTGTCAAAGTCAGTTCTCTCCCGCCGCGACATTTTCACTCAACCTCACAGTGCGATATGATCGCGGTCAGCTGCAGGTTTGTTTTTATACCGTTTGCAGCTGTACCGCGCATCTTAAAAACTCAGTGGATCCGATCATTTGCTTTTGAAGGGGTGTTGGGTGACTTATGTCAATATAGTGTATATTTAATACTGATAATGCATTTAATCGATTTTCACTGATTGCATTTTGTAAATACGTTTTGAGTCATCGTAAGTTGAGAATAATCGTTCACTTACTGCGGTAGTTATTGGCAATGTTGCGAGTATTTGTAAAAGTTTTCTTACTGACGCAAATACATTTTGATCGCATATGAGAAATGCGCGGTTACCATTTTACAGAATGTCTTCAAAATTTAGAATTTGTGGCCACCACAGCTTCAGTTCTTAGATAGATTCCTCTATATTACAATCAAGGGTAAGTTCTTATTTTTCGATAAGTTCTTTGGAATTATTTTCTTGCTTAAAACCTGTCTTATTTGGCAAAAGACGCATAAAACTTTGAAAATTCGTTTTGTGCATAAGTGGTTGATCGTGAATTTGGTTTGTGACGGAATCAAGGAAAGGAATGAAGAGCGTGATGCGGTAATATTCCTCCGGAGTGTCCTTCATAATTCAACGATGAATTTGCCTTCCAGTTTGACGTGGAATACATGCTTATGTCTCGTGCGGGATTTCCCACTGTCCTGGTACTCATTAAAACAATCAAACTGAATTCTTTTTTTACGTTTTTCAACCGTTGTTTGGAAAAGCGTATACGCTCCAGTTTTTTCCGTCTGTCTGCCTGTCCGTCCGCACGATAACTCGCGTAAAAATGGTTCAATTTCGATGAAATTTTAGTATGTGGTAAGGGACAACCTAGGAAGGAACCCCACTGAAAATGTGCGAAATGGGGTCAAAGGTCAGGACATACGAGCGGGATCCCTTCCATCGCCCTTATGCGCCATAACGTACGTAAAAATGCTTCGATTGGGACAAAATTTCATCATGTTGTTCCGCAGATGTACTAAACTAGTTATGTTTATTATCATTGAAATTGGGTCAAAGATCAAGGGCACAGGAGCGAAATTTATTCCACAGCCATTATCCTCATAACTTGACTAAAAATGTTCCTATTGTGACAAAACTTTAGTATGTTGTTCCGGAGGTGTACTGAACCAATTCCGTTTAATATCATCGACATGGGGTCAAAGGTCAGGGCACAGGAGCGAGATTTATCCCACAGCCATTATCCTCATAACTTGACTAAAAATGTTTCTATTGCGACAAAACTTTAGTATGTTGTTCCGGAGGTATATTGAACCGTTTCTGTTTAATATAATCGAAATGGAGTCGAAGGTCAGGGCACAGGAGCGAGATTTATTCCGGAGCCATTATCCTCATAACTTGAGTAATGGTTTGTGGTATGTTGGAAAGCGTGTCATAAGGAATGCATTGCATGATATTACTAACTTGTTATATTTTTCACTTTAGTTGAAATTTCATTCTTTTCTATTAAAATATTTACTTTTTAAAAATGAAAACGCCTAGTCGTAGACCAGGAGAAAGGAGGGGGGGTCTGACCCCAACTAAACCCTTTTGTGGATACTCTGCTGACCCCTTGCACCTAGTATGATGATTGGATCGTTTTTTGAGGATGGCGGAAAGCGCGTGCAAGCGTCAAGGGCGTTATGAAGTTCTAACTGTGACACGTGAAGAACCAAACGGAGCTGAAAGGGTGGTTGTAACACCAATTGAAAGTTACATAGGACATCACTTCCACAATAAACAGCCCTTAATTTCTCCCGTATTTGCGAACAATACCTTTATCCCTGTAAAGTTATTGAGAACGAGGGGAAGATCCATTTATCCTTTTTTTCCCTTAGTTGCTTGTCTCAACAAAAGTTTCAGAACAAAACGAAATCTATCGAAACTACTGAAATTCAGCTTTACGTTTCTAAATTCAATATTAATGAGAAAGGAACCGATTATCAGACCTTGAAGGTACTAACATTTTTTCCTTAATGCAACTCGTAATGTATCTTAATCGTTTACAAAAGTATCAAATTTAAAACAATATACGAGAGTCATTTCAAAAGGTTTGCACACTGTGGGTTATCTCTTGAAAAACGAATTTATTTGACAACATTCTTTTACAGGCCTTCCAAGTTATCTCCATGTTTCTTTATGACAGTGGCCCAACGTTTGGGCAAGTCTTGTATTGCAGTCAGCACACCTCCATTGTTGAGGCGTCGAATTACTTGGGTCACCGCATTAATCGTACTGAATCGTTTCCCGCTGATTGGCTTCTTCAGTTTTGAGAACAAGTTATAGTCTGGTGGGCTCATGTCAGAACTGTATGACGTGTGGGGAAGCAATTACCATCCTTACATTTCCAAAATATCTCTAAATGTGCGGGCAACATGCGGTCTCGTGTTGTCGTGTAAAATGGTGACACCAGTTTTGAGCATGTCGGGCATTCTTTGGTGAATCTTTGGGCGCAAAATATTTTGTAGAAACCTTGGGTAGTATAGTACACTGAAGAGCAATTGAATTAGAGATACCTGTCTAGTAACGTGTGGCACCACCTTTCGCCCTGATGACGGCGGAGATTCGTCTCGGCATTGGCTCGACAAGACACAGGAAGCGTTAGGAAGCCATACGGATCCACGACCCCTGAACAAGCTCCCACAGTTCACGAAGATTTGATGGAGGGGGTCAGAGCCTCGAACATCTCTCTCGATGGCATCCCAGATGTGTCCTAGCTGGTCAAGTAATCGAGGTCACGTCGGTGGAGTGTTCATCCGACCATTCGGATACAATTCGGGAGCGATGGCACGGTGCATTGTCTTGTTGCAGGATGAGATCCCCAGTGGGATGTTGAAGACGTACAAACGGGAGCAAATGGTCGTCCAGGATCTTCCGGTAACGTTGATCTGTGAGGAACGATGTCACACGTACCAGGGGTCCCATTTCAGTCCACGTAAACAGTCCCGAGACGAGAATGCCACCCCCACCAGCTTGAAGAGTACCCTGCTGGCAAGAAGGATCCATCGCTTCATGTGATTTGCACCGTACTCGTATCCTGCCATCCGTCCGTATGTACCAACGTGAATCTCGACTCATCAGTCCAGGTAACATTTTTCCACATGTCCAGGGTCCAGTGATGATGTTCCCGCGCCCATGCTTAATCTTCGCACCCTGTGAATGTGCGGTCAGGAGCGGTACCCTCGTGGTACGATGGCTTCTGTACCCCATAGCGAGATGGTTCTGGATGGTGTGGCTGCTTACACGTTTTTGTGCACCAGCGTTAAATTGCAGAGTGATTTCTTGCACTGAGACCCGTCTATCTGCTGTTGCAATGCGAGCTAGCCGACGATTACCCCGCTCATCCACACGCTGTTGTTCACGGCAGTTGGCCCTTGCAGGGATGGTTTTACCAGATTCGATGTACTCACGGTGCACCCGTGACACAGTGGCTCATAAAACTCCCAGTGCCTGCACGACTTCCGAGATGGAGTGGCCCATTCGTCGGGCTCCGGCAATTTGCCCACGATGAAATGCACTTAGATCCTTCGTCTTACCCATACTGCGTCCGACTCTTACTGATTCCCGTCGCATCACTCCTTATATTGTCGGATCGCTGCATACGTCATGTCGTTTCCGTTTACAGGGCCACCATCAGCGCCACATTTGCATAACGCCAGCTGTCTCTAATTCAATTGCTCTTCAGTGTATTCCGCTGTTACCGTAGTTGGGCACTTTGTCTGTTGCTATCACTCCAACCTTGTCATAGGCTATAATCATCATTAGCTTAACCTTCGATTGTTGGCTACGGAATTTCAGGATGTTTCCGCTGAGAGGACAAGGATTTCAGTTCTGGTTCAAATTCTTGTATCGAGGTTTCGTCTGTAGCAACAATTTTGTCCAGAAATTGCTCACCTTCTGTCTTGTACAGCTGAAGCAATTCTGCGATCCCTTCGCGAACTGCTTGCTGCTCTTCACTTAGATTATGCAGAACACATTTGGCAGCCACTTTTCTGATCTGTAATTTTTCAATTAGGATTCTGAAAACCGAAGCGGTAGACATGTTTACTTCATTTGCAATCTCTTCACATGTTTTCCGTCGATTTTTTACCAAAATTCTGTTGACGATAACTACAGAAATGTCGTCCGTTGCATCTGATGGCCGGCCGCTTCTTGGGTCGTCTTCGATGCTTTCCAGACCTTGGCGGAAACGAGAAGTCCAATGTGACACCGTGCTGCGATCCACTTAACTAATCCCACAAACGTCACACAAAACATTATGAATTTCGGAGTTTCAATCTTAACCTAAGATCATTGGTCGCTACGCCAGATCTGACCTGACTCACTTTCTTCCTCCACTTCTAGACAGAATGTTTCGGAACAGGAAAAAATTAGCTAGCAAACGTAGATACAACTTTGTATACTGAAGTCTGACGCACAACTGGCCCAACGATTAGAGCGATTGAATCGTCCTACGGGCAGCGCCTGCGCAGTGTGAAACTACGTATATATTCCTATTTAACGATAGCAGCACCCAGAAATTTAGATCCTCTACAGTCATCTCCCAGACGCTTGAACTTTGTAGCGGTACACGACTTCCATTTGTATGCAATAGCTTTTGAGCTTTTGCACTATCTCGTGCCCGATTTTACTCTCGAGGAGTGGCATGCTGAATTTACTTCTTCCTCTGTTTTAATTTTTCTCTCTTGCCAGATTTTACTCTCGAGGAGTGACGTGCTAAATCTAGTTCTTCCTTTGTTTTAATTTTTCTCTCTTGCCAGATTTTACTCTCGAAGAGTGGCAGGCTGAATTTCGCTCTCCCTCTATTTTAATGGGTTCTTTCTATTACGCACGACTTTACTGACCCTCGGGTGATTTTCTCTTTACTCCCCCTCCCTAGCTGGAAGGTTTAAACAAAGGCCAAATACTGCTATTCATGATGAAGCTGAAGGTACATTCGGGTATTCTTCTCATACATGTCACAACCAAGCACATCATCATATCATTAAGCGTTTTTCTGGGATTCAGAGGTTAGCTCCACAAAGAAATACAAACTACCAGGGAATTTTTACTTACTGTTGCGGTATCAAACTTCTCCATTTACAGCGATCTTAATACACAACTCGGGCTTCACCGACATCCATCACACGCCGATCTTCTATACTTCATAGTCATAATCTTTTCCTTGTGCAGACACTCGTGAATTTGATCCTTCTATGACTTCCTTGGCCTTTCCTCTGCCTTTCCTTCCTGCCACTTGGGTTAAAAGATTTTCTTAGTAAGCATCTCATCACTCATTCTTTCAACATGCCCAAACCACCGAAGCATATTAGTCTGCACCTTGCTAACAACATTTTGCTTCACATTACACAACTGCAACACATTTTCATTCCTCACACAATTAGAACGTGTCTTGCCACAACCGCTCAAGTAAGTAACTAATTTTTCCAGCACACAGACGACTCCTATGCTTCTTCTGTAGTACCTAGATTTCACTGCCATGTATCAGAGTAGGAACAATTAAACTTTCATACACAGCCATGCGGGATTCTCTTGAACACCCATCATTCCTGTGAAAACCTCTCAAAGCAGACATGACTTTCAATGAAGAATTTATTCGCCAACTGATTTCACAATCCAATTTGTTCTCTCTGTAAAACATGCTACCTAAAGGGAAAATCGTGTAGGTAGCATGTTTTACAGAGAGAACAAATTGGATGGTGAAATCAGTTGGCGAATAAATTCTTCATTGAAAGTCATGTCTGCTTTGGGAGGTTTTCACAGGAATGATGGGAAAATCGTGTAGGGGCCGCATGTGGCCGAGTGGGCAACGTTCGTGACTGCCACGGAAAGGACCTCAGGTTCGATCCCAGGCAGGTACGAACGCTCGATCCACTAAATATCCGCCGTACGTCGGATGGGCACGTTAAGCCGTCGGACCACGGGTACTGCCCCCCCAGTAATAAATAAGGGTGTCTTCCTCCCCCTTTTCTACTTCGCTTCCGTGTCACTTTCCTATCGGGCACTCTAGTCCAAATCTCCTAGCTTCCTATTTCTAAGGGTTGTTTAAGACCTGGGGTCAGACACTCCCTTCCTAAAATCCTCTACATATGATCATGAAAATCGTGTAGGCTTAGGCCTCTAGTACACGAGACGGCTTTGGCCATGGCCTCCTTGCTCGTGAGAACACCTTTACAAAGAAAAGCAAAAAAAAAAAAAACTTTTATTGTATTTATTAGCCTTTTAAAAAGTTGCTGGTTCGTTTTTGTATAGACGGGTGCATGAGTGTAGATTCCAAAGGAGTATAACGAAGAAAACCGAACTACTGGATTCGCCTTTCTTGGATGCATGTGTTTTTTCATCATGTGTGAATGCTGTAATGATTTTTTTTTTTTGCATTGAATTTGATGATTTGGACATAGTTGCCAAATGTAAAGTAATATTAACAACGGTATTTGAATGGAACTCTGTCGTTGTTTAATTAGTTGCTTCATTAACATAAAACTGTGCGTGTATGCATACATTTACTTATGTTCACCTTTCAAAATTGTAGTAGATTATGCTACTAATTTCCAACGGTTTGCATGTCTGAAGGCATGGTACATGTATGCGGATGTGAGCAGAAGAATTCCCGGTTGACTTTATGTGCCAATACCTCACTTCATGTGCAATAGGAATGGTCTTATGTGTAGGAATGGTCCTGGGTGAGGTAATGACACATAAAGTGAACCGACAATTCTTCTGCTAACCAATTGTTAGAAAGTTACATATTTTCATTTCACGTGTTATTTGTCACCTGACCATGAATAATTAATTTTCCAAAGCCAAAATGGTAGAAAATAATAGTTTAACGACCAAGACCTTAAAATCTTGGGCCGCTTAGAATACCGTAAGATCTCCAGAATCTCTCCCCACTTTTCCAGAATCTCTCCCCACTGCTTTCCAAGTTAACAAAAGATTTAGCCTTTGGTCATCATACGAAACTTCAGATCAATAGTCTTGATTTATAATAACCTTTCAACGTTTCTCGGGGATGATCACATCATTCTTCCACGGAGAAGGCATGCAATGCCCTGAAAATAAATTATATCGCGCCGGCAGATAACAACTCCTGCTTTATTTATTTGTTTAGCGACAATTAACGGTTACTGACGGTGATTTCTGCTAATCCGGAAGTGGCTGCACAGATTCAAAGAACACGTGTGGGTAGGAAATCATGCCTACTTTAGACGGGCATTTTCGGGCAGTCGTGGTAGTTCGGATGAAAGAGCTTTTCGGGCGCTTTGGGCGTTATGGTCGTTAAAGGGCTAAATTCATGGAGAAGAGCGAATAAATGCAGAAGGGAAGATCAGCGCCTCTACAGGATAGCTTCTCAGCAACCACGATATCTGGCTAAGGATACTTTGACAGCCATCCATCGATGGCTTCGAGAGATAGGATATTTTCCGCCTGTTCCTGTAGAATGGAGTCCATTCAATCGTGTCTGAACACCTCCTTTAGAGCAGCAGGTGTTGAAGATGATGGTGGAAAATCCAAGAATCTGCATAAGAGTAGTAGCGGCAGAAGTAGGTGTTTAACATTCAGCTGTGTGGAGAATTTGCAGTCAGAAACAATTCTACTCATATGACGTGTGAATTACATGCCCTCTCAGCAGCTGGGTTTCATCCACAAGTCGTGTTTTCCCAGTGACTTCCCTAGGAGGATATTATACCTGATTTTATCAATAAGGCGCTTTTCACCGATGAATCGCAGTTCATAATAAACGGTATTGTAAATTCTTATAACATTCACCACAGACAACTGGAAAATCCTTATGCAATAACCCAGTCTTGGAAATATTGGAGTTTTCATGTGAACATGAAAACGCCAATACTTCCACGGAGAAGGCGTGTAGAACGTGTTTCGCGAGATAGCGCTGTTGATGTAAACCTAATTTACACTGTTTTCTTTCCACCAACACTCAATAGCTGAAATAAATGCATTTCATGGAGGCGAAACTATCTACATTGCTGGAAGACGTTCTACACGCCGTCGTATGTTGTTTATGGAGGATGAAGCTTCTGCAGGCCGTCCCGGTGGCGCAGTGATCTAAGTGCTGGCTTCTGACCATTCATCCGAGAAGAGTCCGGCTTTGAATCCTGGTGAGGCATGGATCTTGTGTTTTGTCTTACGGCACTGGCTCTCTCCGCCTTCCCTGGAGTCAGTGCTCCTAAATTAGGGACGGGTGACTGCTTATAGCCCATTGAGTTGCTCACGGTGGCCGTTAAACTTCCGATAAAAACAAGCTCCCACAGACTTCATTTAGCCTATCTTTATCTCAATCACAGGTATCCTGCTCATTGAATTGGTTGGAGTGAACTAACTGCTTGTGGCCGTTGGATTTATTCTTACGGGGGACACCTTAAAGCTTGAATTAACCTTTATGGGGACACCTTTCCGCTATACTGACTTCTAATACACACGCTCTTTACGAATGAGTTGATGATAACTTTCAACGAATTCAGAACACTCCGAGGCTTTTCGATCATATTCGATAATCGATGAAAAGACGACGTGAGGCGTACATTGGTGCTCAGAGAGCAAATTTTGAACACTAGCTCGCCGTCCCGGTGGGGCCGTGGCCTAAACGATGGCTTCTGATCATCCTTCCGATATGACTCAGGGTTCAAATCCTGGTGAGGGATGGATTTTGTGTTTGTCTTACGGCGTTGGCTCTGTCCCTTCCTTGGAACCGGTGGCCCTAAATTAGGAACGGAAGACTGCTTATAGCCCACTGAATTACTCATGGTGGTCATTAAAGAAAAGCACTAGCTTAATTATAGACTTATATATATATTTTTTTGACCACTTACAGTGTGATGTAATAATTAAAATAAAAGCAAATTAATTCCATTGGCGTTCTAACTTGCACTCTCAAAATGTGCTATAACCCGGAAGGGAAGAGGTTTTGTTAGAGTGTTCGCAGGAACCTTTTTCATCACTATGCGCATTTGAACACAATTCCAAAGTCAAACTAAACTTTTTGGAAGCACCCTGTATTTGGGTCAGAATTACGCTATGTGGTGTTGCTAAGTTTCGAGTTTTCTAGGACTTCCCATAGATGATATACAGTAATTTCCGAAAGGAACTTCAAAGGCTGAAATAAAGCTCAGTGGATTTTGACTTGATGTTAAACATCTTGAAAATTCGTTGAATTATAATTAATTTCCACGATATTTATCACCGTTTACTTTGTTACTACATCTATTTAACCCTTTCAGCGGCCTATGTATGTGAACCAAATGGCGCCGAAATTTTCTGCGCTCCCCAAACCAAAATGTTTGCATACCGGCTGAGTTTTATGGAAGCTACGGTAAAACAATTTCTTCCCCCTCTCATATCAGCAGTTCCGATCATATAGGCTCGCTTTTAGATCTTTTTTGTCTGCTCCATGAACCAAGATATGAGAAGGGTGGCTAGTTTCCCTGTCATGAACAATGTACCGCTGGGTAGGAACAAGTGATTCGAACATCATCTCCTTCCTTCCTTAGATTAGTAGGCAGTTATTCAGAACCATTTAGTGTCAATAACCCACCTAAACGATCAATTTAAAATACAAAGCTAAGGGAAAAGCAACATTTTCTTTAGCGCAGGTTTACTCGTTTCATTCGCATTCGGCCCACTTTTTACACAGTGAGTATGTATTAAGGGATGAATGCTAATTTTTCTTTTCACTTTTTTGACTCAGTCGTAGAACCGAACTAACCAGTTCAGGGGCATGGTTGCTCACATACTCAGGTAATGCAACTATTTTGGCTCAGTCATAGAACCGAACTGACCAGCTCAGGGGCATAATTGCTCACATCTTCAAGCAATGCAACGTTTTTGGCTCAGTCATAGAACCGTACTAACCAGTTCAGGTGCGTCGTTGCTCATATCCTCATATAATGCAACGTTTTAAACTCAGTCATAGAACTGAAATGACAAGTTTAGGGGTATAGTTGCTCACATCCTCATGTAATGCAACTTTTTTTGGCTCAGTCATAGAACCAGGGACGGATTGGCCCACCGGGATACCGGGACATTTCCCGGTGGGCCCCTTCCGTTTATTTTGTCTCTTTCTTTCTTACTTTCTTAAAAATGTTTTCATTTCAGTTGTTTTAAACACACAACTGAACCACAACGCTTTTTTCAAACGAAATACACATAATGTAATTATAACAAGCGGGGAAAAAAACAACTTCTATTTTGAATTAGGGAAAAAAATCCTCTCACCAGGCAACTGCTTGAATCCCAACTACATTAGATGGGCCATGTGTGTTTGCGAACTTCTGTGTTCACTTAGTAGCTGAGGAACGAGAATGTATGTACCGTATGTTGCGGGAGGGCGGGGGGGGTGGGGGTGTATAAGATGTTCTATACACACCCCCGCCCTATATATAGTGGTTGATTTTACTCCCGTTGGTTGTAGGTGGCATTAGTGCTGTGCTCATAAGAGCTGAGTTCGGGCTCAATTTTAAGAGCTCGAGCCTGAAGTATGTCAGCCCTAGCTCGCCCGAGCCTGAAGTATGTCAGCCCTAGCTCGCCTGAGTCCGAACTTTATATTGCAAAATAGAGCCCGGGCCTAAACGAGCACGAAAACTATGATTAATCTGTTTAGGCATTAGAAAAAAATCTCCTCTTCCAAACTTTCACTCCTTCCTCCCGGTGCAATTAACCGATGTCTTTCTCAACTGCGGGGATTTTTCTACAATTTCTATAATTTCTTTGACTATTCATTTCATTTTGAAATGTTTCGTGGGACACGGCATCAGGAAAAATCGGGAGGCACAACAATCTACGTATGCCAACAGCATTGGGGTAAGGGATGAACAGGGCTAAATAATTTTTCACTACTTTAGTTAACGTAGTGAAAATACGCACTCATGTTTGATAAAGTTGCAGAACAATGCTAGATAATGGTCATTATGGGATGTACTATCCACTATATATGACAACACAGAACTCAGAGTGAAAGCTAATAATATCAAGAACTTATTTTAAAATAACTGTAAGATTATTTGCGGGGGTGTTCATATACGATCCCTTTCCCCCGAAATGTTCTACCTACGCAGTCTACGCTCCTTGTGATAACTGACAAATGCTGCCGATGAAGACATTTACGGAGATATCATTTCAACATGAAGTTGCAAAATGTTTGTTTTGTTTACATTATTTAGTAAGGTGTCTTTACAATACATAACCGCAGCATAAAAGCACTTTTGTAATTGAAACACATACAAATATATGATCACTAAATGAAGAATCTGTTCACCCCGATATTTAAAAATCTTTAAATTTCTAACTGTGATTGTCGACAACAGAAAAATTACAAAAATTGCAGTACAAATAGAAAATTTTACAGTTCTGTATTTTTTTTTCATTTATTTAAATTTAAAAATCATGTGTTATGCGAAAAGATTTTTGGTATAACTCCGACATAATTTTGGTAGTAGCAGTTCTCTCTCTCTGAAAAGTGAAAATCCTCTAAATACGTGGCGTCAGTGAATAAACAAAGACATCGCTCTTTCCACGTTTAGCGACACACAGCAACCGAAAAATTTTTATTCGGTTGCCGCCGGGGAATTGAATCCCGAATCTCTCGATATCTAGCCGAGCGCGTTAGCCTTACACCACAGTGGCAAACATTTTTTCGGTTGCTGTGCATTGCTTAACGTGGAAAGAGCGATGCTTGTTTATTCACTGACGCCACGTATTCGGAGGATTTTCACTTTGGATCTCGCCCTTTGGATTTAACTGATATAATTAATATATAGCCGAGTGCCGTTAATGCCCACCAGATGGAGACGTCTCAGTAGCTGAGCTCATCTTACGGATTTAAAATGTCAGATGCTGACACAAGAACACACATAGCGCCGTGATTTGTTGGCCTCCGTACTGTAAGGCTAACGCGCTCGGCTAGATATCGAGAGATTCGAGATTCAATTCCCCGGCGGCGGCCGAAAAACAATTTTTCGGCGGCCAACGATTTAAGAATTTTTAACAATTTTTGCTCTTTCCACGTTTGCGTTGCAACACGTGGAAAGAGCGATGTCTTTGTTTACTATTCTCTCTCTCTTTCTCTCTCTCAAATATTTGCTGGAATTTCAGCCCAGTTCGTTGAAAATTTAAGAACTGGAAGCTCAAAGGCATGAAAATCAAGATTATTTTAAGATCTGTCAAACATAAAAAAGATATATAAGCAATTTAAAAAACAAATTAATGTTCTTACTTCAGCGTTCTTAAGAGAAGATTTTAAACAAATATAAATATTGAGTGTGTCCAAAATTAGAAGCTTCTCCAGAGCAATTACATAACTAACTAAACCAGTGATTTAAACCTGGTTATTCGCTTTTTCCACGTCGATTAAGTGAGTTTGCCACGATATTTAAATATCTTGAAATTTCTAACTGTGATTGTCCACAACAGAAAAATTGCAGTACAAGTTTTCTGCAGTAAAATCTTGGTATGAGCCGATGAAAATTTTCCCGCAACACCCACTTCAATTTAAGGATGACTGGTGCACTTTTAAACCCCCCCCCTTCCAGTACTATGCTTGCCACTGTTTCCAGAGCAACGGTACTCTTCCTTTTGCTTCTTAAGTAAAAAAAAGTAATTTTCAGTTGTGATACAATAGTACCGCAACACTACAACTGAACGGGCCCATTTGCAAAAAAAAAATTTCCCGGGCCCATTTGCACCCGCCAATCCGCTCCTGAATAGAACCGTACTAAACTAACCAGTTCAGGTGCGTAGTTGCTCATATCATGTAATGGAACGATTTTGGCTCAGTCATAGAACCGAACTGACCAGTTGAGGGGTATAGTTGCTCACATCTTCATGTAATGCAATTTTTCGTCATTCACGATAACGTGACATTGTTGTTGACTAGTTAATCAGGCAAAATGAGAGCCTTAATTTTAAAAATAATGTTTCCGTTGTTATGTTGCTTAATGAGGTCAAAAAAGTGAATTTCCACGAAAATAACCTAAGTTCCTTAAAATTTAGGCACGTAAGCCAAAAATGAAAAAAATCCAATCATTACATTTGCAATTCTGTTGCTCTAAATTGCTACCTCTACAGGATGTCAGCAACCAGTTGCGTCTGTAGGTTGGGGTTCTTGCATTGGCTGTTCGTAAGTCTGGGCAGTGGTAGTCATGTTCATTGGTGTAAATTTCAGAATTGGTTTGGCACTAGTTGACTTGGGAACTTACTGCGCGTGTGCAGTGAATCACGAAAGCCAGCGCCACATGTTTTTTTTTTTTTTTTTTTTTTTTGTGTAGTGCTTTGTTTTGACGAATGTGCAAGTGTTCGTCGCAATTGTCACGTCAGAAAATACTGATCCACGAATTTACATCAGATTTTGTGAACATCTTAGCGAAGCTTGTAAAGACATACTTAAAGTTACAGAAAGTCTATGGGGAGGATTGTATGAGTCGTGCACACACACACACACACACACACACACACACACATCTGTGAGTGGCAAAACGTTTTAAAGATGGTCGTGAAAGTGTTGAGTGCGATAAACGGTCTGGAAAGTAACAAAAGTGAAAACTATGTCAAACTTGTGCGCACAGCTGTAGGGGAAAGTCGCCGAATCACTATTCCTTAGTTATCTGAAGAATGCAACTTTAATTCCGGTTCATATCAGTCTATTTTTATGGACGATTTGGGTATGACACGCGAATCAGAAAAATTGGTGCCAAAACTGCTCTCTTCTGAGCAAAAACAGGCCCTTGTTTCATTTGCTAGTGACCCGCTTGTGTGCCTCAAAAACGACGAAAACTTTCATAACTGGGGATTAATCGTGCGTTTATGGGTATGACTCAGAAACTAAGCCCCAGTCGTTTTCCTTTTTTTTATTTTTTTTATTAGAGGTTTAACGACCACCGTGAGCAACTCATTGCCCGTCCCTAATTTAGGGCCACTGGCTTCAGGAAAGGGAGAGAGCCAGCGCCATAAGACGAACACAACATCCATGATTTACGGGATTCGAAAACCCAGACCCATCTCGGACGAAAGATCAGAAACCATCGCTTAGGCCACTGGGGCGGCGCCTCAGTCTTCACAGTGAAAGATTTCAAACTCTCCCAGACACCCCTCTCCCCCCCCAAAAAAAAAAAAGAAAAGCACGGTTCGGCCGCAGCGATGTCAAGGTGACGCTAAATGTTTTGTTTTTCAATCACGAGGGAATTGTGCATCATGAATGCGCTCTATCAGGGCGGACAAAAAACAAGGAGTACAACTGTCAAGTTTTGCGGCGTTTGAGGGACGCAGTTCGTCTCAAAATGTCAGCACTGTGTGAATGGCAACGCCATCACGACAACGCGCCCACCCATGCATCGCAACTTGTGCAGCAGTTTCTTGCTAAGGGCCGCATTGTACAGGTCCGACAGCCACCCTATTCGCCAGGTCTCTCCTCCAGTGAATTTTTTCTCTTAGCAAAAATCAAATACCATTTAAAGAGGAAAAGATTTCAAGATACTAAAGAGATACAAGAGAATATGATGAAACAGCTATTCGCTATTTCAGAATATGACTTCAAAAAATGCTTCGAGCAGTGGAAGCAACGATTGGCTAAGTGTGTGGCTTTGGAAAGGGACTATTTCCAAGGCGATTAAGTTTCAAATCTGTACTTTTCTTTAATAAATCTAGTCTGGACACTTTTTAATTAGGCCTTGTACAACACATCTTATATATAAAACACAAAACGTCTGTTTGTCTGAAGCAGAAAAAACTCTCGAACGCCGTGCTATGGAATCGTGAAATTTGCATATCTATTTTAATACTGGAATTTCTAGGTCAACGCAACTATTTTAAGATCTCTATGTCGTTCCGTTCGCGACTTATGAATTAATTAATAAGCTCATCAATAAAGTCCGCGTCGTTTGCTACGTCATCGATATCTGAAAGCAAGTGACTGGATTAATCGCCGCGGCACATTCACAGGTGTTTCTATTTTTTGAGAACTGTGCATAAAAAATGCAAAAACGAGCATTGCGAAATCATAACGAAACGGGCTGAAATTTTTATCAACACATGAATTGGTAATAAGAGGAGTCTTTCAAAATTTCATCGGAATCCGGTCAAAACTTTCTAAAATAGTCATCGGATTTTTAATTTATTGGCAAACAGAAATATATACGCAGAAACGGTTAATAAAAATTTTTGACGGCTAATATAAAAAGTTATTTACCGATTCAGGCGAAGTTTGGAGGTCATGATCCTATTAACGATTTATGGTGTTCATTAAAATTTCAGCCAGTTTCATAAAATATTCGCAAAGATACGTTTTTAACTTTTTTATTCCAGAGATTCGCCCCTCAAAGACGTCTGAAACTGAAAGTACATGATGCATTTGATCGTCGAGAACAAATTGTTAACGAATTTTGTTCAGTCAGTGTTCTAATGCTGTGTCTCCTGGACGCGGGAAAAACCGGGTAGTGAAGCTAGTAATGTTATAAATAAATAAGTAAATACAGTAAAAGTCCGATATTACGAGAGCTGACAAAAAACGGAAAAAATTGTCGTTATAACGGATTTTTCATTATAGCCGGATCATGCAAGTACTACGTACATGTATGCACTTACTGTATATACTACATAACACATAAAAATAACAGAACTACATAATAAAAAAGTAATCAAAACAATGCACATTACTGGGTTGCTGCATAAATTCATGCCGTTTTATTTCACGAGTGTTTCTCAGGTCAGTAGTGAAGGTGAAGATGGACACTTGTAAATCAAAATGTAGCCAGTAATGTCGTGTATCTAAATTATATTGCTTTGTGTGATTGTGGCTAATGGTTTTTTGGTTTTCAAGTCAGGAAATATGGAGTGGCAAGTAGAGAGGAATGAACATTTCCGACATCTGCACCTCTACGAGTTTAACAAGGGATACATAGCGGCCGAGGCCACTCGACAAATTTGTGTTGTGTATGGGGAGGATGCTTTTGCTCCGAAGACAGCCCGCAAATGGTTTGAGCTGTTCCGAAACCTCAACGATTCCCCACGCCTAAGTCGTCCATCTCATTTGATGAAGATCATTAGAAACACCTCATCCACTTGGATCCGCATCAGATCACACGCGAATTGACCACTGAGAGGGACCGTTGAGAGACCACCCTGGTGCGACACTTGGAACGTATGGGAAAGGTCCAGAAATTGGGGTCTTGGATGCCTTACACTCTCAAAGAGGACAACAAGAATCAGCGTGTTGCCATGCGTGGGTCCTTTCTCGCCCGTTATCGCGAATGTTCGCAGTAACACAAACGCTTTCTGTTCTGTTGCTTAACGTGGAAAGAGCGATGGATTTATTTATTCAACTGACGCCACGTATTAAGATGATTTTCATCTTTCTGTCACGTATTGTTACTGGAGATGAAAAGTGGTGCCTGTAGTGCATCGCTCGCGAGCGGTCATGCACCCTTTTCCTATATATGGAGGTTACGGTAGGAAAGTCAGAGTAAAAAATTCGGTATTTCAAAATAATCGAATCTATGTAAGAGATTTTGAGTAGTCAGTGTAGAAATTATTAGCTTCAGGAATCTATCCAATTCGCACTCCTCAAAAGCTCCATATTTTATATTTAAAATTTTTTAGTTTTTTTACTTAGGATTCACGCAGAGCGCCGGGTTTGCGATTCTAGCCCCCCCCCTTCTCTCCGAGTGAGAGGAACTTCCAAGCAGCCTACCTTTCGCGTAGCGTTAGACCGCGGGGTAGCTCTTTTCTTTCCCAGTGCGGACAACTAGTATTGAATAAGGTAGTGTAGTAATTGCACAGCGGGGCAGAATAGCGGTCTCTTGAGGGCTGACGCTTTATTGGAGGCCGGCGCCGTTCGTATTAAAGATAGCTACTTCTAGTCTAGCAAGAAGAATAGCGTGGCGCCAGGCTTAGTAGTAATCATGGCATTTTTATGGTAGTGGATATACAAACCCGGAGAGGATTTCACAGGCAAAATTTCCTAGAATTCAGGGGCGGACGCAATTTTGAACGTGGCGAAGAGTAAGCAAATAAGCGGACTTTCCGAGAAACCCAGAGCGAACCAGGTCGGAGAATGTTAATTTCTTGACCAATCTTTAATTTGGTGGGAGTATCTGAGGTTGGAAATAATTATGGGAGATTTCAATGCAAAAATAGGGCAACGGCAACAGAATGAAACTTCAGTTGGTAAATTCGGTCACGGCAACAGAAACCAGCGTGGAAATACTCTCGTTGAGTTTGCAGAGGCAGAAGGGTTTTTCATCTTGAACTCCTTCTTCAAGAAAAAGCCACACAGGAAATGGACATGGAGACATCCAAATGGGACGACAAGTGAAATTTATTTTATTATGTGTAACAAAAAATTCGTCATAGAAGACTGCAGTCTGCTAAACAAGTTCAACAAAGGTAGTGACCATAGATTGGTGAGATGTAAGATGCACCTCAACACTAAACTTGAACGTGGCAAGCTCATAAGACAAACAAAATCTATTGACATAACCAACCTTAAAAAACACCATAATACCTTCAAGTTGGAACTGAAGAACAGGTTCTCTGCTTTAGAAGGCCTAACATCGGAAGAAGTGGACATCTCTGAAGTTAACAGAAAAGTAACCAAAGCTCTTATGGAAACAGCAACAAAATTAGCTGGGTCTAAGAACAAGTTGCATGTAAATAAATTATCAGGAAAAACGAAAATGTTGATGCAAAAAAGAAGAGAGATGAGGACAACTAAAGAAGATGTGACTTCCAAAGTGGAATATATTGAGCTATGCAAGACAGTAAGAAAAAGTATCACTGAAGACTTAAGAAAATTCAACTGTGATCTAGTGAGGAAAGCAATTGAAAACAACCAAAGCCTAAAGATAGCAAAGGGACATCTCAGTAAGGGAAGAAAACAGATTATGGCACTGAGAAAAGAAGATGGTTCTGTAACAAGAAATAGAGGCGAAATTTTGACAAGAGTGAAAGATTTCTATTCCAAATTATATGAAAGGGATGATACATGCACTCCAGACATCATGAAAGATACCAGTACCAGAGTTCCTCCAGTCCTTCCAGCAGAAGTTGCACATGCAATCAAAAACATGAAGCGGGGAAAAGCTCCAGGAGAAGATAGAATTACTGTAGACATCATACAAGAAGCAAGTGGAGAAATCGAAACAGTACTCGCCCAAATTTTCACTCGATGCCTTAATGAAGGAAAGATTCCTGAGGATTGGGAACACCGCTACAATGATCCTGCTACATAAGAAAGGTGACATTGAGGATCTTGGAAACTACAGACCTATCAGCCTCCTATCAGTAGTTTATAAAATCTTCACTAAAGTTCTTTCACACCGCTTGAAGGTAACACTGGACATGGCTCAACCGAGAGAACAAGCTGGATTCAGGAGTGGCTACAGCACAATAGATCATATCCACGTACTGAGAGAACTAATTGAAAGAGCGAGGGAATATGAACTTCCATTGTGCATGGCTTTTATCGATTATGAAGAAGCCTTTGATTCGGTGAAACCATCAGCAGTTACAATGGCTCTGAAAACCTGTGGTATTGAAGATGCATACATTAATATTATTAATAACATATATGAAAATGCAAGTGCAAAGATTCGGCTGTTTGAAAATACAACACACGTAAAAATTGGAAAGGGAGTGAGACAAGGTGACACCATATCTCCGAAGCTCTTTAATGCCACATTGGAGGGTGTTTTTCAGTCGCTGAGCTGGGAAAACAAGGGGATAAAGATTAATGGAGATTATCTAACCCACCTTCGTTTTGCTGATGACGTAGTCATTTTTGCAACTACCCCATCAGAGCTGCAGAGTATGATCCAGCAACTTGCTGACAAGAGTAAAGAAGTGGGATTAAAAATGAACTTTCAGAAAACAAAAGTGATGTTCAATGCTTTTACAAGAGATGAAGATTTATCGATTGATGGAGAAAAGCTGGAGATAACAGACACGTACGTTTATCTAGGACAGCAGATATCAAGTGAGGGTCACATTGATGAAGAAATTAATCGGCGTACAAAACTTGCCTGGAGAGCTTTTGGAAGAAACAGCATAATTTTCAAGAGCAATATGCCATTATGTCTTAAAAGAAAAGTGTTTGATCAATGCATCCTTCCAGTGCTTACGTATGGTGCAGAGACGTGGACCTTAACTAAAAGAGACATACAAAGGCTGCAGACAACTCAAAAAAGCATGGAGAGGTGCATGCTTTGTGTAACCAGGAGAGATAAGAAGAGGAACTCGTGGATCCGAAAAATGACAAGAGTGGAAGACATCATGATCAGAGTTAAATCCCTGAAATGGCAATGGGCTGGACATACTGCCAGAAGGACAGATCATCGATGGACAGCCGAAATTTTAGATTGGATTCCAAGGGACAGGAAAAGACCCAGAAGAAGACCACATGGGAGATGGGTGGATGAAATTCGAAAGTATGCAGGGGTGACATGGAGGAGACTGGCACAAGACAGACCGTTGTGGAGGAAACTTGGGGAGACCTTCGTCCAGCAGTGGATTGATAATGGTTGACAATGATGATGATGATGATCTGAGGTTGGAAAATTTGCAAAGCCTGCGTGGGATTGGACGAGTAGGGAAAAGGAGAGAAATTGCATAGTGAAAAGTTGAGAAGGGAGCTGAGAGAGAGAGAGAGAGAGAGAGAGAGAGAGAGGCATTAACGAAAACAAAAATTACGAGGGTCCTATTTTGTCTTTGTTCTTAGAAATAGAATTTGATGGCGACGTAAAGGAATTGGTCAAGAGAGGAGCTGCTTGTGAGATTTTATTCTTTTTCCGGTGGGTAAGAGATGCAGTGGGAGTGCATTGATGCAGCGAAATGCTGCACCGTTAGACTGAAACCCCCACGCCAGAGAGCAGGGTTGACCCAACCGGAAGGTCGGTTGTTACCAGCGCGTGAACTACGCCAGTCAGAAACTATGCCAGTTAGAGATTACGCCAGTTAGAAACTACGTCAGTGAGAGATTACGCCAGTTAGAAACTACGCCAGTTTGAGACTATTTCCGTTAGAGACTATGGACAGTTAGAGACTATGGCAACTGGAGGTGTTTTCCATAATGACATGTTATACAACTCATAAGTGAAACCTGCCTGAGGAAATCTTGTAACTATGCGAATTCTCCGCCAGCCCTTGACAAAGGATATAAGATAAGACATTTCCGACCATATCGGCTACTTCTTATTATCTTCTTTTTGTTTTGTATTGAATCCATTGTAGTTCTAATTTTAGCATAGTAGAATGTAAAAGAAGTATAAGGAAATTAAGCCAGTCCTTAATTAATTGTGAGTAAGAAGGGCTGAAATTGCAAGAATTGAAGTAGAGGGGCAAAGATGGAAAGGGGCTGATGTCGAGATGCAGAGGGGCTGATGTAATGGATGTAGAGGGGCTGAAATTGCAACAATTGGTGTAGAGGGGCTGATATTATTGATGTAGAGGGGCTGAAATTGCAAGAATTGATGTAGAGGGGCAAATGAAATTAACTTAATCAGAGCAGGCGATTGTGTAGGCTTTATCGAATTGAAATACACTGGCGGAAAGTGAAAAAAGAACACCAAGAAGGAGACGTCTGATACCAACGAAATTTATACAGCATAATAACGGAATACAGAGGATAACGTGATCAAAATATTATGGCAAAATACAGCTGTATTTGCTGGTAAACTGAAAAATAACATTTCCATGTAACATGGTTAGTACGAGGTTGGACCGCCATGAACTGCGTCACACTGTGCAATTCAGGCATGGAGTCTGTCGTACAGATGTTGGATGTAAGTTTGGGGTATTGAGTTCCAAGCATCCTCAACCTGGACGCGTAAATCGGGGATGGTCGTGGCTGGCCGTGGAGACCGGATAAGTCGTTGTCCCATAAAATCCCACAGGTGTTCAATGGGGGACAAATCCGGTGAACGTGCAGGCCATGGAAGTTGTATCACACCCTGAAGTGCATGTTGCGTTGCACTTGCCGTGTGTGGGAGTGCGTTATCTTGCTGGAAAACAACACGATGGACCGACCTTACAAATGGCACAGCAACGGGTTGAATGATCTTGTTGTAGGAGGTGCTGTTTAACGTACCCGTTACAAGCACTATTTGTGTACGGGAGTAATAGCTGATCGCTCCCCACACCAGGAGACCAGGTGTAGGCCTTGTGTGTCGCTGGCGGATGTAAGAAGGGTGGAGACGCTCCCCTGTGCATCTGCGAACACGCATACGGCCATCGGAGGCTCCCAAGCAGATTCTGCTTTCATCGCTGAACACGACAGATCGCCATTGCGTTCTCCAGTGCAGATGTTGGCAACACCACTGCAGCTGTTCCTGACGGTGGGCTGGAGTCAGAGGTACACATGCCAGAGGCACACGTGCACGTAGTCCTGCATCCAGTAGACGGTTGCGGATTGTTCGCACAGTCACCTTAGGCGCAATGGAAGCTCGAATTTGCGTCGCAGTGGATGTTCTGCTTGACAACGCCGCTCTTCTTATGCGTCGATCGGTCCGCTCATCAGTCCGTCTGTGAGTCCAGGTTCCACGGCTTCTCGTGTGGGAATGTTCATCGGACAATCTACGCCACCATTGTACCACCACCGATACTTCCCGTCCAATTCGCTCCAAAATACGACGATACGACCACCTGGCCTCGCGGAGTCCGACTAGACGACCTCGCTCAAAGTCGGATAACTGCTGAAATCGTACACGTCTTCCATGTCCAGGCATTGCAGCTTCTTCAGGGTCTTCGCACGTGTCCGTACGCCGACGACTGATTACATTCACTTTGCCGTACTCCTGAAATACCACCGACGATAATGTGCATATCATGCCGTGCTGTGGCGTAAGTACTCACCGGTTGTTCTCGAAATTAACATCACACCTAAGTAAACTGGAAATCATTAACATATTTAAATTTCATGATCGTCCGCCAATTCCTTCTTGGTGTTCTTTTTTCACTTTCCTCCAGTGTAATTTATGTTCCAAAATTGTCAGCATAATATTAGATCATAATATTATATAATAAGATCAGTTACAAGATTTACAAGTGATCTTTAAACACTTATAAATCTTGTTGACCCTTTTGCAATTTAGTTCGTTAATTTAAAACATAACGAAGAACTAAATTGCAAAAGGGTTTACAAGCCTTTATAAGTGTTTAAAGATCACGCCTTTAATAAGACAAATAAACCTTTTTTTTATGTCATGTTATATATGAGTCTGCGAATTTTATTTAAGTGTCCACTTTTGTGAATTTAGTGACTTTAGCCATTAAAGAGAATTGAGCGTGTGTGTGAGTGATTGGTAAGTGAGTGAAAATGCGAAAAGTATCGTTCAGTTCAATGCCTGGCATTCTCGGGTCGATGCATTTAAAGAATAAATTTTTCTAATTAACCAAGGCTATCCATATCTCAAGGGTATAAAGTTTAAATTCTGAAGGAAAGTTAAGCGATCATCTTTACTTTATTCTAAAACATTGCGTCATTCAGCGGACCCTAGAATCACAGGGTGTCGGCTGGGTGAAACACAACGCCCCGCCCTCGAATAGCGTGCCTGTGTCTTCCCTACTATTGGGAAAGCATGGTTTTTGAAATTTGAGAGACTCCCCTTGTTTTATATATATATATATATATATATACAGGGTGTCCGAGAATTATTTGACACACAACAAAATATATATAAAACAAAACATTAAACAGATAGAAAGAAACTGACTGTACTAATTTACAATGTAACTGCACAAGTTAATAAATTTCGATGTGAGATCCCTTGGTTGCTCGTAGTACGTCCAAGCGATACTCGATTTCATGCCATGTATTGGCAAGCATCTGAGGAGTTATGGAATTAATAGCAGCTGTGATAAGCTGCTTCAGTTCCTGCAAATCAGTACAAGGCGGCTCATAGACACGATGCTTTACATAACCCCACATGAAATAATCCAATGGAGTTAGATCTGGAGAGCGAGGAGGCCACGGAATGGGACCACCACGCCCAATCCATCTGTTGGGGAAATGCTCATTTAGGCACCTACGTACACACGGTGACAAATGCGGAGGCATTGGTCACAGTTCTCACCTTGCTTTACGAACGGATTTCCTGGGGCTTCGTCGGAAACTTGCATTAACTTGGTCAACCGTCTCACCGCTGACGGCTCCTCCACGATGTTCCACATTGCCAGTTTCTTTAAAATTGTTTCATCCACCGCTTAATTGAATTCGTTGACGGAGGATTACAAACATACTCTAAATGGCACCGTCTTTTAACTTTAATGACAGACTTTAATTCCGCAAGCCATAACACACACATCGCCTTCTGCTGTACGGATGACATGACTACTGATTGCGCATTTCTCATACATTCCTCACCAGGCCACACCTAGCACTATCTATCGGATTCTGGGAATAACAATTCTGCAAAACAAAAATTTAGGAACCGTGTTAGTAATACGTGACATAGAAAAACAGACAATGCTCATAGATTTTGTTTTGTACATAATTTTGTAATGTGTCCAATAATTCTCGTACTCCCTGTATATTGCCACGTGCACGCACCAGCAGGCACTGGAACACCTTTATGTGTCTTTCAGACATCGGAGGGAATGGTTAAGTCCAAACAAGACGCCCACACTACGTCCGAAACATGACCTGCATCCTGCGAAGATCATGTTGTGTATCTGGTGGCACATGGAAGGCATTTTTCACTAGAAAATGCTGCCGAAGAATCGGACCATCAACACTACACTCTATTGTGATCAACTCCGCCGTGTGGAGGGAGTAATTCAGCAGAAACGGCCCCACCGGCGCCATAGTGTCTTTCTCCAACATGATGACGCACGCCCTCACAGTGCAAACATGACCAAAATGGCATTTCAGGACATGAAATGGCAGATCCTTCCACATCCGTCCTATTCCCCACATGTCGCTCCTTCAGACTATCAACTATTCCGATCTCTGTCGAATGCACTCCGTGGCAGAACGTTCAACAATAATGTTGATCTCCAGAATTTCCTTGATGATCTCTTCGCAGCAAAACCTGTATGTTTTTTCAAGAATGGAATTGCAGACCTATCCAGGCTTTGGAACCCCATCGTAAACAATGGGGGAGGAGAATACATAGTTGATTAATTCCGTTTCCCCTTCTGATGTAATACATTCCTGTAGTGCGTTGGAAAAAACGGCATGAACTTATGCATTAACCCAATACATATATCTGATTTTTATTTTTAATTCAGATTGGGATTTTTACAAAAAAATAAGAATCGGGAGTCTTTTGTTTCCTCTTTGAGAGTGATGATTGTAACACGTAACTCTCGACTTCGCGGAAAATTGCCGTTTCTTCAATAGGTGCATTTGACGCACTGTAAAATTGGCCGATTGTGTTTGAAGCTTGCATGAGTTCTGATTGAAATACTACGCTTTCATTTCTATCGTCTTCATCACCCTGATCTTCTTCTGAGGTTCTCTTTTATGATTACGTGATTCCTGTATCAGACATATCATTCCAGAGTTTTACATCTGCATCAGCATTGACATAATCTTGAAAGCAAAACGTCAATTCAATTTTTTTGGCAAAAATGTTCCATCCATCTGCTTCCTGTTCGGCAGGTTTGTCCGCAACGATTTTCTTATTCAAATCATCTTTGGTAATGAAGCCAGCATGTCTACAACATGCGTCAATGTGCAACCATGGCAGTTTGTTCCATGCCACTGCAAAAGCTTTAGTGGTCTCAAGCACGTTCCATTTAACTGGTTTATCATGTGATGACGTTAGTCTGATTGCGTCATTTACCAGAATGGCCCGATGTTTTTGCTTTATCAGTTCCTTAAATCTGATCAGGAAGCTGAAGTACACTAGTGCAGTTAGGTGGCAATAATATCAGTTCAATATTATCCAGTTGAACAGATTTGGGAATAGACAAAGTCATCGCACTTTACACGTTTTTCTTCAATCAACACACAGCAACCGAAAAATTGTATTAGCGTAAGGGGAACGGACTCTGCTAGTTATCGAGAGATCTGGGTTTCGATCCCAGAGGTGCCAAAATACAGTTTTTCGGTTGATGTGTGTTAGTTAAAGAAAAACGTAGAAAGTGAAATGACTTTTTCTATTTACATTGTCTCCAAGTATTTGGAAGATTTTCCCAATCTCTTGGACTTGGCTGTGCAGGACGATTAGCGATGAATAGAGCTATATTTCTGTTCGCCATCCCAACTTGAACGTGGAAAGCCTTCACCCACTTAAAAACAAAGTAGCTGTCATCCACGCCGTCTTTATTCGTGCACGGCAGCAAAGCACCGTGAAAGCAGCGCGGCCTTGATGATTTTCCAATCAATAAGGACTTCAATTTGCGACTGCGATCCATACTGGCGCATTATAGAAAAAATAAACGTTCTTTACTGTGCTTTTCTCCTTTACATGGATCGCCTTTTACCACTTAAAGTGTCCTGTCAGGCAACAAGTTATAAAAACAATGCGCTTCATCTGCACTGTAAATGAGCTTTGCGTTGTATCGAACTAGAATTTCTGAAAGTACAGAAGACCAGTCCCGAACCTCTTGTGTGCTAACAGAAGCTCAGTATCCAAATATGTTTTGCATAGAAATCCGTTGTCTAGTTTTAAAACGGTTTATTCAACCGCCCGAAGAACTAAAATTCCCAAACATAATTTCACCGCTTAATTCATTAGTTTTAGCTTTTATCATGGGTTCACGAAGAGAAATGTGTATTTTAGGCCCGATTATGGCAAAACAACGTAAATAACGCTTCCTCCAATTCTTTATGTTCACCAATGCGTAACTTCATGGATTTTGTCGGTGCGTTATTCTGAAAAGCCTCCTCCTTGATCTTCTCTTTGTCCTATAAGATTGTAAACAGTGCTGATGATGCAAGACCAAATTTTCTTGCGATCTCTTTTTGACATTAGACTTTTCTCACATTTATACAAAACTTTTAACTTTGTTTCCAAAGCCAAACCTTTCTTTTTTTACGCTTTACAACCGTAGGTTGAAGAAGCGTACATGCTCCAGCTTTGTCCGAGTCTGCACGATAATACGCGCAGTAAAAATGGTTCCACTTCGATGAAATTTTAGTATGTGGTAGGGAACAACCTGGGGACGAACCCTGTTGAAAATGGGAAAAATGGGGTCAAAGGTCAGGACATACGAGTGGGATCCATTCCATCGCCCATATGAGCCACAACTTACTTAACAAGTTAGTAAAATCATGCAATGAATTGATTATGATAAGCTATCCAACATACCAGAAATCGCACGCAGACAAACCCTCCTCCTTACCCTGAATGTTGATTCATTCAGTATACCTCCAGAACAATATACTGAAGTTTTGTCGCAACAGAAGAGTTTTTACTCAAGTTATGAGGACAATGGCTGTGGAATAAATCTAGCTCCTGTGCCCTGACCGTTGACCCAATTTCAATGATATTCAACAGAACCTGTTCAGTGTACCTCCAAAACAACACGATAAAGGTTTGTCGCAATCGAAGCATTTTTACGTAAGGTATGATGCATAAGGGCGATGGAATTGATCCCACTCCTATATCCCGACCTTTGACCCCATTTCGTCCATTTTCAATAGGATTCATTCCCAGGTTGTCCCCTACCACATACCAAACTTTCATCGAAATCGAACCTTTTTTACGCGTGTTATCGTGCGGAAGACAGATAGACAGACAGACAAAGCTGGAGCATATACGCTTCTTCAACCAACGGTTGGAAAGCGTAAAAAATGCTTCTATTGCGACAAAACTT
This sequence comes from Macrothele yani, assembly GCA_039090855.1. Classification (NCBI taxonomy): domain Eukaryota; kingdom Metazoa; phylum Arthropoda; class Arachnida; order Araneae; family Macrothelidae; genus Macrothele; species Macrothele yani. The sequence continues at coordinate 124,818,551 of CM077030.1, forward strand.
TATAATGTTGTTCCGGAGGTATACTGAAACGGTTCTGTTGAATATCATCCAAATGGTTTCAAAGTTCAGAGCACAAGGGTGAGATTTATTCCACAGCCATTATCTTCATAATTTGAGTAATAATTTGAGTAAAAATGCTTCTATCGCGACAAAACTTTAGTATGTTGTTCCGGAGCTATACTGAGCGAATCAATAGTCAGAGAAGGGAGGAGGGTTTGCCTGCACGCGATTTTTGGTATGTTGGAAAGCGTATCATAATCAATGCATTGCATGATTTCACTAACTTCTTATTCTCCATTTATAGAAAGAAAACACACAACTTACAAGCGTAAAAAAATGTTTCAACTTCCCACGGTGGTGCACACAAATGAAATAAAACATAACATTTGATGAGATGAAATGCCAGACTAACCGCTGGCATTTCATCTCATCAAAAAATGTTACGTCTTCCAGCTGTTGTGCAGAGGGGTGGAAGAAAGTGTGTGTGTGTGTGGGGGGGGAGGGCAGCATCTCATATCTGTATGCTACTGTAAGCGTTTATTTCCCTACCACTTCCTGGAATTTCAGGGAAAGAATTTATTGAAAACCTTTGAAAGAGAATTGGTCATGAAAGCCCTCGTTACATTAGGAGCTCCTTAGATTTACCTCTCGTCATACACGAAGATTCTTCCTATCTTTAACATTAATACAGAGTGACGGAGCATTTTGAATCTCATGTAACAGTCGAATTCTGGCTATAAGCCGAACTCGTAATGTCAGATTTACTGTATACACCGATGAACAATTCATTGCATTATGACCACCTGCTTAATAAGCTGTAGGATCCCCTTTAGACTCCCAAATTGCGGCCATTCGGCAAAAGATCCATTCGATGAGGTGGCGATAGGTATCCTGGGGTATCTGGTACCATAATGTCAACAGCAGGTCCACCAGTTCCCGTACATTTCGGGGTTCTGGTGATTTAGTGCAAACCGGCTTTTCCAAGTCGAACCACAAATGTTCGATTGAGTTCATGTCAGGTGAATTTGGAGGCCAGGGCATTAACAGAAAGTCACCAGCATGTTCTCTAAACCACTCCTTGACGATCTGGCATTGTGGCATAGCGCATTATCCTGTTGGCAATGGCCAACACCAGCAGGGAACACAGTTGCCATAATTGGGTGAACTTGGTCCACAACGATGTTCAGATACCTAACAGCTCTCAGACCCTTTACTATTGGGATGATGGGACCTAAAGTGTCCCAAGAAAACATCGTCCACAGCATAACGCCGCCACCGCCGGCCTGTTTCCGCCCAACAGTGCATCTAGGTTTCATAGCCTCTGTTGGTAATCGGCGTGTCATCGCTCAGCAGTCTATGTGCTGCACCAGGAATCTTAATTCCTCAGACCAAACCACTTTCTTCCAATCATCCACGTTCCAGTCTCGATGATCTTTGGCCCATTTGGCGATGACGTGAAGTGAGCATGGGGACCCGATGGGTCCATGCGCAAACGGCTGCGATGAAGTCTGTGCTGTGACACATTCCCGCTGATCACCACTATTGTACCTGGCTGACGATTTGTCGCACTGTGGCCCGCGGTCGCTGTGAACAATGCGCGACAGTCTCCCCACCCATCTGGCATCAAACATCTGTGGACGACACACGTCTGGACGACGGTTCTTCGTTTGCCCATCTGTGCACCACTTTTGATACGTACTCACTACAGCGGCACGTGAACAACTCACAAGCCACGCCATTTCCGAGATTGTAGTTCGCGAGGCGCCATATCGTTACAATTTGTCCTTTATCAAACTACGATGAATCGGCAGCTTTTCCAATTCTGGCTCCGAACACTCTGCTAACCGAAAGCCGGTCTCGGATTGTACTGCTCTGGGAATTTCACCTGCGCCACCGTTCGGTCTCCAGGCGCGCTCATTTCTCTAGGCTAGGGGTGGTCATGATGCAGTGGCTCATCGGTGTATATAGAGTGAATTTACAACAAGAGAAAAACGACAGACGCAGTCTATTTATAAGAAAAGTCCATTCTCTTTACCTGGCGACAAATAAATACACTGACGGAAAAAAATCCCAACACCATGAAGGGGTTGTGTTAGATAAACAACAGTTGGTAGGCGGTGAAAGTACATCTGTAAGATGACGTCTATGCAAATTTCGCGCTCGGCGCATACGTGTGGCGCTAGTAGCGCCCCTCGGAACATGCAAAGCAGGTTTGCTGTAAATACGCGCTGTAACGTTCGTGAGCGTTAGTTATCGTTGAGATTCGACGTAGGGTGTTGATGTCAGTCAAGAATGCCTTTAAAAAGACGAAGAAGCCATTATCAACAGCTCACGGAGTTTGAACGAGGTCGTGTAATAGGGCTACGGGAAGGTGAATTTCCTTTCCGCAATATTGCAGAACGACTTGGCAGGAATGTAGCAACTGTGCATGATTGTTGGCAGCGGTGGTCAAGGGAAGGTACTGCCTCAAGAAGAATGGGTTCCGGCCGGCCACGTGGCACTACTGAGAGGGAAGACCGCCGTGTACGGCGTATGGCTGTGGCGCATCGTACCGCGTCTGCGGCAGCAATTCGAGCTGCAGTTGCCACCACAGTGACACAACGAACTATTACAAATCGGTTACTTGTAGGACAGCTCCGAGCCAGACGCTCTGCTGAGTGCATTCCACTTACACCAAACCACTGCCGTTTGCGAGGTCAGTGGTGTCAAGCTAGAGCTCATTGGAGGACGGAGTGGAGATCTGTTGTGTTTTCTGATGAATGCCGGTTCTGCCTGGGTGCCAGTGATGGCCGTGTGCTGGTTAGAAGGAGGCCAGGTAGGTGCGTGCAACCAACCTGTCTGCGGCCGAGACACACTGGACCTACACCTGGAGTTATGGTCTGGGGAGCAATTTCCTATAACAGCAGGAGCAGTCTCGTGGTTATCCCACGCACCATGACGGCACAGTTGTACGTCGGTCGGGTGATTCAACCTGTTGTGCTGCCATTCATGAACAGCATTTCAGGGGTTTTTTTCCAATAGGATAACGCTCGCCCGTATACCGCTGTTGTAACCCAACATGATCTACAAAGTGTCGACATGTTGCCGTGGCCTGCTAGATCACCAGATCTTTTACCAATCGAGCACGTATGGTACATCATTGGACGACAACTCCAGCGTCACCCCCAACCAGCATTAACGGTCTCTGTATTGACCGACCAAGTGCAACAGGCATGGAACTCCATCCCACAAACTGACATCCAGCACCTGTACAACATAATGCATGAACGTTTGCGTGCTTGAATTCAACATTGTCGCAGTTACACCGGTTATTAATGTACCAGCATTTCACATTTAAAATGGCTCTTCTCGCGCTTACGATAAGCTGTGATCTTGATACCTTAATCGATTAAATATGTTACCTATACAAATGTATTGCCGTCATTTCATTCCTCTACAACTATTTGTTCGTGGTGTTGGGATTTTTTTCCGTCAGTGTATATCAATCCCTTTGTCACTGAAGTTACTTGACTGAATCAAGTTTTTTCTGCACTCAATATAAATAATGCTGGCAGATGCTCTTCAGACATAGTGCTCTGTAAAAACTCTTTTAGTCTTTTCATTGTGAAAAAGTATCTCTTAGGCTCTAATGTTGTCACAGGTGTTGAGTATGAGACATTTCCAGGAGACAATGCGCTTCAGCAAAAGAATGTTTGAACCCACTTCTCATTGTTATTTGATGGAAGTTGAAAGCCTCGAATATTTGATGGAAAATTTTTCTCTCCTAAAGGACAGAGAGTGCAGTCAACAATATATCTTTATTCAGCATAGGATAAGCTAACACAATTTCATCAAGTTCCTTCGAAGAAAATTCTTGTTTTCATAGAGAAAACTATTCAGATACTCACGATTTCGGTGAAGGAAGATGACACCCACGATTTTTGCGCAGGAAGATTTCGGTGCAGGCAAAACCAAATGATATCACAGACCTCTTTCGTAAGGATGGCTAAATTTTCATTTCTTTTCGTTTCTTAAATTCATGAAGATCGAGGAAATGTAAATCCTCATAGCAGATGCATTATGGAAATCCACTACGTCTGAATGAGCAGTCGAAGAGTGTTTTAAAACTGATCATAGAACAAGACAGCATGTAGTATGACACGAGAGAAGAAAGAAACCCGAAAGAGAAAAATCTTGTCACTTTATGTGCACAGGAATCCTAAAGATGATTGGACTGTTGGGATGTATTTTGACGCCTGCAGCTTTTGAAAACCTTCTTCCAATTCACCAATATTTTCATAAACTCTGTTTACAACACTGGAATTGGAAACTAGAGGAATTTGTTTTGAAAACGCAACCAAGCATTGTAAGCGTTGTGATGATTGTGAGGAGAAAGCTGGTGTTCCTGAAATATCGCTAAAAATACTTAAATTTGGTTTCTGTGATGCTGCTTTCCCATTATTAGATTTATTTTACTGATGATCATGACAGTGAATACAATGAGCATTCATGTACGTCTATTACCTTAATGGAGATCTGCACTCCGCGCTTCTCCCCACTCATCACCTCCGCACATAACTTACAGCTATGTATTAGAAAATTTGAAGCAGTATATGTGCTTCTGAGAACCCTATTGAAAAAAATCTTTTTACGGTCAAGCACCACTCACAACTTGAAATATTTTGCACATCTTTCCTCTTCAAAATAATTCACAGCTTTGCAGTTACAGGCGTAAGTATATACAACGGGTATTCTGAAAGTAATTCCTCCTCCTTAATAACTTTTGAAATTTCGAAGTGATTTTAACGAAACTGTACTGATGTGTACTATGATATGTTACAAATGTGGGGAAGACATTATTTTGTCTTCCCCACATTCGTAACATATCATAGATCGTGAATGACAGAGAAAAGCAGCGAGCCGTAATTGAATTCCTGGAAAAAGAGGGATGTGAAGCCCCAGAATTCCACAGAGAACTCCTGGAGGTGTATGAAGCTGTCACAGTTGATATCAGTGATGTCCAAAGATGGATGAAGAGATTTCGAGAGGGATAAAGTTCAGTGTCGGACAAACAACGGGAGTGGAAGATCCGCAACTGCAGTGACAGATGCCAACAGGCAACAAATGAAAGACCTCATCACAGCTGATCGTCGTGTCACCATCCAGGAGTTTTGCGATGCAATTCATCATGGTCATAGTGCTATGGAAACATTAATTAAGGGTCTGGGCTACAGCAAAATTTGTTCAAAGCGGATCCCAAGAAGCGTAACCCGTGAACAATGTGGGCAAAGGGTGTACGTGTGCCGGAACCTCTTGGATATATGAGAGGGAGGGTGAAGTGTTTTTCTCTAATGTTGTGACGTGGGATGAAACATGGGTGTTCCAACGAGGAGTTGGGGTATCATCTATTGGCTACAATCCTGATCAGGCTCCCTCAGATTTTTTCTTGTTTGTTCCTTTGAAAACCACACTTCTTGGGGAACGTTTCAAAGATGTGACAATTCACAGCCAGTTTAAGGCTGTGAACTCATGGGTGAAACGATAGCCTCAGGAATTTTTTCCAAAATGGATTTTACCAATGGGTTCAAAGATGGTGGAAATGTATAGAAAGTGATGGACAATACTTTGAATACGCTAACATTGTTAACAATATGTCCAAGTATTTTGCCACCAAGTTTCTCATTTTTACCGCTACAAATAAAAATCTTATGAGGGACGAGGCATTACTTACAGGATGCTTTTTGTATCATATTGTTCCCGATATTTTTGTTTCTCAAACTCCCTTTGTTCCAGAAAAAAAATTTGAAATAAGATGAGGGATATTTTTCTGTTAGCCCGTAAATATTTGTGATGCACAGTTTATCCACTACATGGCTTACGTCCATATTTCTGTTTAAAACCCTTTTGCCAAAGTATCGACACGTAATTTAATCGTTTTTTACAAAAAAAAATTTAATGAAATATCCATATTTAATGTGATAAAGAAAAGCTAAAAATTATGATAGTTTTAACAAGGAAAGTAACAAAATTTAATGAAATTCCATATTTAATGAGAGAAAGAAAAGCTAAAGTTATTATAGTTTTAACAAGGAAAGTAATAAAATTTTATGAAGTTCCATATTTCATTAAATTATAGGCAGAGAAAATCTGCTGTCCACTGTCTTGGAATAGAAGAATAAATTTGATGACATATAGGAGAAAATTAAACGAGCGCAGGGGAATCTTTGTGTGCTAGTGGAACAATGTAATAGAAGAACAGTGGGGCGAGAGTTAATAAAGGCTCAATAAGCGAGCTATGAAAGCAAGCGACTCTCTCTTTTTCTCTCTTACCCACGCCAAGGGGTTATGTCTTGGGACTATGACGTCAGCAGAGTTGAAAACACGACACCAACTCTTTGGCAAAAAGACGATACGTGGGGCCAGTGTTTCTTTTAGGTCTTTTTGACGGTGGGGAGGGCAAATGAAACCTTAGTGGGGAGAAAGTTTTCTATTTGCTACATATATATAAGAGTCAGGTCAAGTCACGATAGAAACATTCAGGTACTTTGAAGGTGAGACTTGTGATTGTAATAAAGCAATATTCTAAGCTAGTGCGGGTCTCGTTTTGTTAATTTGGGTCAACGAAGTGGTGCTTCCTCGATTTTGAGCAATATAAGTTGCTGTTACGGCTTATAGATTTGTTAATGTGCCTTATGAGATTTACATGGTGAACAACACTTTTGATAGCTCCTGTTCCGATGATGATGACGATACCGGCTCTACTGACTTAGCGGAATCGTGATCGTTTCATGTATCAGTGAAGACTGGTAAGGTACATTTTCTACTACATCGCTTGCTGCCAGGAGTGTCTATCATATTTGAGAGCCCATTGACTATCAACTTACAGATATGACACAAAAATTTTGTTTGATGTTTTCGGCTGTAATCCATGCTGAAGAGGGGGTTCAATGTTACGGCAGGTGCAGCGGCAGATATCATTATGCTTGTTGTTCAATAACAGAAAATGTTTACCGACGAATGTCAAAAGAGAAAAAATTGAAATGGTAATGTGATAGTTGTCGACGTGCTGCATTACATGATTCCGGTGTCCATTCTGAGGGAGCGGCTTCCACTACAAAAAGCATTAATTCCGAGGTGAAATTGGTGAATAAGTGTGCAAGTGGCAGTGATTCTCAGTCGGTTGTGGAGTCTGTCAACATAAAGCTAGATGCTATTAACGAATTAAAGATTGAGATACTAGATTTGAAGAGATCAGCTGAGTTCTTTTCACAGAAGTATGATGACATTTTGACTTCTTTAAATAAATCAAGTTCGATGCTTGAGGACTCTTGTAGGGAAGTGGTTGCTCTTCAGCAGAGTATTTCGGAATAGGATTCTGAAATATCCAGATTGTCATAGGACTTGAACAACCTTGATCAATATACGAGGAACAGAAATTTGGAAATACATGGAATCCCTGAGAGTAATGAAGAGACTAATGCTGATCTCTCGAACATTGTGCTTAATATTGCAAAAGGGTTGGATTCTGGAGACCTTTCGTGCGATGACATTTACGTCGTTCGTAGAATAAAAACTAAGGGGGCACGGCGTCCCTCGCCAATCATTGTGTAGTTTCAGACCAGAAAAGTAAGAGATATTCTTTTATCAAGGAGTCGGAAGATTTTGAAATTGACTGATATTGATGCTAATTATTTGCAGGAAACTAGAATTTATGTTAATGAGAATTTGACTGTGCATAACAGAGAATTATTCTGGAATGCGCGGAAATTTCCCAGGGAAAACAATATCAGATTTTGTTGGTATAAAAACGGGTGTATTTTTTGCCGATAGGAGGAAGGTGGAAATGCAATTACTGTAAGGAGCAGCGACGACTTTGATCTTAGTCGATTCTGATGGGCATGTGATGTTTCTGTAACTCTATTGGTTGTACATAACTCATTTTTATGACCTGTAATCCTAGTGTTTTGTTCTGTTGAATTTTTGTGTAATTTGCTGGTTTCAAAAAATCGCAGTTTGCGATTGTTGCACATTAACGCTCGTAGTTTATTTGGCAAATATGACCTGTTCTTGGAGTTTTGGGGGTCTTTGGATTACCTTGTTGACTTTATTTGCGTTTCAGAGACTTGGTTTAATAGTGTGGATCACCTTACTTGTCATGTACCAGGTTTTCGAACTGTTTCTGCTTCTAGATCAGGGGGTAGGGGTGGGTTGCTATTTTTGCTAGGCGCTCCATTTCACTTTGAAAGATTGATAAATATACGGTTATAACTGATAATTATGAGTTTATTACTTTAGAGACTGAAAATACCATAATAAGTGCAGCTTATCGCCCTCCGTCTGGAAATCAGTCAGTTTTTCTTGATTTTTTTTTTCCAGTTATTTGGAGGATGTCAATCAGAGTGGCAAGGCGTTATATTGTTTAGGTGATTTTAATATTGATATGACATCTACTAATAGCGTCTCATATCCATTCAGTGATATCATATGCTCTTCTGGATGTATAAGTGTGGTTACAATCCCCACGAGAATTACACCTGTTACCTCAACTATACTTGATCTATGTATTACGAATGATTTTTGTTGCACTACGGGTGTGTTGGCATATAATATAAGTGATCACCTGCCTATTTTTTGTTTGTCGGGTAGTGTACCTACCTCGGATTTTGCGGACGGGATTTCGATTCGTATTCGTTCTTACGATCAGCATAGCTTAAGAACTTTCGGTGAGGTACTTGCTGTTACGGATTGGTGTCCGGTGCTACAACATGACAATCCCACACATGGCTTCGATGTATTTTGGGGATCATTTTGGAGTTCTTATGAATGTCCTTTCCCACTTAAGACCTTTACACGTTCATTAAAGTGTAGAAAACCTTGGTTTACTTGTAAACTTTTAAGATGTCTAAACAAAAAGAATAGGCTGTCCAAGTTATTTATACACTCCAGAAGTGCCTCTGATTTATCCCAGTTCCGTAGATACAGAAATCGGTTTAATACTAAATTAAAAAATGCAAAAAAAAAAAACATTATTTAAATCGTTTTACTGGTACCACGGATGGGAAAAGATTATGGAAATCGGTTGATGAATTGTTGCATATAACAAATGATGACGATCCTCCAATAGAACTTTATCATGGGGGAACTCGTATCACTGATTTGAATCGTATTGTAGATATCTTTAATACTTACTTTGTTTCTTTGCCTGTGAAACTACACAACGATATTCCGAGGGTGTCTGGTGACTTTGCTGACTTTTTGTCCCACCAAACTTTGTGAACATCTTTTTTTTTTTTTGACCCAGTATCAGCGGATCTGTTGCATACTATACAGCAGTTGGATTTCTCTATGGGTGCTGGCCCGGATGATGTTTATCCAAGGGTGATTAAATCTGTTGCTCAGTTTTTGTTCGTACCATTGGAACATATTTTTAATCGTATTCTAGAAACTGGTTTATTACCTTTAGCATTTACGACAGGTAAAGTCACTGTTATACATAAAAAGGGTTTGAGATCTAGTGTAGAAAATTATCGTCCAATTACTCATATTACAGTGTTAGCTAAACTTTTGGAATAACTAGTACTAAAGAGATTATCTGGCTACTTGGAGAGGAACAAAATGTAATATCACGGTCAGCATGGCTTCAGTCAGGGCTTCTCAACAGAAACGGCTATATTGGATGTTCTTAATTTTTTGCACACAAATATTGACTCAGGAAGAAATGTCCTGGGTATATTTTGTTACTTAACTCGAGCGTTTGACTGTGTGCATCATGAAATTCTATTGTCAAAGTTAAATCATATAGGGATCCGGGGAGTTCCGCTTTTGATTTTTAGGAATTATTTGTTACAGAGATCACAGTATGTTCAGATTCGTGGCATTCGTTATTCGGTTCGTGGGGTAAGTTGCGGAGTTCCTCAGGGATCGGTGCTGGGACCGGTTCTTTTTTTAATATACATTCATGATATTTTTAATGTTACTTCGAGGGCACACCATGTGCTCTTTGCTGACGATACCAGTTCATTCTTTTCTGGTAATTCTTTAATGGAGTTGGTACCTTTAGTTAATTGTGATCTTCAGGAGTTCTTTCGGTGGCTCAGTTGCAGTTAATTAACTACAAATCAAGATAAAACTAATGCCGTCCTGTTTTCACGTCGTTCTTATTGTTCGTCTACCCCAACTGGCATCTTTTTGAATGGAGTTCCCATTACATTTAAGACGACTGTTAAATTTCTGGGTGTACTTATTCAGGAGTCTCTACGTTGGGATAATTAAATTAATTATTTGGCAAATCAGCTTAGATCACGTATAGGAATGGTTCATAAGATTTCGGGAATGCTGACGATAAGATTAAAACTAATATTGTATTACTCGTTCATATATCCACTTCTTTCGTATTGTCTACTGTCCTGGGGTCAGACCACGTTAGGTAATGTCAATAGAATATATATTTTACAAAAGAAATACATTCGCGTATTGGATACCAATAGTGCTATGACTGCTGTTTGCTGTTCATATAAAATAATCCCATTTAATAAACTTTATATATTTCGATTATTACTTTTTATGCACCATAGAATTTATGCTAATAAGTTTATGAGTCTTCTAGAATTGCACCAATTTTCACATTCTCATGATACCAGGGGTAATGCAAACTTTGTTGTTCCCAGGGCACATCTAAACCTTTTACATTACAGTGTTATTGCACCCGATCCGCGACAGTGGAATGCATTACCTTTGCATATTAAATCAACTGTTGGCTTCAGGGCATTCAAGAGAGTATTAACTACTGAATTATTGGCTGGCTAATATGATTTGAATTGATGCCGTGATTTTTTGGGGGAGATATAGTGGCACATTATTCTGGCTTGTTGATTTTGGTCTGCTTATTGCTTAATGTGCTGTACAGATATTCTTGGGTTACGCATTTTCCGGTTGCATTGGTTTGGTGTATATACACTGGCAGAAAGTGAAAAAAGAACACCAAGAAGGAATTGGCGGACGATCATGAAATTTACATATGTCAAATGGGGTCGAGTTTACGTAGGTGTGATGCAAATTTCGGGACCAACCGGTGAGCGCTTACGCCACAGCACGGCATAATATGCAAATTATCGTCGGTGGTATTTAAGGAGTACGGCGAAGTGAATGTAATCAGTCGTCGGCGTACGGACACGGGCGAAGGCCCCGAGCAAAACGGTGTACTTATGTATTTTCGGTCTCGTGCAGTAGTGAAAAGCAAAGTACGTGGGAGAAATCCTTCTCATAATTTAGCTGCATGGAGTTGAGTTGCTTCATCACTAAGTAATTCTCATATAGTTTGTGGTCGTCAAGGATTTGACTGTGAGTTATTTTTATTTCTTTAAACTTCAAGTTAAAAGAAATAAAATAACTCAAGCTTTATTTTTGTTTTCCGGTTCCAGGCCAACCGGGGCTCTGTGCCTCCGGAATTTCGAACTTTTTGAACAGACCTGAAACCATTCAGGTTACTCATAATGGGAAGTAACCCAATGTCAATATTCTTAAGGAATTAGTCGACAAACTTGAATATCCGTAACATTTGCACACAGTCCAGCGACTTAACAATGGACTTTTCACAGTGCGTTTCCAAACTGCTGCACAAGCGCTGCACTACCTTGAGCACCCCTTGACAGCCTACAAGGACGTTGCGGTGAACGTTTCGCCAGTAGATGACGGCATTCGTACCGTTTATGTCAAACTCGTGCCCATTGACATTCCCTAATGAGAAGATCTCTGCGGCACTTACTGGATATGGGGAGATTGTCACCCCCATTCAGAATGAGCGGCACACACTCAAAGGTCTGGAACATGTTTATACAGGCACAAGAGTTGTTCGCCTGCGTATGACAAAGTCAGTACCCAATTTCCTTCAAGTGGGCCGTTGGAAGGCCATGGTCACATATGCTGGCATGATACGCACATGCCGTAGATGCGGTAATGCTGGCCACATTGCTCCTCAGTGCCCGTCCCGAGCTTGCCCCAACTGTAGTACGGTGGGGCACTTGGAGATCTCGTGCGAGCAAGCCTGCTCCAAGTGCGGTGCGGATTCTCACACCAAATCCAGATGCACCCAGTCATCCTTCGCAGATGTTGTAGCTAGGCCTTCAACAGCTCCCCTTGTTTTCAATGAGGAGTTTCCAGAGCTACCCTCCACCAGTACTATTGTTGTTCCCGGGGACTCTGGTGTTCCTGAAGCAGTTGTTACCATGGACCTGGAACATGTTGCTTCTTTGAAATTACCGGTTGTCATACCTGTCGATCCGCCTTCCGAGACTGCCGTGACTTCTGTTAATCAAGAGACCTTGGTTGTTGACGGCCGCGTCGAGCCTGGAGCTTCTTCTGCTGTTTCACCAGTGCAAGATCTTGAGGTTCCTGAAATGCCATCTACAGAGGTCACCTCACTGCCTCTTGCCGTTGAATCGGCTGTTGTTATTAAGTCTGAGCCTCCCATGGACGCCGACGTATGTACCGAGGTCCCTGAGCCTCATTCACCTGATTCTCCTGACGCCCAAGTCGGACTTGTTACCACTGTTGCATTTACAGAGGTTATTTCGGATGATGACAACATTTACATAGATTCCGTTGATGATGTTGCTTTCACCTCTCCTGTCGGAACTGTCTCCCTCCTTTCCACCTCCGGGGACAAGGTTGTACCCGTCATCCATTCCAGCAGGCCACCGGGACGTGTTCCTGTTACCATCCACAATGTTACTCCTTCCAGAGAGACTCGTCCTGCTGACCATTCCTTCCGTCAACAACGACAGTCCTATTCATCTTCGGAGGGCAGTACTCTCGGCAGCCGTTCGGCAAGTGTTCATAATGGCCGTCGGGAAAGATCTCCCGTCCAACTGGAGGAAGGGGAACTTCCCCCAAGTAGCCGCCGACGGAACCGTCGCCGGAATCACAACCGCTTCACCTCTGGAGATTGGCATCGTCAGTTCTAAGTGCCGGTCCACGTTTCTAGAACGGGTGGGATAATTTGAATCTACCCTCCTTACTGACCTTTGTTTTGTGTATTTTTGTATTTCAATTATCTGCTTAACCTTCAACCTTAAAGTTTCAACATTAAATATTCAGGGACTTCGGTCCCGGTCAGTAAGGCGTTGGCTCATCGGCTGGATTATGACCCAGGATATTGATATCCTGTGTGTCCAGGAAACTTTTTCACAATTTTAGGTATGCTTCGGATTTTCGTCATTACACAAATGCCCCGTGCTGGTTTAGTCTTTCTCCGACTAGTCGCAGGAGCGTCGGAATTATTGTCAACCCTAACTTCAAGGGTCGACAACTGAAATTTCAATATGATGACGAGGGTCGAGTGGCTGCTGTCAGCTTTGCCTTCGCTGAGTTTAAAATTCGCGTTATTTCAGCCTATGCGCCATTGGAACCCGCCCAATGGGGTAGATTCCTCAGGAGTCTTCCTTTATTTTTTGGGGGTGGTGAAGACTTCCTCATTTTGGGGGTGACTATAATCTTGTAACGGAGCCTCTTGATAAACAGGAGGATACCTGGCAGAGGGACTCTTCCCGGGCTGTCTTCTCCGGGTTCATGTCGGGGGCGGGGCTGGTGGACGCCTGGCGTTCTACTCACCCTGGGGTCTTCGACTGGACTTGGACGGATGGCTCGGTTCGGGCCCGCCAGGACAGGATTCTTGTGGGGGTGCCTGGGGATTGTGACCTTGTGTCTTTTGTTCATTGTGATGTTAATTCTGTGTTTCTCCGTGTGAGTGACCATCGAGCCGTTTCTGGTGAGATCGTTCTAACAGGGGCCAGGACACGGACTCAGGGCCCGTGGAGGATGAATCTGAATCTTCTCGAAGATGACTACATCCTTCAGGGCCTTGAGAGGTTGCTTCGGGGTGAAATTCAGTCTGAGACTCATCACACTGGTGAGTGGTGGGAGGGGGTTAAACTTAAAGTGAAGTCTTATTTACAACTTCAGGGGAAACTTTCGGCTCGTCAGCGGCTTTTAGAGCGAACTCGCCTTGTCTGTATGTTGCGTGCATGCAAAGCCGGGCAGCAAATGGGAGCGCAGAATGCTGGTATGATTGCTGAACTTCAAGCTCAGTTGACAGATTTATATTGTAAAACCGGCCAAAGATGCACACAGGACTCTATTTCTCGAAATTTAGAAAACGAGATTTCATTTGCAAGTTTTTTGCGAAATCTCGCAGAAACAAAATTATTTCCCAGGTAATTCTTGGCTTACAGCATGAGTCACGCTTCGTGACCTCTCAACCAGAAATTCACAATTTGGTTTTCTCGCATTTCAGAGACCTGTTTGCATCTGATGAAGTGCAGCAGTCGTACGTCGACTCTTGGGTCGCTGACGTGACCCAACTCGACGCCGCGGCTTCTGTGCATACATCGGGCCCTGTCCGTATTTCTGAGGTGAGGCAAGCCATTGCCGGCTTGCGTAATGGTCGCAGTCCGGGTACTGATGGCATCCGTGTCGAATTTTATAAATATTTTGTTGATTTGCTTGCTGAACCTCTATGTGATGTTTTAATCATGTTCTGTCAACTGGGCAGTTAACCACGACGATGCGGTTTGGTCAGATCGTTTTGGTTAACAAACGGCGTGATGGTCCTGGTCGTCATTTGGGAGAGTGGAGATCCATCACTCTTCTCAATTACGATTATAAGATTTTGGCTTAAGTCCTTGCTAACCGACTGATTATTGTTACTTCTGGCCTTGTAGGCGTGTGACAGGTTTCTGGAATCCCGGGGAGGAGAATTTTTCAAAATTTAGTCCTCGTGCGGGACGGTATTCACTACCTCGACCGCAAGAGGTTAAAGTGCTGTATCCTTTCTTTGGATCAGAGCAAAGCCTTTGACAGGGTCTCTCACAAGTACCTTGTGACCCTGCTGGAGGCTTGTAACTTTAGCCAAGATTTTGTACACATGGTGAAGGTCTTGTATACTGATATCTTTAGTTTTATCCGAGTCAACAGTCAGCCTACGGACTGCTTTCCCATCCGGAGAGGGGTCCGCCAAGGCTGCCCGTTGTCTGCTGCACTGTTCGTACTGAGCATTGAAAACCTTCCTTAAGAAGATTCAATCTGCACCGAATATCTCTGGCATCCCAGTTCCGGGTTCGAGCTATACAACAGCTGAGCTCAAATACCTTGCGTATGCAGATGACGTTGTTCTCTTCCTTCGGGATGAGATTTCCTTGAAAAATTTGTTTCATGTTTATGATGTTTATACGGACAGTGCAGGCGCTGCTTTGAATGTGGATAAAACTAAAGCCTTGTGTTTTGGGGATTGGTCACCTGACGTTTTGCAGTTTGTAGGCTCAACCGATGATCCCATAAGGATCCTCGGTATTTACTTTGATAAAAAGGGGTTCACCGCAAGACGTGGCGCTCTGTTCAACAGAAGCTCACGTCGGAATGTGCTTGGTGGGAGGGCTGCCAAATTTCCTTCTTTAATAGGGCTAAATTGGCTAACAGTCTCTTGGTTTCCAAAATTGCTTTTTGCGGTACCCTACAACCCCCGACGTACAGGGTCATTTTGGTTCTAAATTCTCTAATTTTTCTATTTGTTTGGGGAACTAGAGCTGTCCTTTCTCGGGATTGCCTGGTTCAACCAGTCCATCGGGGGGGGGGGGACTGGGTGTTCGGCACATTCTTGCGTGGTGTCGCGCGTTGATGGTTTCTAATGTAGCCTACACCCTGAAAAGCGATTCACATCCTAGCTTTAACTTCGCGTATTATTTCATTTCCTATAATCTTAGGTTATTTTTTCTTTTGCTTGTAAGTACCTTGGGCCTAGAGCTCTGAGGCCCGGTGGACCACATGGCACTACCATTTGTGAGGCTAGATTGTTAACTAGCCAGAACATCAGGTGTTCCTCTTGGCATGAACCCGATGCCCTTTATAATGTATTCTTGCCATCCTTTGCTCCACACATTCAGCGCAGGTTTCCCGCCTTGGGAATGAACTGGAGGGTCGCATGGGCCAATGTTGCGTTTGCGGGTGTGGAAGGTCGTATGCGTTACCTGCAGTGGCGCTTGGCCCATGGGGTGATTTTCACCCGTGATTCCCTTTTTCGTTGGGGAGTCGTCGACTCCCCGGACTGTCCCCACTGCGGACAGCCGGGGTCTTTATTCCACCGATTTGTGGAATGTAATTTTGTTCGAAAGGTTTGGCAACTTTTGTCTAGATGGATTTCTGTTAATATGTGTAATTTTAAAATTATTGTTTTTAAGCACCCACTACCTGTTTCCGGTCAGCATGCTTATGGTTTAAAGGTGATCCTTGCTACTGCTTGTACTGTGTTACATGATACTGTTCTGTCTGACCACGTTAGACTTTATTCGAATAGGCCTGATGTGGTCGCCCTCTTTGTCAAGATCAGATTGCGTGAGAGGGTGATTTCCGACTTTCACCACTGGCCGGAAGACGTTTTTCGCGTCCGATGGCTTTGTTGGTCTCGGCTGGTTTCCATACGCAAAAATGTGCTCTGCTTTCGGTTCTGAATGTGTTTTCTGTTGGAGCATGTCGCATGCCTGACCGACCGCTGCTCTTTTTACTTGCTTGTCTAGATCCTGTGTTTGCATCATGAATTGTATTCACATGCTTTTCTACTGTGTATATATTGTCTTTGTCTGCATTTGTCTATGCTTGGCCCGCGCTTTTGTTCTGTCTGTTGTCTGTGGCAGGTGTTGTGCCTCTCGGACGGGGAGGGGTGTAACAAATGACTTTTCATGCTTTTGTTTTGGTTGGAGGTGCTTAGATGTGGGTCCATGTTTTCTCTAAGCACATCCACTCTGTTTTCAGAGATACTTCTTCCCTGGAAGTGTTATTGCTTGTGTTTCGTCTTCCGAGTATGGTAAGTAAGGTAAGTAGTTTCTTTTCCTTTCTTTTCTTTTTAGTGTGTGTATGTGTGTGTGTGTGTGTGTTCACCTCGATGATGATAGTGCCTTGGCTGACCCATAATATGGGTTTCAGCATAACAGTGTACAGCCTTGTGCTGTAACCCAGTTCACTAACTGAGAAGAAGCTGCAATGCCTGGACATGGAAGACGTGTACGATTTCAGCAGTTATCGGACTTTGAGCGAGGTCGTCTAGTCGAACTCCGCGAGGCCGGGTGGTCGTATCGTCGTAAGCCAATGAAACAATGAGTCGTGCGAGGGGTTTTGAGTAGCACTCGCGCTTCAAGAGCGGCGGAACGGCAATGCAAGACGACTGGAGGTCAGGGCGACCGTCTACGAGCAAACCCCCGAAAAATGTAGACAAAATTAGGAAACTAGTGCATGAGGTTTGCCGGAGAACCATTCAAGACATTGCTATACCATTGTCAATGTGTCATACGGAACAGTGCAAGAAATTCTGACATCGGTTTTGAACATGCACCGCATTAGTGTTAAAGTTTGTGCCAAAGATTATGAACCTCGAACAAAAGCCGGCGCTCCGTGTCGAACTATGTCAAGATCTTTCTCAGCAGGTGGCGAATGATCCAGCGTTCCTGTCGCGGGTCATCACTGGGGACGAGACTTGGGTCTACGGTTACGACCGGGAGACCAAACAACCGTCATCGCAGTGGAAGAGCCCCGCATCTCCACGACCAAAGAAGGCCCGACAGGTCTGGAGCGCAACCAAAAGCATGCTCATCGTGTTCTTCGACATTCGAGAAGTTGCGCACAGTGAATTCGTCCCCCAGAGCCAGACAGTCACCGCCCTTTTTTATGCGATGTTCTGTGGCGTCTTAGGGAGGACATTCGCCGCAAACGAATTGAAATGTGGCGCAAAGGCTATTTCCCGCTCCATCACGATAATGCAGCAGGTCACAGAGCGTTAGCTACATGCCAGTTTTGCAGCCTCTACAGCATGACTACCCTTCCTCGCCCGCCTTACTCGCCGAATTTGGTCCCCTGCGACTTCTTTCTGTTCCGGAAGATGACGCCGAAGCTCAAGGGTCGCCGTTTCGAAACCGTGGACGAGATCCAGCGCGAATCGCAGACGGTGCTTGGCACGATTCAGGAACATGACTTCCAGGGAGCGTTCCAACAGTGGTAAAAACGCTCGCAGCGGTGTATCGCTGCCCAAGGAGACTACTTGAAGGAGATCATAGCCAGACTTAAGTAACGTAAGCACTTTGTGTATCGGCCTAGTCTCGAAACATTTTGATCGGACCTCGTATTAGTAGCAAATACTATATCTACATATAACTACTATGTACTCGTATATAGAAGTAATTACTATACCGCCCATAGCGGTATAACTATACCATCGGGATTACAGGGAATTCTATCCCACACTCACCAACCCGCTTGGCCAGCGTGGTGAGTTATGGCCAAACCTCCCCAAAATGACTCCACAACTTAAATCTTGGCCCTCAGTCTCCGGCAGCTGGAATGTACCTGGCCAAGGCAGCGGCCAGTGCGACATGAAGGCAGAGGGTGCTAAGAATCCCCGGAGGACCGGACTAGGCTGCCATCTGATGCTGACCTTGGCAACGTACAATGGACGCTCCCTATCTTCTGATTCAAGGCTTCTTGAATTGGAAGAGGAACTACAAAGGATCAAGTGGGACATCGTTGGGGCTAAGTGAGGTAAGGAGAAAAGGAGAAGATCTCATCGAACTGAAAAGTGGACATCTCTTCTACTATCGTGGGACAGATACTGGCAGAACTAGTGGTGTTGGATTTATAATAAACAATAAACTGAAGGATAAAGTGGTAGAAGTTGAAAGTTCCTCTGACAGAGCTGCACGACTCGTTATCCAACTATCGAGAAGATACCAGGCTCAGATTATTCAAACTTATGCACCCACCACAAGTCATCCTGAAGAAGAAATTGAAGAATTTTATGAGGAAATTCGTCATCTAAATAATAAAGGTAAGCAGCACTTGAAAATAATTATGGGAGATTTCAATGCAAAAATAGGGCAACGGCAACGGAATGAAACTTCAGTAGGTAAATTCGGTCACGGCAACAGAAACCAGCGTGGAAATACTCTCGTTGAGTTTGCAGAGGCAGAAGGGTTTTTCATCTTGAACTCCTTCTTCAAGAAAAAGCCACACAGGAAATGGACATGGAGACATCCAAATGGGACGACAAGTGAAATTGATTTTATTATGTGTAACAAAAAATTCGTCATAGAAGACTGCAGTGTGCTAAACAAGTTCAACACAGGTAGTGACCATAGATTGGTGAGATGTAAGATGCACCTCAACACTAAACTTGAACGTGGCAAGCTCATAAGACAAACGAAATCTATTGACATAACCAACCTTAAAAAACACCATAATACCTTCAAGTTGGAACTGAAGAACAGGTTCTATGCTTTAGAAGGCCTAACATCGGAAGAAGTGGACATCTCTGAAGTTAACAGAAAAGTAACCAAAGCTCTTATGGAAACAGCAACAAAACTAGCTGGGTCTAAGAACAAGTTGCATGTAAATAAATTATCAGGAAAAACGAAAATGTTGATGCAAAAAAGAAGAGAGATGAGGACAACTAAAGAAGATGTGACTTCCAAAGTGGAATATATAGAGCTATGCAAGACAGTACGAAAAAGTATCACTGAAGACGTAAGAAAATTCAACTGTGAACTAGTGAGGAAAGCAATTGAAAACAACCAAAGCGTAAAGATAGCAAAGGGACATCTCAGTAAGGGAAGAAAACAGATTATGGCACTGAGAAAAGAAGATGGTTCTGTAACAAGAAATAGAGGCGAAATTTTGACAAGAGTGAAAGATTTCTACTCCAAATTATATGAAAGGGATGATACATGCACTAAAGACATCATGAAAGATACCAGTACCAGAGTTCCTCCAGTCCTTCCAGCAGAAGTTGCACATGCAATCAAGAACATGAAGCGGGGAAAAGCTCCAGGAGAAGATGGAATTACTGTAGACATCATACAAGAAGCAAGTGGAGAAATCGAAACAGTACTCGCCCAAATTTTCACTCGATGCCTTAATGAAGGAAAGATTCCTGAGGATTGGAACACCGCTACAATGATCCTGCCACATAAGAAAGGTGACATTGAGGATCTCGGAAACTACAGACCTATCAGCCTCCTATCAGTAGTTTATAAAACCTTCACTAAAGTTCTTTCACACCGCTTGAAGGTAACACTGGACATGGCTCAACCGAGAGAACAAGCTGGATTCAGGAGTGGCTACAGCACAATAGATCATATCCATGTGATGAGAGAACTAATTGAAAGAGCGAGGGAATATGAACTTCCATTGTTCATGGCTTTTATCGATTATGAAAAAGCCTTTGATTCGGTGAAACCATCAGCAGTTACAATGGCTCTGAAAACCTGCGGTATTGAAGATGCATACATTAATATTATTAATAACATCTATGAAAATGCAAGTGCAAAGATTCTGCTGTTTGAAAATACAACACACATAAAAATTGGAAAGGGAGTGAGACAAGGTGACACCATATCTCCGAAGCTCTTTAATGCCACATTGGAGAGTGTTTTTCAGTCACTGAGCTGGGAAAACAAGGGGATAAAGATTAATGGAGATTATCTAACCCACCTTCGTTTTGCTGATGACGTAGTCATTTTTGCAACTAGCCCATCAGAGCTGCAGAGTATGATCCAGGAACTTGCTGACAAGAGTAAAGAAGTGGGATTAAAAATGAACTTTCAGAAGACAAAAGTGATGTTCAATGCTTTTACAAGAAATGAAGATTTATCGATTGATGGAGAAAAGCTGGAGATAACAGACACGTACGTTTATCTTGGACAGCAGATATCAAGTGAGGGTCACATTGATGAAGAAATTAATCGGCGTACAAAACTTGGCTGGAGAGCTTTTGGAAGAAACAGCATAATTTTCAAGAGCAATATGCCATTATGTCTTAAAAGAAAAGTGTTTGATCAATGCATCCTTCCAGTGCTTACGTATGGTGCAGAGACGTGGACCTTAACTAAAAGAGACATACAAAGGCTGCAGACAACTCAAAGTAGCATGGAGAGGTGCATACTTGGTGTAACCAGGAGAGATAAGAAGAGGAACTCGTGGATCCGAAAAATGACAAGAGTGGAAGACATCATGATCAGAGTCAAATCCCTGAAATGGCAATGGGCTGGACATACTGCCAGAAGGACAGATCATCGATGGACAGCCGCAATTTTAGATTGGATTCCAAGGGACAGGAAAAGACCCAGAAGAAGACCACATGGGAGATGGGTGGATGAAATTCGAAAGTATGCAGGGGTGACATGGAGGAGACTGGCACAAGACAGACCGTTGTGGAGGAAACCTGGGGAGACCTTCGTCCAGCAGTGGATTAATAATGGTTGACGATGATGATGATGATGATGATATATATATATATATATATATATATATATATATAATATAACAGGGGAGTACGTAGAGGAGCCAGGGGAGGGGGGCGACTTGGCTACCCGAAAGTGTTTAATTTTTTGGTTTTTGGTTAAAATGCGACTTACATTAAAAAAAAGACTTTAAGTTAATAAAAATGCGTCAACTAACGTAAAAAAAATGCTTTAATTTTTCTTCTATTTTTCATTAACTTTAATTTTGTTCTGATGGATTTCAAAATCCTCCATTTTTCGTCGCCCTCCTTCGAAAAAAAATTCTGTGTACGCCCCTGATACAGTAATTACATCCTCAAACATTTTAAGAACACATTTTTCCAGCTAAACGATGGAGTGGATGATGTGAGTTTAGGGTGTGGCTCTTGGTTTCTGCAGGCTTGAAATTTTTATCTATTAAAATGCATTCAACATACTCCTGATCCTGAGTCGCGATTCCATTACTATGTGGTATGATTGGTCTGCTTATTATACTTTGAAGAATGGCATGCGTCTTAATAAACTTTTTAGCAACATAAACTACATTACGAGGTCCGTTCAAAAAATTCTGAGACTAGGCCGATATACAGCAAAATACTTACGTTACTTAAGCCTGGCTATGATCTCTTTCAAAGTAGTCTCCTTGGGCAGCGACACACCTCTGCCAGCGTTTTTGCCACTGTTGGAACGCTCCCTGGAAGTCCTGTTCGCGAATCGTGTCAAGCACCGTCTGCGATTCACGCTGGATCTCGTCCACGGTTTCAACACGGCGACCCTTGAGCTTCAGCTTCATCTTCGGGAAGAGAGAAAAATAAGTCGCAAGAGGACAAATCTGGCGAGTAAGGCGGGTGAGGAAGGGTAGTCCTGCTGTTGCGTGTGTAAAACTGGCGTGTTGCTAACGCTCTGTGAGCTGCTGCATTGTCGAGATGGAGCAGACGTTTCAAGTTGTTTGCGGCGAATGTTCTCCCTAAGACGTCGCAGAACACTGCAGTAAAAAAGGGCCGTGATGGTCTGGCCCTGGCAGAAGAATTCACGGTGCACAACCCCCACGAATGTCAAAGAACACGATGAGCATGCATTTGTTGCACTCCGGACCTGTCGGGCCTTCTTCGGTCCTGGAGATGCCGGGCTCTTTCACTGCGATGACTGTTGTTTAGTCTTCCGGTTGTAGCCGTAGACCCCAATCTCGTACCCAGTGATCACCCGCGACAAGAACGCTGTTTCATTTACCACCTGCTGACGAAGATCTTGACAGAGTTCGACAAGAAGCACCTTCTGTTCGGGGTTCAGAATCTTTGGCACAAATTTTGCAGCAATGCGGTGCATGTTCAAAACCGACGTCAGAATTTCTTGTACTGTCCCGTATGACACACTGACGATGGTAGCAATGTCTTGAATGGTTCTCCGACGATCCTCATGCACCAGTTCCCTAATTTTGTCCACATTTTCGGGGGTTTGCTCGCAGACGGTCGCCCTGATCCTCTCGTCGTCTTCCAGTCCCATTCTGCCGCTCTTGAAGCGCGAGTGCCACTCAAAACACCTCGCACGACTCATTTTTTCATTGCCATAAGCCTGCCGCAACATTTCATGCGTCTCCGTTCGCGATGTGGCGAGTTTGACGCAAAATTTGATGTTCGCTCTTGCTGCTCGTGTTTGCAGTCCATACCGAAATCGCAGCTGTGTTCAGCACGTGGTCATCAAATATCATGTAGCACAGTTCTCAATGTTCACAGAACGACGTAACTCGGCACAATGACTCATGAAAGTCACTGCCCTCGACTGCTGCTTGCGCATCCCCGTAGTGTCATCTGTTGGCGCGCTACGTACCTAGTCTCGGAACTTTTTGGTGGCATTATGTATTTGAACAAATATTAAAAATATGTATAATTGAAAAAAAACATGTAGCATCAAAAGAAACGAAACTTTCTTTTTCATTATAGACTGAATTTATGAATATTTAGCCCGGTAATATAAAATGTCTTCCGGTGGTAAGGGCTTCGCCTCCCGGATGTGTGCCTGAAAGAACCACTGGGTGTAGCTAACACACGATTAAGTAGATTTCTGAGGGATAATTGCAAACAGCGATAACGGAGTAATGGGTAATGGATGTGGCCCTAGATGAGGAATGGGGATGTTGCCAGTGGGGAAACAGAAGATAACATTTTCTTTAGCTGTTCACCCTCCAAGTTAATATTGCATTGGGATGATCGGTGCTGCATTTACTTTATTTGTGTTGCGTAGTTAAACAGAATGAATTAAGTCAAACAGCGGTTATACTCACGCGGGTGTTAAGTTGGAAGCTGAGAAATTTTTATTTATTAACTGTTGAGCTAATATAGTTAATTTGTTAGATCTTTCAATTATATTCAATTGTTATGAATAAATAATATAAGAGTGCATGCATATAATCACTAAGACATATTTTGACATGGTGGGAATTTTCACCCATAAACGGATTTAGCCAGAGTTTCCATCTGTCCCCAGTAACTGTATTTTTATTTGCTGAAGTATTTCGGACTCTAAAAGTCCTTTGGAAAAAATTTTGTTTCAGTAGGATATCTTAACTATGAACAATATTTTACGCTGATCTTCGTCTTCAAATAAACCAAAGTTTCCACGCTTGCGGACTTGCAGGTACTTCACGATTTCCTCCATAGTTCTGCTTTCAATTGTTCGAAACTGGATATGTTCCAGTTTGAAACAGATTTTGCGAACAATTAGTAATTTTAAGTATCGCACCTATTTCAAAACCTATTTGTGAATCTTAACGATAAGAATATATTTTTAATCTAGAATTCCAAAAGAAAAGATACTTTGCGTAGTGGTTATATTCATCTTGCCCATTGGAATGCAAATCTTCCACTTTTTAATGAATGTGTAGATTTTTCGCCCGGAGGGAAGCATTTTATTTTCGTTGATTTTTTTTTACTTTTCTAGAAATCCACTTTGAAAAATTCATTTTTTTTTTTTTTTTTGTGTGTCGAAAGGATTCGAAAGATGTGTTCATTTTTACATTACAAACGAGAGTTAAGTGTGAAGATTCTTGCTTTAAATCAATACAAAACCGTAGAATTCATCTTCCACGCTACTTTATAAGCATTTTAAAAAATAACAACTGACATTCCCGACTGTTCGAAATGGTGCATACCTATCATGAATGGAATACGGAATTGCACCCTACAATACAAATTTTGAAGATTTGAATCTGTTTTTGGTTTTGGTGTAAATATGACATGGATGGTAAGTCAGATAATTTCCGAAAACTCGAAAATTTGGTCGTCCTGGAGCGGAAATCGAATCCGCGTCTTCCCAATAGCGCCCGAATATGCTATCTACTACACAGCCCTTAATATTCTACATTAATATTTGAACAAAACTCAACAAGAATTATGTGTAATTAGTGAGCATTACACAGAATTCTTATAGAGTTTTGTTCAAATATTTAAAAGCTAATAGAACGTCATTTACACATTACTTGCTTTGACATTCACAATGTGCCCAGAAAAAATTTCAGACTTTGCGAATGTTTACGCTAATTTTATACTTAAGAGTTAAAGTTCTTTTTTATACGGAAAGTTCTAATATGATCGTGGCGTACTTACATTTGTATTATTGTACAGTGACGCTGTTTCAAAGAGGAAGATCATCGAACTGGTTATTGCTTCTTGAGGATAACGACAGAGACCTCAGTTTTCCTGCTTTCATTAAAGTATTCACTTTCGCCAGAAGATCACGAAAAACACTCTTCCAAAGTAGCAGTAACTAATTTATAACTTTGCTTGTCAAAATTCAAAGCTTACTTTTCTTCAACTCTCCGTATTTTTCTGTATTTTGGTTTGAATTTCGAATAAATCCATCCTGAATATCTTCACAAACCCATGCCAGCTTTTGAAACTCAATACTTTATTTTTTCGTTGTTTATGTAAAATGAATTTCTATTTAAGATTCTTCTGGAGCAAGAAGCAAGATGAGTGCAAAAAACAGCGCTGATTAAATTAAGGGGAGATTCTCATTTTTTACCCTAAAATTACCGCTTTTTTTAGTGTTTATTGTCGAAACTATGCAGTCAATTGATTTCAAAGTCGGTACATCTATTTATTATCGTTTCAGGTATGTACAAAACGATTTTTAATAAGTTTCGTGAGGAATCACGCCCTCAAATCCCACTCGATCATGACACTGCGCGAACATCCATGGTCGCTGGTTGGTATGATTTCTCCACTTCATATGTTCTGAAACAAAAAACTCAAGCGGCGTTTTACTCTATACACAAATAATTATCGCTTGATGAACCGGAAAAAAATGCAAATACACTGACGGAAAAAAAAATCCCAACACCAAGAAGGGGTTGTGTTAGATAAACGACAGTTAGTACGCGGTGAGAGTATATCTGTAAGATGACGTCTATGAAAATTTCGCGCTCGATGCATACGTGTGGCCCTAGTAGCGCCCCTCGGAACATGCAAAGCAGGTTTGCTGTAAATACGCGCTGTAACGTTCGTGAGCGTTAGTTATCGTTGAGATTCGACGTAGGGTGTTGATGTTAGTCAAGAATGCCTTTAAGAAGACGAAGAAGCCATTATCAACAGCTCACGGAGTTTGAACGAGGTCGTGTAATAGGGCTACGAGAACGTGGATTTTCGTTCCGCAATATTGCAGAACGACTTGGCAAGAATGGGGCCACTGTGCATGATTGTTGGCAGCGGTGGTCAAGGGAAGGTACAGCCTCAAGAAGACCGGGTTCCGGCCGGCCACGTGGCACTACTGAGAGGGAAGACCGCCGTGTACGGTGTATGGCCGTGGCGCATCATACCGCGTTAGCGGCAGCAATTCGAGCTGCAGTTGTCACCACAGTGACACAATGAACTGTTACAAATCGGTTACTTGAAGGACAGCTCCGAGCCAGACGCCCTGTAGCGTGCATTCCACTTACTCCAAACCACTGCCGTTTGCGACGTCAGTGGTGTCAAGCTAGAGCTCACTGGAGGACGGAGTGGAGATCTGTTGCGTTTTCTGATGAAAGCCGGTTCTGCCTGGGTGCCAGTGATGGCCGTGTGTTGCTTAGAAGGAGGCCAGGTGAGCGCCTGCAACCAACCTGTCTGCGGCCGAGACACACTGGACCTACACCTGGAATTATGGTCTGGGTAGCAATTTCCTATGACAGCAGGAACACTCTCGTGTTTATCCCACGCACCCTGACGGCACAGTTGTACGTCGGTCTGCTGATTCAACCTGTTGTGTTGCCATTCATGAACAGCATTCCAGGGGGTGTTTTCCAACAGGATAACGCTCGCCCGCATACCTCTGTTGTAACCCAACATGCTCTACAGAGTGTCGAAATGTTGCGTTGGCCTGCAAGATCACCAGATCTTTCACCAATCGAGCACTTATGAGACATCATTGGACGACAAATGCAGCGTCACCTCCAACCAGCATTAACCGTCCCTGTATTGACCGACCAAATGCAACAGGCATGGAACTCCATCCCACAAACTGACATCCAGCACCTGTGTGACACAATGCATGAACGTTTGCGTGCTTGCATTCAACATTCTGGCGGTTACACCGGTTATTAATGTACCAGCATTTCACATTTAAAATGGCTCTTCTCGCGCTTACAATAAGCTGTGATCTTGAAACCTTAATCGATTAAATGTGTTACCTATACAAATGTATGGTAGCCATTTCATTCCTCTACAAGTAATTTTTCGCGGTGTTGGGATTTTTTTTTTCCGTCAGTGTATATTTGAAGAAATGGTGACTTGTCAAACTCAAATTATTATCAATTTAGCTAAACAAATTGACAATGTTTTTTTTGCTATTAAAAAATATACATAACGTATCGCGTTTCTGGTTCATCAAACGATAAAAGATGTTTTCTGAACATGCAGTTTTACATTTGAAGTCGATTGGTCCAATAGTTTTTGAAATATCATGCCAACCATTCGCAAAAGAGCCGTTTCGAGAAAAACGCATTTAAAGTTTCAAGTACAGTTTACAAAAGTATATCGAGTAATTAGGGCATTTTTCTGCTAATCTGCTATACCAGGGGCATACAGTTTCCCTTCCTCTGCTTTTTAAAACTCGTTTAGAGACATTTGCTCGTTTCTACGCCTTGTACGAGATTCTTTTGTAGCCTAGAGGCTGCGTCTCGACGATCTCTGCAGACGCTGTTCGTCCCGCGCGTTGGCAAATATCTTCGTTTGCTCACTAATAACGATTCCTATCGTTGCCATCATTTTCAAGACGGCAGAAAGCCCTTAATTAAAAATGCCTGCTGCTACATAAGCTGCCATTTCGATGGTTTTTGAGCCACTGTGAAGATGTTTGGGTGTGAACTGCCAAACCGTAGAATTGAAACTTTCGTTGTTGAGTGTCACCACCCAAACACCTTCCTAGCAACTCTCTTGATGACAAATCGTTGTAAATCGGCTTTATAACATTTTCGAATCTTTATGAAGTGGCGGTTCGTGATTGAATTCGTCCAGAGTTTTCTCAGCTTCGGCATTGCGCCAGTTGCACCGACTCTGTGACCCCACTGGACAATAACAGATTATAACTTGGCCAATTTTGCGAATTTCGACTTGAAATTTGATACACACATTCTTAAGGCTTGAAACAATAAAATGACGTAAAAATTAAAAAAATTGATTTTTTTCACAAAAAAAAAAAAAAAAAATTAGAATTTCCCCTTAACAACAACTCGTCAGATTTCGACTATTTTTCTCGGTTTTTGCTCAGAAATTCGAAGTAAATGTTCACAAAAATTAAAATAGTTGGATATGTTGTTCAAACAGTAGCAACTGATGTCAAATTTTAAAAACCAGTTTATATTTTATTCACTAGCGTATAGCCCGCCCTATTTAAGCTTTAAATAAATATTAATATATAGGGGACATAAAATAAAAATAAAATAAAATAAATATTATATATATCCTGCACTGTGACGGGGTGAAGTTTTAAATTGAAGCAGATTGAAAACAATTAAAATAGATGCCGGATTTCTGCAAGGAAACATAGTAAAAATTTATATAACGAGAACTCATTCATGTTAGAACAAAAAATTATGGTTTTTTATTTTCGTTTTTCAAAAGACCTCGCGATAAATAACATTCTGTGTAAAATATTTGTTGTTTAACAATTACAGAGTAGAGTGTTTAAATAAATCGATTTTTGCCAAACTCGGAAAGTTGTTTTCGTGTAAACTTACCTTAATTACTTTCGCTTTGTTTTTTCGGTTTAAATTACTTTTTCTCCGGCGCACTTGTTATTTCCTTTACGGCTTGTTTTAGACTGTCCTATTCGACGGTTAGTTTGAAACTTCATACAATTTTTTCTACGAAATAATGCGACACATGTAGTATTACAAACCGGAAATATCTAAATTCTCAATAATGTGCTATTGGGGCGACATCTTCTTTTAGGTGCAATCTTGCTCATTTTGACATCTGAAGATTTCAGTTTTTATTGTAGGTTAGAGCATTTAAATATATCTATATTTTATAAAATGTTTAATATAATCAGCACTAATTTCGGAAAGTTAGTTAAATTAAAAAAAGTAAAAGATAATTAAAGCATACAAATTAATATTCGAATTGTGCTAAATTAAATTTATATACAAACGCAACTTGCCGTGATATTAAGATTTTAATTCGAATTTTGTAGATCGGATAAATAGAACTCGAGTCATTGATAATCCATTTTTTTTAAAATTAGCACGCGATCACCTGGACATCTCCATGTGACTCCGTGTAAACTCAAATTGCTGTGAAATTCAATGCGAATTTTGTAGATCGGAAAAACAGTACTCGAGTCATTAATAATCCAATGTTTTCAAATTAGCATGCGATCACCTTGACATCTAAAAGTGATAGCGTGCTATTATATAGCTGGCAATCATTTTGACATCACGAGAGCACACGCTAATTGATCGATGAAGGATGGTGCACAATACAAACGTTGCTGTGACGTCAAGCGTTCCAGAGAGACAGACAGATAGATCGGTGTACTTATATTATTTTCCGCTGATTTTCGTCTTCAAATAACGCACTGTTTCCACGCTTGCGGGCTTGAAGGTACTTCACGCCTTCTTCCATAGTTCTGCTTTTAATTGTTCGAAACTGAATATCTTCCAGTTTGAAACAGATTTTGCGAACAATTAGTAATTTTAAGTATCGCACCTATTTCAAATGCTATCTGTGAATCTAAACGATCAGAATGTATTTTTAATCTAGAATTCCAGATGAAAATATTCTTTGCGTAGTGGTTCTATTCATTGTGACCATTGGAATGCAAACATTGAGCATTTTAATTAATGCGTAGTCTTTTCGCCCGGAGGGAAGCCTTTTACTTTTCGTTGATGTTTTACTTTTCTAGAAATCCGCTTTGGAAAATTCATTTCTTTTTTTTTGTGTGTCGAAAGGGATTCAAAAGATGTGTTCATTTGTTCATTACAAAACGAGAGTTCAGTGTGAGGTTTCTTGCTTTAAATCAATACAAAACGGTGGAACTCATCTTCCCCTTTACATTATAAGTCTTTTAAAAAAGAACCACTGACATTGCCGACGTTTTCGACGGTTCAAAATGTTGTATACCTAATCCTTTATATTCTACATTAATATTTGTACAAAACTCAACAAGAATTCTGTGTAATTAGTGAGCATTACGCAGAATTCTTATCGAGCTTTGTTCACATTTTTAAAAGCTAATAGAACGACATTTACGCATTTACTTGCTTTGACATTCCCAATGTGCCCAGGAAATTTTTCAGACTTTGCGTATGTTTACGCTAATTTTACACTAAATTTCTTAGAGTTGACGCTCTTTTTAATACGTAAAGTTCTAATATGATCGTGGAGTACTTACATTTGCATTATTGTACAGTGACGTTGTTTCAAAGAAGAAAATTATCGAACTGTTTAATGTTTCTTGAGGATAACGACGAAGACCCCTCAGTTTTGCATTTGAATTCTGCTTTCATTAAATTATTCACTTTCACCAGAAGATCACGAAAAGCACTGTTCCAAAGTAGTAGTAACTAGTTTATAACTTTGCTTGTCAAAATTAGAAGCTTACTTTTCTTCAACTCTCCGTATTTTTCTGTATTTTGGTTTGAATTTCGAATAAATCCTTCCTGAATATCTTCACAAACCCATGCCAGCTTTTGAAACTCAATACTTTATTATATTTTTTCGTTGTTTATGCAAAATGAAGTTCTACCTAACATTTCTCTGGAGCAAGAAGCGAGATGAGCGCAAGAAACAGTGCTGAAGAAATTAATAGCAACCCGTCAGATTTCGACTATTTTTCTCGGCTTTTGCTCAGATATTCCAAACAAATGTTTACGAAAATTAAAATATTTCGATATGTAGTTCAAACAATAGGAACTGATGCCAAGCTTTAAAAAACCAGTTTACTCCTTACGTGAATATTTTATTCATTATTTTGTTGGATATCTGAATGAATCAATAACCGCTTTACAACGTTTTGGAATGGATTATTTTGTTGGATATCTGAATGAATCAATAACCGCTTTACAACGTTTTACAAGATCTTTTAACGTTTCTTGTGGTATTTCTTAATGCCATACCCGAATCACTGCTTCCTGTACTTCCATTTTTGTGTGAAATTTCCTTTTTAACCCTTTAGCGAACGCCCAAACCCGCCAGTACGTACAAACGACCATATCCACTCGAAAAGCCTTTCTAGAGTGAGTCAGATTTCCTACTCTTACCTGTTCTTTAAATTTGCACAATGTATGAGGGATCGGGATGTAAGGTCAGGTGATGCGTAACATCACAGCCTCTCCTTGACAAATGTCAACCCCGCCTTCTCGTGGTGCATCCTGTTCCCACAAAAGGGGCTCTGACGACCGCAAATAGCGGTATAACTATACCATCGGGATCAGAGGAAATGCTATCCCACACTCACCAACCCGCTTGGCCAGCGTGGTGAGTTATGGCCAAACACCTCCAAAATGACTCTACAACTTAAATCTTGGCCCTCAGTCTCCGGCAGCTGGAATGTACCTGGCCAAGGCAGCGGCCAGTGCGACATGAAGGCAGAGGGTGCTAAGAATCCCCGGAGGACCGGACTAGGCTGCCATTTGATGCTGACCTTGGCTACCTACAACGGACGCTCCCTATCTTCTGATTCAAGGCTTCTTGAATTGGAAGAGGAACTACAAAGGATCAAGTGGGACATCGTCGGGCTAAGTGAGGTAAGGAGAAAAGGAGAAGATCTCATTGAACTGAAAAGTGGACATCTCTTCTATTATCGTGGGACAGATACTGGCAGAACTAGTGGTGTTGGATTTATAATAAACAAGAAACTGAAGGATAAAGTGGTAGAAGTTGAAAGTTCCTCTGACAGAGCTGCACGACTCGTTATCCAACTATCGAGAAGATACCAGGCTCAGATTATTCAAACTTATGCACCCACCACAAGTCATCCTGAAGAAGAAATTGAAGAATTTTATGAGGAAATTCGTCATCTAAATAATAAAGGTAAGCAGCACTTGAAGATAATTATGGGAGATTTCAATGCAAAAATAGGGCACCGGCAACAGAATGAAACTTCAGTAGGTAAATTCGGTCACGGCAACAGAAACCAGCGTGGAAATACTCTCGTTGAGTTTGCAGAGGCAGAAGGATTTTTCATCTTGAATTCCTTTTTCAAGAAAAAGCCACACAGGAAATGGACATGGAGACATCCAATTGGGACGACAAGTGAAATTGATTTTATTATGTGTAACAAAAAATTCGTCATCGAAGACTGCAGTGTGCTAAACAAGTTCAACACAGGTAGTGACCATAGATTGGTGAGATGTAAGATGCACCTCAACACTAAACTGGAACGTGGCAAGCTCATAAGACAAACAAAATGTATTGACATAACCAACCTTAAAAAACACCATAATACTTTCAAGTTGGAACTGAAGAACAGATTCTCTGCTTTAGAAGGCCTAACATCGGAAGAAGTGGATATTTCTGAAGTTAACAGAAAAGTAACCAAAGCTCTTATGGAAACAGCAACAAAATTAGCTGGGTCTAAGAACAAGTTGCATGTAAACAAATTATCAGGAAAAACGAAAATGTTGATGCAAAAAAGAAGAGATGAGGACAACTAAAGAAGATGTGACTTCCAAAGTGGAATATATAGAGCTATGCAAGGCAGCACGAAAAAGTATCACTGAAGACGTAAGGAAATTCAACTGTGAGCTAGTGAGGAAAGCAATTGAAAACAACCAAAGCCTAAAGATAGCAAAGGGACATCTCAGTAAGGGAAGAAAACAGATTATGGCTCTGAGAAAAGAAGATGGTTCTATAACAAGAAATAGAGGCGAAATTTTGACAAGAGTGAAAGATTTCTACTCCAAACTATATGAAAGGGATGATACATGTACTCCAGACATCATGAAAGGTACCAGAGTTCTTCCAGTCCTCCCAGCAGAAGTTGCTCATGCAATCAAGAACATGAAGCAGGGGAAAGCTCCAGGAGAAGATGGAATTACTATAGACATCATACAAGAAGCAAGTGGAGAAATTGAAACAGTACTCGCCCAAATTTTCACTCGATGCCTTAATGAAGGGAAGATTCCTGAGGATTGGAACAATGCTACAATGATCCTGCTACATAAAAAGGTGACATTGAGGATCTCAGGAACTACAGACCTATCAGCCTCCTATCAGTGGTTTATAAAATCTTCACTAAAGTTCTTTCACACCGCTTGAAGGTAACACTGGACATGGCTCAACCGAGAGAACAAGCTGGATTCAGGAGTGGCTACAGCACAATAGATCATATCCATGTACTGAGAGAACTAATTGAAAGAGCGAGGGAATATGAACTTCCATTGTGCATGGCTTTTATCGATTATGAAAAAGCCTTTGATTCGGTGAAACCATCAGCAGTTACCACGGCTTTGAAATCCTGCGGTATTGAAGATGCATACATTAATATTATTAATAACATCTATGAAAATGCAAGTGCAAAGATTCGGCTGTTTGAAAATACAACACACATAAAAATTGGAAAGGGAGTGAGACAAGGTGACACCATATCTCCGAAGCTCTTTAATGCCACATTGGAAAATGTCTTTCAATCACTGAACTGGGAAAACAAAGGGATAAAGATTAATGGAGATTATCTAACCCACCTTCGTTTTGCTGATGACGTAGTCATTTTTGCAACTACCCCATCAGAGCTGCAGAGTATGATCCAGGAACTTGCTGACAAGAGTAAAGAAGTGGGATTAAAAATGAACTTTCAGAAGACAAAAGTGATGTTCAATGCTTTTACAAGAAATGAAGATTTATCGATTGATGGAGAAAAACTGGAGATAACAGATACGTATGTTTATCTTGGACAGCAGATATCAAGTGAGGGTCACATTGATGAAGAAATTAATCGGCGTACAAAACTTGCCTGGAGAGCTTTTGGAAGAAACAGCATAATTTTCAAGGGCAATATGCCATTATGTCTTAAAAGAAAAGTGTTTGATCAATGCATCCTTCCAGTGCTTACGTATGGTGCAGAGACGTGGACCTTAACTAAAAGAGACATACAAAGGCTGCAGACAACTCAAAGAAGCATGGAGAGGTGCATGCTTGGTATAACCAGGAGAGATAAGAAGAGGAACTCGTGGATCCGAAAAATGACGAGAGTGGAAGACATCATGATCAGAGTTAAATCCCTGAAATGGCAATGGGCTGGACATACTGCCAGAAGGACAGACCATAGATGGACAGCCGAAATTTTAGATTGGATTCCAAGGGACGGGAAAAGACCCAGAAGAAGACCACATGGGAGATGGGTGGATGAAATTCGTAAATATGCGGGAGTGACATGGAGGAGACTGGCACAAGACAGACCGTTGTGGAGGAAACTTGGGGAGACCTTCGTCCAGCAGTGGATTGATAATGGTTGACAATGATGATGATGATGATGAGGGATCAGTAGGAGTCACCGTTAGTCACCATTGTTGCTACTAAACAAAAAGCGAAACAGCAGACAGTTTTGGGCGTTACGGTATTTAGAGTGGTACCAGATTTTAGAATCATGGTCATTAAAGGGTTAAATGCTTCCATAGGTTTTCTATAAGATTCAAATGCGGTGAATTAACTGGCCCTCGTAATGTTTTAAAATTCTTCGATGTCGGAAAGGGTTTATCAGACTGCTCGGAGACAAGGGTTAGAGCCATCTTTAAAGATGAATTCTCTGTTATTGAACATATTACTGAACAGCTCCATATTTAGACTCGTATTGAACATTTTAGAAGAAAGAACCTCTCGATTGCTGCTGCCAAAAAAACTTCAATCTCGCCGCACCATTTGCTGCAAAACATCCTCAGATCACCACACTTTTTGAAAATTGTACAATCAAACCTCGATTTAACGAACTTCAAGGGACCAACAGTCTTGTACGAAAAATCACGGAATTCGCTAAATCGAGGAAGCCTTTCGAATGAAACATTCAAATTAAGCTAGTGTTCATAATAGAATACGTAAGCAGCTACGTCCTCTTTCTTTCAGTGACATTTAAATTATGTATAGTACCTTTAATTACGAATTTATTATCAATTATTCAAATAGTATAATACGTGCACGTTTACTTGCATATTAAATACATAATTCGTATGTAGCATCAAAATTTAAGCGTACTTTAAAACTGCGAGAAAAATAGACAGTTGATTTTTTTCTGAAGCATTTAGCTTCTTAAATAATAATTTCAGTATCCTAAACTGCATGAAACAGAACATCAATTAGTAGTAACTAACTTGTAAAGACAGAGTATGTGTTGATTACCTTTTTACACTGCAGAAAAGAAATGCTTCAGTGAAGATTGCTTATGTTTTTCCTGAAAGTTTAGCTTTATAAATTGCAGCTTCAATTTTATGAAGTCCATGAAAAACATCATCATTAATATCGAAGGGCATCAAGTATTATTTAGCACATTCTATACTGTTACCAGCATCACTAAAGCAGCTAACTTGCAGTTTTGCTTCATCTTCTTCATCAGAATGTGATGCATTTAGTTCAATCTATTCATCGAAAACATCATCAAGGGATTGCATTTGGGCTAACATTTAACTTGAAAATGCTGGTTAACATAGTTTTGTGGTTTAAAAAAAATGTTTGCTAAATTGAGGAAATGTGTTTGTTAAATCGGGAAAGGCCAAGCATGAATTTCAATGTGATTCCGTTGGAACCATAAAAAAATGTACGTAAAATCGCGGAATTCGTTAAATCGCAGTCCGTTAGATAGAGGTTTGACTGTACATGAAGCACGATATGATTCGACGAAACTG
Source organism: Macrothele yani (assembly GCA_039090855.1). Classification (NCBI taxonomy): domain Eukaryota; kingdom Metazoa; phylum Arthropoda; class Arachnida; order Araneae; family Macrothelidae; genus Macrothele; species Macrothele yani. The sequence continues at coordinate 124,854,149 of CM077030.1, forward strand.
CGAAAAACTTGATAAAAGTTACTGCAAATCTACAATGTCAGATAATGGATTCAATGAGTAATCGTACACCAACCTCGTGATCTTAAGAAGTATGGCGTATTATTGGTACTGAATATAGAATCGTATTGAATTACGGAGCACCATTTAAAAAATAGGACCTATGGCTTAACACTAGAGGTCTGCACGGACCCGGGCCGGGTCGGGCCTTTGCTCATTTCTAAGATGGGAAAACGGGCAGTGTCCGGGCCTTCAATATGTAATGTAAACAGACACGGGCCTAGCAGGGTTTTTTCTTTTTTATGAGCAAAACAATCGCTGTACGGTGCCTTTCTCGTTTGGAAATATCACAACATACAGCAGCAGGATAAGATTGAATAATTTCCGATGTTGGAAAAATCGAAGTTTTACGACATCCTCCCGTCCTACAAAACAATTCGAGTGGGTCAGCTCCCGTAGTTTTTCAATCCGAATGTGGTCCCTTCTCTCTCTCTCTCTCTCTCTCTAACTTTCACCCTCCTCTCATGCTTCAGGGCAGGCGCTTAGGAATATGTGACAGAAGAAAAGCGCTTCAATAGAGTTATTAGTCCCGCAGATGTTGTAGCAAAAGGAAACGTGAACATAGCCATCTGGTGGCAGAATTCTGCGTTAAAAAAGTTGAAATTATGTGAGAAACACTTTGCAACGGAAACGCTCTCCAACAAAGAAATAATTTTTCAAACCGGACTCTTAAAATCAGAGACGTCGACAAAAATAAGATATGCATCCACGCCCCCTGGCGAAAAAACTATGCATTATTTTAACAGGAAAGTATTCTCAAAATGCTTTTCGAGTTGAACGGCATCGGTCCACGAAAACAATTTTTCAGTCCAGTTTTCAGGAGCTCAAATTTAGCTGCAAATACATCAGAAGCAGGAGAAACCCTTACGCCCTCTGGTGGCCAATCCATTCTTTACCAAAAATTAGAAATCATATGCAAAACATTTTCCATCAGGAGCTGTATCCGATACAGGAATAATTTTTTAAATCGGAGTTTTTGAAACTGACATATCGGGGGTAAATGCAATTTACCACGAAGTTTCCTCGCAGAAAATCTATGAATTGCTTGAAGAGTTTGAAATTTTATGAAAAACATTTCGCACAGGAAACGTTATCCAACAAAGATGGAATTTTTCAAGTCGGTCTCTTAGAAGCAGAGATATTGATAAAAATTAGATATACATCTATGCTCCCTGGGGGAGAAACCACCATGCATTATTTAAAGAAGAAAGTTATTCCGAAAAGGCTTATCGACGTGAGTGATATCAGCCCACGAAATAATTATTTCAATTCAGATTTTAGAAGTTCTGATTTAGCTACATATACATCAGAACAAAAACGAACACTTATGCCCCCCGGTGGTCAAATATTCTTTACCAAAAATTGGAAATTGTATGCAAACCATTCCCCATCAGGAGCTGTATCCGATGCAGAAATAATTTTTCAAATCGGAGTTTTAGATGCAGAAATATTAGGGAAAACGCAATTTACTTTAACGCCCTCTGGCAGAAAACCTATGCGTAATTTGAAAACGTTGTTATACCTAAAATAGTCTTCGACATAAGTGGAATCGAAAGGTAAAGTAATTTTTTCAATCGGATGTTTAAGAAAATATATGGAATAAAATATATTTTGAATTCTATATCATAAGCCTTTACATCCTCTAGCGACGAAATGGTAAATCGTAAAAAAAGGAATTAAGGATCATCATTCGGATATTTGAAGCTTCTCAAAGCAAAAATAATTTTTCAAATCGGATTAACAGTTTCAGAGACATGGTCCTAACAGGGAGGACAACCCGGTAACATAAGCAGGGTCTTTTATTTATAAAAGACGCGCAAAAAAGGATTTCCTCAGTAAAATCGTAACGCCACGGAATTTATACCAATCCAGTATCTGTTTTAAGCATGTTTTTTTTGTAAAAAATATCGTGCTTATTTTATGGGTTTGTCCGTCTGTCGGTGGACAACACATCTCTGTAAATATTAGTCGGACTTGAAAAATTCTTTTTGCATTGGGAAGCTTGAAATGTGACAATCCTTGCATTCCATTTATTTTCCGATGCACAACTTCGCAGTTAGATGGTGTAAATGCAGATGATATAGAATTCAAAATACGTTTCATTCCACATGTTTCCTTCTAAATATCCGATTAAAAAAATATTTTTTCCTTTCTGTGTCATTTATAACGAAGATGGTTTTAAGCGCAATTTCTTTTTCAACAAATACATAGATTTTTCGCTAGGACGAGTAAAGGTAAAATACGTTTCTTCTGATATCTAGGCTCCTAAATCTCCGATCTGATAAAAAAAATTCTACTTCGGAAACAGCTCCTCATGTGAAATTCTTTGCATATGATGTCTGATTTTTGGTCAAGAAGGGTTTAGCCACCAGGGAGTGTTAAGTATCTATTTCTGCTTCTGATGTATTTGCAGCAAAATCTAAGTTTCTGAAAACTCAATTGAAAAAAAAATTCGTGAACCGATAACGCTCACGTGGGAAAGTCTTTCCATAATACTTTCTTCTTAAAATAATACATAGTTTTTCCGCCAGGGAACGTAGGTATATATCTTATTTTTTTGATGTCTCTGCTTCTAAGAGTCCGGTTTGAAAATTTCTCTCTTTGTTGGAGAGCGTTTCCAGTGTGAAATGTTTCTCACATAGTTTAAAATTTTTCAAGTAATTCATAGATTTTCCGCTAGGGGGAATAAATGTAAATTGCGTCTTCCTCTATATCTCTGCTTCTAAAACTCCGGTTTGAAAAATTATTCCTGCATCGGATACAGCTCTTGATGGGAAATATTTTGATTAAAATTCCTAATTTTTGATAAACAATGGTTTAGCCACCAGGGGACATAGGTTTTTTTTTCTTCTTCTGATGTATTTGCAGCAAAATCTAATCTTCTGACTACTAGATTTAAAAAAATGTTCGTGAACCGATACCGAATGGCTGGGAAAATCATTTCAGAATACTTTCTTCTTAAAATAATGTACAGTTTTTTCGCCAGGAGACGTAGATGTATATCATATTTTTGTCGATTTCTCTGTTTCTGAGAGTCCAATTTGAAAAATTCTTTTTTTTTTTTTTTGGAGAAAGTTTCCTCTGCGAAATTTTTCTTTATAATTTTAAAATTTTCTGAACCCACAAGTTTGCCACTAGAGAGCGTAAGTTCACGTTTTCGTTTACAGCAGTATCTGGGAGACTAAAATCCTGATGTAAAAAATTCTTTTTCGGTTAGATACTGCTAACTATGAAAACTCTTTGTATGTATTTTCTTTCTAAATTAATGCACAATTGGGCAGCCAATGTTTAATCTGTTTTTCTTAATATCTCTGCTTCTAAATGCGCGATTTAAAAAATTCTTTCAACACCGGATGCCATTTATCTTGTGGAACAAAGTTATGCAGTGTGATTAAAGAAACGAGTATAAAAGTACTTTTTGGATTTTAAAACATTGTTTATATAACCTTCTTCAAAACACTTACATGACGAAGAGGAAATTATGCATAGTGTGTAGCACTGTATTCTCTAATACAGTATGCACTGCGTTCTACAGTACGTATGTGTGAAACCATTTTCTACAGTGCATTCACTGAGATCTGGATTTAAAAAACAGTAATCGGAGTCTGGTTTACTTTCTTTTCAGAATAATGTCTGAAACATTCTTCGAATTCATCCACGTTCTTTAAAGCTGTCGAAGAATTTTCCTATTCCATTTCAAAATCACGCATAGTTTTCGCCGAAAGCTTCCGAAAATTTCACAGTTGTGCCACGGTCTTCCATGTCATTGTCCTCATCCATATCAGACAAATTCTTAGACTCCAGTTTTGTGCTGTTAATCATATCGTCCACGATTTCGACATATCTCAAAATGTCTGCAGTTATGGCATCGCCACTGCAAACTTCTCTTTCTTTAATCACAAGACTTCTCTTTCTTTAAATTCTGAATGATAAGTATTATCTGCTTAAGCCGAATTTCCTCCCTCTTAAAAAAATTCTCTTTAGTTGAGAGGGGGAAGTTCAGCCTAAGCAGATAAGACTGATTGAGAGAAAAGAAGATTTCAATTCTTCCCAAAGCCTCACCCTTCCTGAAATTCCTTATTTCTTGTTGAAGTGGAAGATTCCACTAAGACCACTTCTATCCAGGTAAAGAACTCTTCCCCGCAATACCATCCACTTTCTCTTTCCTTCATTTGCACTTTTGGAACAAAAGGTGAGATATGTGCCCCAGTGTTTGTCTTACGGAACTAGCTTTCCCCTTACGAGAAGCCAGTGACCCTAAATTAGAGACGGGCGACTGTTTATAAACCGTTCAGTTGAACCCGGTGGTCATTAAAACTTCAATCACACACATACACACACACAAAAAAAAAGAGCTCACATAGGCGATGACACACCTAGAGGAAGAAATGCGGTTCATTTTGAACTTGGGTCAATTCTTTTGCGCATTTTGTTGATCATGGCTGAAGATCATCGATATTAAATATCATTTTTCAATCGGACACCATAGCTATATCGTTGAAATCTAAGAGTGGCCATCTTGAGGGGGCTTCAAGGCGAACGGGACCAAAAAAAAAAGTAGCATTAACAAGTAAAAAAGAAAAGAAAAAGTTAATGGTTCGTGCCAATATACAGAATTTTCATCTATGCTGATAAAATACCAATTTGTCTTAATCGATATTTCGTGTAAAGCATGTTCATGTTAAAAAGAAAGCATTCAATATATATGAAAATGATCCTAGAATTAACGAACAGTTCGCGGTAAAGTAATTCGCATTAATGAGGTTCAACAGTATTTCATTTTCTGAGATCTTCATTTAGATTAACAAGAATGGTATGAACTATAAAAAAAAAATACAGGTAGGCTCAGTTCTGATTGAGCAGTCAATTTGGGGCGTAAGACTATGCTTTGAAGATGGGAGAGTTGAAATGAACTAATCGAGAACAGTTTCAAAGCGTTTATTTAATTTGTTATAGCCGACACAGGTCTATGATATGAAAAGTAGCTTACATAATTTTAACAAATAATGCTGGATATATTGCGAACACAAAGCAGATCTATACACGAATTATCCAACGTGGTGCTCTGTCTTCTTGAGCTTCTTACATTCCTCATCACTTGCTCTTGCCTCTCGTTTTGATTTTCTCCACTTTTGCTTGCTTTCATTCTGCGAGTTCCGCGGCATTGTCAAAAAATGTTAACCCGTTCAGACAAAAACAATTAAAAACAATTTAGTTTAAGTCACAGTATGTTTTTTATATATTTGAATAGATCTCGTTGAGAGCTTTAAAACGATAGCACGCACAGTCGTTTTGCACTCACGATTGTCCAGATAAACCGCGATATTGTCAAAAGTGTCCACCGGTTCACAAGAAAACAATTTTTTAAATATTCAATTCAAACCATTGGGAAATGTTCTTCGTGTATTTGAATAGATCTCGTCGAGAACTTTAAAACGATACCACGCACAGTCGTGTTGCACTCACTGTTGCCGATATAGACTGAGTCAAAACACGGTGGCACCCCGAGAAATATTGCATCATCTCCTCAGCGCATAAGGAGCGAGGGGAGCATCGCGCACACGATGTGTTGCGCAGTACGCGGACTGGACTCCATGCTGTTTACGAATGTGGTAATGTGATTAGTGTGCAGCACGTATTTTTTATGCTATAATGATTGCAATTGGGACCTATTTTTGTCACAACCTATCAGCCGTAAGTCATCCCATGCTATCCACAGAGTTAGACGTAGTCCTACGTCAAAAGAAAATGGAGCCACTTTTCAGAAGAAGAATTTGTACGATAAACCATCTATCCTTTAAGGAGAAGAGTCAAATATCAAGAATGAGGAATGAAGAAAACGGTCATTCAGAAGGTTTGAACTCTTTGAACTGTTATCATCAGATTTTAGATTTGGTGATATCTACTCATGAACTATAACATTACAATCACCTCCAAAGAGAGTATTAAGTCGCCAATCCTCTCGATAACCCTTGCGCCTGATGTGATACTCTACTAGACTGCGAGTGGTGTCCTCTAGTATTCGGAACCTGCTGAACAGAATGACAATCCGGAGTTCAGCGACGGACAGGCTCATTGGCCTGGACAGCACAGTGATTCGCTCCACTGCAACCCACAAACGTTTAATGAGATTCAAGTTGTGGGGTATTTGGTGTCATGGGAGCACACAAAACGCTTGAACATAGTTTTGGAAACAGTGTTGCACGATGTAGGCCTTGAGACATTACACTGCTAAAAATCTTCAGCATGTTGCACAAAAAATTGGTGTACACCAGCTGTACCACTTTCCGAGAAAATATACCCCATTGTGTGGTGCAAACAAAACATAACAGCATGGTGCAATCTTGGTCTATAACATAGGTCAAAGTTCAACCATGTTCTTGGGTTTCGTTCGCACTACACAATGGTGAATCTTTTTCGGAAAGTGGTGCAGCTGGTGCAGCATCAATTTTTTGGGCAACATACCACAGCATTTTTAACAGTGCAGAGTTGTCCAGTGCCATCCCGGTATAAGGTCACCATTTAGAATAACATTTGGCTAGAAACAATGCCTCGGTAGGATGTGGTGGTGAGGGAGTGTTTAATGCCGACGAAAAGGCTCACTAATGTATGTGAGAACAATACCCACAACATGATGCCGCCGACCCGTTATCATCCAAAAGCGCAGACTTCGCTGCAGCTATTCACTCTCGCGACATCGAGTACGAACCCATCCATTGGCATGTTGGATTTGGAATATGGAGTCATCGGACAACGCTAGTCTTTCCCAGTCGATCAATTGCAGGCAAAGATACAGTTGGACACAGATCAAGATGAGCACATGAGCATCCCGCTGACTGCTTAGACCCATCCACAAGCGCATCCTCTGAATTGTGTGCCTGGAAACAATTCTCGAAATACCTGGGTTGTATGCAGTCTCCCGTTTTCGCAGTGATCTTGAGCCGTCTGCTTCTCCAGATGGCACGTGTTAACCGGCGCCCACCTCGACTGCCAGCGCAGTGGTGATTTTCCCATTTCAGCATCTTCGGTGGAGGTTTATCCATTTTCGGACTATTTTCTTGACACCTTCACTACAGCGGTAGTCGCATATTTAACAATGATTGCGGTTGCTGATAGGATGACACCGGTCTTCGTATTGCCGATGAAAATTCCCCGCTCAAATTAGGACAAGTCTTTACTTTTCCCTATTGCACGGGCTTCGCGCAGGCGAACTGATCCGCACTTCCCGCGCTGTTGACGTAGTCACAGCCACTTGCTGTTGGACACGTCTAATTGTAAAGGCAGTGTGATGGTTAATGATCTGGCCTATGAGACTGTATTGCAAATCTTAGTTGAAGAAATTAGAGTCCCTTTTTGGTTGCATTAAATGAATCTTGCGGTATCAAAAACGTTGCGCAATTTTTAAATCAGTTGAAGCCGCCCCGGTGGCGCAGTGGTCTAAGGCGTTGGCCTCTGATCATTCGTCCGAAGGGGTCCGGGTTCGAATCCCGGTGAGGCATGGATGTTGTGTTTGTCTTATGGCACTGGCTCTCTCCCTTCCCTGGAACCAGTGACCCTAAATTAGGGACGGGCGACTGCTTATAGCCCATTGAGTTGCTCACGGTGGTCGTTAAACCTCCAATCAAAAAAAAAAAAAAAAAAAAAAAAATCAGTTGAAATTATGTAACGCAGATTCCTTCTGGTTTCACTTCATGTCAAAAGAAAACTTCTAGATTAATGAAAACATGTTTGTTGTACTCTCGTTAAAAGACCGTTGTCGTGGCAGGGATATTCTTAAAGCTTACAGAAGTATTGACGGAGCATCTGGATTGCATCTGATACGCCGGCTTTGGTTACACTCGAGATTTCACCCCTCTTAATAGCATAACCACCTAGGCTTTTCTCTTTACCGAAGATATTTATGAGAGCTAATGGAAGGAAGCCTTTTCTAAATATAAATGCACTTTACATCTACCCTGTTAACATTTTTGGTTCAACGTTGCCATACATTATAGCGCAATTTCAGTCACACCATGATGTGGTGCGGTTTTGACACTTGCACGGTACAGTGGTGCTTGAAATCATCTGACTTGCACCATTTTTTCGTGCAAAGTACAAATTGCAGCGAAAGAGGTGCAATCTTGCCCTGCTTTTTAGTGCAACTGAAGAAAACCGGACAAGTGTTTTTTTTTTTTTTATTGGAGGTTTAACGACCACCGTGAGCAACTCAATGGGCTATAAGCAGTCACCCGTCCCTAATTTAGGGTCACTGGTTCCAGGGAAGGGAGAGAGCCAGTGCCGTAAGACAAACACAACACCCATGCCTGACCGGGATTCGAAACCGGACCCCTTACGGACGAATGATCAGAGGCCAACGCCTTAGACCACTGCGCCACCGGGGCGGCCCGGACACGTGTCTTCGTGATCGAAGTAATGTACGAGAAGATGCATCTGTATTTGTTGTGAAATGGAGTTTTACGTAGGACAAGAGATCGTTTGAACAGTTCTGAAATCTTAATTCAATTTTATAAAGGTAGGACCAATTCTGGGTTGGTTGCAAATGAAATGTCCGGCAAAGGACCAGCACACGTGGACGGCGAGAATGGAAAAGTAGGACAATTTACTTAGGCAAAATAATCTCCCTCGTGATCAACACATACACTGGCCGAAAGTGAAAAAAGAACACGAAGAAGGAGACGTCTGATACCAACGAAATTTATACAGCATAATAACCGAATACAGAGGATAACGTGATCAAAACATTATGGCAAAATACAGTTGTATTTGCTGGTAAACTGAAAAATAACATTTCCATGTAACATGGTTAGTACGAGGTTGAACCGCCATGAACTGCGTCACATTGTGCAATTCTGGCATGGAGTCTTTTTTTTTTTTTTTTTTGATTGGAAGTTTAACGACCACCGTGAGCAACTCAATGGGCTATAAGCAGTCGCCCGTCCCTAATTTAGGGTCACTGGTTCCAGGGAAGGGAGAGAGCCAGTGCCGTAAGACAAACACAACATCCATGCCTCACCGGGATTCGAACCCGGACCCCGTTCGGACGAATGATCAGAGGCCAACGCCTTAGACCACTGCGCCACCGGGGCGGCAGGCATGGAGTCTGTCGTACAGATGTTGGATGTAAGTTTGGGGTATTGAGTTCCAAGCATACTCAACCTGGACGCGTAAATCGGTGATGGTCGTGGCGGGCCGTGGAGACCGGATGAGTCGTTGTCCCATAAAATCCCACACGTGCTCAATGGGGGACAAATCCGGTGAACGTGCAGGTCATGGAAGTTGTCTCACTCCCTGAAGTGCATGTTGCGTTGCACGTGCCGTGTGTGGGCGTGCGTTATCTTTCTGAAAAACACCACGATGGACCGACCTTACAAATGGCACAACAACGGGCTGAATGATGTTGTTGATGTATAGGAGGTGCTGTTTAACGTACCAGGTACAAACACTAGTTGTGTACGGGAGTGATAGCTGATCGCTCCCCACACCAGGAGACCAGGTGTAGGCCCTGTGTGTCGCTGGCGGATGCAAGAAGGGTGGAGACGCTCCCCTGTGCGTCTGTGAACACGCATACGGCCATCGGAGGCTCCCAGGCAGAATCTGCTTTCATCGCTACGACAGATCGCCATTGCGTTCCCCAGTGCAGACGTTGGCGACACCACTGCAGCCGTTCCTGACGGTGGGCTGGAGTCAGAGGCACACGTGCACGTAGTCCTGCATCCAGTAGACGGTTGCGGATTATTCACACAGTCACCTCAGGTGCAACGGCAGCTCGGATTTGCGTCGCAGTGGATGTTCTGCTTGACAACGCCGCTCTTCTTATGCGTCGATCGGTCCGCTCATCAGTCCGTCTGTGACTCCCGGTTCCACGTCTTCTCGTGTGGGAGTGTTCCTCGGACCATCTACGCCACCATCGTACCACCACCGATACTTCCCGTCCAATTCGCTCCGCAATACGACGATACGACCACCCGGCCTGGCGGAGTCCGACTAGACGACCTCGCTCAAAGTCCGATAACTGCTGAAATCGTACACGTCTTCCATGTCCAGGCATTGCAGCTTCTTCAGGGTCTTCGCACGTGTCCGTACGCCGACGACTGATTACATTCACTTCGCCGTACTCCTTAAATACCACCGACGATAATTTGCATATTATGCCGTGCTGTGGCGTAAGCGCTCACCGGGTTGGTCCCGAAATTAACATCACACCTACGTAAACTCGACCCCATCAACATATGTAAATTTCATGATCGTCCGCCAATTCCTTCTTGGTGTTCTTTTTTCACTTTCCGGCAGTGTAGTTGCCATCTGTCCGGCAAGCCATGATCCCGGAACGAAAAATGTCTTGTGGCTGGGAGCCGAAGAAGTCATCAACTGCACGTTGAACCTCTTTGTCTGTCGTGAACTGTTTCCCGGACAGGAAGTCATCCATGCGACAAAACAGATGATAGTCTGTCGGAGAGAAGTCCAGGTAATAGGCACGATGAGGCAGTGCTTCATAGCGCAAGGCAGTTAGCGTCAGCACCGTTCGTTGTGCGACATGAGGACGGGCGTTGTCCTGAAGTAGAAAAACACCATGTCTCTGGACCAAAGCCAGTTGTTTCTGCAGCAATTTCTGGTCCATCTGGTGTAATTTACCACAATAACGTTCTGCAGTGATGATTTGGTCTCTTGCTAAGAAACTCCGATGAATCAACCCGGCTGTGGACTACCAGACAAAGAGCATCATCTTCTTGGTCTGTAGGGGTGGCTTAGGATGCCGTCCAGCAGGCTGTGCCTTGCTTAACAATTTGGCAGATCGTTTCCGATTATCATAAAGGACCCACTTCTAGTCGCAGGTTACGATTTGATGCAGTAGAGGTTCCTGTTTAGTCCTGGCAACAGCGACGTGCAGATTTCCAAACGACTAGCCCTGTTGGCAGTTGTCAACTCATACGGCAGCCACATGTCCAGCTCTTTCACCTTACCCAACGCCGCCAAACACCAAACAACTGCCGTGTGGTGTACATCTACTACTGCCGTTATCTCACAACATGTTTTCGGGGGTCCGCTTTAACCATACGTAACAGAACGTCGTCAGAAATAGCAACAGATCGGTGACCACGTACTTCGCTTTGCAGGTCCGTATCTCCGCATCAAAACTTCACAAACCATCGCTAAATGGTTCGTTCGTTGGCCGTATTCTCCCCAAATGGTTTGTTAACGTTTCCAGCGGCATTTCCTGCCTGCAGAATAGCCCAGTTTGAATTCATACAGGGAGATGACTCTTAAATCCGGCGTCTGCATGTTTCTTTTGCAAGCCACGTTATGTCAAAACAAACCACGCCTGAACCTTGTTCTTTACACATGTGCTGGCTATTTATAGTAACTCTGTGACGTAATACCCGCAACACCTGTGGGTGGTTCCATTCCGCTGTGGTGAGGGCCTGTCTTTACTGCTCATTAGAGCTGAGAATTTTATTCGCACAAACCCAATATAATGTTGCAAGGTTAGTTTTGTCTTCATTCTAAGGTATGTAATGTAATAGCATGGGAACGGAATTTTCTCGATGAGGCAGTGGGCTAGCCGGGGCATGGTCAAAGGCCTGAACCTCTGCCATTGTACCTTAGCTAATCCTCTTGTCATTCTTCTTTGGGTTGAAGACTTTAAGATCGGAATAGTGTGTGTGTGTGTGTGTGTGTGATTTCGCTGTGTCTCTTACTTTATTGCATGGCATGCCAGCATTCGTTGTTATTCCTGTTATCGAATATTCTAATGAGCAATTGAATAACTGTAACATAACTATTCATTCTATAAAGTTGAATTGCTGTTTTATCTTTTATTTTTTCCTTTGAAAACAGCCGAACTGTCTTTCAACTGATGAAAAACTGGACATGCTGAATGCAGTAAAAACATCTCAGCACTTTGTTAGCCGAAATAAGACTGTTGTAGTTGGAAATATTTTATAGAAAAACGCATGCATTTTAAAGATGTCTTGAACTAATACTTTTACTTTACAGGTCAGTCATTATGCTCTTTAGTTGACTAAATGAAACAAAGTATCGCAATGATTTCTTTAAAATTATGGAAGTTAAAGGTAATTCTTTAATGAAAATATATAGGAACGTGCACGCCTGCGCTTGCTTGCGTGTGTGTGTGTGTGAGTGTGTGTGTGTGTGTGTGTGTGTGTGTGAGTGCGTGGGTATGTTTAGTACTTCAACAGATTCCTGGAGTTTTCAATGTTAGGTAATCGTTCTAAGCAATTAAATAACACTTTGTCAGTTAATGTAGTTCTGAACACAAATTTTAGAGTTCACAACAGGTCGAGTTTAATAATCTATGGTTAGAAGATTATTAAACTCGACCTTTTGTTATAGGAAGTTGAATTACGCGTGTGAAAATTGCTCTTCAACAGAAGTTTGTGTTGCAAACGTTGTATGAAACTGACGAGTAAGCACCAAATGAAAATTCCACTTGCCTTCCAGTTCCAAATTTTCGGAGGAAGTTGTTCACATAGAAATAGTTCCAAATATGGTGTAAAGTGTCCAGATTGCATCATTAATTGGCCCTTGATATTAATCTTGATGTTGCAACCATGTGCTAACATAAGCAACGCCGATTAAAATCTTTGTCCGAAGGTGTAAAATAAAAAAAGGAAATATCTTTAAAAAAAGAAACCGAACTTTCTTTTCCGTAAATCAATGATGTAAAAAGAAACGTTACAATTTATCAAGATACACTATCTACCAACAAGTAATTGGACACCCCTGCAATCGATCATATATGTGATCCTGATACACGTCACGGCCGCTGCCGCCGTTAATGATCGTGTGGGAAACAACAACGCAACCAGTCGCATGCAAGATGCCACGCAGTTCGGAGCTCTCTGATTTCGAGAAAGGTGTAATCGTCGGGTATCACAGAAATGGCCGATCTATACGTGATATATCCAGCGAGTTGAAGTACCCAAAATCGACAGTGGCCTACGTGATTGGAAAGTGAAAGATGAGAGGTGACTGTCGGAATGTGCTCCGACCCGGCAGACCCACAAAACTGGGAGTAAGAGACCGACGGGTGCTGGCCAGAGAAATTCGGAAGAACCGCACCAAATCGATGGGCCACATCCGCGAGGAGTTTCAACAGGCATTCGGGAGTGTTCTTTTGATGAATACCATCCGTAAGGAAGCCCCGATGCTCGGTTATCATGGACGTGCTGCCGCCCACAAGCCTTTGATCACCAAGTCCAATAGCGCTGCACGGCTAACGTGGTGCAAAGAACGTCGACAGTGGACCGTTGAACAATGGAAACAGGTTCTCTGGAGCGACGAATTAAGGTTAACCTTCTACCGTTCGGATGGCAGGGTCTGGGTTTGGCGTCTGCCTGGAGAACGCCTCCTGCCGGAATGTATTGTGCCAACTGTGAAGTTCGGCGGCGGTGGAATTATGCTATGGGGGTGTTTCTCCTGGTATTGCACGGGACCCTTGGTCGCAATTGCTGGTAGACTCAGCACCAAAACCTACTGCACTATTTTGGATGACCATGCGCTTCCTACGTTGGGGCAGTTTTATGGGGTGGACCCATGTTACTTTCAGGATGACAATGCCACCTGTCATGTTGTGAGGTCCACCATGGATTGGTATGGTGATAATGGGTTAAATCGAATGGACTGGCCTGCGCAGAGCCCGGATCTTAACCTTATCGAGTACCTCTGGGACGAGTTGTAGCGTCGACTTAAGAGGTGCCCCCACCGTCCGAAATCGGTGAAGGAAACTGACCTATCTTCTCCAAGCCGAGTGGAAGAAAATACCGCTACAACGCCTGGTTGAGAGTATGCTCCGGAGGGTCGCAGCTGTAATCGCCGCTCGTGGAGGCTCCACCAACTATTGAAGGTGAATAAACTTCGTTTTCCTTTGCTATCAGAGGTGTCCAAATACCTGTTGGTCGATAGTGTATAATAGCAGAGAAACTCAGTTTTAAAAAATAAATAAAATAGAAGGATGTAAAAAGAATAGCTGCTGCTAAAACATTTGTTGTAGGTTGCACCAAAAAGTGGTACTACAGCAGCTGCAGCACTTTCTACGAAAATATACACCATTTTGTGGGGCAAACAAAATGGACAACAACGTGCAACCGTGTACCATAATGTGGTGCATCCTTGTACCATAACTTGGTGCAAATTTGCACCATGTTGTTCGGTTTTGTTTGCACCACGAAATGGTGTAAGTTTTACTCAGAAAGTGGTGCAGCTGGTGTAATACCACTTTTTTGGTGCAACCTACTACAAAATGTTTAACAGTGTAGAAAATCCTCGAGCTTAAGAGCTGAAGGATATCACGAAATCTTCAATACATTCATGTTAACTGTCAAAGCACGATCAAATTTAGCTTGTTACAAAGCGCACACGCCACACTTCTAAATCGCCATCAACGAACCAAACTGAATCACTAAATCTTGGTTATAAATTTTGCTTTCCACACTCTAAACCTAACCCCATGAAACTTATTCCTGAAGCTGAAGAAATTATTAAGCACCTACCCCAAGGAACCCAAGAATTCACCCGGTTTAAAATTTGTGGTCTTTTACAAAACACACAGAGGACTTCTGATTCCACCTTGAAATACTCAAGGACTGAACTTCTTACTATTGCAAAAGACCCGGATCTTGCCATTCTGAGTACAGACAAAACTAATCAAATTGTTATTCTGTACCATACTGATTATGTTACTAAAATGTTGGCCACTATCCAGAATATACCCCATTCCATTTCAAACTCTGATCCGACAGCATATACCATTACTAGATTATCAAAATTACGCAACTCAGGCTTACTACCGGATTGTATTTCTCGTATTATGATACCACCCCCAGGATCTGGAGTTCCTGAAGCTTTCGGAAAAGTAAAAACTCATAAACCTGATCAACCTGTTAGACTCCTCATCTAAGGTTATGCAAACCCCACTCGAAACCTTGAAAAATCTCTTGCAGCCTTCCTAAAACCATTTGCTACTGAATCTAGTTTTTCAGTTAATAGTACAATAGAAGCTATTAACAAAATAAAATCTTGTCAATTCCCGAAGACTCAGTTCATCCTTGCCTCACTAGATGTTGAAAACCTAGTGAGGCAAGGATGTCTATATTCTCATGCACAGTTGTCTATACTCTCATCGAAAAAATCTTTCATACACAGAACCATTACAGCCAAGCAGAAATCGATACAACCCTACAAGCTTTAAAACTTGTTGGGGACCGATGTTTTTTCCGCTTTCAAAAAACCATCTACAAACAAAATGAGGGGGCCCCAATCGGTTCCTTTTTGTCACCTGTTCTTGCAGAGATTTTACTACAGAACTTAGAAAATAAATACCTAAAATCCTGTGGTGCATATCTTATGTACACTGCCGGACAATTGCTAAGGACGGGTGACAATAGCAACGATAGCAACCATAAAATGGAAGGCAGGAAAATGTGGAAATTAGCATAAGTGCGGGATACAGTAAGACGTGTTGTGTGTATGCATATTTTGGATTGCCGAACTTGTTCGTGACATCATAGCGCTGATAAGAGATATAAAGGATTTGACGCGTATTGACCGTTGTTGTTCAAACGCAAAGTTGAAAGGAAAAGAATCAATTGATGAATTTGCAATTTTCAGTATGTCTTCCCGACATCACCTAGATGATTTTACGCGTGGCCGTATTATTGGCAAGATTGAAGAAGGGCGAAAAATAACAGATGTTGCCAGGGCGTTCGACGCCAGCCACAGTGTTGTCTCAAGGCTTTGGAAATCATTTCAAACAAATGGAGAGTGTAGCAAACGTCACGGGGGAGGTCGTGTTCGCAGTACGACACCTGCAGAAGACCGGTACATAGTGCTATCAACAAAAAGACGCCGGCGCAG
The DNA here is from genome assembly GCA_039090855.1 of Macrothele yani. Lineage (NCBI taxonomy): Eukaryota > Metazoa > Arthropoda > Arachnida > Araneae > Macrothelidae > Macrothele > Macrothele yani. The sequence continues at coordinate 124,870,079 of CM077030.1, forward strand.
CACAGCTAGTGAGGTAGAAAATCAGTTTATGGCTGCTACTGGCAAGCGGATCTCCCGAAAAACTATCGCCAGACGTTTGCATGAAGGAGGACTATACGCCCGCCGTCCTGTTTTGTGCATCCCATTGTTTAGACGTCACTGTACCGCCCGTTTACAATGGTGCCATCAACATCGCAATTGGACTGATAACGACTGGTCTGCTGTCCTATTCTCAGATGAGAGTAGATACAGCCTATCGTCTGATTGTCGACGACAACTGATCTCGCGTGATAGTGGTACTGCATATTGTCCAGCAAACATACAGGAAAGGAACCGATATCCGACATGTAGTGTCATGGTATGGGCTGGCATCATGATCAATGGCCATGCGTCCCTCTATGTGCTTCCAACTAGGACTATGACTGGCCAACGATACATTAATGATGTTCTGCTACCTCATGTTCGCATATTCCGTGGTGCTGTCGGTGATAGATTCATTTTCATGGACGACAACGCAACATGTCATCGAACAGTCGCTGTCCAGGAGTGTCTTGAGAGCGAGGATATTCAACGCCTCGTATGGCCAGCACGTTCTCCAGATCTGAATCCCATTGAAAATGTGTGGGATGCTTAGGGGAGGAGTCTTGCTGGTCGCCAATGCCCTCCAATAAACAAGGACACCCTCATCCGTGCACTGACAGAGGAATGGGATAAATGACCCCAACAGCTGCTTGATAATGTTGAGCAAAGCACGACACGACGTGTGGAATCTTGCATCGCCCTCCATGGTGGCCATATCCCGAATTGACATCTAACGCCGGAACGCCTGCGGACGGTAATTGCATTTTTTCACGTTTGCGTATTCTGCACAAAATGGCCTGTTTGTCCCTTGAACACGTTCCAAATCCTTCTGGATTTCAAAGCACAATAAATTGTCTTTCTTGTAATGTCCTGGCATTCTGACATTATTTTATTTCACTTGGCATTCTACCACACTTACTTTTTTATGCGCTATATAGCCGTTTATGATCCGTCCTTAGCAAGCAATTATCCAGCAGTGTATAATGACGGTTGAACAAACCGTCATTATACATAAGATATGCTGGTGATGTTTTTCTCATCTGGCCTCCCTCTGTCTCCGAACTACATAATATGGCTTCAAACTTATCTTCTATCACTCCCGGTATAAGATTTACTATAGAGGTGGAAAAATGTGGGTCACTACCTTATCTTGACCTTTTAGTTTCACATACCCCAGATCATGAATATTTTGACTTTTCTGTTTATCGGAAACCAACCTTTATCCCGGTAATGATCCCCTTCAACTCATATACTCCAACCACTTATAAATTCTCGGCACTTAGATTCCATGTAAAAAGAGCTTTTACTCACTCTTCGAATTCTGTTTACCGAACTCAGGAATTGCGGAAAATTAATGAAATTGCAAATGCACATGAATACCCCACGGGTAGTGTCCAACAATATAAACGGAAGACTTCAACAACCCTTACTAGAAGTGTACCCACAACAAAATACGTGGTAAATATGCCCTACCAAAAATCAGTTGTCACCTTCCTGAAGAACACCTGCCAGAAATACTCCTTAGGGTTTGGTGTCAAAGCACAAAACCCTTTTCTCTATTATTAGACATGATAGAGATATAATAGCACCTCTTTCCCGCTTTGGTGTATATACTGTTCCCTTGATGGACATTAATTGACAATCGGCGGATCTCTGCTATGTGGGTTCAACCTTCAGAAGCCTGGGAATTCGATGGGATGAGCATAAATATGCAATCCGTAAAAGAGCTACTACCTCGACATTGTCTAAGACCGTTATTGAATGGGATTTAAGACCTGATTGGGAAAAAGCGAACTTGTTATCAACAGCTTCAATAAAAGCTCTATGCTCCTCACTGAGATCCTATATATTATAAAATTTGGACCTGAGTGCTGCAATGAAGACGTTCCTGTCTACATCCCTAGTGCCTGGAGAAATTTCGTCTTAGAATACCCATATGGGAAGAAACACCAAAATAATCTTGATGACTTTAAAGAATTTGAGGTGAACTATAGTGACATATGTGTTTTTTTGTTTTGTTTTTCTAATTTACATAATATGTATTCAATGTGCTCATGTCTGTAGCTATTTAAACCAAGCTCCGCTCTTATACGATTTCACTCATCGGCCTGAAGATGCTACCATAGTGATCGCGGAAGTGCTCGCTAAAGCTTTTAAACTACTATACCTTTAGCAAGTATTTTGAAAAAAAAAGATCGTGCTTATGTTACCGGTTTGTCCGTCCGTCCGTCTGTACCCACGATATCTCTGCAACTATTAGTCCGATTTGAATTTTTTTTTTTTGCGTTGGGAAGCTTGAAATATGCGAATGATGATACTTTATTTCTTTTTTTTTACGATGTACAATTTCGCCGCTAGATGATGTCGAATTCAAAAATTCGTTTTATTCCACATATTTGCTTCTAAACATCCGATTGAAAAAATTATTTTATCTTTCAATTCCATTTATGTCGAACAGTATTTTAGATGTAGTTACTTTTTCAAATTACGCATAGATTTTCCGCTAGGGAGCGTAAAAGTAAAGTACATTTTTCCCCGATAACTCTTCTTCTAAAACTCCGATTTGAAAATTTTTTCTTCAGCGGATACATCTCCTGATGGAAAATTTTTTGAATATAATTTCAAATTTTTGGTAAAGAATACTTTAGCCACCAGGGGGCGTAAGCGTTAATTTTTGCTTCTGATGTATTTTCCATAAAACCTGAGCTTCTAAAATATAGATTGAAAAAATTATTTCTTGGACTGATGCCACTCACATCGATAAACCTTTTCGGAATACTTTCTTCTTAAAATGTTCCACAGTTTCTCCGCCAGGGGGCGTAGATGTATATCATATTTTTGTCAATATCTCTACTTCTAGGAGTCCGGTTTGAAAAATTCCTTCTTTGTTGGATAGTGCTTCAGTGTGACATGTTTTTCATATCATTTCAAAATTTTCATTTAATTCATAGACTTTCCGCTAGGGGACGTAATGCTCCCCCCCCCTATATCTCAGCTTCTAAATCTCCGATTTGAAAAATTCTTTCTACACCGGATACAGGTGCTGTTGGGAAATACTTTGCACATAATTTCTAATTTTTGAAAAAAAGGTTTGGCCACCAGGTGGCATAAGTCTTAATTTCTGCTTCTGATGTATTTGCAGCAAAATATGAGCTTCTAAAATCTCGATTGAAAAAAAGTGGTTTGTTCACCGGTACTACTTGTGTCGACAAACCTTTTAGGAACATTTTCTTCTTGAAATAATGCATGGCTTCAACGCCAGGGGGCGTAGATGTATATCTTATTTTTATCAGTATCTCTACTTCTAGGAGTCCGATTTGAAAATTTCCTTCTTTTTTGGATAGTGTTTACGATGCGAAATATTTTTCCTATAAATTCAAAATTTTCAAGTAAATCATAGACTTTCCGCTAGGGGGCACAAAGGTAAATTGCGTTTTCTGCGTTATTTCTGCTTCTAAAACTCCGATTTGAAAAATTCTTCTTGTAGCGCATTCAATACCTGATGGAAAATATTTTTCACATAATTTCTAATGTTTGGTAAAGAAAGGTTTGGCCACCAGGGGGCATAAGTGTTAATTTCTGCTTCTGATGTGTTTGTAGCAAAATCTGGACTCCTGAAAACTCGACTAAATTTTTTTTTTTTTTGGACAGATAGTTCTCATGTGGAAAAATATTTTTAGAATACTTTCTTCCTAAAATAATGCATGGTTTTCTCACCAGGGGACGTAGAGTCACATCTTATTTTTGTCGATATCTCAGTTTCTAAGAGTCCGATTTGAAATATTCTTTCTATGTTGGAGAACGTTTCCGGTGCGAAATGTTTCTCATATAATTTCATGTTTTTCTTAACTCACAAGTCTGCAACCAAAGGGCGAAAGCTCACAATTCCGTTTGCAGCAATATCTGAGGGATTAAAAATCCGATTGAAAAACTTCTTTCTTCCGTCAGATACTATTGTTTTCCATACCGGTTCCATTGACTTTGAATAGCTTTGATAAATTTAATTTGCATCAGAACGGATTCAAAAGACGTGCTTATTACAGCCGAAAATTCGGTGTCATCTTTCTTGTTTAAATTGTAAATAAAGACGTATTTTAAACCTTACGTTTTTAGATGGCGATTTGGAAGTGTGGTGTGTGCGCTTTGTAACAAGCTAAATTTGATCGTGCTTTGAACAGCCCTTGCAACCTCTTCGATTTGTAGCTCGAAAAATACCATTGATTTTTATTCATGTTAACTCTCTGGATCACTGGTAATTTGGTGATTTAGGAGCGCAAAACTACTAGAGTAGAACCATCTGATATCGAGAAACTTGGGAACGGCAGAAACTCTCGTTATATCCGAGCGTTCGCTAAATCCATTTTTGGGTGAAAATTCCTACCACGTAAAAATATGTATACGGATTAATGTGCACACAGTTTTATATTATGTTTCCATAACTATTGGGTATACTTGAAATATTTAAATAATTAACAGCGTTAATACTGTGCTTAATTAAATCTTTGAAGTATATTTAACTTGACAGCCCCGTAAGACTGACCTCTGTTTAACTACACAACACACATGAAGCAAAAGCTGCACCTATCCTATCAGTGCAACACTCGCTTGGAGGAGGGGGGGTAATGAGTAATTGACGCAGTTCCAGGAATTTACCTTTTCTTACTCTCCCGTGATATTCCCACTCAATTGCTCCCCTATTCCTTTGGCAATTGTCTCCCTGAAATCCACTTGCATGTGCGTGCGCCAGACACATCCTCATTTTGCCTAAAAGTAGACAGCTTTTTCCCGAAGTTGATGTACTCCCTCCCCATTGCTTTTCTAACAACATTCTTTCACTAGCACACAAGGCTGCGCTCTCATACTTTCTTCCTGCTTGTCACCATTTGTGTTCCTTCTTTCTAGGACAGCACGCAGCTGATTTTTCTGCCTCGTTAAATGTGGAATTTCATTAAATTTTGTTCTTTAAAAACGATCAAATTAGCTTTAAGATAACACTATACCAAACAAAAGTTACTGTTTGTTTTGTAAAATCCTAGATCTCGCGGAATATGGACACATTATAAGCGAGTATTATAAAGACCTCCGTTTACGTTGAGTCATACCGAGTCGTCACATAAACCGTTTTCTTAGTGAAGCGATTGTTCAAGGAAAGGTTCTCACTATGCGCTCACAATAACGGGTAAATATACTTGGCTATATCATCATGAGTAATCCCATTTGTGACGTACTACAGAGGTAAAGCACGTGTCAAGACGACAAAGCTGCAGCGATACATTAAGTCCGTGTAGCTTAGTTGGGAGAACAACTTACTCCGGAGTGATGGGGCACCGTTCCGATACCCAGCACGGACGAATTTGTGTTTTCACATTGGCGCCCGAACGTAAAAAATGATGTACTGTCCGTTGTGTTCTTCGAAAAATGTGTGATGTTTGTTCCACACATCGTCCAGAATTAAAGAAAATTCGTTCTTCCTTTCCAAAAGAAAAAAAAATAAAATAAGAGGGAGTCGATGTGACGTAGTACAGAGGTAAAGCACTTGTAGAGACGACAAACCTGCAGCGGTACATTCCGTCCGAGTAGCTTAGTTGGAAGAGCAACTTAATCCGGAGTGAAGGTGCGTGGTTTCGATACTCGTCACGGACAAATTTGTGTCTTCACATTGGCGGCGGAACAAAAAATGGATTACTGGCTGTTGGGTTCTTCGACAACTGTGTGATGTTTTTTCCACACATCGTCTAGAATTAATGAAAATTCGTTCTTGGCTTAAAAAAAGAAAAAAATAAACTTATGAGGGAGATGAAGCACGTGTCAAGACGACAAATGTGCAACGATACATTCCGTCCGTGTAGCTTAGTTGGGAGAGCAACTTAATCCGGAGTGAAGGTGCGCGGTTTCGATACTCGTCACGGACAAATTTGTGTCTTCATATTGGCGGCGGATCGAAAAAATGGATTACTGGCTGTTGGGTTCTTCGACAACTGTGTGATATTTTTTCCACACATCGTCTAGAATGAATGAAAATTCGTTCTTGGCTTAAAAAAAGAAAAAAAACTTATGAGGGAGATGAAGCACGTGTCAAGACGACAAAAGTGCAACGATACATTCCGTCCGTGTAGCTTAGTTGGGAGACCAACTTAATCCGGAGTGAAGGTGCGCAGCTTCGATTTCGGTCACGGACAAATTTGTGTCTTCACATTGGCGCCGGAACAAAAAATGGATTACTGGCTGTTGGGTTCTTCGACAACTGTGTGATATTTTTTCCACACATCGTCTAGAATTAATGAAAATTCGTTCTTGGCTTAAAAAAAGAAAAAATAAACTTATGAGGAGATGAAGCACGTGTCAAGACGACAAAAGTGCAACGATATATTCCGTCCGTGTAGCTTAGTTGGGAGAGCAACTTAATCCGGAGTGAAGGTGCGCAGCTTCGATTTCGGTCACGGACAAATTTGTGTTTTTGCATTGGCTCACGAGCATAAAAATAAACGTAATTGTCGTTGGGTTCTTCGAAAATTGTGTTTTGTTTTTCCACACATCGTCTGGAATTAATAAAAATTCGTTCTTCTTTTCAATAAAATAAAAAAAAAAAAAAAAAAAAAACAAATTAAGAGGAGATGATGAGACGTAGTACAGAGTCACAGCTCATGTCGAGACGACAAATCTACAGCGGAACATTCCGTCCGTGTAGCTCAATTTTGAGAGCAACTTACTCCGCGGAGTGATGGGGAGCGACTTCGATCCTCGCCACGGACAAGTTTTTGTTTTTGCATTGACTCACGAACGTAAAAATAAATGTAATTGTCGTTGGGTTCTTCGAAAATTGTGTGATGTTTATTCCATACATCGTCTAAAATTCATGAAAATTCATTCTTCGCTTCAAAAAAATAAAATAAAAAAAAAAATTAAAAGGCAGATGAGATGATGTGACGTACTACAGAGCTAAAGCACGTGCTAAGACGACAAATCTGCAACGATACATTCTGTCACACATTCAGTTATTTCAACAGGTTTTTCATCATGAACTTTCTACCGCTACTCATCCACACTTCCCACTTAAGCGGAAATTGCAGCTGGGTACCTCGTAACTTTTCCTTTTTCCACTTACGCTACATTTCTGTAGCGCGTTTCAATGAGGTGAGGCAAAAAGTGAAGGGTTTTATGAGTACCATGAAGAAGGATTAAGTGACGTTTACGTCGCATGCCAAACAAGGAACACTACGTAGAACATATTGATCTTTGTCAGTAGTGGAGTTTGAGGCAAAATTTGCCCAACAAACAGAACGACGCTGTGTCATGTCTTGAAAGCTTCAAAATTGTTTGTAGAGTTATTTCATATCCGTTCATACCACCAATGTTTGCTTCCTTCGACATAAGTTTACTTTTAATACGTATCGCTTAAAAGTCTTTTCGTACTTCTACGTTATTTAAAAAAAAATAACCATAAGATGAAATAGTTCCTAAATTAAACCTTAACGGCCAGACGAAACATGTAAACAACAGAAGTCAAACTTACGGAAAAGATGCTTTATTCAAGGATGTAGCCAACTCATCGTAACATAGCATAACATATTGCATTAAACTCTCCACACACCACACAGCTCTTAACACAACGCTCAACTTGCAACACTTCTTCAAGCAACGCTATCTTTAACAACGCTTGCTCAGCAACAGTTTAGTCGTCGTTTTTATCTCTCGTTCTTATCTTATATCAGGCATACGTCACGTGCATTTAACCTCAATTGTGTTGTCAAACGTATTCATTTGAGAGAAAAGATATCACGTTAAGAGTGAAATATATCTGATAATAAACTCAAAATTTACATAAGGAAAGAAACTAAAAAGGAAAGTTAATTTAGAATATACGTCACATCAGCTCCCTCGTAATTTTTTTTTTTTTTGCGCCAAGAACCTATCAATTTTTTAGAGGTATCCTTTCAAACAATCTGATCATTCATTAACTCTTTCAGATAAGAACTTACAAAATGGACGAAGAGATTTGTTGATCAGTTGCTGTAGCTGACTTTATCTCAGTAGACATCAGTAGTTCAATATACATTCATAGAAAAAAAAAACTTTCTGTATGATATCAAATCTTCATTTTATAAGTCGTGATAAATATTTTGTCACAATATGTGCGGAGAACACTCATCAATATACATGTAAGTAGCATAGTAGTAAAACAAAACTACAACAATTGTGACATGAAGTTAATTTACACATTCGTCCACCCCTTATAACTTCTCAGGGAAGACAAAACATTTAAACTAAGGTAATTGAATAGTAAAACATTGTAACATAGTGTAAATTTAGTTAGTTGAAAAAAAAACTGCACTTTCAGAAAAAAATTCAACACCAAGCACAACAAGTGTCAAGCACAGAAAAAGGTTAGTCATATAACAACAACACAAAAACCTTTAACTGAACACTTGGCGGCCAGGGCCGACTTTGAATTACTCCCATGCATTCGCACATCAATTGTTGATGGGATAGGGGAAACCCTGGAAAACCCTATCCTGGGAGTGAAATCTTTATAGATATCAACAAAGGCAATGCTGATATTTATGTTATGCCGAAAAGACAACATGCACAAAATAAGTTTTACAAGCATTTTAGTACTAAAAAAATTTAATGTGGGGCCACACCAAAAACAAAAACCGTTACATACTGACAAGGAGATAATGTATGCGATATTTTGTCCTCAAAGTCTGTCAAAAAAGTTCTGTGATACTTTGAGTACAGCGAAAAGTTCAAGTAAATAGCATTTATAAGGCAAAGTTCTGTGACATTTGTTTGTCCTCACAGTTCGTCACAAAGGTTCTGCGATAGTTTTTGAGGACAGAAAAGTTCAAATAAATAGTCTTTTGATAGCAAAGTTCTGTGATACATTTTGAGTATAAGGAAAGATTCAATAAGTCTTTATAGAGCAAAGCTCTATATAGTAAAAAGTTCCTTTGAGCTTGAAGGTCAATTGTAATAACAAAAACAAATGTTTTAACAGTACCTGTTGCTAGCAAAGAATACCCGTGTGCGGATATTCTTACTTTGGTGTCGGGGCGACAATGGCACTCTCGAAGCTTCACGCTTCACAAGCTGAGGTTGCAGGTCACTGGATCACCGGGATGTATCAGGATTTCTCGTGGACAAGGCAAACTGACCAGAAGAAGCAGGGTCATCAGGCTGTCGCAAGGAGGTCCCAGGCTGTCGCAAAGAGGTCCCAGGCTGGAGCAAAGAGGTCCCAGGCTGGAGCAAAGAGGTCCCAGGCTGGAGCAAAGAGGTCCCAGGCTGGAGCACGGAAGTCCCAGGCTGGAGCACGGAAGTCCCAGGCTGGAGCACGGAAGTCCCAGGCTGGAGCAAGGAAGTCCAAGGCTGGAGCAAGGAAGTCCCAGGCTGGAGCAAGGAAGTCCCAGGCTGGCTTGGAGACGAACCCAGAATCTGAGAAGGGTGAAGATCCGGTCGTTTCTTTGGCGGTCGAAGAAGCGGTGTAAAACGAGAAGGGCGCTTCCGTGAACGACGAGGAACGGTGGAGGAAGGTATAGGCTCCGTCCGTCCCGAGCGAAGATTCCAGGGACGAAATCCTGGCGGATGCAAATGCTGGACTCTTTGTCTGGATTGTAGCCCAACAGTAGAAGTTGCACTAGAAGACTGTGGAACAGGAGGGGGAAATTCAGGCGGCGGACGCTTTGTAGGTTTAGATGGCACAGATGGCGAAAGAGGACGTTTTTGCCCTATTGCAGATTGATTAAATGTTCCTAAAGTAGGCAGCTGCTCTCAGTAGAAACAGAAGGAGGGAATTTTTTACTTGGAGATTGAAGTACCTCAACAATATTGTCTGATGATTCGGATTCAGCAAGAGGTACGACTCTTTTAGGCACAGGAGAGATGGAACTACCTGAAGATGAAATGTCAGTTCTTGTTCTTTTTAAAGTTTTTGATTTAAAACCAAAGGGAGGCACTATGCGTGAAGAAGTAAATGAAGCGATTGGAGTATGAGAAGCAGATGAAAAAGAACCTTGTTGCACACGACAAGAATATCCAGAGGAACTGGAAGTAGTTGAAGAACTCTCGTCTTTTGCGAAAGCAGGAGACGGAGGAGTTGAAATAATTGCAGTACCCAGAGTGAATGGGATAATGTCAAAATGAGAATCGTTAAAGGCAGAAGCAAAGACCCGCTCAGACAAAGGTAGAGAATCGGACGGGACAGGGGTGGGGTCAATAATTTCATCATCAACTATACATACTTGTGAAGAAATCCCACCCTCTGCCGGAGGATTCCTACTAGATCTAGGGTTAATAATAGCATCATTGCTTCTAATAACACATTTCCTACATTGCTGCACATGGGCAAAATGTAGGGAGCCATCTGGCTTCTTTAATATGACATTATTATTGTACAATTCTACCAATTCAAAGGAGCCTTCATATAAAGGTGCAAATTTTTTCACAAACGTGTGTGCAACGGAGGATTGAAAATGAGTTTTTAATAAGACCAGATCTCCAACTGCGAGATCTGGTTCCCTCCGTTTTGCATTATAGTGCCTAGCTTGGCTTAAAATAGCTCGACTGATAGCAGTCCGTGCCTTTTGCGCAAGCAATTTTACAGATTCAGGTGTTGGTCCATGGTTGATTTCATCGATAATGACAGTTAAATTCTTAAAGGGGGTTCGGATTTTGCGCCCTAGAAAAAGTTCATCGGGCGAAAGCCGCGTTGATTCATGAAATGATGAGCGAAGGGCGAAGCAAAACATTTCAACGAGTTCGTCCTAACGCTTATGATGATTATTGCCAATGAAAGTTGAGATCATCTTTAGTAAGGTGATCTCAACTTTCATTGAATTGGCTTGAGGATGATATGGACTGATAAATTTATGTTTTATTTGAAGCTTCGCACACATTCTCTCAAATAACTCCGAAATGCGAGATCTGGTTCGAGACTACGGTCCGGGGACAGCCCCGTGGTCCGAAACTACGGTCCGTGGACAGCCAAAACGAGAAAAAACATTATGTATTAAAATATCACATATTACATCAGCCGTAGCTGCTTTAATGGAGAATGCTTCCACCCATTTAGAAAAATTATCTGTAACAACTAAAATGTATTACGAGACTTAGTTTTAGTTGATAATGGATAAGGACCCAATAAATCTATAGAGATGGTTTCAAATACATAATTATTTGAACTACAAATAAGGTGACCGGCCGGTCGTTTAATATCATAATTGTACTTTTGACAGTACTTACATGAGCGAATGTATGCGAGTATACTATTGTACATGCCCGGACAGTAGGCTACGTCTCGAAGTTTAGTACGAGGTTTTCGTATGCCTAAGTGGCCGGCAAGAGGAATATCATGAAATTCAAATAGTAAGGCCATGCGGAGAGACTGAGGTAACGCAGGGCGGTACTCAGCTCTTGAATTCACAATTTTTGTATAATGCAAAATACCATCGATGATCTCATAATTTTGACTACGACCCGCTAAAGAAGGTTCACTAGGAGCAGAAGAACCAGCGAGTAAGAAATTATAAATTTCCCCAAAATCTGGATCATTCGGCAGTTCAGAAATTATTTGCTCCCTTGAAGTGATTTCCGAAATGAGAAATAGGGAGGGAGGTTCAGTATCCGCCTGGGCACCAGAACTGACCGGACAGCGAGACAGTGCGTCAGGCAGTTGGTTTGATTTACCAGGGCGATGCTGAATTTGAACATTATATTCCTAAAGTCGAAGTGTCCATTTTAACAATCTTCGAGACAGATTCTTTGCAGTTGTTAAATATTGTAGTGCCGAATGATCCGTAATGACATTGACAGTTAAATAATTGAGATAGTATTTAAATTTGGTGACAGCAAATAAAATAGCTAAGCATTCTCTTTCAGTAGCAGAGTAATTACGTTCTGATTTGTTAAGAATTCGAGAGGCATGTGCAATAGGATGCCCTCGTTGAGATAGAACAGCTCCTAGACCAACACCTGATGCATTGGTAAAAATATTAAACATTTCTGTATGGTTAGGAAAGGCTAATACAGGTAGCGAAACCAAATCATGTTTAAGAGTGTTAAAAGCAGTCTCTGCCTCCGTGGACCAAACAAAGTGTCTATATTTTCGTTTCAATGCAAATAAAGGTTCGCATAGAGTAGCGTACCCCGGAACGAACTGTTTGGTACCACCCGATCATGTCTAAAAATTTAGATAATCCTTTCTCTGACTTAGGCCTAGGAAAGTCAGAAATTGGCCTGACCTTTAAGTCGTCAGTTAGAAGACCATTAGGGGTAATTTTCAATCCGAGATATACTAGTTCGTCCTGTCGAATTTGACATTTGGCAGGCTTTAAAGTCAAACCCGCATTATGTAATCGTTTGAAAACTTAATCCAACAGAGACAGATGCTCCTCAAAAGTCACAGAAGAGACAATTATATCGTCCAGATAGACATGGACATTAGGTCCGAGCACAGGACGTAATACTGAATCCATTAGGCACTGAAACGTTGCAGGATCATATGCCAAACCAAAGGGCATTTGTAGGAACTCAAATGCTCCAAACGGGGTAATAAATCCAGTTTTTTTACAGAATTTGGGTGGACAGCAATCTGCCAATAGCCACTAGCTAAATCCAAAGTTGACCGCCAGTTTGTTGACGATAAGTCCTGGAGAATATCACTAATTATAGGCAATAGATAATTGATAGCTTTGGTCATCGCATTGAGTTTACGATAGTCTATCACAAAGCGATACTTTTCAAATCGTTTTTTTGGAACAAGAAACGCAGGTGCTGCCCAAGGACTAAGTGATTCTTTAATTATTCTCGAATGGAGCATGTCCTGAATTTGTTTTTGGAACTCAGCTTTTTTCTGGTTCGGACATGGATAAGGTTTACATGCAATGGGATTAGCCCCTTCCGTATCAATGGTATGATACACCACCTGTGTAAACCCTGGCTTATAAGAAAATAACCCTGGTCTGCTGTGTAAAAAATGACCAAGTTGTTTCTTGTGTTCAGGCAGTAATCTGTCACTCGCAAGAACTGCAGGAAAATCAATTGGCTCTTCTGGGGAAGGAGGACTAATCTCAGGCATTAAGATTAGGCCATGCTCGAAATCAAGTGAAAGCTTAAACATTTTAGTGAAATCCACCCGCAGAAGGCAATCCACGGGTAACTCTTGGATCAAAAAAAGTATAAGCAACTTGAACTTTGCCAATCTTGATAGGTAAATGGACTGATCCAGAGATTGAAAAAACATTATTTTCGGCACCTCGCAGACATTGCTGGGAGGGCTCGACACAGGCATTTGGAAAGGTAACAGCACAGAAATCAAAGTTTAATGCAGAAATGTGAGATCCAGAATCAATTTTAGTCGACACCACTACTTTACCCAAGGTCACAAGAATATCAGGCAAAAGCGGAGCTTGAATAGTTAAAAAAAGAGATTTGAGGTCTTTAGAAAAACGAGGAGATAGACTCGACCCATCTACCTCCTACTGAAGTTTGAATTGTCGTGAAACTGATGAGAATATCTTGATTGATTTTGGAAATTTGGCGAAGCACCAGAACGTGCTGAATCGTAGTAACGTGCAGGAGAGGCAGCATTAATATCATTAGGCTTGCCTTGCTCCCCAGCACTGTGTTTTGGATATGTCTTGTCAACCGGGTAGTAATTATCTCAGGGACGAGAAACCTGGTTATCCTGGTTCCCATAATGGTCAGGATGTCGCACCTCCGGTGCCCGACGATGCGGCGGTACGTATATAGACTGCTGACAGGCGTTCTCCACCCTTAACTGATAAGCAGCCTGTCTAAGCTGATTAAAAAATTGTCCTTGACGAAAGTTTTGTTTTGGCTGCTGATACCTATTAGTCTGAATAGAAGGTTCTTGGTACTGCGTAGGTTGGCGGTACTCTTGGACCTGTGAAGATTGCCCTTCGCTCTGGCGTTCTTCATACACTCGAATGAGTTTCAGGCCCTCATGAATGGAGAAAGGACGTCGAACTTCCAAAAAATCCTGCATGAAGGGATCCAGCTGCTGTAGCAAGGTATCGCAAATGCCAGACTCAACTGCAGCGGGATCCCCTAATTTATAAAGTCGAACTGTTTCCAGCGCGAACGAGACTGGACTATCTGACGCTCGCTGTCGCCTGGAAAACAATTGTTGTGCAAGGCCGGCCTTATTGGTGCCGAAGGGAAAGACACCCAAAAATGCAGCTCGAAATTGCGGATATGAGCCCTCTGGGTTCATTCGACGCCACTGTCTGTACCAGACCTTTGCCGTATCTTGCAAACATGTGCCAGCAATAGATATCTGACAGTCTTCAGGAACAGTATAAAGATCAAAATGATCATCAAGGTCCTCCAGAAACCTAAACGATCCGCTGTTTCCCCTGAATACAATAGAACCCGCATGGGGTACGTAACGAGCAAGAATTTTGCTCCTTCTCCCGGGGGTTGGTGGGGTAAATTGCTCTTGAGGCACTGCAGTCGAAGTACGCGGTACATAAGCTTCATACCTCGCGTATTAGCTGTCTGGTAAGTCGGAACCGCAGGCCTCGTACAGAGCACTGGGCGAATTATTTGAAACTCTATAACGCTGAGTGCGTAGATTGTCTGTTGTAGAATTATGAGCCTCATGGTCATGTCTATAACAGTCGTAGAAGAGACCGATAGGATCCGTAAGGTTTTTCATTTTCCGTGACTTCTACTATGAATCTGTTCGAGTGACGTTCGGGCGCCAATATGATGTAGAAGTCTTTTTCGTACTTCTACGTTATTTAAAAAAAAATAACCATAAGATGAAATAGTTCCTAAATTAAACCTTAACGGCCAGACGAAACATGTAAACAACAGAAGTCAAACTTACGGGAAAGATGCTTTATTCAAGAATGTAGCCAACACATCGTAACATAGATTAACATATTGCATTAAACTCTCCACACACCACACAGCTCTTAACACAGCTCTTAACACAACGCTCAACTTGCAACACTTCTCCAAGCAACGCTTTCTTTAACAACGCTCGCTCAGCAACAGTTTAGTCGTCGTTTTTATCTCTCGTTCTTATCTTATATATTAGGCATACGTCACGTGCATTTAACCTCAATTGTGTTGCCAAACGTATTCGTTTGAGAGAAAAGATATCACGTTAAGAGTGAAATATAACTGAAAATAAACTCAAGATTTACATAGGGAAAGAAACTAAAAAGGAAAGTTAATTTAGAATATACGTCACATACCTTTCTCTTTTAAACTATGAAACTCGCCTTATTTTCTAAGAGTGTTACCTATTATCGTTGAATACCATACTACTGTTCTGAAGAGGTGCATTTCGGACTAATCGAACTCGACAGTCCGAATGGTTTCAAAATCGTTCGATAAAGAATAGGATAACTAAAAGCAACGATGCCAGGCGAATGTTTTTAAACACGCGGATGTATTTCATAAGAAGACGCGACTAGATACTTGAAGATATTCCATTTTAGAACCAAGAAATACATTTATAAAGCTATGCATCGGCAAATACGCTCTCAAAATTTCAGAAAAAAGAAACGGCTCCAAAAATCGTACGTAGACATGAAATTGAGAAAAACCTCGGATCGTATCGAATGGTAAGAAGCAGAAAGCATCATAAGAGAAGCATGACATTTCCAGTAGCTTTCAACAAGATTTTTCGTTATTCTCATTGTACAAGGCGAAGTAACTCGATCATATTTCACACTAAAAAAATGCTGTTTGTATAAAACCCTATTCTATCCATGTAACTGAAGCCCATACTCTTTGTACTTACCTAACGACAAAACATTTCAATTCTTATAGCTTTGTTTTTCTGGTAAAATTTGAAACTCCCAGAATAAAACAAAAAAGAAAAAAAAAAACACATCCAGAACGAAATGTTCGGTTGTCTTGAGATTAACCGTATTTTTTTTTTAGGAGGGGGGATATAACGACTACCGTGCGCAGCTCGATGGGCTATCCGTCCCTAATTTAGGGCCACAAGTTTCAGTGGAAAGAAAGGGCCAGTGCCGAAAGACAAACACAATATTCATGACTCCCTTGGATATAAATCCCGACCCATCTCGAGTGGATGCTGGAAAGACTGCGACACATGGGCGGCCTTGAAAAACTGTGAAGACTTACCATGATCACAAACCCCCCGCCCGCCAATTTCGGAACATTATACCGACGGAAATTTTCCGTTTCTTTCTAAGAGGAGTATTTTTTCGTAAGGAGCGTCTGATAGTTTTTTATATCTGATGCTTCAAGAAGATCGAATATTAAACTGATTTATATTTTATGCACTACTTCTTGCTGACGCACAAATCGACAGTACCGCAGTTGTATACACCTTTTCACACTGAAGTAACAAATTGTAAAAAAATCCAGTAGCAATCGGACATATGCAATCTTGACTAATGTAAGCAAGTACAATGCATGAGCAAATTTTCATAAACATACCGATATCAAAATGCAAAGCAATAACATCGCCTCCACTTACGGGGACGCTGAAACTGCTATGGCACGAATGGCTATAAAGCAAACACATTGGCGCGAAATGAGCTGCACAACAGACAAACTGGCGGGAATGGATTACAACGGTAGACGCACTGGCACGTACGCGCTATAACAGCAGACATTTCGGCGCAAATGGGCCATAACGGCAGACACATTTCGGCGAAAATGGGCCATAACAGCAGATACATTCCCGCGAACCGGTCATAACAGCAGACACATTCCCGCGAATCGGCCATAGCAGCAGACACATTCCCGCAAATCGGCAATAACAGCAGACACATTCCCGTGAATCGGCCATAACAGCAGACACATTCCCGCGAAGTGGCCATAACAGCAGACACACTGCCGCATAAGGACCATAATAACAGATACATTGATACGAATGGGCCATAACGGCAGAACTACTGGAGCGAATGGGCCATAACAGAAGGCATTGCCGCAAAATGGCCATAACAGCAGACACATTGCCGCGAATGGGTCATAGGAGCAGACTACATTGCCGCGAATGAGCCATAATGGCAGAACCATTGGAGCAAATGGGCAATAACAGCAGACACATTGCCGCGAATGGAACATAAGGCAGAACCATTGGAGCACATGGGCTATAACAGCAGACACATTGCAGCGAAAGGGCCATAACAGCAGAATCATTGGAATGAATGGGCCATAATGGAAGAACCATTGGAGCGAATGGGCCATAACAGCAGACTACATTCCGCGAATGGAATATAACGGCAGAACCATTGAAGCAAATGGGCTATAACAGCAGACACATTGCCACGAAAGGGCGATAACGCTACAACCATAGGAACGAATGGGCTATAATGGCAGAACCATTAGAACGAATGGGCCATAGAGGCAGAACCATTGGAGCAAATGGGCAATAACAGCAGACACATTGCCGCGAATGGAACATAAGGGCAGAACCATTGGAGCACATGGGCTATAACAGCAGACACATTGCAGCGAAAGGGCCATAACAGCAGAATCATTGGAATGAATGGGCCATAATGGAAGAACCATTGGAGCGAATGGGTCGTAACAGCAGCAGATTGCCGCGAATGTGCCATAACAGCAGAACAATCGGAGAAAATGGGCCATAACGGCAGATATATTGGCGCGACAAGGCCATAACAGGAGTCACATTGCCGTGAATGTGCCATAACGGTAGACACAATATCGCGAATGGGCCATAAAGGCAGAGACATTGGCGTGAATAGGTTATAATAGCACATACTGGAACGAATGGGCCATAACAGCAGACACATTGGCGCGAATGGGCCATAACAGCAGACACTTTGCCACGAATGGGTGGTAACAGCAGACACATTGCCGCGAATCGGCCATAACAACAGATACATTGGTGCGAATGGACCACAAAAGCAGACACATTGCCGCGAAGGAACATAAGGGCATAATCATTGAAGTACATGGGCTACAACAGCAGACACATTGCAGAGAAAGGGTCGTAACGGCAGAATCATATTGGAACGAATGGGCCATAATGGCAGAACCATTGGAGCGAATGGGCCATAACAGCAGACACATTGCCGCGAATGGGTCGTAACAGCAGACAGATTGCCGCGAATGGGCCATAACAGCAGAACAATCGGAGCGAATGGGCCATAACAGCAGACATATTGGCGCGAATAGGCGATAACAGCAGCCACATTGCCGCGAATGGGCCATAACGGCAGAGAAAATATCGCGAATGAGCCATAACAGCAGACACATTGCCGCGAATGGGCCATAAAGGCAGAGACATTGGCGTGAATAGGTTATAATAGCAGATACACTGGAACAAATGCGCTATAACAGCAGATACATTGGCGTGAATGAGTTATAACAGGAAAAAATTGGCGTGAATGCGCTATAGCAGTAGACGTTGTCCTCGTGTATCAGTCGTGTCTGCATAAATCCAATAAATTCGTGTGCAATGAACACGGGAGCACCAAAATGGACCTTTTGAGAAGACTAGAAAAAGGTCGCTCAGTCCGATTAATCACATTTTCAATTAATACAAGCCAATGGAACGGACAGAATATGTCGTCAACAAAACGAATCGTTGTATCCCAACTGCCTAGAGTTAAATGGGGAATGTTAAATGTTCCTGTTCCAATGCTACTGAAAACGCACAGTGCCCACATGACGGGTACTGTGCGTTTTTTAATACCACTGGAACAGCATTTGAATGCCACCAGCTATCTTAACGTAATTGAGGATCAGGCGCAACCGTACATGTGCATGACATAGCCTGATGGAGAGGGCTTTCCTAGCAGGATAAATGCGCCATGCCACAAGGCTCGGATCGTCACACAGTGGTCTAGGTGCATGACTGTTACTTCAAAGTGCTAAAATGACCCAACCGTCACCAGAACTGAACCCACCTGAACACCCGTGGGATGAGACTGAGGCCGTT
The DNA here is from genome assembly GCA_039090855.1 of Macrothele yani. Taxonomy (NCBI): domain Eukaryota; kingdom Metazoa; phylum Arthropoda; class Arachnida; order Araneae; family Macrothelidae; genus Macrothele; species Macrothele yani. The sequence goes on from CM077030.1 coordinate 124,889,055, forward strand.
TGGCTGAATATACCTGTAGAGCAATATCATCACCTCGTCGAATTCATTTCACATCAAATCGAGACTGTTTTGAAGGCCAAGGTCGGCCCAACACGTTATTTGGTACGTATGATAATGAAATAAAATGTCTGTTTGTGTGTGTGGCGGATATCGCTCATTAAGTAAGAGAAGTAGACACTTCAAAATGTGGAAAATTCTTTTGACGCAATGCATTTTCCCGATAGAGGTAAAGTAAATCCCAAGTAAACAATTTCGACGTAACGAAAATGGGTAACGGAAGTAGACGTAACAATGCTGACTTTCCACAACTGATGTCATAAAACTGCATCGGTGGAAAGAAATCGTGTACCAGTTATACCAGTGTGTGCAACGACTGCATAAATCTCAAGGAGGAACCTTTGATCAAGTTGTTTACGAATACGAGTGGTCACGAACTATCTTTGGTTTATGTAGCCATTTTTCAAGTTAAATAACTGGTAGATGTCTTCATTACTTCATCGTATTGAGAAATGGGTTCTCAATATCAAACGAGCATAAGTCATGTACCATTCAAGACAGCATGCTCGATTTTATGCAGGATCGGAAAACGCTCCCTTTGTATGCGTTCAATTGACAGAGTTTGAAAAATCACGGTTTTGACTTGACCGATGCCGTCGTTCAGATATGTAACATAATTCTTCTATCCGAGATTTGGTTGGCAAACATAGACATTCCGTGCTTCGAATGTAGCGTTAAATATCGAAGAGACAACGTTAGTACTCGTAGTGTAGGTATTTATCAGAAACGCGGCGCGCATGTTGTAAATCCTCACACGGACACATTGTCTTTCGTTTAATTTCTGGGTTCGGAGTTTCTATACGACCCATAGGTGAAATACTTCTTGATGAATGTACGATGCCTAATGGCCAAACTTTCCTATCGATTGAATTATACGTATCTCCGGATAATAACATTGACGACATTACAGAATTCGTTTGAATTGTATTTCTTCTCTACACATACAAGGGATCTGCTGTTATGAAAAGCTCCAAAAATTATCACTTGATGCTGATGATATTAGCTGGTGATTGCAATATTAAATTTGCCAAGCCAGAATCTAAACCCTTTGTCAATTTTCTAAATGAAGTGTTAGGTCTGACAATCACTCTAGATTTCAATGTTTCTACGACAATGGGGAATACTACAATCGATGCTGTTTCCCAGAGGCGCTTGGGTAGTATAGCATCACAAGTTTACATGATGCAAAGTTGAAAACACACAGAATAATTATTATAGACATAAATCAAGCTGTTTTTTCCATATAACATAACCACAGAAATTTGAAAATTTAATCGTCCTGGAACGGAAATGGAATCCGCATCTCCCGATTTGTGCTTAGGTATGCTAACCATTATACTACCCAAGACAATGAAATTCTGTGGTTATGCTACTCCTGGAAAAAACTGCTTGCTTTATGTTTACATGATACTTTAGTTACCACCAGCCTATTGTATCTGCTTTACTAGATAAGAATGAAATGTGTTGCGCGCAAGTAAATGCATAGTCTCGAATCATTCGTTTTATTACAAACCCACAAAGATATAAATTATATTTATAAAGAGTATTATGATACGCCTTTAATTTTTTTCATGGTCGTACGGACTTACAGTGGGAGGTTTCAAGTCTACATTCTAAAAGTGTGAGAACTTGCTTGTAGCTAAAGGTTTTAGTGCACGATTCTATTTCGACGAGAACCACAGAGACAGCTGAGAGCCCTCATGTGACTTTGAACATGCGTGCACATGCCACTATTGTCATTTGAAAATATTCCTGGCACAAAGGCATTGTGTGAGGTGCCTGCACCGCAGGACGCACATGAGAAAAAGGTAGATAGCAGTGAGAGCATATGTCCTCATAGCTCAGTTGGGAGAGAGACTTACTCCGGAGTAAGGGGCCCCGAAATCCCGGCGTGGACAAACTTGTGAGAACTTCCAGGATGACCCGGCTGTTAGAGTTTCTCGCTATGATGTGATGTTTTTTCCACACGGCGAGACAGGAAAAATAAGAATCCCTTCTTCAGTGCTTCGAAAAAATAAATCAGTGTGATGTTACTTCCACACACCAAATTGTCTGGGATTTCTCAAATGCACGTTCTTCATGGGATGACAGCCTACAGCGACACGTAGTCCCGGCTGGCTAATCCGTGGGCCATGCCCTCGGCCCTCTTTCGTGTGTGTGTGTGTGTGGGGGGGGGATGTGACGTGCCTGCACCGCAGGACGCACATGATATAAAGGCAGATAGCTGTGAGAGTACTTGCGCACGCAGCTCAGCTGATACAGCGTCTAACTCCAGAGTACGGGAACCCGGATTCGATTCCCGGCGCGGACAAACTTGTAGGTTATAATTGCGAGAACCATAACCGCTTCTCATTTTTGGGCATTGATTTATTATTGGTTGACGGAATCTTTCACGAAGGCGAACGTACTTCGCCATTCAGATTGCATTATTGCCGGTCTCCAGTTGGTATAGTTACGATCTTCAAAGTATGATACGGAGTGTGTTTGTCAAACTCATTCATCACATTCCTTCTGAGAAGAGAAATTCTTGACTGCAGCTAGAGCTAAGGAAACAGAAAAGGCGAAAAAACGGAGAAATAAAATATTTTTTGCAATCAATTGAAAAACGAACAACTTAGTTTATAAAGTCTTATTACACATATTTAACTCGAATTTTTTTCTACATCCATGTGTTCCAAAAATATGACTATTGAATATATACATTACTGCACTGTTAGCAAGATTTACATACATAGAGGGTATGGAAAGGAATATGTTTTTGGTTTTGCGGGGTTCAGGTTTTGGTACGCACAACGCAATAATTCAGTGCAGTAAAATCAGAATATAGAGATTCGATCTCCCATTTGTATGAAAAACCGACAAAAAAGAGCAAAATTATCATATGGAGAGGTACAGGAATTTTTCAAAATAATGGAAACACTGACTGCTTTTGGAGTACGCGTAACACGCCGTGTGCAAATCACAAGAACGACGTCATCCGTGATGTGAGGTCTATAAAGAGGTCTAGTACGATGTCGGTTATCTCGTAGCAATGCCATAGTCGCAGGTGAAATAGCAGTTGTGGAGTTATTGTCGACAATGTCAGATATCAGTGATCTCAAAGACGACATGATCATTGGTACGCGTCACGCAGAGGTTCAGTAAACAGAACTGCATAAATGGTAGATGTAACACGAGGAACTGCACCGAAAATTATGACTGTCTATCAAAACAGACAATATGCAAATTGTGGGCGCCATACGAGGATTTCAGATAGGGATAGGCGAACTTTGACACGGATTGTACAACGACACTGCAAATAGCAGCACTAGTCGGGACGATCCCGTTTCCGTCATAACAGTTCAGTGCGAACTCCATCGTGCCGATATTTATGGCCGCACTGCAATCCACGAACCTCTGATTACCAACATAAATGCAACAAAGCGTAAAGGTGTGCAAAGCACATAAAAGCTGGGATGCTAAAGGATAGCAGCGCGGCATCTGGTCTCATGAGTTGTGCTTTACATTGTTTTTCACCATTGGTACAGTGAATGTCAGGTAAAATCCTGCAGTAACGTATCCCCCCGACTACCTAGCATGGAGGTGGGGTGATGCTGTGGGGCGCCATATCATCGCATTTCTTAGAGCGATTATTTATTCCGTTGGGTCGTGTCACATCTGAAACGTGCGAATCTATTCTTGGGAACCACCTGCATCCAGTGTTTGAGGCATTGTTCCCTAATCATCGTTCGTGGTTTCAAGCGGAGTATGCAATCCGTTTCAAGCAGATTATGAAATCGGTTTCAAGCAGAGTGTGCAATCGGTTTCAAGAAAGTACGCAATCGGCTTCAAGCAGAGTACACAATCGGTTTCAAACAGAGTACACAATCGGTTTCAAGCAGGTACGCAATCGGTTTCAAGAAGAGTATGCAATCGGTTTCAAGCAGGTACGCAATCGGTTTCAAGAAGAGTATGCAATCGGTTTCAAGCAGGTACGCAATTTCAATCAGAGTATGCAATCGGTTTCAAGCAGAGTATGCAGTCGGTTACAAGCAGAGTATGCATTCAATTTCAAAAAGAGTATGCAATCGGTTTCAAGCAGGTACGCAATCTGTTTCAAGAAGGTATGCAATCTGCTTCAAGCAGAGTACACAATTGGTTTCAGAGTATGCAATCGGTTTCAAGAAGAGTTTGCAGTCGGTTTCAAGCAGAGTATGCAATCCGTTTCAAGAAGGTACGCAATCGGCTTCAAGCAGAGTACACAATCGGTTTCAAACAAAGTATGCAATCGGTTTTAAGAAGAGTATGCAATCGGTTTTAAGAAGAGTATGCAATCGGTTTTAAGAAGAGTATGCAATCGTTTTCAAGCAGAGTATGCAATCGGTTTCAAGCAGAGTATGCAGTCGGTTACAAGAAGAGTATGCATTCGGTTTCAAGAAGAGTATGCAATCGGTTTCAAGAAGAGTATGCAATCGGTTCCAAGCAGAGTATGCAATCGGTATCAAGCAGTGTATGCATTCGGTTTCAAGAAAGAGTATGCAATCGGTTTCCAAGAAGAGTATGCAATCGGTTCCAAGCAGAGTATGCAATCGGTATCCAAGCAGTGTATGCATTCGGTTGGTTTCAAAAAGAGTATGCAATCGGTTTCAAGCAGAGTAGGCAATCGGTTGCAAGCAGAGTATGCAATCGATTCCAAGTAGAGTATGCAATCGGTATCAAGCAGAGTATGCATTCGGTTTCAAGCAGAGTATGCATTCGGTTTCAAGCAGAGTATGCATTCGGTTTCAAGCAGAGTATGCAATCGGTTTCAAGCAGAGTATGCAATCGGTTTCAAGCAGAGTATGCAATCGGTTCCAAGAAGAGTATGCAATCGGTATCAAGCAGAGTATGCATTCGGTTTCAAGAAGAATATGCAATCGGTTTCAAGCAGAGTATGCAATCGGTTTCAAGCACAGTATGCAATCGGTTTCCAGCAGAGTAGGCAATCGGTTCCAAGTAGAGTATGCAATCTTGCATTGAGCCAAACGTGTCAATATTGTGTTTTGTAGAGCATGAGGATGAAGTACAGCAGCTACATCCCAATCTCTGGACCTCAATAATATTGAACGTTTGTGGGAATATTTGGAGCCAAAGCTCAGATTACACTTTCCACCTCCAACATGACTATCTCAGATGGGACACATTTTACAGGAAGAAAGCTCCCCAATTCTATTACTGTATGTGCATGACTTCTATAAGTGTATTTCAAGTCGAATAGCTTCCGAAAGCCATAGGTGAGCCCGTAGTTTATTATTCTCAACAAACAGTGTTTCCATTATTTTATAAATGCCTGCATATCCCGCGTTTCGTATCTGTTCGGATAGGAAGTGTGAGAAGTAGGGTCGGTCGAAAATACCGAAATGTGTTTGATCGAATTCGCTATACTGCTGAAAAGTTGCACGTGGAATAACTAAAGATAATGTAAAAAAGTAAATAAATAATAATCAGACGATATTTTCCGTTCGCGCATGACGATCAAAATTATAGAAATTTCCCAAATGTACGCAATTTTATTGATTTCTTTCTTAGTACCAATATGATATAATAAAGTTATAGAACAAAACGATCAAGTGTATTAGTATATTAATTTATGGTACAAATTGTACACTGAGTGGCCTCTTTATTATGACCACCCCCTCAGTACTTTGTTGGACCACTTTTTGTCTTTAATACTGCGTCGATTCTTCGTGGCATGGACTCCACGAGATGTTGATAGGTGGTTTGTGGAATCTAAGACCATTCTTGATGAATAGAACTTTCCAGGAGTGTGAGATTGCAGGGTTGTGGCTCCAGCTGCCTGATGGCTCGTTCATGGTTCATCCCACAAATTATCAATGGGGTTGAGATCGGGAGATTGTGGGGGTCCACCTAAGCAAAGTAAACTCACCGGCATGTTCCTGAAACCAATCCTGTACAATACGACCACTATGGCAGGACGCATTATCTTGTTGAAAGTAGCCTTCGCCATTGGGATAAACCATCCGCATGACACGGATGCACTTGGTCCGCAACGATGTTTAGATATGATGTGCCAGTCAGACGTTGATCAACACGACTTAAAGGGCCCAAAGCATACCGGGAAAACATTCCCCAAACCATAAGGTTGCCTCCACCAGCTTGAAGGGTTGTAGCAATGCATTTGGGGTCCATGCTTTCGTGCTGTTTCCACCAAATTCTCACTCGGCCATCGGCATGGTGCAACTGAAAACGTGATTCATCGGACCATATAATTTGTTTCCAATTATCGACTGTTTAATCCTTGTGCTACTGTGCGAACTGGAGACGTTTTCCCTTGTTAACTGCAGACAGCAAAGGTGTTCGAACAGGCCTTCGGCTGCCATATCCCATCCGATGCAGTGTATGGCGAACAGTGCGCGCAGAGATCATTTGAGGGAATCTTTGATCAAGATGGTCTGTAATTTACTGCACTGTTGCCTTTCTGTTGTCTGTTACCAGTATGGACACTCTCTGCTCCGCCCGAGCAGTCACTAGTCAATGACGACCACTCGATGCACGTAGAGACCCAGTTTTTTGGCTGACAGTCCAGTGTTTAAACACTTTAACAACAGCTGCTCTGGAACATTTCACGAATGCGGCGGTTTAGGTGATACTCGCTCCATGGCTCCGAGCTCCTACAATCATCCCACGTTGAAAGTCCGTCAGATCGCACTTTTTTACACATCTTGTCACCCAAAAAATCCCTTGTGCTACTGTCGGAAGCACTAAGCTTTCCCTTTTTATAGTAGCCTCGCCCTCTGGCGTCAAAAGCGTGCAGCCATAGCCCATTTGCTTAAAACTGTCAGGTGGTCATAATAAAGTGGCCAATTAGTGTATAGCAGAAAGCAATCACCCACGATGCAAGACTTAAAAAGGGCGTCTATTCAGGAGTCAAAATATTAGGCAGACACTTAAAAAGGGTGTCTATTCAAGGAGGTGGTACGAAATACCGTTGCGCAATAGACTATCAGTGACTAAACAACTATACACCGGTGAGTCATTCCATTATGACTATCCCCAGCCTAGAGAAATGAGCGCGCCTGGAGACCGAACGGTGGTGCAGGTGAAGTCCACAGAGAAGTATATACATTTACAACCCGAGAACCAGCTTTCAATTAGTAGAGTGTTCTAAGTCAGAATGGGAAAAGCTGCCGATTTATCGGAGTTTGATAAAGGACAAACTGTGATGGCATGGCGCCTCGGAACTGCGATCTCAGAAACGGCGCGGCTTGTGGGTTGTTCACTTGCCGCTGTAGTTAGTACGTATCAAAAGTGGTGCACAGATGGCCAAACGACGAACCGTCGTCCAACCGTGTATCGTCCGCTGCTCATTGATTCCAGAGGGGAGAGAATACTGTCACGCATTCTTCAAAGCGACCTCAGGGATACAGTGCAACAAATCACCCACAGCTACATCTGTGGTGATTAGGGCAATGTGTCACAGCACACAGTTTATTTGCAGCCTTCTGCGTATGGGCCTGAGTAGCGGAAGACCCAGCAGGGTTCCTATGCTCACTGCACGTCATCGCCAACAACGAATTGTAACGTACCAGGAGATGTGACGTACCTGCCAGAAGGACGCACCCGACATAAAGGCAGATAGGAATCAGAATAAACGTCCACGTAGCTCAATTGGTAGAGTGACTTATTCCGGAATGAGGGGATCCGGGTTCGAATCCTGGCGTGGACCAAAAATGACGGAGAAATTTACTTCGTTATAATGGCGCCCGAACTATCCGGATGACCCGACCGTTCAAAATCTCGCAATGGTGTGATGTTATTTCCACACCGCGAGATAGGAAAAATAAGAGAATCCCTTCTCTACCACTTCGAAAAAAAAAATAAATAAATAAATAAATAAATAAGGGGAGATGATGTAACGTACCAGGAGATGTGACGTACCTGCCAGAAGGACGCACGCGACATAAATCCAGATATGAATCAGAATAAAACGTCAGCGTAGCTCAATTGGTAGAGTGACTTATTCCGGAATGAGGGGACCGGGTTCGAATCCTGGCGCGGATAAAAATGACAGAGAAATTCACTTCGTTATAGAATGAATTGGGCACAAGATAGTCAAGATTGGACCGTTGATGATTGGAAGAAAGTTGAATGGTCTGGTGAATCAAAAATTTTGTGCATCAAGTAGATGGCCGAGTGCGGATACGCCCATTGCCAAAGAAGCCTATGGTACCTTGACGCACTGTTGAGCGGAAACAGGCTGGCGGCGGTGTTATGCTGGCGACGATGTTTTCTTGGAGTAATTTAGGCCCCATTATTCCAATAACACAATCCCTGTATTATTCCAATAACACAATCCCTGACAGCTATCAGGTATCTGGACATCGTTGCTGACCAAGTTCATCCATTCACAGCAACTTTGTTTCCTGCTGGTGATGGCTATTATCAGCAGGTTAATGCGCCATGCCACACTACCAGAATCGTCAAGGAGTGGTTCGAGGAACACACTGATGACTTTTTGTTAATGCCCCGGCCTCCAAATTTACCTCACATGAACCCAACCGAACATTTGTGGTTCGACTTGGAAAAGTGAGTTCGCGCTAAATCACCACCACCCCGAAAGGTACGGAAACTGGAGTACCTGCTGTTGACATTATGGTACCAAATAGCCCAAGATACCTATCTGCACCTCATAGAGTCGATGGCTCGCCTAGTGGCTGCTGTTTTGCGGACTAAATGGGGTTCTACATCTTATTAGGTATGTGGTCATAATGTAATAGATCATGGGTGTAATTATCTGTTACAATTGCCCGTTTCGAGTATGGTTCCATACGTTACATCCAATCATAAGCAGATTTAAAAAAAAATTCACCCTTAAATTGCAGTTAGGATTTGTTCACGGCTGAATTCGTTTTACAATGAATATTTCAACAGTTCTCTTACATCCAGTAGTTAATCGAATTTCGCGTGTTTCTGCAGTGGAGCACAAGACTAAAATTCTCGGCTTGGTTTTGTCAACCCAATCCGCCCCTGTGTATGCCATTCGCTACAGCAAAGATCGTTCATATTTTTTTCTTCAAAAAAGATGTACATTTTTCACACTTGGGGGCATATACGTGCAAAACGATCTCTTGCCATCTGTGTTTCTAAAAATTGCCCGTAAAAAACGTTTTTTTGTATCGAACAATTCCCTCTAGAAAAAACAGTTTGCGTATGTCTCATAACTTTTCAAAATGCACAGTTTCTTCCGCTAGGTAGCATCAACGCACATTTGTATTTGCGATAAGACTGCCTCTTTTAAAAGCCGGCTCGAAAAAATCGTATCTTGGTCGTATGCCTTTGAATATGAAGAACATTTTGTATCCATTTTTTTTCCCAATGAAGAACCGATTTTCCTTGGGTGTGTGTGTGTGTGGAAGCTAAAGTTTTGTTATGTTTTCTTGCATGCCATTGCTTCCGTTTGTTCGTTTGAAAACTTGCTTAGCATATCTTACGCAATGAGAAAAAATTTGGTTATACTGTGTGATTTGTCGTAACAGACATTTTTTGGCAATAAAGAGCGCAAGTAGTGATTTCTGCTTCGATTTATTTTTTTAAACTTTACAAACGTAGGTTGTTGCCCCGGTGGCACAGTGGTCTAAGCGATGGCTTCTGATCGTTCGTCCGAAAGGGGTCCGGGTTCGAATCCCGGTGAGGCATGGATGTTGTGTTTGTCTTACGGCACTGGCTCTCTCGCTTCCCTGGAACCAGTGACCCTAAATTAGGGACGGGTGATTGCTTATAGTCCATTGAGTTGCTCACGGTGGCCATTAAATCTCAAAAAAAAAAAAAGAAAAAAAAAACTTAGGTTGAAGAAGCGTATATGCTCCACCTTCGTCCGTCTGTCTGTCTGTCGGCACCATAACGCGTAAAAATTGTTTGATTTCGATGAAATTTCAGTATGTGGTAGGGGACAACCTGAGGACAAAACCTATTAAAATGGGAAAAAGAGGGTTAAAGGTCAGGACATAGCAGCGGGATTCATTCCTTCGCCCTTATGCGTTATAACTTACGTAAAAATGCTTCGATTGCGACAAAACTTTATCATGCTGTTTCGGAGGTATATTGAACCAGTTCTGTTGAATATCATCAAATGGGGTCAAAGGTCAGAGCACAGGAGCAAGATTTAATTCCAGAGCCATTGTCCTCATAACTTGACAAAAAATGCTTCTATTGCAACAAAACTTTAGTATGTTGTTCTGGAGGTATACTGAACAAATCAATAGTCAGGGTAGGGAGGAGGGTTTATCTGCGCGCGATTTCTGGTATGTTGGATAGCGTATCATATTCAATGCGTTGAATGATTTTACTAACTTGTTTACGGATTATAAAAATCTGGTTGAAGAAAATCAACCATTTGTTATGTTTCATTGCGCCCGGTACATTTTTCGGATAATGCACAGTTCTTCCGCAAGTGCAAGTAAAATGCATTTTTCTCTCTGATTTTCTCCTCTTCCATCAAAATCCTCTATGAAAAATACTTTTCCTTTTTGTGTGCGAAAAAGAATTTCAAAAGACGTGTTTACGATACCCAAGAATCCGTTATCATCTTTCTTGTTTTTTCAAACGACATGCTGAAAATGTGCTATTGATTTCAAGAGTGGACACATCCACAGAAAACAAAACAGCGACTTGCAAAGTGAACTAGCGTTGCTGGTCTTTGTTCTTTAAAATAGCAGATTTATACGTTTTACTAACAATCTGCATCTAAATACTGCTGAATTCGCTCTCTGAATGAAACTACTTACGAAGGAGAATGCATACAGCTGAGTGCTACCTGAAACATGAAAATAAACAGGAAAGATGACACCGAATTTTTGGGTATAATGAGCACGTCTTTTGAATCCATCCTGACGTGGATTAAATTTATCAAAGCTATTCAAAGTCAATGGAAACGGTACAGAAAACAGAAGCATCTGACGGAAGAAAGAATGTTTTCAATCGGGTTTTTAACCCCGCAGATATTACTTTAAACGAATCGTGAACTTACGCCCTCTTGTGGGAGACTTGTGCTTTAAGATAAATTTGAAATTAAACCAGAAACATTTCGCAGCGGAAACGCTCTGCAACAAAGAAATATATATATATATATATATATATTTGGACTCTTAGAAGAAGAGATACTGACAAATATAAGATATGCATCTACACCCACCGGCGGGAAAAACATGCATTATTTTAAGAAGAAAGTATTCTCAAAAGGTTTTTAGATGTGAGCGGTATCTGTCCATTAAAGAATTTTTTCAGTCGAGTTTTCAGGAGCTCAGATTTTATTGCAAATACATCAGACGCATAAATTAACACCTATGCCCCCTGGGGAAAAAACTATTCTTTACCAAATTTTATAAAAATTGTATGGAAAACATTTCCCATCAGGAGCTGGATGCGATGCAGGGATAATTTTTCAAATCGGAGTTTTAGAAGCAGAAATATCGGGTAAAACGCAATTTACCTTTATGCTCCCTAGCGGAAAGTCTATGAATTATTTGAAAATTTTGAAATTATATTAAAAACATTTCGCACCGGAACACTATCCAACAAAGAAGGAATTTTTCAAATCGGATTCTTAGAAATAGAGATATTGACACAAATAGGATATACATCTACGCCCCCTGGCAGAGAAACCATGCATTATCTTATGAAGAAAATATTACGAAAAGGTTTATTGACGTGAGTTCTATACTATTGGTCCACAAATGAACTTTTTTCAATCGAGATTTTAGAAGCTCAGATTTTGTTGCAAATACATCGGAAGCGGAAATCAAGACTTAGGGGCCCCTGATGGCCAAACCATTTTTTTACCAAAAATTAGAAATTATATGCAAACGATTTCCTATGAGGAGCTGTATCCGGTGCAGAAAGAATTTTTCAAATCGGAGATTTAGAAACAGAGGTATCGGGCAAACGCAAATCACTTTTACACCCTCAGCGGAAATTTTATGCGTTACTTGAAAAAAATATATAACTATATCTAAAATAGTCTTTGACATAAATGGGATCCAAAGTTAAAAGAATTTTTTCAACAGGGTGTTTAGAAGCAAACATATGGAATAAAATGTGTTTTGAATTCGATATATTTGTATTTACGCCCTCTAGCGGCGAAATTGTACATCGTAAAAACAAAAAACAAAAAAAACAACACACGAAATGAAGGATCACTAATTTCATCTTTCGCATATTTCAAGCTTTCCAAAGTAAAAAGAACTTTTCAAATCGGACAAATAGTTGCATAGATATGGTGTCCATAGACGGACGGACAAACCGATAACATACGCACGGTCTTTTTTTACAAAAGACGTGCTAAAAATGAGGGGTTATTGCTGTGTAGCCACCGTTAGAGTGCTACGAAATGTAGTGTATTTGCATCCCGTCTTCTGCAAAGAAATTTTTTAATTAAGCAATCAAAAAGTTTTATAAAAGAGTTAGTTTCAGTAATTAGGTGGGCACACACCTGATAGCTGCTAAAAGTTTCCTAAGTAATAAAGTAATAAACAGCATAAGATAATATCTATTAATTATGAGGATATAAAACAAAGCAAGACTTCTCCGTTTTAAACGAAGAGAAAAAGGAGTTTAATTGCAGGAAAGCTCTATCAAGTGCACATTTACTTCTTTTGAAACCAGTTGATGTGTTGCCTTTCTTCTTCGAAAAATTATTGGCTTGGTGCGAATGAAATGTCCGACGCGAACGAGCAGTGGAGACAGGCCCCCACCACAGAGGAATGGAACCACCCACAGGTGTTGCGGGTATTACGTCACAGAGTTACTATAAATAGCTAGCACTTGTGTGAAGAAAAAGGTTCAGGCGTGGTTTGTTTGGACGTAACGTAACTTGTAATGGAAACATGCTGACGCCGGATTTGAGATTCATCTTCCTGTATGAATTTAAACTGGGCCATTCTGCAGGAATTGCCACTCTAAACGTTAACAAAGCGTTTTGGGAAGAATACAGCCAACGAACGAACCATTCGGCGATGGTTTGTGAAATTTCGAAGCGGTGATACGGACCTGCAAAACGAAGCACGTCGCCACCGACCTGTTGTTGTTTCTGACGATATTCTGTTACGTGTGGTTGAAGCGGATCCCCGAAAAACGTGTCGTGAGATGGCGGCAGAACTGGGTGTCCGCCACACGACAGTTGTTCGGCGTCTGGTTGCGCTGGGTAAAGTTAAAAAGCTGGAAATGTGGCTGCTGTATGAGTTGACAACTGCCAACAAGACTAGGCGTTTGGAAGTCTGCACGTCGCTGCTTGCCAGGAATAAACAGCAACTTCTGCTGCATCGAAATCATTACCTGCGACGAGAAGTGGGTCGTGTATGATAATCGGAAACGATCTGCACAATGGTTAAGCAAGGCACAGCCTTCTGGACGGCATCCTAAGCCACTCCTACACACCAAGAAGATGATTCTCCTTGTCTGGTGGTCCACAGCCGGGAAAATTAATCGAAGTTTCTTGGCAAGAGGCCAAACCATCACTACAGAACGTTATTGTGTTGAATTACACCAGATGCAACGGAAAGTGCTGCAGAAATAACCGGCTTTGGTCAACAGATATGGTGTTCTTCTGCTCCAGGACAACGCTCGCTCTTATGTCGCACAACGAACGATGCTGACACTAAGTGCCTTGGTATATGAAACCCTGCCTCATTCTACCTATTCTCCGGACTTTTCTCCGACAGACTATCATCTGTTTCATCTCCTGGATCACTGGGAAACAGTTCACGGCAGACAACGAGGTTCAACGTGCAGTTGATGACTTCTTCTGGTCCCAGCCATAAGACATTTTTCGTTCCGGGATCATGGCCTTCGGACAGATGGCAACTATGTGTCGATGCCGAGGGGGATTATTTTGCCTAGGTAAGTTGTCCTACTTTTCCGTTCTCACCGTCCGCGTGTGCTGGTCCTTTGCCGGACATTTCATTCGCACCAACCCAATACTTACTTCCGTTTAACTGACCGGTCCTTGCTGAACACAATTTAATGAATTCAAATTTAGATCACACTTAAACGCAAACAGAAACACGTTTTAATTAACCTCATGACGAAGATAAGCATGTACAATATCTGCTGTTCACACCAGATGCTTAAATGCGTTTAAAGTACGCAGAAGCCATCAAACTTCAAACAGATTTCAGTTTCCGTTTCCAACAGAATGCACAGGTAGTGCACTTAGAGAATGTAGAAATAGTTCTGACAGAAGTTCAGTTGTAATCTTAATGTTCCTTCAGCTGCTAACGTTCGAGAATACTGATCGAACGCACGGACAATGATGCTTCGTTTACACGAGATGCATAGTCGAGGAAACTTTCTAGTATAAGCACTAAAAATACTGCCTGATAGTGCGATAGAAGCCACAAAAATGTATTTCTATTTAAAAATTGAATAGTTACTTCTGAGTCAAACGGTAAGATTATCACCTTTACAGTACTAACAATTTTTTCCTAGTACGCATGAAGTTATGGTGTTTTAATGTTGACGTTTCGCAAATTGCTTCTTAAACAAACAGCACGGTCACTAAACTTTAAGGAAGAACAAAATAATGTCCGAGATTCAAATGAATGAACAACTTAAATTTTTATCACAAGGAAATTTACACTAACTACACGACACCCGTCGGAATCGACAGTTACTTTTTTTTTAATTTGAAAAGAATAAACTCATATGAAACAAGAAATGTGAACTTTATTTGATTGACGAATTCATTCAACCACTTCAGTAAAGACAATTGTCTAGGTTCGTGATTTTTTTTTACTGAAGGTTTAACGACAACCGTGAGCAACTCAATGGGTTAAGCAGTCGCCTGTCCCTAATTTAGGGTCACTGGTTCCAGGGAATGGAGAGAACCAGTGCCGTAAGACAAACACAACATCCAAGCCTCACCGGGATTCGAACCCGGACCCTTCACGAACGAATGATCATAAGCCAGCGCTTAGATCACTGTGCCACCGGGTTGGCCAGGTTCGTGATGTGCATCACGACGGTTCCCTTTTTCAGTCGTAGAATGTGAGGCGAAAATCCACTCATCTCGATCGTGTGCAAAAGTTCAATGCCGCCTCGGTGGCGCAGTGGTCTAAGCGATGGCCTCTGATCATTCGTCCGTAAGAGGTCCGGGTTCGAATTCCGGTGAGGCATGGATGTTGTGTTTGTCTTACGGCACTGGTTCTCTCCCTTCTCTGGAACCAGTGATTCAAAAATTAGGGACGGGCGACTACTTATAGTCCATTGAGTTGCTCACGGTGGTCGTTAAACCTCCAATCAATACATAATAATAATAAAAAAATTCAACTGGATAGAGCACTCTTTCACTCTCATCTTCAGTCGCAACTCTGATTGTAAATATTGTTGGAAAAAGATTCGCGTTGCGAATGCTCTTCATTCTCTCTTGTCTGAGACATATAGTTACGACCCATTGATCGCTCACGCCTTCCAGTAAGGCTCTTACGTTTTATTTATTTTCTTTTTTCTGCGGGAGAGACATTATGTTAAGGGTAAGTGTGCAATAGAGCATTTACTTACTTTAGGACTGATCATTGAACACCATGCACACACCAAGTCTGACACTGAACTGAGCGCCTGATGTAGATAAGGACCGCACGCTTCTCCCATAGACTTTACATGGGAATTTTGCTGCCCTACCTCGTCCGAACCATTGCCCCAATCTCACATTTCTCTTCGACTGGCACATCTACATGGTAAGACTTTTATTTTGATACCTGAACCATATTTTTACGTTCAGCCGTTCTCTCAAAATAGGTCACACAGTAAGAATGAAGTTATAGATGGCGCAACTCAATATGTACATTCTAAATATTTTCCCTAACAATGGTCAACAGAATGTTTATTTACATCTTTACATAATGGGAAACGTCTTACCTACGTGAATAAACTGGATCGAATGAATATTAAATTGTATATATACATCACACAGTCCAACGGCATAACGCAATTAGGCCTTCGAGAGTGTTCGCTGTTCCGATGAAAAGAACTTTGAGACGAATGCCTGCTAGCGTGGCTTTGTCCAACGGTTCACTCAGAAATGAGAAGACTTCGGGCTTTGGACGATCTCAGTCCCTCCATAAATACCGCCTTCAACAGCGCGTGAGTCAACCGCAGGCCATCGAATGTCAACCGCACGCTTCTCCCGTAGACTTTACATGGGAACTTTGCCGCCCCACAACGCCGGAACTGTTTCCCCAATCTCATTTTTCTTTTAGACTGGAACATCAACATTGTATGGCCGTTAGTTTGATACTTCAACCATATCTTTACGTTCAGCCGTTCTCTCAAAATAGGACTCACAGTAAAAAAACTTATAGAATTAATATATAGATTATACATATAAGATAGTATAACTGTACTATTAATCGGAATTTCTTGGCGTAGAATAAAAATAAATGTTTCCAAGCTTTCGCACATCAATCAGATGGTTTTTTCAAGGGAGGTAGACAGCAAACTATTTGCTGTCTACCTTCTTTTAAAAAGTGGCCTGGTTGATGTACGAAAGCTTGGAAACTTTATTTGTATTCTACGCCAATAAGTTCAGATTACTATTATAGCTATATACTATCTTATGAATGAGCAACTTATATAAATATCGAATTGTTTATTGTCTTCCACTTGTTGAAGTACGCGATTGTAAAAACTGTAAATAGCAATCTTCTGCTACAGTACTTACGTATGATCTATGATCCTTCGTAGCATCAAGATAAAATGACTATTTATCTCCTGTCAGTAAATCCTCTTACAATCTTATCATCACGCTCACCGCATTTTCTTTGTTTTTCGCTCTCAACGTAGTTCTTGTTTTCTATTTGACCTACTGTCAGTGTTGACAAATGTATAAGGAAATTCGGGGAAGTAATGTGTCGTTCAGAACGAAAATCCGAAGATGTAACAAAACTTAGTCATTGATGTCCCCCTGTTTTTGAACCATACGTTTATGCCTACAAGACTATTAAGAAAAAGGGGAAAATCCACCTTTTCTGTTTTTGTCCCAGTGACTCGTGCTCTACAATTTTCTTACAAAAAAGCACTGATAAAAGTTTTAGAACCCACCAAAATCTATCAAGAATGTCGAAATTGAGCGTTGTTATATAAGGGCCACCCAAATGAAAGTGAGACTCGTATAATAGCATCGTTGTATAATTACACAGAGCCGTGCATTTGCGCCAGTAGATGGCGTGTCTTGTTAGGAAGCACGCTGTTATCGGAGGCACCTACCAGTATGCTGTTTGCACGTGCGGCGGCAAGTTGACTACGTAGGGTCGTGACATAGATTCATCCAAACAGACCCAGCGGGCAATTATGAAATTTTTGACTTCAGAAGTTGTTAGTGGAGCCGAAATTTATCGTCGTATGAAGGATGTGTATGGGACGGTGTACAATGTTCCGCTGATGTAGTAAATTTCGTAAAGGATGTTTGAGCACGGAGAACATGCCGAGACCTGGGTAAGCACACGTGGCCATCACCATGGACTCGATTGCTGCCGTGGATAACCTTGTGAAGGAGAATCGCGAAATCACCACCCGCAAGTTTGCTACAACATTATCCGTGAGAAAGGGAACTGTTAACGCCATTCTCCATCGCCGATTGGGATACAGGAAAGTTTGCGCACAATGGGTCCCCGACCATCTCCAGGAGGAGTAGAAGACTCGGCGAATGGGTGCTTGCCTGGAGCATCAACGCGGAGGTGAGACATTTTCTTTCTAAGCCACCACTTTGATCCGGCCACAAAACGGATGAGTATGGAATAGCGTTATCCCAACTCTCCACGCCCACAAAAAGTTGGAAAAGTGATGCTCACGGTTTTCTTCGATGAAAATAGCCCATTGCTGTTGGATTGGCTGTACGCAGGCAGTACGGTCAAGGCAACCACATTCTGCGATACGTTACACAACCTAAAAACGGCCATCAAGCGTAAGTGATCCGGTATGTTGCCAAATAGGGTTATTCTGCTGCACGACAACGTACGCCCGCGTGTGGCCACAGTGTGCCAAGATTTGCTGCGGAGATTCCGCTGGGAGGTACTCTACCATCTTTCTTACAGCCTCGACCTATCGCCCTGCGACTACCACGTTTTCTGGCCACTAAGAAACAGCTCTCAAATGACGTCGGTTCGCTAATGACGCTGAAGTCTGGGACGCCGTTGAAGACTGGTTTGCCGCCCCGGTGGCGCAGTGGTCTAAGGCGCTGGCCTCTGATCATTCGTCCGTAAGGGGTCCGGGTTCGAATAACGGTGAGGCATGGATGTTGTGTTTGTCTTACGGCACTGGCTGGCTTTTTCCCTTCCCTGGAACCAGTGACACAAACGTAAGGACGGGCGACTGCTTATAGCCCCTTTGAGTTGCTCACGGTGGTCGTTAAACCTCCAATCAAAAAAATAAAAAAATAAAAAAAGAAGACTGGTTCCGCAGCCAACCAATGACGTTCTCGCTCAGTGCATCCACAGCCTCGTGACGCACTGGGACACTTGCTTGAACCCACAAGGCTACTATGTGTGGCGGGTATGTAGCCCATGAATCACTCTTATTTCTTGTATGTTCACATATTTCAACCTACAAGACCTTACAGCAAAACCCCAACAGCCTCAGTTTCATTTGTGCGACCCTTATATTACAAAATTTAATGTTAATAAATAAAGAACACATTATCAGACCTTGAACTCATCAAAACCTTTTCATTAATGCAACTATAATGTAAAACAATATAACTATTTCCTATTTAACGATAGCAGGTTGCAGAAATTTAGACCCGCTAAAATTATTGGACTAGTGCCTCATATGTTTTTCATTTGTACGCCATTTCTTTGAGTCTTTGCCATCTCTATTGCCGGGCTCTTTTCTTGGGGACTCAGAGGATAAATTCGGCTCACATTTTTTCCATGGGTGCTTTCATTATCCAACAGCACACGACAGCCACCTCTCCCTAGCTGAGAAGTTAAAGCTGGGGACAGCGACTATCATTCATGATGGTTTCAGGACACACTTCTCTCATACATTGTGTGTTGTAATTTAAGAGCCAAATCACAAGTAACAGAAGTCTGTAGCAGTGTTCCCACGTTTCTGTCATGCCCAACCTACAGAAGTTCTGAGACTTTAATCTTATTCTACGAAACAGGGTTAAAACTGTTATCAACAAGAAAGATGACACCGAATTTTCGGGTGTAATAAGCACGTCTTTTGAATCCGTTCTCACGCAAATTAAATTTATCAAAGCTATTCAAAGTCAATGGATCCGGTATGGAAAACAATAGATCTGACGAAAGAAAGAAGATTTTAGATCGGGTTTTTAATCCCTCAGATATTGCTGTAAACGGAATCGTGAGCTTACGAACTCTTAGAACAGAGATATCGACAAAAATAAGATGTGACTTTACGTCCCCTGGTGGGAAAACCATACATTATTTAAGGAAGAAACTATTCTTAAAAGGGTTATCCGTATAAGTGGTATTGGTCGAAGAAAAAAAAAATTAGTCGAGTTTTCAGGAACCCAGATTTTGCAAAAAATACTTCAGAAGCAGAAATTAACACTTATCACCCCTGGTGGCTAAACCATTCTTTACCAAACATTAGAAATTATGGGAAAATATTTCCCATCAGGTCTTGTATGCGATACAGGAAGAAATTTTCAAATCAGAGCTTTAGGAGCAGAAATAACGCAGAAAACGCTATTTACCTGCGTACCCCATAGCGGAATGTCTATGATTTACTTGAAAATTTTGAATTTATAAGAAAAACATTTCGCATCGCAAACACTATCCAACACAGAAGGAATTTTTCAAATCGTACTCTTAGAAGTAGATATATTGACAAAAATAAGATATACATCTACGCCCCCTGGCGTAGAAACCATGCATTTTTTCAAGAAATTTCAAGCTTCCCAATGCAAAAGAATTTTTCAAATCGGAGTAATAGTTGCAGAGATATCGTGGGTACAGACGGCCTGACGGACGGACAAACCGATAACAGAAGCACGATCTTTTTTTACAAAAGACGTGCTAAAAATAGCATTCTTGGTTTGCCCACAGGCAATAAATGAACTTAAAACTTAAAGCGTAATTGATTTTTATTTACGCTTTCCAACCGTAGGTTGAAGAAGCGTATATGCTCCAGCTTTGTTCATCCGTCTGTCTGTCTGTCTGTCTGTCCGTCCGCACGATAACCACGTAAAAGTGGTTCGATTTCGATGGATGGAATTTTAGTATGTGGTAGGGGACAACCTGGAGACGAACCCTATTGAAAATGGACGAAATGGGGTCAAAGGTCAGGACATAGGATCGGGATCCATTCCATCGCTCTCATGTGTTATAACTTACGTAAAAATGCTTGGATTGCGACAAAGCTGCATCATGTTGTTTCGGAGGTATACTGAACCGGTTCTGTTGAATATCATTGAAATAGGGTGAAAGGTCAGGGCACAGGAGAGAGATTTATTCCACAGCCATTATCCCATAACTTGGCTAAAAATGCTTCTATTGCGACAAAACTTCAGTACGTTGTTCTGGAGGTATACTAAACCGGTTCTGTTGAATATCATCAAAATGGGGTGACAGGAGCGAGATTTATTCCACAGCCATTATCCTCATAACTTGAGTAATGTTTTCTGGTATGTTGGAAAGCGTATCAGAATGAATGCATTGCATGATTTTACTAACTTGTTTCTTCTTTCGTGTACGTTTCTGCTTCATTCATGCATTTAAAATTTTTTTTTCAAAGACATTCATTCTTCTGTGAGGAGCAGCTATTTAATATTTCTCACTTTGTCTTCGTTTAGATATTTTTGATGGTACAAACCAGTTTTTTCAACTAAAAATATCATCATAATTCATGCATCACAAACGGTATTTAAAAGCTGGAATTCCTAATCAGTATATCCCCCTCTAAGAACGACCATTAATCTCAAATAAAAAAAATAAGATAACGAAGGAAAGGACATTTAGGATTTTAAATTTCAGCTTCAATTTAATTTTTATAATAAACAAATACTGAAAATAACTTAGAAGATTATAAATTTATGACAAAAATGATTTTTAAAAATGTGCAGGTATTTCAGGTAGGGATTCAAATGTGATACGATATTATTCGTTGTTTCATACGATATTTTCATCGATGTCTAAGAGATTACAAAATTTTGTGTTGCTAAGCATATGCGGTTGCGGCTCTTACAAGGAATAAGTTTATTAAATAGCGATTTTTGCCCAAAAATTACGATAGATAACGTATGTCGTAGTTACGATACAGAAAATAATTATCGTTTTCAGTCCCTCTTTAAGAAGCGAAGGCATTGACTTAAATCCAAATCCACTTTTATTCCTCCCGGAGGCAAAATCTTGCCGCCAAAGAGCGATAAGTTGGTATTTAAAAGTCAGGAACGAATTGCGCAATCCTGTATTTCTAGATATCGAGGTATCTCTGAAGCCTGTTAGTAGATCGCTTGTATAAGATGATCTTTAAGGGGCTTTTATGTAATACAGTAGCGCCGCGATAATCTGAGGTAATCGGGATCGGAAACAACTCTGATTAAGCGAAATTTCAAAAAAGGAGCATGATCCTAATTCCTAAACAAAGGTAACTAAATATGAACCTAAAACTCGTAGAAACGATTTTTAATGATCAATGAAAATGTTTGCAAAAACGAATTAAACGAAGACTATGACTTACATCATATCAACAACGAATAAAAAAATCATCTAATGCCTTCTGCATTTTTACGGAGCATCTTTTTTTTTTTTTTTTTTTTTTGCAGCGCTGTCTCTCCGTCTTTTTAGAAAGATAAAACCAGCTGGCGATGATTCCGGTTGCTGCTCTACGTATCTAAGGGAAGTCTCTAACTCCGCCGTACCTTCCGCATGAGGATTTTGTTTTTCTTGTGCACAGTCAGTTCCTTCTTCATCCGTTCCGAATCCTTTTCATTAGTAACTGTGAATAATTTCAAAATAATTTACGCTTTCCAACCGTAGGTTGAAGAAGCGTATATGCTCCAGCTCTCTGTCTGTCTGTCTGTCTGCACGATAACTCGCATAAAAGGGGTCCGATTCCGATGAAATTTTAGCATGTGATAGGGGACAATCTGGGAACGAACCCTATTGAAAATGGACGAAATGGGGTCAAAGGTTAGGACATAGGAGCGGAAACCATTCCATCACCCTCATACGTCATAACTTACGTAAAAATGCTTGGATTGCGACAATACTTTATCATGTTGTTCCAGAGGTACACTGAACCAGTTCTGCTGAATATCATCGAAATGGGGTCAAAAGTCAGGGCACAGGAGCGAAATTTATTCCACAGCCGTTATTCTCATAACTTGAGTAAAAATGCTTCAATTGCTATAAGACTTTAACATGTTCCCGAGGTATACTGAACGAATCAATAGTCAGGGTAGGGAGGAGGTTTTGTCTGCGCCCGATTTCTTGTGTTTTGGAAAGCGTATATCATGATCAATTAATTGCATGATTTTACTAACTTGTTTCTTCCTTGTCATCGCAGGATAGCTAATCGATCACGCAATTTTCTGGTGCCCTCTCGCATCCGGGTATCTGTGAAACTAGGTTTGTGAGATCGTCTTTTCCAGCTTTTTCTTCATCATCCAATTCATCATTTTCTTCCTCATTTTTGTGCAGATCACGCCAACATTTCGCGAGAGCCTCGGATCTGATGTGCGCCCATGATTCCGCAAAGCAGTAAATCACGTCCTTGATCGAGAGTTTTTTTTTTAAATGAACTGTCAAGGATTCTTCTCCATCGGTTTCCTCCAAAATATGTGCCATTAATTGAATTTATTAATCCTCCCCTTGGTTCGTTGGTTGGATGAGGCTGGTAACGTTGGGAGGGGAAAACATAGTCTTTATCTCCCCGGTAGACAAATCTTCGATATCGGAGTGTGATGTGGCTTTATCAATTAGAAGTATCGCTTTTCGAGACAGGTCATTTTCCTTCAAATATTTTTCAGTTTTGAGCACAAATTCTTCAAGAAACCACTGTTTCAATATCACCCTGCTCGTTCAAGCTTTTCTCTGGTTTTTGCAGGATACTGGCAAAGCCTGAATTGCGACGTTTTTAAACGGCCGTGTCTTTCTAGATTTCCTGATCACTACTAAGGGCAATTTATGAGTTTCCGACTCATTAGAATCAGCCATAACAGTCATTCGCTCCTTGCTTTGCTTGAAGCCGAGGGCTGATGTTTCAGATTGAGACACTAAAGATCAGTTAGATATCATTTTAAAGTTGTCACTTTTCGACTTACTTGTACAACTGTTCAGCGGTAAAATTTCCAGTTAGCATAAAATTTTTGAGTTTTGTGCGAAAGGAATCTGCTGCTTCAAATTCAGCAGAAAATTTCTTGCCACAGATGGTTAGCTGATGAATTCCGAACCTTTTTTTCCGTTGGTCTAACCATCCAACACTAGCAGAGCAATTGTCGGCTTCTTTTAGTTCTCTGTAAAAATGCAATGTTTTTTCTTGCAGCATCGGATCTGATATCAGACTCCCTTTCAATCGTTGCTGAGGAAACCACAGGAAAAATGCCTCACCGGTCTTTTCGTATTCACTTTTTCGCAAATATTTCCTCGATTTCCCGCACTCTTCGGCGAAAAAGTTCTCGATTCCTCACTTCTCAATTTTTGATCGATTTCTTTTCCAATGACCCACTGTCACTTCGCCGACGCCTAACTCATTCGCTCCCGTTTTTATACTCCCTCCCGCATCTATTCTTTTCAAGGCATCGATCGATCTTCACATTCAGAGGAACAGCAACGTGCTTTCTTTTGCCACTCATTTTAGTTTTATGTTTTGTCGTCTTCTTGCATCAAGTTCTCAGAACACATTGCCGTATGAATCACGTAATCAGTTGGCTACACAACACGCCTGAGCGCCGAGATTGCTAAAACAACACCGGTCTTGTTCTACACATCTGGCCACCCAAAATGCTACACCAAGAAGTACTCATCCGATCGGCCTGAAATTCGCAGTATGCGTCGCCCGCGAGAGGACATCCAAACGACTAACATTGCAGGACATATGCAAATCATGTGCACCCGGCACGCCACCGAGAAGCACTATAAGAAGGGTGCACAGAAGGCTGGGTGTACGTAGTGGAAGTGTGTTGTGCCGCCGGACCTGTGCGTGGGAAGCTTCCTGATGCCTCGTCGCAGAATACGGCAGTCATTCCAGCACGTTTCGGAGTTCGACAGAGGACGAATAGTGGTTTATCGGGACATCGGTTTATGGTACCGAGACATCGGCGCCCGTGTGGGACGACGTCCAGCCACAGTGAGGCGAGTATGGCTTCGGTGGATGTAGGAGGGACGGGCGGACCGACGTGAGCGATTGCTGCAGCCGCGGCACACCACCGAACGAGAGGACCGACATGTTGTGCGGAGGTCATTGACGGCTTGCACCACCACATCACGAACGTTAGCGCAGGAATTAGGGTATGCTGCGCAACAACCTGTGTCAGCACGTACCTTACTACGTCGTCTGCAGGAGCGGGGACTTGTCGCACGGCGCCCATTGCTTCGATTACCATTGACGTTACACCACCGGCGAGTACGGCAGCAGTGGGCCGTTGAACGCAGCACCTGGACTACGGAATAGAACGACATTGTCTTCTCCGACGAATCCCGCTTCTGCCGCAACACCACGATGGTCGGATCCGCGTGTGGCGGCACCACAGCGAGAGACTTTATGACGCTTGCATTATGCATCGCCATACCGGCTCGTCGCCTGGCGTTATGGTTTGGGGCGCAATTGGATATGACACCCGCACCCCTCTGATACGCATCGCCGGTACACTCATAAGCCACCGCTACATCTCCGACGTTTTGGAGCCTGTAGTCCTCCCTTACATGCAGGACCTGCCAGAGGCCACGTTTCAACAGGACAATGTGCGCTCGCACGTAGCACACATCGTGTAACAATTCTTCACGGCCCAGCAGGTGTCACTGCTGCCGTGGCTCTCCTGTTCTCCAGATATGTAGCCCATCGAACTCGTTTGGTCGCTGATCGGCAACCGAGTGGCCCGGCAAGCACGATTTGCGGCTACGCTTGATGAACTGTGGCAACGTGTGGAAGCAGCCTGGACCGACATACCCCAAGCCCACATCCAAAGCCTCTTTCGTTCGATGCCGCAGCGTGTAGCGGCAGTTATTTCCAGCCTGGGGGCCACACAAACTATTGATGTCTGCGTGTTCCGCAAGTCGCACGGGCCTGTAAGCTCAATCGTTTCATCTTTGTATCTGTTGTTATGTGTCCAGTAAATCTGGCTTTGCTATCTCGTGTCCTTCTTGGTGTTGCATTTTGGGTGGCCAGCAGTGTATTTTCAACTTCCTTTTAGGGGCTTCTCCTCCCCTTTCGACTTCCCAGTTGGCATCAATGATTATTGAGTTTTTCATTTTTCGAATGGTCTCCGGCTTCAACGGTTTTCTGTGGTTACACACTGCCAGGGTTGCACGATTTGTCTCTTGGCTATCTTTCAACAGTTCCTCGCATTGGCTTCTAAATCTCCTGAAAAGGGCCTTTTTCGACCCTGTTTCAAAAAATTTCAAGTGAACATTACCCGGAATTTTTTATTAGATTTTTTTTATGATGAATAGTGTTTATTTTTATGTTTCGTCGCGGATGATCTCGGATTAAGCGGAAATCGGTTTGCCGTGACTCGGATTATCGTGACTTTACATTGAAAAAACTTCGAGAGGGTACCCTGTTATTCTGTGTAGATAATCTATACTACGCAGTAGCGCACCCAGAAATTGTCCAAAGAGGTAGGGGGGGTGCACAGAATTTCCTCAAGGTGGTGGTGACCTCTTTAAATTTACCGGGGAAAGTAGTCAGCTGCCATAACAATTCAGAAAGAGGCTGACTTTTGTACATTTATTCTTGTCCAGTTACTAGTAATGTTACTCTACAAGAAAGTTAAATGATTAGAAGCAGTAGATGAAATCCTTATTCTGGTTAGATTTCTCTAAATTTCTTTAACAGAACTACTACCTTAAAAATTGTATGTTATAATTATACGGCTATGATTCCGAAGTACACTATCTTGACAAAAGTCACTGGACATCTAGAAGAGGAACACAACATAGCATTTATTAACATACATTAGTACGGTGTCGGCCCACCTTTGGCCTTAATGCATGCACTGACCCTTCAAGACATGCTTTCGACAACGTTTTGAAACACAGCGATAGGCATGTGCTTCCATTCAGTACATAATGCTGCCGCAAACTGTTGCTTAGTAGTTGGCCTTGGTTCCAAACTTCTTATACGGCACTCTGATTTATCCCATAGGTGCTCTATGGGATTAAGATCATGGCTCTGTGCTGGCCAATCCACACACGATACGGAATTATCGGCAAACCACGCCGTAACAATCCTTGTTTTATAGCTCAGTGCATCATCCTGCTGGTACCAACAAGGCTCGGTACCATAGTATTGCCACAGAGTTAGTAGGGCATAATTGCCCAGAATATCGAGGTAGACGTGCTGGTTATCAGGTTTGTCCACGATAACCAATGGGCTGGCACCATAGCACGAAAAACATCCCCACACGAGTACACTTCAAGCTCCAAACTTGACCGTAGGAACAGTACACTGTGGTAAATGTCGTTCCCCTGGCTACCGCCATACCCACACACGGCCATCAGACTGATGGATCGTGTATCTATATTCATCAGTCCATAGGACCCGTTTCCGTTGATCCACGGTCCAAGACGAATGCTCTTTACACCATGCTAAACGACGAGTAGCATTCCGAGTGGAGATGAAATGCTTATGAGTAACCGCACAACTACGGTAACCCATCGAATGAAGTTCTTTACGAATGGTACGTGTACATACCGAGGTTCCAGTATTTTTACTCACCTGTCTTGTGCAGTACTCCGTCGATTAGCTGTAACGACTCTCCTGAAGTTTCGACGTCCTCTGTCACTGATTTTCTTTGGTGTGCCGGTACGTTTTACTGCGTTAGACACGCCATGTGTCTTCCACTTATTCAGTACATCCAAAACAGTTGACTTGTGTATGTTTAACCGCCTATCGGTTTCTCTTATGGACAACCCACAGATATAACACCCAACAATCTTTCCTTTCTCAAAGACATTTTCGCTGAACCTCACAGTGTGCTATGATCGCGGTCAGCTGCAGACTTGTTTTGATACCGTTCAATGCTGTACCGCGCATCTTAACAACGCAGCGGATCCGTTCATTTTCTTTTGAAGGGGTGTCCGGTGACTTTTGTTAATATAGTGTATATGTGAATCGCGTATCGTGATTTTTTGTTTCAAACTGCAATATAATAATTTTCGGCTCTGTCAGCCCAAGGGTGATAGGGGCACGTATGGGTGGGTGACTGATGCTATGCACTTTCCCATGCCAAGATCTTTGTGGGTGTGAAATGAAACGAGTGATTTGAAAGTATGCATTTATTTGCGTGCAGTACACTAAAATTATCCGCGTCCCTCATGATCACACCGACCCACAGTACGGTACATACTAAGTGGTATTACATCATAACAGCAAACAATATGGATTACTAATTCCTGACATTGAGTGGTACTTAGAAAGGTGGATAAATAAGTGTTATTGTCCTAAAACCAATGAAAGAAGATATGTGAGTTATGAAGATAAATATTTACTAAACTATGGCTGCTGCAATAGTAAGTATTTGGGCTGTTTAGTTTTTCAAAAGCAATATTTATTTTTATCATTATTATACACTGAGTGGCCACTTTATTATGACCACCCCCTCAGTACTTCATTGGGCCACCTTTTGCCGTTAATACTGCGTCAATTCTTCGTGGCATGGACTCCGCAAGATGTTGATAGGTGGTTTGTGGAATCTGAGACCATTCTTGATTAATAGGACTTTCCAGGAGTGTGAGATCGCAGGGTTGTGGATCCAGCTGTCTGATGGCTCATTCAACTTCATTCCACAAATTCTCAATGGGGTTGAGATCTGGTGATTGTGGGGGCCACCTAAGCAAAGTAAACTTACCGGCATGTTCCTGAAACCAATCCTGTACAATACGAGCACTATGGCAGGAGGCATTATCTTGTTGAAAGTAGCCATCGCCATTGGGATAAACTATCCACATGACAGGATGCACTTGGTCGGCAACGATGTTTAAATATGATGTGCCAGTCAGACGTTGATCAATACGAATTGAAGGGCCCAAAGCATACCAGGAGAACATTCCCCATAACGTTGCCTCCACCAGCTTGAAGGGTTGCAGCAATGCATTTGGGGTCAATGCTTTCGTGCTGTTTCTGCCAAATTCTCACTCGGCCAACGGCATGGTGCAACTAAAAACGTGATTCATCGGACACCATAATTTGTTTCCAATTATCGACTGTCCAATCCTTGTGCTCCTGTGCATAGTGGAGACGTTTTCTCTCTTGTTACCTGCGGACAGCAAAGGTGTTGAAACAGGCCTTTGGCTGCCATATCTCATCCGATGCAGAGTACGGCGAACAGTGCGTGCAGAGATCATTTGAGGGGATCCTTGATTAAGATGGTCTGTAATCTGCTGCACTGTTGCCCTTCTGTTGTCTGTTACCAGTCTGGGCACCCTCCGTTCCGCCCGAGCATTCACTAGTCGATGACGACCACACGTTGCACGTAGAGACCCAGTTTTTTGGCTGACAGTCCTGTCTTTAAATACTTTAACAACAGCTGCTCTGGAACATTTCACGAATGCGATAGTTTCGGTGATACTCGCTCCATGGCTCCGAGCTCCTACAATCATCCGACGTTGAAAGTCCGTCAAATCGCATTTTTTACCCAACTCGTCACCCCAAAATCACTTCTACTACTATCGGAAACACTAGGCTTTCCCTTTTTTTGGCTGACAGTCCAGGCTTTCCCAGTTTTCCCAGTTACTAGCCTCGCCCTGTGGCGAGGCTAGTAACTGGGAAAACTAAAAAAAAAAAAAAAAGACAGTCCAGTCCAGGCTTAAAACTAAAAAAAAAAAAAAAAAAGACAGTCCAGTCCAGGCTTTCCCAGTTGCTAGCCTCGCCCTCTGGCGGCAACAGCGTGCAGCTATATCTCATTTGCTTAAAACTGTCAGGTGGTCATAATAAAGTGGCCACTCAGTGTATACAGGATGTCCTCAAAGTCTCTTTACGACTTTGCATATTTATTACGGATACACTGTATGAGATAGACAAATGTGGTTGAGCACATAAGTACGAGCAAAGATAAAAAAAATTTCTACCTCACTACGCGCACCGTTTTATATGCGCACCGTTTGTTGCGCGTAGAACATCTATCCGAAACTCCAGTTCCAACCATGTGCGCTGCAGCATGCCCTCAGTAATGGTCGAAATGGCATTGTTGATCCTCGATTTCAGGTCATCGATGTCCTGCATCTTTGTCCGATACACGATATCCTTCAGTGGCGTATATTCGAGGCTCGTTAAGCTAGCTGCGAAGCCCAGAGAATGCACAAATAAAACTGAATTAAATATATACAAATAAAAGTTAATTATCAACGGTATTAAAATATGTCGATGCTTTCGCTGCGAAAAAAAAAGTGCATGCACATTCGCTTCTTTGACTCAGTCTGGCGAGCGAAAACCAACGGCATAACGTAATCAACTCTTCCAGAGTCTTCGCAGTTCTGATGCGAAAACATTCCATACCATCGCCTGCTAGCGTTTCCATGACAACATGAATCAGTTGGTAGAGCGGAATGGGCCTCTGCCAACTGATCCATTCTTTTCGAAACGGTTCACTCAAAATAAGAAGACTTAGACTATCTCAAGCACTCGCATACTCCCGCCTATAAGAGTGTATCGTGAGAGTTGTTTCAGTTTTTGTGAAGTGTCAATGAATTAAAATAAGATATATTATATTTTAAATTAGTGGCTTTGTTGGATTTGAACTGTCTTGATAAATTGTGAAAGCTTGCCTGAACATTTACTGTCAGAACTTAAAGAACTCTATGCTTCAAATTTTGATACAGCTCGACTAAAAAATGAACTGAAGGTGTTTTATTCCCTTGATGAATACAAAAACAAATCAGTAAGAGACATTACGTGTAACATAAAGTTGAATACATTGGACATAGTGTTTAGTGAGGTGCACAAATTAGCAGACCTCATATTAAGCTTTCCATCAACAACTGCAACTGCCGAAAGAAGTTTTTCTGCATTAAAAAGAATCAACATATATCTTAGACCCACACAAGGACATGCACATTCGAAAAACTAGGCTGTTTTGTCAGTAGAGAAAACCATTCTTTTCAAATATGAAAAAGTACTCGGAAGAAAGTTTTATGGAAACATAACACTCAAGTTCACAAAAAGGAAAGAAGAATGGAGTTTATGTACAAATAAAGTATTCAGAAGAAGAATGGAATTCATGTACAAATAAGTGTTAAAATCCTAATCCTCAAAATTATTTGGTATCATGTTAGCAATGACATGTACCTAAAATTTAGAAAAAAAAGTTACATCTATTACTTAACAATTAAAAATTAAACTTCGCAATTTAGAAAAGAAAAACAGTACTGATGGAAGGGGGGGGTGAGATAGCCCAGGTCTCGGACCCAAGATACGCCACTGATATCCTTCACATATCCCCATTAAAAAAAAAGTCCAGAGATGTGACGTCGGTGGAAAGGGGTGGCCATGCAATTGAACCATCCCGTCCAATCCACCTTCAAAGGAATGTTGTGTTTAAAAAGTCCCGAACGTATCATTCCCAATGTGGTGGCGCACCGTCCTGTCGGAATACCACGCTTGGTTGAAGGTCCTCCAACTGTGGCACAACATACTCACGCGAAACGTCTAGGTAAACATCTGCCGTCACTGTTTACTCACTGAAGAAAAATGGTCCAAGGACTCGGTTATGCATAAACACGTTCACACTGAAGAAAAATGGTTCAAGGACTCGGTTATGCATACACACCTTCACACTGAAGCAAAATGGTCCAAGGACTCGGTTATGCATACACACGTTCACACTGAAGAAAAATGGTCTAAGGACTCGGTTACGCATACACACGTTCACACTGAAGAAAAATGGTCCAAGGACTCGGTTATGCATACACACGTTCACACTGAAGAAAAATGGTCCAAGGACTCGGTTATGCATACACACGTTCACACTGAAGAAAAATGGTCCAAGGACTCGGCTATGCATACACACGTTTACACTGAAGAAAATGGTCCAAGGACTCGGTTATGCATACACACGTTCACACTGAAGAAAAATGGTCCAAGGATTCGGTTATGCATACACACGTTCACACTGAAGAAAAATGGTCCAAGGACTCGGTTATGCATACACACGTTCACACTGAAGAAAAATGGTCCAAGGACTCGGTTATGCATACACACGTTTACACTGAAGAAAAATGGTCCAAGGACTCGGTTATGCATACACACGTTTACACTGAAGAAAAATGGTCCAAGGATTCGGTTATGCATACACACGTTTACACTGAAGAAAAATGGTCCAAGGACTCGGTTATGCATACACACGTTCACACTGAAGAAAAATGGTCCAAGGACTCGGTTATGCATACACACGTTCACACTGAAGAAAAATGGTCCAAGGACTCGGTTATGCATACACACGTTCACACTGAAGAAAAATGGTTCAAGGACTCGGTTATCCATACACACGTTCACACTGAAGAAAAATGGTCCAAGGACTCGGTTATGCATACACACGTTCACACTGAAGAAAAATGGTCCAAGGACTCGGTTATGCATACACACGTTCACACTGAAGAAAAATGGTTCAAGGACTCGGTTATCCATACACACGTTCACACTGAAGAAAAATGGTCGAAGGACTCGGTTATGCATACACACGTTCACACTGAAGAAAAATGGTCCAAGGACTCGGTTATGCATACACACGTTCACACTGAAGAAAAATGGTCTAAGGACTCGGTTATGCATACACACCTTCACACTGAAGAAAAATGGTTCAAGGACTCGGTTATGCATACACACGTTCACACTGAATAAAAATGGTCCAAGGACTCGGTTATGCATACACACGTTCACACTGAATAAAAATGGTTTAAGGACTCGGTTATGCATACACACGTTTACACTGAATAAAAATGGTTTAAGGACTCGGTTATGCATACACACGTTCACACTGAAGAAAAATGGTCCAAGTACTCGGTTATGCATACACACGTTCACACTGAAGAAAAATGGTCCAAGGACTCGGTTATGCATACACACGTTTACACTGAAGAAAAATGGTCCAAGGACTCGGTTATGCATACACATGTTCACACTGAAGAAAAATGGTCCAAGGACTCGGTTATGCATACACACGTTCACACTGAAGAAAAATGGTCCAAGGACTCGGTTATGCATACACACGTTCACACTGAAGAAAAATGGTCGAAGGACTCGGTTATGCATACACACGTTCACACTGAAGAAAAATGGTCCAAGGACTCGGTTATGCATACATACGTTCACACTGAAGCAAAATGGTCCAAGGACTCGGTTATGCATACACACGTTAACCCTGAAGAAAAATGGTCCAAGGACTCGGTTATGCATACACACGTTGACACTGAAGAAAAATGGTCCAAGGACTCGGTTATGCATACACACGTTTACTCTGAAGAAAAATGGTCCAAGGACTCGGTTATGCATACACACGTTCACACTGAAGAAAAATGGTCCAAGGACTCGGTTATGCATACACACGTTCACACTGAAGAAAAATGGTCCAAGGACTCGGTTATGCATACACACGTTCACACTGAAGAAAAATGGTTCAAGGACTCGGTTATCCATACACACGTTCACACTGAAGAAAAATGGTCTAAGGACTCGGTTATGCATACACACGTTCACACTGAAGAAAAATGGTCCAAGGACTCGGTTATGCATACACACGTTCACACTGAAGAAAAATGGTCCAAGGACTCGGTTATGCATACACACGTTCACACTGAAGAAAAATGGTCCAAGGACTCGGTTATGCATACACACCTTCACACTGAAGAAAAATGGTTCAAGGACTCGGTTATGCATACACACGTTCACACTGAAGAAAAATGGTCCAAGGATTCGGTTATGCATACACACGTTCACACTGAAGAAAAATGGTCCAAGGACTCGGTTATGCATACACACGTTCACACTGAAGAAAAATGGTCCAAGGACTCGGTTATGCATACACACGTTCACACTGAAGAAAAATGGTCCAAGGACTCGGTTATGCATACACACTTTTACACTGAAGAAAAATGGTCCAAGGAACTCGGTTATGCATACACATGTTCACACTGAAGAAAAATGGTCCAAGGACTCGGTTATGCATACACATGTTCACACTGAAGAAAAATGGTCCAAGGACTCGGTTATGCATACACACGTTCACACTGAAGAAAAATGGTCCAAGGACTCGGTTATACATACACACGTTCACACTGAAGAAAAATGGTCTAAGGACTCGGTTATGCATACACACGTTCACACTGAAGAAAAATGGTCCAAGGACTCGGTTATGCATACACACGTTCACACTGAAGAAAAATGGTCCATGGACTCGGTTATGCATACACACGTTCACACTGAAGAAAAATGGCCCAAGGACTCGGTTATGCATATACACCTTCACACTGAAGAAAAATGGTCCAAGGACTCGGTTATGCATACACACGTTGACACTGAAGAAAAATGGTCCAAGGACTCGGTTATGCATACACACGTTCACACTGAAGAAAAATGGTTCCAAGGACTCGGTTACGCATACACACGTTCACATTCTCTCGCAAGTTCCATAAACGCATGAGGATTTCCAGACCCTCAAATACTGTCATTGTGTCTGTTTACCTGCTCAGAGACATGAAAAGTTGCCTCATCCGTAAATCAAACATGTGTGAGAAACTCGGGGATCTTCACTCAGGCTATCTAGCATCATTACTGCGAATTCTTTTCGTTGTGGTCTATCGTTCGCCTCAAGTGCTTGTAACAGTTGCAGTTTGTATGCATATAAGCATAGATGTCCATGTAGCACTCTGTGTACCGTGGACCGGGGCATTTGTGGTTTTTCTGGCAGCGAAACGAATGGACTTCTTCGGGCTTCGTGAAAATCAATCGCAAACACGTTCGATATCTTCATTCGATGTTCGTGGGAGGCCATTACGATCTTGATCCAACACGGACCCAGTCTCCGTGAATTTCCGGTGCCTAGGACGAGGTGACGGGGTTTTCCTATACTTAGTCCGGAAATGTCTTTGCGTTTGTGTATCAAATTTTGTTTTGATGAACCAAGCGACGCACAGCGCTCCCTCTTGTGGGGGACCACATTTTCATAGAACAGCACCTGCTACGTCAGTGAGAGACCTATTAAAAAAAGATAATGTCAATTAAAACTTTGATATTTACAGTATATTATACAACAAATACCATGAACTTACATCGTACAGGGTGTCCGTAGTAAATGTACAGAATTGTGAACAGACTTTGTGGACACCCTGTATTATAATTGAGATTTAGACGATCGTAAGAAACGACCCTGACACCGAAGAAATGTGGTGTAGTTACGAAGTCCGCCTGCGCATGTGCAATCTGACAGCAAGGTAAAAAGAAAAACTGAATCGCAAGTGTGTCAATGAGGGAGATTGGTAACTTTTGGTTTAGGATATCTACAGCTTACACCCAATCGTGTTATACATACTTTTAAAACTCTTGTCAATAGCAGATAACCTTCTCTGGGGGGGTTGAGAGGAAGCCAAATTTCACTGCCACCCACAGTTTTCGAGATATTTTAGAAAGTGAACTTAGGCTGCTCATTGACTACATCCGTTACCCATTTTCGTTACATCGAAATTTATACTTGCGATTTATTTTTCTACTGTTGGGAATGATGCATAGCATCAAAATGCATTTTTGTAATGGCTTTTGTCGCATTTAGCATGAGGTTCTTGTAATTTAAGCAGATTGCAATGAAATATTGTTACGTTTATGTAAAACGTGATCAAATAATGTTCGGCAACAGTTTTGTAAAAGATCATCACCATCATCATTGCCAACCATTACCAATCCACTGCTGGATGAAGGTCTCTCCAAGTTTTTTCCACAACAGTCTGTCTTGTGCCAGTCTCCTCCATGTTACTCCTGCATGCTTTCGAATTTCATCCAGTAAGGTCAGGTGATACTCCACATATCATAACCCCGACTTCTTGTGGTGCATCCTGTTACCACTAAAAGGGCTCAGACGATTGCCGATAGCGGTATAACTATACCATCTGGATTAGAGGAAATGCTATCCCACACTCATTAACCCGCTTGGCTAGCGTGGTGAGTTACGTCCAACCCCTCCCCCTACGGCACTCTTTGGCCAAACATGGACCTTGCGCCATAGAAAAATTTCACCCCCCCCCAATTGATTCCACATTTAGTAAAATATGCACTGAAGAGCAATTGAATTAGAGACAGCTGGCGTTAAGCAAATGTGGCGCTGTGGACGGCCCTGTAAACGGAAACGACATGACTTATGCAGCGATCCGACAATATAAGGAGTGATGCGACGGGAATCAGTAAGAGTCGGACGCAGTATGGGTAAGACGAAGAATCTAAGCGCATTTGATCGTGGGCAAATTGTCGGGGCCCGACGAATGGGTCACTCCATCTCGGAAGTCGTGCAGGCACTGGGATTTTCACAAGCCACTGTGTCACGGGTGCACCGTGAGTACATCGAATACGGTAAAACCATCCCTGCAAGTGCCAACTGCCGTGGACAACAGCGTGTAGATGAGCGGGGTCATTGTCGGCTAGTTCGCATTGTAACATCGGATAGACGGGCCACAGTGCAAGAAATCACTCGGTAATTTAACGCAGGTGAACAAAAACGTGCAAGCAGCCACACCATCCAGAACCATATGGGGTGCAGAAGCCATCGTCCCACGAGGGTACCGCTGCTGACCGCACATCACAGGATGCAAAGATTACCATGGGCGCGGGAACATCGCCTCTAGATCCTAGACATGTGGAAAAATGTTGCCTGGACTGATGAGTCGAGATTCACGTTGGTACATGCGGATGGCAGGATACGAGTACAGCGCAAACCACATAAAGCGATGGATCCTTCTTGCCAGCAGGGTACTCTTCAAGTTGGTGGGGGTAGCATTCTCGTCTGGGGATTGTTTACGTGGACTGAAATGGGACTCCTGGTACATGTGACATCGTCTCTCACAGGTCAACGTTACCGGAATACCCTGGAAGACCATTTGCTCCCGTTTGTGCGTTTTCAACATCCCACTGGGAACCTCATCCTGCAACAAGACAATGCACCGTGCCATCGCTCTTGAATTGTATCCGAATGGTTGGACGAACACTCCACCGACGTGACCTCACTTCCTTGGCCAGCTAGGTCACCTGAACTCAATCCCATCGAGCCCATCTGGGATGCCATCGAGAGAGATGTTCGAGGCTCTGACCCCCCTCCATCAAATCTTCGTGAACTATGGAAGCTTGTTAACGGGTCGTGGATCCGTATGGCTTCCCAACGCTTCCGGTGTATTGTCGAGTCCAATTGCCGCCGTCATCCATCAGGGAGAAAGGTGGTGCTACACGTTACTAGACAGATATCTCTAATTCAACTGCTCTTCAGTGTATTGTTGAGTAAAAATGAAATTAACTATTGTTGCGTCACTTCTGTTACCCATTTCCGTTACATCGAAACTTTTTACTTGGGATTTACTTTACTACTCTCGGAAAGGATGCATAGCATCAAAAAGTGTTTATTCACTTATTTCGGAAAAAGGGAATCTAACGACCACCACGAACAACTCTTAGGGTAACAAGGCGTCGTCCGTGTCTAATTTAAGACCGCTGGTTCTAGGGAAGGAAGAACGCCAGAGCCACTGCGCTGATGCACCACCCATGACGCATCTGGGACTCTGGCGAGTATACAAAAACCTACGCCTCTGACTACTCCACTCGGTCACCACGGCAGCACTTAGTTTTCAAGAATATGATACTCGGTCACCGCGGCAGCAGGTGACCGAGTATCATATTCTGTCAGTTGGAATATTTTTAAGATCTCCAGGTAGTTGAAAATATGAAAATGGTGTAATGGATTTTTTAAATTTTCTTTTTAAGATTTTTCCAGGTTGGCGAAAATGTGTAATTCGGCTGATATCTCTCTTTTCGAAGTGGAATAGGAGAATTCTTTTCATACTGGGTATTTACAACCATGGCTAAAAATTTCCGTAAATTTTGTAGCGTTTTTTCATTCGCAGTTGTATAAACTGGTCGCGTAAATTTTCCGCTGTTCGTATGCTTCAGGCACCTGTAGTTGAATTCGAACAATCCCTTTTCTTGTCCGATAACTATAATCTCTCATGGCCATGATAATGGATATGTTATAGACTTCGGTAACAAAAATTATTATACAAAGTGACGTAAATATGTATTTGAATTCCTCACGATATCTCTACGTTCAGAAATCGAACTGAAAATAGCTCTATCAACGCAGTTCTTACCGCTCCGATGTTGTGTTTGTCTTATGTCACTAACTTTTTCACCCTTCCCTGGAACCAGCGTACCTAAATTATGGACGAACGACTTCTTATAGCCCATTGAGTTGTTTATGGTGGGCGTTTAACCTCCCAATAATAATAAAAAAACTTCGTTTATTTTCATGACCTAAATAATTCACATGAATTGTTCACTTGAAGAGTGTTAATTTTGTTTTGAAGCTTTCTATAATTATTTGCGGTAGCTAAAGCTTGCGAATTTCAGATAAAGTGACAAATCTAATATTGTTCCAAATGCATATCCCTAAGAAGTAATCTTCAAAGCTTCATCTGGAAACAATTTGCTTGGGGCGAATGTTACAGTTGCTTTTGCATCTTTTTATTGTAAAATGAAAATGAAGGAAAGGAATCGTATCTGGAGTTGGAAAGCACAAAATAAAGAATGATCCATCAGTCTAACATTAATGAAAATTAGTCTATCAAAATTTGATGGCATACGAGTTGTGTTGAGAATGTTCCTCTTTTATAAGTGCCATGCTATAGTAATGGAAAAGAAGGATTCGAAACTTTTTAGACAAATATAGATTGCACATCTCTAAAACACGAAAAAAAACCCCTCTAGTGTACTAAATTTGAGACATGCTTGTTAGACAGCAGAATGAGATTCGTTTAAAACTATTCGGCAGTCGAAAACGTTTCCAACAGCTCTCGTGTTCACATAGGTTGATGAGTTACTTGTGATCCCAAGTGCTTTGGCCTTCCGTGCCAATTTTGCCAAAGTGCAACGAGAGTTTTGGAGAAGTCACGATAACGAACAAAAGCAGAACAGTTTTTCTTTTATTTTGGAATACAGATAAATTTAAAACCGGAATGGGATTGTGACTTTTACCTCTAAATAACCTTCCTTTCTGAGTTTCTGCATGCTTACGTAAATGTAGTTACCTCTTGGATAAACGTTGTGTTATTGAATGACACATTACTTTGCTTTCAAGGAGCTTTTTGATACAATGCATCTTTCCCGACAGCAGTAAAATAAAACCCAAATTAAAAAAAAAAAAATCCATGTAATGAAAATGGATAACGGAAGTAGCCGAAACCATTGTTGATATCTGATTTTTCGGATTCTGTTCCCTGAAGTGGCTCAACAGTAGGTAATTTCATCTTTACTCAAACATATATTTTACTAAACTATCGGCGAATATTATTTCATCATGTTTTATATAAATTTAACAATATCTAACTGTGCAATCAGCGTAAATAACGACAACCTGATGCTAAATGGGATCATCATCATC
The DNA here is from genome assembly GCA_039090855.1 of Macrothele yani. Classification (NCBI taxonomy): domain Eukaryota; kingdom Metazoa; phylum Arthropoda; class Arachnida; order Araneae; family Macrothelidae; genus Macrothele; species Macrothele yani. The sequence goes on from CM077030.1 coordinate 124,927,888, forward strand.
ATCATTGTCAACCATTATCAATCCACTGCTGGACGAAGGTCTCCCCAAGTTTCCTCCACAACGGTCTGTCTTGTGCCAGTCTCCTCCATGTCACCCCTGCATACTTTCGAATTTCATCCACCCATCTCCCATGTGGTCTTCTTCTGGGTCTTTTCCTGTCCCTTGGAATCCAATCTAAAATTTCGGCTGTCCATCGATGATCTGTCCTTCTGGCAGTATGTCCAGCCCATTGCCATTTCAGGGATTTAACTCTGATCATGATGTCTTCCACTCTTGTCATTTTTCGGATCCACGAGTTCCTCTTCTTATCTCTCCTGGTTACACCAAGTATGCACCTTTGAATGCTTCTTTGAGTTGTCTGCAGCCTTTGTATGTCTCTTTTAGTTAAGGTCCACGTCTCTGCACCATACGTAAGCACTGGAAGGATGCATTGATCAAACACTTTTCTTTTAAGACATAATGGCATATTGCTCTTGAAAATTATGCTGTTTCTTCCAAAAGCTCTCCAGGCAAGTTTTGTACGCCGATTAATTTCTTCATCAATGTGACCCTCACTTGATATCTGCTGTCCAAGATAAACGTACGTGTCTGTTATCTCCAGCTTTTCTCCATCAATCGATAAATCTTCATTTCTTGTAAAAGCATTGAACATCACTTTTGTCTTCTGAAAGTTCATTTTTAATCCCACTTCTTTACTCTTGTCAGCAAGTTCCTGGATCATACTCTGAAGCTCTGATGGGGTAGTTGCAAAAATGACTACGTCATCAGCAAAACGAAGGTGGGTTAGATAATCTCCATTAATCTTTATCCCCTTGTTTTCCCAGCTCAGTGACTGAAAAACACCCTCCAATGTGGCATTAAAGAGCTTCGGAGATATGGTGTCAGCTTGTCTCACTCCCTTTCCAATTTTTATGTGTGTTGTATTTTCAAACAGCCTAATCTTTGCACTTGCATTTTCATAGATGTTATTAATAATATTAATGTATGCATCTTCAATACCGAAAAGCCATTATAAAAATGTATTTTTGTTGCCATTAAAACCGTGCTTCTTAGCGAAATTTGGCTTCTTCTCGACCTTCTATTGGCGTGAGCTTTAAACTGATGCATAAGAAGATGTGGTGTAACATGTAGATATCCAATACTAAAAGTTACTAATCCCCTCACTACTACACTTGCTGAATAGCGCTGTAAATTGTTGGCACCGTAGCGTAAATGCGAACGCACTCGGCGAGTTATCGAGAGATCTGGTATTCAATCCCAGCGGTGTCGGTAGAAACATTTTTCAGTTGCTATTCGTTGTTTCTAAAAAAAACGTGGACAGAGCGATGACATCGAATACACTTGATATTCATCGTTTCTTTCTCTCTTGAGGTCATATTTTAGCTTCCGCATGCGTAGATGAACTTTCGTAGCTGCAACGCATTTCAACGGTGTCAGGGTCGTTTCTTACGTTTGGCTGAATCTGAATAATATATAATAATAATAATAATAATAAAATATTGTTTTTCAAAAACCAAACACTCGAAATACTTATTATTGCCGCCGATATAGTTTAGTAAATATTTACTCCGCCAGGTGGCGCAGCGGTCTAAGCGATGGCCTTTGATCATTCTTCCGAAAGGGGCCCGGGTTCAAGACCCGGTGAGGCATGGAGTAACTCACATATGGTCTTTCATTGATTTTAGGACAATACCATTCATTTATCCACCTATCTAAGTGCCACTCAATGTCAGGAATTAGTAAACCTTATAGTTTGTTGTTATGATTTATTCTACTTAGTATGTACCGTACTGTGGCTCGGTGTGGTCGTGAATGACGCGAGTAAACGCAACGTGTTGTACATAAATAAATGTATGCTCCCGTGTCACTCGTTTCATTTCACACCCACAAAGTCCTTGGCATGAGAAAGATGCATAGCATCAATTTTATCTACATAGAGTACCAGGGTACTCTCTCGATTTTGCAACGCTAACTGTGAGTCACAGCAGAGGCGTAACTAGGCATTTCTGCGCCCGGGGCAAACCGCAAAATATTGCACCCCAATCTGCCTCTCTCTGTCTTTCTCTCTCTCTATCTTTCTCTTTCACACTCTCTTTCTTTCACTTCCCCAATCTGCCTCTCTCTGTCTTTCTCTCTCTGTGTCTTTCTCTCTCTCTCTATCTTTCTCTTTCACACTCTCTTTCTTTCACTTCCCCAATCTGCCTCTCTCTGTCTTTCTCTCTCACTCTCTCTAACTCTCTGTTTCCACTCTCTCTATATCTCTCTTTCTCTCTCTCTCTCTTTCACTCTCTCTCTCTCCTTCTTTCTATCTCTCTCTCTTTCACTCTCTCTCTCTCTCTCTCTCTCTCTCTCTTTCTTTCACTCTCTCTCTCTCACACACACACACACACAAAAAAACCAAAAAACAGCATTGAAAATCTAAGATCTAAGCGAGCACAAGCTACAGATTAGAATTTTCAAGAACAATAGCTTTAAATTAAAGACAGCTAAAAGCAAATACAATTTCAAAAATATAACAGTACCACAAAGACTTTTTAACGAAACTAGGCTTAAAACTGCATTTCTAAGTTCTAACAATACTAGGTGTGAAAACGGCACAATCAAAATGTGACTGTTTTCACAGCTTTTCGCAACTGCTTCGGAGTTTGGACCTTCAGCACCTCATCAAGCGGACCGAATGTAGCTGACAGTTGTGGCATGCAGTCACAATAAAGACTGAATAGTCTCCAGAGAATCTTCAAAAATGTGAACATCCTTATCTTACAACGCACGGTACAGTCCATCCAAATAAAGAAGTACTGGGGCCCCATTGTTGTAGAAGGGGGCCATGGTTCTTCTTCAGTTGGACGTACTGTAGAACAACGCCTTCATTACTGAAAGTAAACAACTAACAACTCCTGGACATTTTGAGGAGGAAATTCTAATTTTAATTGGGCCAAAAACTTCTGTAAAAGTTTCAGTTCCAATTGTAATCACATTCCAAACAGTGATTTCTTCTCCCTCTCTTGAGCTGCGCCCTGGGCATCTGCCCCGTCTGCTCCGCCCTAGTTACGGCCCTGGTCACAGCGCAATAAAACGATAACATTGAATACAATAGACACGAGGTACGGATGACAGAGATTGATTAAGCATTAAAAGCAAATTACAAAGATAGCAAATTGCAGAGTTGTCGAGATCCGTCTCGCAGTATTTTTTGTCATAAGCTCACACAACGATAGTTCATTTCATTTTTACGCAATATTATTTCATTACATTATTGCACAACTATACAGGTGGTTCGGGACGAAATCTACTAATAAGAAATCGTTGTAAATTAGAGCAACACATAGATACAAAAATGTCATTTGCAGAAGCAGAAAGTAGAACTTATCAGGTTTCGTTGGAGGCACACGGCGTAGCTTGTTGGTGATAGATGGCGCTGCTGTTTCCCTACGGAGCTTGTACGTACGTTGTGAATCAGTCGTTGTTGAAATGACGTTCACGGTGCAGCAGAAAACGCAGTGTTATCACTGGCTTGCGGAATTTAAGTTTCCAGTAATCGTGCAGATGAGATTCCGGCAAATGAATGAAACGGAACCACACGAAAGACAAGTAATAACAGCGTGGCACAAAAGGTTGCTGGAAATCGGCTCATTTGCAAAGCAGAAGGCACGTTGGAAGCACGTGTCTGAAGAACAAGTGGTCATTCCTGAAGCGTCTTGCAACAAGTGGTCATTCCGTTCGTCGTGCCAGACGTGAACTGGGGGTCACAATATCAGACAGTCCACGACATTCTCCATAAGAAGTTACGTTTTCGTGCATACAAAATTCAGTTACTGCAGAAGTAAAAGTCAAATGACATACCCTTCAGATACCATTGGCAGACGGCTGCACGACGTAGGATTATCCGCACGCAGACCGTTACGACGACTGCCCTTTACACCATTGCATCATCGCCAAAGACGGCAATGGTGTCGTGCCAGGCTATCAAGGAGCCACTCAGAATGGCAGCGGGTGATCTTCAGTGACGAGTCCCGCTTTTGTCTTGGAAGAGACCACCAACGAATCCGTGTGTGGAGACACCGTGGTCAGCGCCAAGATGAACGGTTTGTTGTCCAGCGTCACACGTCCAGAAGGCCTGGTGTCATGGTGTGGGGGTGCAATTGCCTGCGATACCAGATCACCTTTTCTGTTCATCACAGACACTTTGACACAGACAAAATGTGTGGGATGCTATACTGGACGCGCTATCCATATTCCACCCCTACTGCACAATCTGTAGGAACTGCGTGAGAAGATTCAAGCTGCATGGGATGGCTTATCGCAGTACATCATTAGGAACCTGTACAACTCCATTCCGAGACGTGTGGCATGCTGTGTAAGCAAACATGGTGGCCCGGCGCCATACTGAGAGACACTATTTATTGGCGTATAGCTCAATAAGTATTGCCCATATCAGTCTCACTGTTTAATCATTTAGTGTTCCTGGTAACTCTTACCTTCCTCCCTAATACACTGAAGAGCAATTGAATTAGAGACAGCTGGCGTTGTGCTAATGTAGCGCTGTGGGCGGCCCTGTAAACGAATGCAGTGATCCGACAATATAAGGCGTGATGCGACGGGAATCAGTAAGAGTCGGACGCAGTATGGGTAAGACGAAGGATCTAAGCGCATTTGATCGTGGGCAAATTGTCGGGGCCCGGCGAATGGGTCACTCCATCTCGGAAGTCGTGCAGGCACTCGGATTTTCACGAGCCACTGTGTCACGGGTGCACCGTGAGTACATCGATTCCGGTAAAACCATCCCTGCAAGGGCCAACAGCCGTGGACAACAGCGTGTGGATGAGCGGGGTCATCGTCGGCTAGCTCGCATTGTAACAGCGGATAGACGGGCCACAGTGCAAGAAATCACTCGGCAATTTAACGCTGGTGCACAAAAAACGTGTAAGCAGCCACACCATCCAGAACCATATGGGGTACAGAAGCCATCGTTCCACGAGGGTACCGCTGCTGACGGCACATCACAGGGTGCAAAGATTAGCATGGGCGCGGGAACATCGCCACTGTACCCTAGACAAGTGGGAAAATGTTGCCTGGACTGATAAGTCGAAATTCACGTTGGTACATGCGGATGGCAGGATGCGAGTACGTCACAAACCACATGAAGCGATGGATTCTTCTTGCCAGCGGGGTACTCTTCAAGCTGGTGCGGGTGGCATTCTCGTCTGGGGACTGTTTAAGTGGACTGAAATGGGGCCCCTGGTACGTGTGACATCGTTCCTCACAGGTCAACGTTACCGGGATATCCTGGACGACCATTTGCTTCCGTTTGTGCGTCTTCAACATCCCACTGGGGACCTCATCCTGCAACAAGACAATACACCGTGCCATCTCTCCCGAGTTGTATCCGAATGGTTGGATGAACACTCCACCGACGTGACCTCGCTTCCTTGGCCAGTTAAGTCACTTGACCTCAATCCCATTGAACACATCTGGGATGCCATCGAGAGAGATGTTCGAGGATCTGGCACCCCTCCATCAAATCTTCGTGAACTGTGGGAGCTTGTTCAGGGGTCGTGGATCCGTATGGCTTCCCAACGCTTCGGGTGTCTTGTCGAGTCCATGCCGAGACGAATCGCCGCCGTCATCAGGCCGAAAGGTGGTGCTACACGTTACTAGACAGGTATCTCTAATTTAATTGCTCTTCAGTGTAGTATTGCAATCCGACTCGTCGTTCTAGGTGCAACTATTTTTTTCTTTTTTTGACGATGAATATATTTACACTGGAAGATTCTGAAGAGGTTTCTTCAAAACTTGCTTCGAATTCGACCTAAGGCGCGATATTTTCAATTTGAAATTTAATTTCGGTCTTTACTGTCAGGGGTGGCCATAACAGCGATGCGCGGCTCTGAAAAATTTTCGGTGATTTGAGCATGTCGTCCTCTTCTAGGGCGATTCAACCGCAGATGTAAACATGTCTCGGCTGCAATCTCCCGCTTTCTTGCACTCGTATCGTGTATGTTGAGGTCAATCGCGTTCAAGGAGTTGTATTAATTTAGTTATTCTTGTTATATTAATCTAGTCATTCTTGTTATATTTATCTAGTTATAATTGTTATATTAATTTAGTAATTCTAGTTACACTGGCGGAAAATGAAAAAAAGAACACCTAGAAGGAATTGGCGGACGATCATTAAATTTACATATGATAATGGGGTCAAGTTTACGTATAGGTGTGATGTTAATTTCGGGACCAACCGGTGAGCGCTTACGCCACAGCACGGCATAATATGCAAATTATCGTCGGTGGTATTTAAGGAATACGGCGAAAACAATGTAATCAGTCGTCGGCGTACGAACACGTGCGAAGACCCAGAAGAAGCTGCAATGCCTGGATCGGACTTTGATTTCGAAACTTTAATTTAAAAAAGGATGAAATTTCATAAATTCCATTAGAACAAACGACAGGTAAGTATGCCAAACGTTTTAAATATGCCCAGAATAAAAATTTACTGTCAAAGGTTCTTTCTATGCTACATATTTCAATACGTACCTCTTGTACATACTACCGATTCCATGAATGGGGACCACATATAAATAGACTGCAGTAAATAATATCAACGGTACAAAAACAAATGAATTTATTTTTGACCATATTTTTAAATGAAACCTTTTTTTCTGAGTCAAAGGAGGCACTGCATTAAAGTATTGTACATAATCAGATTTTTGTGGTTAACAATTTTTTGTGTGTGATTTCGCCCATTAAAAGTATGGGGTAAATAATTTTTTTATTACCATTTCGAACTAAGTTTAAAGTTCATATTGGAATAATTAAATTGCATATCAAATTAAGTGGTAAAAGTGCATGATACTGCTTTGTAAACAAACAGCGAGAAAAGAAAAATATAGATATCCCACAGGGTCAGTTTTAACAAGCCTCTAACAATTTTTTTATTTTAAATATCACTCATTATTAAATAATTTGAAACAATACATGGTGTATCAGTGTTATAGGATTTAGTACTGCATAAGTGCACACACGCACGCACGCACGCACGCACACAGCTTTTCCTTTCTTTTCCCTTTCGTGTTCTGATTTCTATTTTTGCATATGGTCACTGCACAATTTGGCATTAAGGCGTTAGGAAACTGCCAAGAATATTCAAAAGCAAGAAGTCACATTACATACACCGCGCTTGATGATGGTAATATAACTAGAATAACTCTAATAATATAACTATACAGTAATTATAATAATATACACTGGCGGAAAGTGAAAAAAGAACACCAAGAAGGAGACGCCTGTTACCAACGAAATTTATACAGCATAATAACGGAATACAGAGGATAACGTGATCAAAACATTATGGCAAAATACAGCTGTATTTGCTGATAAACTGAAAAACAACATTTCCATGTAACATGTTTAGTACGAGGTTGAACCGCCATGAACTGCGCTGTGCAATTCTGGCATGGAGTCTGTCGTACTTATGTCGTATGTAAGTTTGGGGTATTGAGTTCCAAGCATCCTCAACCTGGACGCGTAAATCGGGGATGGTCGTGGCTGGCCGTGGAGACCGGATAAGTCGTTGTCCCATAAAATCCCACACGTGCTCAATGAGGGACAAATCCGGTGAACGTGCAGGCCATGGAAGTTGTCTCACACCCTGAAGGGCATGTTGCGTTGCACGTGCTGTGTGTGGGCGTGCGTTATCTTGCTGGAAAACACCACGATGGACAGACCTTACAAATGGCACAACAACGGGCTGAATGATGTGTTGATGTAGGAAGTGCTGTTTAACGTACCCAGTACAAACACTAGTTGTGTACGGGAGTGATAGCTGACCGTTTCCCACACCAGGAGACCAGGTGTATGCCCTGTGTGTTGCTGGCGGACGAAGACTGGTAGAGACGCTCCCCTGTGCGTCTGCGAATACGCATACAGCCATCGGAGGCTCCCAAACAGAATCTGCTTTCATCATTGAACACGACAGATCGCCATTACGTTCTCCAGTGCAGACGTTGGCGCGACCACTGCAGCCGTTCCTAACGGTGAGCTGTAGTCAGAGGTACACATGCCAGAGGCACACGTGCACGTAGTCCTGCATCCAGTAGTCGGTTGCGGATTGTTCGCACAGTCACCTCAGGTGCAACGGCAGCTCGGATTTGCGTCGCAGTGGACGTTCTGCTTGACAACGCCGCTCTTCGTATGCGTCGATCGGTCCGCTCATCAGTCCGTCTGTGACTCCCGGTTCCACGTCTTCTCGTGTGGGAATGTTCCTCGGACCATCTACGCCACCATCGTACCACCACCGATACTTCCCGTCCAATTCGCTCCGCAATACGACGATGCGACCACCTGGCCTCGCGGAGTCCGACTAGACGACCTCGCTCAAAGTCCGATCAAGGCATTGCAGCTTCTTCAGGGTCTTCGCAGGTGTTCGTACGCCGACGACTGATTACATTCACTTCGCCGTACTCCTTAAATACCACCGACGATAATTTGCATATTATGCCGTGCTGTGGCCCTTTCAAAAACCGTCTAGGGTCTAAGTTAGAGTACCATAAGATAGTATATCAGATTTGGTGGTTCTAAATTGAAAACCGTAGATTTTACGAATTTTTTATGACGGAGGGGGGGGGGGAGCTCTCACCCCCGGGCTCCAACCCCTTCCAAAAACCGTCTAGCGTCTAAGTTGGAGTTTCATGATACCATACTTAATGGTTCTTAATTTCTTAATTAAAAACTATAGATTTTACAAAAAAAATTATAGGGGGGGGGGGGCTCTGACCCCCGGGCCTTAACCTGTTCCAAAAACGGTGTACCGTCTAAGTTAGAGTGCCATGAGATAGTATACCTAATTTGGTGGTTCTAAATTGAAAACTGTAGATTTTACGCGGCATTTTTATGGGGGGCTCTTACCCCCGGGCTCCAACCCCTCCAAAAACCGTTTTTAAGATAATTTTGCATGTGGGGGCTCTGATCTTCCGGGCCTTTACCCGTTCCAAAAACGGTCTGTCGTCTAAGTTAGAGTACCATGAGATAGTATACCAAATTTGGTGGTTCTAAATTGAAAACTGTAGATTTTGCGAATTTTTTTTATGAGGGGGCCCTTACCCCCGGGCTGCAACCCCTTCAAAAAATCGTCTAGCGTCTAAGTTAGAGTACCATGAGATAGTATACCAGATTTGGTGGTTCTGAATTGAAAACTGCAGTTTTTAAGAAAATTTTGTATGTGGGGGCTTTGACCCCCGGGCCTTGACCCGTTCCAAAAACGGTCTACTGTCTAAGTTTGAGTACCATGAGATAGTATACCAAATTTGGTGGTTCTAAATTGAAAACTGTAGATTTTGCGAATTTTTTTTATGAGGGGGCCCTTACCCCCGGGCTGCAACCCCTTCAAAAAATCGTCTAGCGTCTAAGTTAGAGTACCATGAGATAGTATACCAGATTTGGTGGTTCTGAATTGAAAACTGCAGTTTTTAAGAAAATTTTGTATGTGGGGGCTCTGACCCCCGGGCCTTGACCCGTTCCAAAAACGGTCTACTGTCTAAGTTTGAGTACCATGAGATAGTATACCAAATTTGGTGGTTCTAAGATGAAAACTCGCTATTTGTGGTTTTTCTGTTTTAATGTGCCATTGAAGATAGCTCACCATGTTTCCCATGTTCTCTTCGATAATGTTGGGTTTTATGTTGTTGTATATAATTCTTCCTTCTGCACAGTTTACTGCCCACGCAATGTCCCCTTCATTATGTTGAATATTTTTTTAAAATATTAGTCACTGTGTGTATAATATAATGTAACAAGATGCCCTTCTGAGTACATTTAGCGTTATTTCCCCTTGTCACTGAATACTTCTGTACATATGTTGTAAATTTTGAATGTAGCATCACTGATGCATTTCTGTGAATTAGTACCTAATGTTTAATCTTTAGTATGGTAGTAATGCTTAATTGGAATTTGTGCATAGTATAGAATCATGTCTTGCCCTGTCTACAATACTGTAGGTAAACATTTTCGTTTGTATCGCTCGTGCTTTATTGTCTGCCTCTCCTTCGCCCTACGTGGCGAAATAATTTTTTTTTTTTTTATGATTTTAACAATATTTTGTTTTACGTTTCACTGGAACTTTCCAGCTGATGTATATACCGCTGTATTTATTGGCAGAATTCCATTGTCATGTACATAGAAATGTTATTTTACTGAAGAATAAAGGCAATTTTGAATTGTAGATTTTACGAAATTTTTTATGAGGGGGGGGCTCTGACCCCTTCCCAAAACCGTCTAGCGTGTAAGTTAGAGTTTCATGATACCAAATTTGATGGTTCTGAAATGAAAACTAGATTTTACGGCAATTCTGTAGGGGGGCTCTGCCCCCCCTTCCCCCGGTCTCCAACCGCTTCCAAAACCTGGTATACTATCTCGTGGTTAAAATACCACGAGATAGTATACCAGATTTGGTGGTTCTGAATTGAAAACTGTAAAATTTTGTGTATGGGGGACTCTGTCCAACCGGGCCCTGCCCCGTTCCAAAAACCGTTTACCGTCTAATATTTTTAGTGCCAAAGAAAAACGTAATATTCCTATCCTGTCTGCGTGTCCAAACTTTATAAATTTGATCAGCGAGCAAGACGTTCGAAATCGTACGTTTTCCTGCATTCGTTTTGTATGTAACCAAAATCTGTAAACGCGACGAATTGACGTATGTCGACGAATTTATCCGCGACGAATTGACGCATGTGACGAATTGACGCGCGACGAATTGACGTAGGCGACGAATCGTCGCAGTCGACGAATTGACGCAGTCGACGAATTGACACTCGCAACGAATTGACGTAGAACCTTCATAGCACAACAGCCTGCTTTGACTCCCTTCATTCAATACCTGTTTGTTTTAGGTTTGCATCTTGTTTATAACAACAGCCTGCTTTGACTCCTCTGATTCATCACCTTTTAGGTTTGCATATTGTTTATAGCACAACAGCCTGCTTTGACTCCCTTCATTCAATACCTGTTTGTATCTTGTTTATAACAACAGCCTGCTTTGACTCTTCTGATTCACCACCTGTTAGGTTTGCATCTTGTTCATAACAACAGCCTGCTTTGTTTCCTCTGATTCACTCCTCTTAGGTTTCCATCTGGTTTGTAACAACAGTCTGCTTTGACTTTCTTTCTGTTATGTTTGCATCTTGTTTACAGCACAACAGCCTGCTCTGACTCCTCTGATTAACCACCTTTTAGATTTGCATCTTGTTTATAAAAACAGTCTGCTTTGACTCCTCTGATTCATCACCTTTTAGGTTTGTATGTTGTTTATAACAACAGCCTGCTTTGACTCCTCTGATTCATCACTTTTTAGGTTCGCATCTTGTTTTGACTCCCTTCATTCAATACCTGTTTGGTTTAGGTTTGCATCTTATTTATAACAACAGCCTGCTTTGACTCCTCTGATTCACCACCTTTTAGGCTTGCATCTTATAACAACAGACTGCTTTGACTCCTCTGATTCACCACCTTTTAGGTTTGCATCTTGTTTATAACAATAGGCTCCTTTGACTCTTCTGATTCACTACCTTTTAGGTTTGCATCTTGTTTATAACAATAGACTCCTTTGACTCTTCTGATTCATCACGTTTTAGGTTTGCATATTGTTTAAAGCACAACAGCCTGCTTTGACTTCCTTCATTCAATACCTGTTTGTTTTAGGTTTGCATCTTGTTTATAACAACAGCCTGCTTTGACTCCTCTGATTCATCACCTTTTAGGTTTGTATCGTGTTTGAAACAGCCTGCTTTGATTCCTCTAATTCACCATCTTTTAGGTTTGCATCTTGTTTATAACAACAGCCTGCTTTTGACACCTCTTATTTGAGCAACGATAACATCATCTGCTATTGTCTACAGTATCGCCGACTGCTGAAATTGTTTTGCATATAGCATCATTCACAGTAAACCCTTGCTAGGGTTGTGCGTGAGAAGCTCAGGAGAATGGCCGTTTAGAAGGTGCTGGAATTGCCACATTCGGCTCCATACATTATGCCACGATGAAATCGCTCAGATCACTCGTTTTGCCGATTCCAATGCTTAATCGGACGCTAACTGATGCTCAACGTGCTGCTTTGCCTGATATATATCGCACACAATGCTCATCTGTAGTTTTTACGAGTTGGAAGGACCCATTTGTGTGACGAGGGAAAATGTGCCCAATATACTGGCATCGCAGTGTATAATAAAATCATTTTCGTTCCTCCAATATTTTTTTGTTTGCTTTTTTGTTAAATTATACCAAATTTTATCTCTGTAGAATTTTTAAATTCTTTGAGTTGTGATAAATAGCCTGAGATATTTTCAAAAATTCCTGTTTTTTTTTTTTTATCTTTTTTTTTCCTGATCTGTAGAAGACGAGAATAAAATTCCAAAGAAAGGTGATTTCGAAAGCGAAATAATTCCTTACAAGAAATACCATACCCTTGTGCATTTAACGAAGCATAAGGGTATGGTATTTCTTGAAAGGCATTATTTCGCTTGACGTGCACTTTGGTAATGCTAAAAGTTCCAATTCTTCTGCTCTTCGCTGATCCTCTTCTGGCGTTGCTGATTCCACGTGTCTCCTCGTCTCCATGAACACGCAGCTTTTCTTCTGGGAAGCAAATTTCCGAAACTCTCTTAATATAATGGGCACAGATTATTGTCATTGAAATTTATGCTTTCGCAATGCTGAGTGTTCACTTTTGTTGGCATCACAATTCTTCTTGCAAATGCATTAAGCGAAAATCTCCTTCCAGCCTACATATTCGTTATTTGAATATACGCATGTAAACAACAAAAGAGATATTTTTCTCAAAATCTCGTAGCGTTTCCTCCTACATCTTCACAATAAGTCCCTAGAAATTTACATGCATTCTTTCTCTTTTTGAGCCTTTTCTTTCAGACGGATTCGAAAAATTATTTCTAAATCGGATAGATACAGGATACAGTCGTATCAAAATAATAGGACCATCCCCTGAATCACAGTGTACCAGCACAGCCACGTCACCGAGTTCACGTGACAAAGTCGACCACACGAAGATACACTGAGTGGCTACTTTATTATGACCACCATCTCAGTACTTCGTTGGGCCACGTTTTGCCTTTAATACTGCGTCGATTCTTCGTGGCATGGACTCCACGGGATGTTGATAGGTGGTTTGTGGAATCTGAGACCATGTTTGATGAATAGCACTTTCCAGGAGTGTGAGATTGCAGGGTTGTGGATCCAGCTGTCTGATGGCTCGTTAAACTTCATCCCACAAATTTTCAATGGGGTTGAGATCTGGAGACTGTGGCGGCCACCTAAGCTAAGTAAACTCACCGGCATGTTTCTGAAACAAATCCTGTACAATACGAGCACTATGGCAGGACGCATTATCTTGTTGAAAGTAGCCATCGCCATTGGGATAAACCATCCACATGACAGGGTGCACTTGGTCCGCAACGATGTTTAGATATGATGTGCCAGTCAGACGTTGATCAACACGAATTAAAGGGCCCAAAGCATGCCAGGAAAACATTCCCCAAACCATAACGTTGCCTCCACCAGCTTGAAGCAATGCATTTGGGGTCCATGCTTTCGTGCTGTTTCCGCCAAATTTTCACTCGGCCAACGGCATGGTGCAACTGAAAACGTAATTAATCGGACCACATAATTTGTTTCCAATTATCGACTGTCCAATCCTTGTGCACCTGTGCGAACTGGGGACGTTTTCTCTTGTTAACTGCAAACAGCAAAGGTGTTCGAACAGGCCTTAGGCGGCCATATCCCATCCGATGCAGTGTACGGCGAACAGTGGGTGCAGAGATCATTTGAGGGACCCTTGATTAAGATGGTCTGTAATTTGCTGCACTGTTGCCCTTCTATTGTCTGTTACCAGTCTGGACACTCTCCGTTCCGCCCGAACACCGAGCAATCACTTTTCGATGACGACCGCACGTTGCACGTACAGACACAGTTTTTTGGCTGACAGTCCAGTCTTTAAACACTTTAACAACAGCTGCTCTGGAACATTTCACGAATGCGGCGGTTTCGGTGATACTCGCTCCATGGCTCCGAGCTCCTACAATCATCCCACGTTGAAAGTCCGCCAAATCGCATTTTTTACCCATCTCGTCACCCAAAAATCACTTGTACTACTGTCGCAAGCACTAAGCTTTCCCTTTTTATACTAGCCTCGCCCTCTGGCGGCAACAGCGTGCAGCCATAGCTCATTTGCTTAAAACTGTCGGGTGGTTTTAATAAAGTGGCCACTCAGTGTATAAGTGATCGGCTAGGACAGACGAGTCATAGTGCGTTACGTGAGCACAATGTGCAGAGGTTGTGATCTGACGGTTCAAAAAGGAATGATCATCGCCTACTGCGCCAAGGGTGGAAGCGTCTCAGATGAACGCTTGGGCACCCAGGTACATGTCCCCGATAACAGTAGAGAGAACCCTGTTACGCATGGGTCTCCGGAGTTGACGCTGCGTCAAGGAGCCCATGTTAAGCCAGGTCCATCGGTAACGATGCCTGCAAATCACATGGGACTACAGTCATTGGAAATGAATGTGTTGGTTGCTTTCTGTGACGAATCGAGATTTCTACTCCAAAGAAGTGACGGAAGGTGGAGGATACGTTGTCAAACACACGAGTACTAACACCCGGAGACGCTTGTTGGTCAAGTACAGGCCGGTGTCAGCAGTGTGTATGTCTGGGGGATGTTTTCCCAGTATGAGTTGGAACCGCTGGTACCAATGGATGAGTCCCAAGAATGCCAATGGCTACCTGTCCACCCTCGCTGATCACATGCATCCCTTCATGTTGAACGTTTACCCTGGTGGTGATGGTGTCTACCAACAGGACAGTGTGCCCTGCCACATCGCTAAGGGAGTGAGCGACTGGTTCCAGGACACTAAAGCAATGTCTCCATTTTCCCTTGGCCGGTGAAATCGCCCGACCTCAGTCCCACTGTGCACTTGTGGGACTATTTAGATCGACAGGTCTGACGTGCCGACCCACAACCACGTCATCTGCGTGACCTTCGTACTCTGCTGCAGTCCGAATGGGCACGTGTGACTCGGGCAACCTTCCAGGGCCTCATTGCGTCCATGCCACGCCATCTCGCCGCTGTCATCCGGGCCAACGGTGGTTATTCCCATTATTAGGTAGGTGATCATATTACTCTGATACGATCATATGTATGTCTCACGTAACGGGCAAAATTCCATGTATTTTTCTCTTCACCTGAATTGTTCTCTATACTTGCGAGACGCGATTCTATTTCTTCGGCTTCATTTCGTTACATACCCTGAGTTATTTATTTTAGAAACTGTTAGTACCCCTTAGGATACTCAGCTTATTCGAATTTAGGCATACAGTCAGAACATAAGATACGGGAAAAACAACAACAAGAATAAAGGACACAAAGCCCATGTAGGAGTGTCCGTAAGATAGAATAATGAACGCGCTCACACGGGGCACGTTAAATGAAAAACAAAGAGTGTCAACAATACCCAGCAAAAACAGTCTTGCTGGACCAGCAATGGCCCAGCATTATGTTGCCGCTGCCGAACCGTCAATAAAATGTCCGGGCGGCCAATAGAAGGGCCAGCAGTTCAGGCCAACAGCTGGCCAACTGTTGGCACCCCGTCAGTTCTCATATGCCACAACAGGGCCATCAGTGGTCCATCACAGGCAGTAGCTGCCACAAGTGGCACTTCAGTGGCCCTGCAAGCACGTGCCAGAAATGATGGCTAGCCTAATGTGGTCCACTAGTGTGCCGGTAGTGGCAGACGGCAAAAACGTGACGTAACTGGTGGCTTGCCGAATCTTGTCCGCCAATTTCCCAGTAGTAGCCATAATAATAAAAAAAAAAAGGAAGGACTACCGCAGTTCCTCAAAGCTACAACTTATTTGTCTACCTTTACGAAACTTGTGAATTAACGCACTGCGCTGGGAAAATTTTCTCAACAAACCAGAAAAACGCCCGCTTGCATCTGAACCAGGGCCGTTTGCATGGTAGCTGAGCTCTCTACCGATCGGACTAATTTGTCGTGCTCGAGAGTATGCTTAAAGCTGTCTGTTTCGTATGCAATGTGTAATCAAATGCTTCCCTCTTTCAATTTACAATATTGCGAGGTATTTTTCATAAAAGTCAGTTTCATATAATTCATAAATTAATTTTTTCAACGTAACGATAGTGTTTTTTTTTTTACCTTAAGGGAACTTCACTCATTTTCAAGGAGTGTACATACTTAGAGTCGCTTTCCAAAGTTTTGTACTGTCCTTGCCGTCTTGAAAAGAGATTGTTGAATAAATATATATTTACCCGGGTTCATGTCGCATTCTGTTACATTTTTAACGTTGTGTCTTTCTTTTCCATTGTCCGAAGCTACATTTGTTTTAAAGAGGAAAGATATTTTATTTTACTTCTCGTTATTTTTAGAAGCGAATTCCTCCCAGTCTTGTGTATTCAACTCTTGGATGAGTACACCACATAGCGTTGCTTTTTTTTTTTTTAAATAATTAATAAATTTTGTACGAGTATAATTCTTTTTTTCCCAACAAACGTTGTTTTAATGGTTTTCCAGAACATTTGTTTCAAGCGGTTTAAAATTTTTTCTTGTTATTCATCCACTCCATTCCATGAATTGTTGTTCATGGGAATGGAGTGGGTGTATTTCATGGCTGTAATCTAGTATTTCACGGCTT
This sequence comes from Macrothele yani, assembly GCA_039090855.1. Classification (NCBI taxonomy): domain Eukaryota; kingdom Metazoa; phylum Arthropoda; class Arachnida; order Araneae; family Macrothelidae; genus Macrothele; species Macrothele yani. The sequence continues at coordinate 124,944,592 of CM077030.1, forward strand.
AATCTGATATCTTCGTCGACGTAAAATTTCATTAGGAAATTAATTCGCCTCTCAACATATGGATTTTTTTTCTTAACATTCACTAAAATAACACGATGGCGATAGCGTCGTCTTCAACTAACTGGTACCATGAGAGATACAGCAAGTGTTGCTTCTGCGCATGCGCAGTCCCGTTGCTTCCACCTGCTATTGGAGTTGCGTTGGTTGCCAGCAACGGGCCACTGCTGGCACTTGCTTGGAGGCCCACAATTCACGGTGATGCTGCAGGGTCATCAATGGCTCGCCAACTGATAGCGCTGCCACCAACGGACCACTACCGGGCCGTGAGCGGCAGATTTCAGCCAGCAGTGACCCATCACTGCCAGCTGGTGGCCAGCAGTTTCCCAGCACTTGTGTTTTTGCTGGGTATCAAATGACAAAATGTCAAACGTAGGAAAAAGCATAATGATAGATGCATAAATGTGAACAGTAGAGAAGTGTTTTGGGTCACAGTGTACCAAGATGATGAAAAAACATGGAAATGGACAGAGAAAGTATCTGTGAAGATTTCAAAGGGCCGGTACAACGTGAAATAACAACAAATGTACAGTAGGGGGTGATACCTAACAATAACATCAGATATACAGCCAGATGACAAAAAATCACACAGAATGTAGCGGGAGCGACCTGAACTCAGAACTGCATTGAAAGGAGCAGCTCTAGAGTCAGGGGTTCTTCGCCGTTGGTGATTGCAGAAAAGTGACTACAATGTGATAAAGATGAGCTCTGGTGAGAGAGTAAGAAAATGAGAGCGTGTATGAGCAAATGAAATATAATGAGAAAAAAATACAAGTATCACACTCTTGCTCCACACCATTACATCAGCCCAAGAACCTTAAGTTCTAATTCAGTGGTATGTGTAGATAGCGACGTCGTAGTGCCATTCAAACTGCTCTCGCTATCGCACAATCGTCCCATTCAGTTGTTTCCCTGACCGGCCGGGGCCTTCGTGGCGATTATGCGTGCAATCCTGGACCCACTATTTCCAACGTCGTCCTACTGCGGCATCGCTCCTATCCAGATGGCAGCCGATACACGGACCTGACCAACCAGCTTCACTTAATCCCACCATACTTCAACTTTGGAACTCGCTCAGCTGTTGGTGTGGTCGTCAGGTGTGCCGTTGCGGCATCCTCGTCGGCTACTGATGTCAACGCAAGCACAAGAGCGGAAACAATGGACAATGCACATGAACGACGCTCCTTACATACGTCCCGGGATGCATTTTAACCCTGCGCGCTGGGATCTCTCATAAGAAATCTTATGACGAATTTTTCAAGTGGACCCAGTGCACGAAATGGGCCGGTATACGCCTGCATGACATGCCGGTAGTTCTTTTTTCTTACTCTTTCATAGCGGCACTTTTTTACCCGGAATTTACATACCGGCACTAACTTTAGTAGTGGGAACTGCAGAAATTACTTGTTTTTTGCTTCTGACTTACGAGTGTACATCCTTAAACATAGAAACCTCATGTGTCTCGTGCCCTAGCGAAATAGCTGTGCGGGAACTATAAAGGGTAGGGGAGTGGTATACACATGAGCTATAAGTTCAATCCTTCAAAAGGATGGAAATGAAGCTACCCATAGCGTATGATTACATTTTGCCCAAGCCCCAGATCATCCAACTAAAGACGTCTGTAATTTTTGTTATACATAGCGCGATCAAAACGTTCCGAGACTAGGTATGTAGCGCGCCAACAGATAGCAGTACTAGGATGCGCCAGCAGCGGTCTACGGCAGTGACCTTCATGATTCTTTGTGCAAAGTGGCGTCGTTCTGTGAACATCGGGTGCTGTAATACACGGTGTTTATTGACCACGTGCAGAACACAGCTGCGATTTGGTATGGATTGCAAACTAGAGCAGCGAGCGAACATCAAGTTCTGCGTAACCGTAAATCGGGAATGGAGACGCATGAAATGTTGCGGCAGGCTTATTGGCAATTAGGCGTGCGAGGTGTTTTGAGTGGCACTCGCGCTTCAACAGCGGCAGAACGTCACTGGAAGACAACGAGATATCAGGGCGACCGTCCACGAGCAAAAGCGCCGAAAATGTGGACAAAATTATAAAACTGATGCATGAGGATCGTCAGAGAATCATTCGAGACATTGCTACCATCGTCAATGTGTCATACGGAACAGTGCAAGAAATTCTGACGTCGGTTTTGAACATGCACTGTATTACTCCAAAGTTTGTGCCAAAGATTCTGAACCCGAACAGAAGGCGCTCCGTGTCGAACACTGTCAAGATCTTCCTCAGCAAGTGGTGAATGAACCAACGTTCCTGTTGCGGGTCATCACTGGGGACGAGACTTGGGTCTACGGTTACGATCCGGAGACCAAACAACAGTCGTCGCAGTGGAATGTCCTCCCTAAAGCATCTCCACGACTGAAGAAGGCCCGACAGGTCCGGAGCGCAACCAAAAGCATGCTCATCGTGTTCTTCGACATTCGTGGGGTTGTGCACCGTGAATTCGTCCCCCAGGGACAGACCGTCACCTCCAGTTTTTACTGCGATGTTCTAAGGCGTCTTAGGGAGGACATTCACCGCAAACGACCTGAAATGTGGCGCATGAGGCGATTTATTGCTCCATCACGACAATGCAGCAGTTCACAGAGCGTTAGCAACACGCCAGTTTTGCAGCCGCAACAGCATGATTAGCCTTCCTCACCCGCCTTGCTCGCCGGATTTGCCCCCTTGCGACTTCTTTCTGTTCTCGAAGATGAAGCTGAAGTTCAAGGGTCGCCGTTTTGAAACCGTGGACGAGATCCAGCGCGAATCGCACACGGTGCTTGATACGAGTCGTGAACAGGACTTCCACGGAGCGTTTCAACAGTGATAAAAACGCTGGCAGCGGTGTATCGGTGCCCAAGGAGACTATTTTGAAGGAGATCATAATAGCCAGACTTAAGTAACGTACGTATTTGTTGTATATCGGCCTAGTCTCGGAACTTTTGGATCGGACCTCGTATCATGAATTTGATATATTCAATTTGAAGAGCTTCTTCATGGAATGAAGAATTGAGAGCAATAGATCAAACACACATTTTAGTTTTGCAGCAATAACTATCAACTTTTTCCTCTTTGGATTTTTTGTTTTTTTAGGGTGCTGAGATTGTTATTAGTTTAGGACTGAATATTCATTCTGATTGCGGAGATTCTACTGCGCAACTTTCTATTTCATGAAAGTCTATTGGAAGGCAGCTGCCTTTTTGCCTCGGGGCTGGGTTCAAGTCCAGTTGAATCACTAATGATAAGCCGAAGTTCGGAAGTCTCGTTAATCCATTGGTCCCAGGGTAGAGACTCCTCGTTATAAACAAGTCTAACTTCAGGCTTCGCTGCCCGCTGGATCCACAAACCACCCAACTGAAACGGACCGCCATCGTTTCTGATATACGTGCAAGAGTGTTCCACGGAATTGTCAATTACGTTTTCAAACGAAGGAGTTTTTCTTCCAGGGATCTTTTTTTACCTTTTCAGTTTTAAAGATTTTCTGGCGAAGGTATTTTTTCCGGATGATTTTAGCTAAATATGGGTATACAGGCACTTTAAAATTTCCATTTCGAGCACTGAGAGGAAGGACCTCCCAAAAGACATTGGAGCAGAATACACCGGCAAACGTAATTCTATCGTATATTGTTTTTCAAATTTTGCCAATTTGCGATGAACACACTTTTTAAGTGGCCACGATGATGTAACTTAATTGTCATTAAATGTCCGTCATTACAGTTTCACACGTTATGCAAGTTCTGCAATCAGGAGATTATTAAATGATGTTAGATACGTATGGGGCATAGTATCTGGAATTAAAATCAAGAAACAATGAACTATATATGTACTTACAATATTCGTAGTAGCTGTCGGGGCTATATATGTACGCTTGTAACGTATTTATTCACAAGACATTTCCGTAAGTATCCCACTCATTCAAAGAATGTGAACTTTTTTTAATTGTGAAGTTTAGAAAAATAAAATTCACGATATTGTAAAATCTGTACCAGATAAAATTGAACAAGATGAATTTTTACAATGAAGGTAAATAATTCCTTTAACAACAACGAAATATGAAACTGAATTAAATCCTTTCCGAATTTTCTGAAAAACGAACTACTGTATAATCTTGAAGAGGAAATCATCTTGACTGCGAAGCACAAAGAAATAAATCTCTCGATTGCGAAGCAGCACGACATCAAGGAAACATTAAAACGAATTACAACTTTGCCTAAATTTAAAAAAACGAACAGTCTTGGAAAAGAGATAATCATCTTGATTGCGAAGCATTAAGAAATAAATCTCGCGACTGCGAAGCACCAAACTAGTTTCTGCTAATATTCATAGCTATCATCAGTGGTAGGTGCACGGACGTTGTAATTACCGCACTCGCTCGCTCAGGTATGCTGCTCAACCTGAATGCATGTTCAGCTCTGTTGTACAGATATATAGTTTGCATGGAGGTACCTTATTGAACAGGAGAAAAAAACATTTCAAGAAGAAAAACAATAACATAAAACAGCTTATATCAAATATTACTTAAAAATACAAGTGCATATTTCTACTCCATAAATGCTACTTCTTTATTTTGTTTAACTACAGATGGCGACACCATAGATGTGCGCAGTAAAACCCAAACCATGATGCGCAAATATCTGCACGACAGGGCTGAACATGAATTCGGGTTGAGCAGCTTACCTGAGCGAGTGAGTGCGGTAATTACAACGTCCGTGCACCTACTACTGACGATAGCTATGAATATTAGCAGAAACTAGTTTGGTGCTTCGCAGTCGGGAGATTTATTTCTTTATGCTTCGCAATCAAGATGATTATTTCTTTTTCAAGACTGTTCGTTTTTTTAAATTTCGGCAAAGTTGTAATTCGTATTCATCTTTCGTTGTTGTCGTGGTGCTTCGCAATCGAGATATTTATTTCTTTGTGCTTCGCAGTCAAGATGATTTCCTCTTCAAGATTATAATTCTTTTTTTTTTTAAATTCGACAAGATTTCATATTTCGTTGTTGTTAAAGGAATTATTTACCTTCATTGTAAAAATTCAATTTTATCTGGTGCAGATTTTACAATATCATGAATTTCATTTTTCTAAACTTCTCAATTTAAAAATGTTCACATTCTTTGAATGAGTCGGATACTTACGGAAGTGTCTTGTGAATAAATACATTACATGCGTACATATGAAGCCCCGACAACCACTACGAATATTGTAAGTATATATTTAGTTCACTGTTTCTTGATTTTAATATCCGGTATTATGCCCCATACGTATCTAACATCATTTAATAATCTCTCGATTGCAGAACTTGCATAACGTGTGAAACGGTAATGACGGACATTTAATGTCAATTAAGTTACAGTAATTCTATCTGTTCTGAAACGACGAAAACCAATTAAACGTGCAGTGCCATCTATGAATGTGGGGCGTTAGCAGTGAACATTGGAAAGCAAGAATAACTCCGATTCCGTGCTCAATATCCGAGAAAAAACAAACAAAGAAGGAAAATATGAGTTTATATCGCTGCCCGCCATGTACACAGAATACAGAAATAAAAAAAAAAAAAAAAATAGAAAGAAAATTACTACAAAGGAAAATTTTGTGTCACATACACTTATTATAAATCTTAAAGACATATCAAAATCTTTAAGATTTGGAACTGAAGTGAAATAAAAAAAAAGTCACATACACTTTAATCTTAAAGATATATCAAAATTTTTAGGATTTGAAACTGAATTACTCGCGCTAACACGTCAACACACTAGCTACTCCCTAGAATGGCGGCTTTCAATGTGCGCCAGAAGTTGCAAGTGCTTTCCCAGTCTATTCTTCTCCAATGTGTTTGGGGACTTCCTTCCTGAGAAAATTAATGAATCGAAAAGATGGAACCTTTTTATCTGAGGGAGAATTTCTTGCTGAAGAGACGATTGAAAAAAATATTTAAATACCTCTACTTCAATGAAGTTGTAGAGTAATTTTGGGAGGGGTTTGGCCATAACTCACCACTCTTTAATGCCACATTGGAAAATGTCTTTCAATCACTGAACTGGGAAAACAAAGGGATAAAGATTAATGGAGATTATCTAACCCACCTTCGTTTTGCTGATGACGTAGTCATTTTTGCAACTACCCGATCAGAGCTGCAGAGTATGATCCAGGAACTAGCTGACAAGAGTAAAGAAGTGGGATTAAAAATGAACTTTCAGAAGACAAAAATAATGTACAATCGTTTTACAAGAAATGAAGGTTTATCGATTGATGAAGAAAAGCTGGATATAACAGACACGTAGGTTTATCTTGGACAGCAGATATCAAGTGGGGATCACATTGATGAAGAAATTAATCGGCGTATAAAATTTGCCTGGAGAGCTTTTGAAAGAAACGGCATAATTTTCAAGAGCAATATGCCATTATATCTTAAAAGAAAAGTGTTTAATCAATGCATCCTTCCACTGCTTACGTATGGTGCAGAGACGTGGACCTTAACTAAAAGAGACATACAAAGACTGCAGACAACTCAAAGTAGCATTGAGAGGTGCATGCTTGGTGTAACCAGGAGAGATAAGAAGAGGAACTCGTGGATCCGAAAAATGACAAGAGTGGAAGACATCATGATCAGAGTTAAATCCCTGAAATGGCAATGTGCGGACATGCTGCCAAAAGGACAGACCATCGATGGACAGCCGAAATTTTAGATTTGATTCCAAGGGACAGGAAAAGACCCAGAAGAAGATCACATGGGAGATGGGTGGATGAAATTCGAAAGTATGCGGGAGTGACATGGAGGAGACTGGCATAAGACAGACCGTTGTGAAAGAGACCTTCGTCCAGCAGTGGATTGATAATGGTTGACAATGATGATGATGATGACTTCAATGAATATTTTTCTCTCCCTCGACGGTGGTCTGTTAGATGGTTTAATATTTGTTTCAATTTTATTTCGAATGAAATATAATCGATACGAACATTTTGGATATTTATTATTGTTTGAAAGGTCTCAGAAGAGAGAAATAAAAGTTTCAAAATTTAATTTTCGTTATTTTTAAAAAATCAGCAGTTTTATGGTAAGGAAAGTGATTTTTTCTCTAAGTTGGAGTTACTGATTTCAAAGAAAAAGAAAATATCATCCAATGTGACATGAGGTTATAGCGAATTAGGTAACAATATGAAGCTAAAACTCAATGGACCATTTTAAACATTTCCAGAGAGAATTTAAACAGCTATGAGTCAATTAAATTTTTATTTTTAAAGACTAGTAGAATTTGTGAAAATATAAAAATAACCTGAATTTTTAAAATTTCTTCTAGAAATGGTGAATAAATTTGAAATACGTGGAGATAATATAAATATACGATGTCATTGCTCTGTCCACGTTATTTTATAAACAACTCAGAGCAATTGAAAAATTTGTTCATTCGACCCCACTGGAACCGAATCAGGGGCGGATTGGCGGTCGCAAAAGGGCCCGGGAAAATTTTTGCGAATGGGCCCGTCCAGATGTAGTTCTGCGGTACTATTGTCTCACAACCGAAAATCACTTTTTTTTTTTTTAAGAAACAAAATAAAAAGTACAGTTACTTTGGAAACAATGGCAAGCATAGTAATGGGGGGAGGGGGTAAAAATACACCCGTCATCCTTAAATTGAAGTGGGTGTTGCGAAAAAAGTTTCATCGGCTCATGCCGAGATTTTACTGCAGAAAAATTGTACATTTTTTTCTGTTGTGGACAATCACAGTTAGAAATTTCACGATATTTAAACATCGTGGCGAACAGATTCTTCATTTAGTGATCATATATTCGTATGTGTTTCAATTACAAAACGGGCTTTTATGCTGCTGTTATGTATTGTAAAGACACCTTACTAAATAACGCAAACAAAACATTTCGCAACTTCATGTTGAAATGATATCTTCGTAAATGCCTTCATCTGCGGAATTTGTCAGTTATCACAAGGAGCTTAGCTGCGTAGGTAGAATACTTCGGGGGAAATCGATCGTAGGCCTATATGAACACTCCCGCAAATAATCGTACATATAAAAAAATAATATCAAGAACTTATTCCGAAATAACTTATAATCTTTTACAAGTTATTTCGAAATAAGTTCTTGATATTATTATCTTTCACTCTGAATTCTGTGTTGTCATAAGTATAGTGGATAGTACATCCTATAATGACCATTATCTAGCATTGTTCTGCAACTTTATCAAACATGGGCGAGTATTTTCACTACTTTAAGTAAAGTAGTGAAAACAATTTAGCTCTGTTCAGCTCCCACCCCAATGCTGTTAACGTACGTAGATTGTTGTGCCTCCCGATTTTTCCTGATGCCGGACCCCTCGAAACATTTCAGGATAAAATGAATGATCAAACAAACTATTGAAATAGATAGACATTCCCTTCGTTTGTTATTGGGGGTTTAACGACCACCGTGAGCAACTCCATGGGCTATAAGCAGTCGCCCGTCCCTAATTTAGGGTCACTGGTTCCAGGGAAGGGAGAGAACCAGCGCCGTAAGACAAACACAACATCCATGCCTCACCGGGATTCGAACCCGGACCCCCTTCGGACGAATGATCAGAGGCCATCGCTTAGACCACTGCGCCACCGGGGCGGCGGACATTCCCTTCCCCACTCCGCAGTTGAGAAAGACATCGGTTAATTGCACTGGGAGGAAGGAGTGGAAGTTTGGAAAAGGATATTTTTTTTAATGCCTAAACAGATTAATCATAGTTTCGGGTTCGTTCGGGCCCGGGCTCTATCTTGCAATATAAAATTCGGGTTCCGGCGGGCTAGGGCTGACATACTTCGGGCTCGGACTCTTAAAATTGAGCCCAAATTCAGCTCTTATGATGCACAGCACTGATTCCTCCTACATTGAACGGAAGTAAAATCAACTACCCCTCTCCCCATCCTTGGTCAATATATAGAACTAAAAACAATAATATATATATATATATATATATATATATATATATATATATATATATGTCAATATATAGAACTAAAACCGCCGCCCTTCCGCAATATATGGTACATACATTCTCGTTCCTCAGCTACTAAGTGAACCCAGAAGTTCGCAAACACACATGGCCCATCTAATGTAGTTGGGATTCTAGCAGTTGCCTGGTGAGGCTATTTTTTTCCCTAATTTAAAATAGAAGTGTTTTTTCCTCTGGTTGTTATAATTACATTACATGTATTTCGTTTATAAAAGAAAAGGTTTGTGGTTCCTCTGTGTGTTTAAAAGAACTGAACTGAAGAGATTTTTAAGAAAGTAAGAAAGAAAGGGACAAAATATACGGAAGGTGGGCCAGTCCCCCTTGGATGGAATCCCAGATCCCTTGATAACTACATTCGCTTTACGCTACGGTGCCAACAATTCGCCTCGCTATGCGTAATTTATCAGTCAGCACCTGACTACACAAACCCGTATTGATGGGCTCAGCAACTGTGTCGCCATTTGGTGGCATTCAACAGTTCATGCTATATAATTACAGTTGATAAATCCAAAGAGCGATAGAAATGGGGAATATATTTCAAATACGTGGACATAATGTAAATGGACGACGTCATCGCTCTGTCCACGTAATTTTATAAACAACGCATAGCAACTGGAAAATTGTCCATACGACATCAGCTGTAATGAAATAGCATGCATGCTCTGTTGAATGCCACCAGATGGCGACACATCAGTTGCTGTGCCCATCAATATGGATTTGTGTGGTCAGATGCTGACTGATAAACCACGCATAGTGCTGCGAAGTGTTGGTACCTTAGCGTATATGCGAAGGCACTCGGCTAAGGATCGAGAGATTTGGGATTCTATCCCAGCGGCGCCGGATGAACATTTTTTCAGTTGCTATGCGTTGTTTATAAAATAACGTGGACAGAGCGATGACATCTTCCATTTACATAACTTCTGTTATCTTCCGATCTTTCATAAAACATAAAGAAACAAGAAAGATGACAACGAATTTTCGGTTGCAATGAGCACGTCTTTTGAATCCTTTCTGAAGCGAATGAAAGTTATCAGTTATTCAAAGTCAATGGAACCCGTTAGGAAAACCATCAACAGTAATTCTTCAATCGATAAAATGTCCAGAAATATAAACAACTACTTCCACCAGCGGCTAAAAGCTATGTTACGAAGATTAACAAACGGCACGCAAAAAGTCTCTCATAGCACAAGGAATATCAGAGACAACAAAATTTTCAGATCGAACAGTTAAAAGAAGGAATACATATGTAGAAGGAAATATGATGTAACTCTACGCTTTCTAGCGGACAAAATTTGCATGATAGAAAAGGCGAAAAATATTCTTCATGAAAAAAGCTATGCTAAGAAAAAAACAATTTTACAAATACATCTCTTGGAAGCAGAGATAGTGGGAAGAACGTTTCGACATTTACCCCCTAGCGGAAAATCTGTGAACTGAAGTACACAAACACCCCCTAGTGACAGAACTGTGAACCGTAAAACACCTCATACACTAACCTAAGGTGTTCTACACGGTAAATGACTTCCGATGGTAAAAGAACTTTTCAAATCGCACATGTAGAAGCAGAGATATTGAGAAAAACAAATTAAATATTTGCGCCACCTAGTGGCAAATTTGTATATTATTTTGGCAAGAAAATACACACACGGAGTTTGCATAGTTAGTACTATCTGACCGAAAAAGAAGATTTTCAATCGGGTATTTAGTACTGCAGATATTGCTGTACACGGAAATTTGACATTACGGTCTCTGGTGGCAGACTTATGCGTTAAGAAAAATTTGAAATTACATGAAAAACCATTTCGCACCTGAAAGACGTCGCCCGTTGGAGACAATAAAAAAAGAAGCTTTCAAATCGGATTTTTAGAAGCAGAGATATCGACAAAAATAAGATGTACATCTACGCCCTGTCGGGGAAAAACTATGAATCATTTTAAGAAGAAAGTATTTACAAAAGGTTTTGCGAGATGAGAGGAATCAGTCCACGAAATATTTTTTTCAATCGAATTTTCAGAAGCTCGTATTTTGTTGCAAGTGCATCAGAAGCAGAAATAAACCCTTGCACCCCCTGGTGGCCAAATCACTCTTTACCAAAAAATCGAAATTATTTGCAAAACATTACCCATCGGAGCTGTATCTGATACAGGTAGAATGTTTGAAATTGGAGTTTTAGGAGCAGAGATATCTGACAAAACGCGATTTACCTTTACGCCCCTAGCGGAAAGTGTATGAATTACTTGGAAAATTTGAAATGTTTTAAATCAGACTCTGACGTAGTGGTCTAATTCCATTATTTCGTAAGCAGAGTCGTTAATACACTGAGAGCGGCAGGAATCAACACACCTAAAAATCCCCTTTTTGAATAAGGAGTTTCCTCTTTTTATACAGGGGCGTCTTTTTTCGAGAGAGAGTGCTCGCAAGGTGCGCATATGCCGTAGCAATTATTCTTTCTGAGTCGGAGGAAGGGGAACATTTCCTTTTAACGTATTCATACAAACTTCGCATATAGCTTTAATTCCATTTGTTCTACATTTCGATAATAGGTCTTTTAATACTTTTTTTGGACAAAGTTGAATCATGCGTAAAACTTGGACTTGTTGCTTTGACAACGTCATGATGAAAACTGAGAATCACGTGAATTTGCTTCTTCTCTTATTTCATCGTGGTTGATAAATTACTTGAATGTCTCCAGGAAGTATCTGGGCACGCAATTTTAATTCTTCCTTTGTCTCAGGTTTTAAATCGATCAATAAATAGCTATAAGGAGATCTTGAAACACTATTAGTTTGCTAGAGTACAACTGGGTCCCTAGATGGATGATTTGATTCATATCTTTTCGGGATTTAAACAGGAACATGTAATGCGCATTTAGGGAAATTTCACGCATTTCTTTGCCTTTATGAAAAATATTTTGAGTAATGAATATCACGGACACATTGAAATGATGACTCCCTCTAGTGAATAAGTGAGCTAATTTTTATCGCTTCCATATTCAGTCATGAGATCGTCAATGACAAACAGAGTTCTACCTTTCACATAGTCACGGAAATTGGAGGGAGACCTTCCACAAATGTCACGTTTTCTATTTCGTCATACAATGTTTGGTGAATCCCGTAGAACCATACCACGTGATCAGGAGGGGGAGAGGTGACTTCCCATTGATGCTGAAGTAAGCGTTTTACAAACTAAGTTTCCCACATCCCGTAGGGCCCGCTATCAGAGCTGTGAAAGGATGTTGTAGTCTGGGCACTTCCATGTTGCAATTGGGGTCATTAAAAAGAAACAAAACAATTTAAAGGCAATACGCATGAACTAGAGTTCAATACACTTTTATTTTAAATTCTAAATTTTTTACAATTCCAAATTTCTTTCGAACAAAATGAGAGGCACGCACATCGTTTGTTTCAGATTTCTATCGAACATTTCTTACAATGGAGTACAAGCTATTTTCGCGACATCTAGAATAGAGTTAGAAAATACAAAATTGACCACATACGGCCGTAAATGAGCTTTGAAGAGGTACATCGTTAAAATTCACAGTGTCAAACTTCGAAGCAAATCGTGCAAATAGGTCTTTGAAAATATTCTGGAGAATGTCAAAAGGAATCAAAAATTTCAATTGTTCTTGTGTTTGGCATGTACATAGCCAACCAGTGTTTCCCGGGATTTCCATGTCGATCCGTATTCACAATGAGACAGGACGGTAACTTGTGAATTCTCTTGGAAAGTTGATCGTAGGCAAACACTCCTATGAAGGAACGACACATCACGTGATCGTGCTATAGAGTCTTCGTTATTTGTACACTGTTTATTTCTTCAATTAGAAAGATCACAAAGAATGTTTCTGGACTTGGAAATTTCAATAATGTTCCGGAATTCGGCGTAGATTAGTACCGAAATGGTTTTTGACAAAGCTTTTCAAAATTGGATCTCCACTCTTAAATTTCCTTGATGGATCAGATTCATTTGTCCTCCATCACATAGATCGGGAATGATATCGAATGCGTAGAGAGTGTATCCCTTGGAAAATTCTTCTGGGTTGATGAAAATTCCTCTAACTTCTTGACCCAGTTTCTCGGTTCCTTGAAATAGGCTGTGGTAGGAACGAATCGTGTTTCCCTTTCCAAAATTGGGTTCTAATGGTTTATGAGGAACTGGCTGTCCGTCTACGTACACAGCGATAAAGTTGACATCGTAATGTTTGAATTCAAAGTGGTTTGATTTATATGTACCATTAAAAGCCTCGTTATCCACACACCCAATAACCAGTCTTTTGGGCTTTTGTCCGAGGAATACGTTGTCTTGCACGAAGGACATACTACCTTGAGAAACAGAATACACTTTGCATAAAACACGGTCAATGGGATTCTTGGCAGGAGATTTTTCTAAAGCTTTTGCATGACCGATAGGAACTCCTCGGTTGACTTTGACTTTTCTCACAAAAATTGATGCATGCCCGATGAAAACTCTGTAATTGGGGGACCCGGAGGAGGAAACAAGACAGAAATCCAGTTTGCTCCGATTCAGTTTGATTTTCACATCCACTACATTGAGCAGCAGTCTGTTTTGAAAAATCAAATCGCAATGCAATGTTCCAACCATATCCAGCGTCCTGTTCCCTTTTACTACGCTGCTGACCACCCAAAATGCAACACCAAGAAGGACACGAGATAGCAAAGCTAGATTTACTGGACATGTAACAACAGATACAAAGATGAAACGATTGAGCTTACAGGCCCGTGCGACTTGCGGAACACACGGACATTAATAGTTCGTGTGGCCCTTATGGCTGGCAATAACGGCCGCTACACGCTGTGGCATCGAACGAAAGAGGCTTTGGACGTAGGCTTGGGGTATGTTGGTCCAGGCTGCTTCCACACGTTGCCACAGTTCATCAGGCGTAGCCGCGGGTGGTGCTTGCCGGGCCACTCGGTTGCCAATCAGCGACCACACGTGTTCAATGTACGACATATAAGGGAGAACAGGCGGGCCACGGCAGCAGTAACACCTGGTAGGCCGTGAAGAATTGTTGCACGATGCGTGTCACGTGCGAACGCACATTGTCCTGTTGAAACGTGGCCGCTGGAAGGTCCTGCCGGTAAAAGGCTCCAAAACGTCGGAGATGTAGCGGTGGCTGTTGAGTGTACCGGCGATGCGTCCCAGAGGGGTCCCAAACCATAGTGCCAGGCGACGGACCGGTATGGTGATGCATAATGCAGGCGTCATACAATATCTGGCCGCGGTACCGTCACACGCGGATCCGACCATCGTGGTGTTGCAGGCAGAAACGGGATTCGTCAGAGAGGAAAATGTCGTATCTTTCCGTAGTCCAGGTGCGGCGTTTAACGGCCCACTGCCGCCGCACTCGCCGATGGTGTAACGTCAATGGTAATCGGAGCAATGGGCGCCGTGCGACAAGTCCTCGCTCCTGCAGACGACGTCGAACGGTACGTGCTGACATAGGTTGTTGCGCAATACACCTAATTCCTGCGCTAACGTTCGTGATGTGGCGGTGCGAGCCGACAATGCCCGCTGCACAACATGCCAGACCTCTCGTTCGGTGGTGTGCCATGGCTGCGGCAATCGCTCATGTCGGTCCGTCCGTCCCTCCTGCACCCACCGAATCCATACTCGCCTCACTGTTGCTGGACGTCGTCACACACGGGCACCGATGTCTTGGTACGATAAACCGCTGTCCTGATAAGCCACTATTCGTCCTATGTCGAACTCCGAAACGTGCTGGAATGACTGCCGTATTCTGCAACGAGGCATTAGAAAGCATACTTCCACTACTTACACCCCGCCTTCTGTGCACCCTACTTATAGTGCTTCTCGGTGGCGTGCCGGGCGCACATAATTTTCATATGCCCTGCAGTGCTAATCGTTTGCATGTCCTCTCGCGGGCGATGCATGCTATGAATTTCAGGCCAATCGGTTGCTTCCTTCTTGGTGTTGCAGCAGTGTAGTTTGTAACGTTGATTTAATGGATGGCCAGCAGTGTAGTTGTAACGTTGATGTAATCCCTTGTTCGCTGTAGCAATCGTGGGATTAATTTCATGTAAATGTCCGGTTGTATCCTTGTAAAAATCTTCACATGCTAAATAGGTTTTCTTTGCTTCTTCTCCATAATTCAGTAAAGTTTCAATATAAGCACTGTAGGAATACGTGTTGATTGATG
Organism: Macrothele yani; assembly: GCA_039090855.1. NCBI lineage: Eukaryota > Metazoa > Arthropoda > Arachnida > Araneae > Macrothelidae > Macrothele > Macrothele yani. The sequence goes on from CM077030.1 coordinate 124,959,814, forward strand.
AGAAAATCACTCTTTCGTTTGAACTGATGTAGACTTGAAAAAACAGAAAATAAAGAAAGCATTTAATGGAACCCACGGGCTCTTCGTCTGACAGAACAGAATTTTCAGCGTGCACAATTTTGATTTTCACGTAGAGTTGGCTAGGAAGATATGTCCATGTATTCTTCTGCACTTCCAGAAATACTAAATTCCAGGGGTCCTCCATCTCGAATGTTGGCCAAAGGGTGATATTCGATCCATTGTCCTTTTTCTATGCTTGTTTGAGTAGGTGGTAAAGCAAATAAATCCAGTTCGAACTTGAGACATACGGGAGAACGACTGTGAATCAGAGCCATGGTTTTACGGATCAAAAATATCGCGTGCTGTCCTCTTGGATTTCTTTGAACGAACGATGCATGTCTTCGTTTTTCTCTTCCTTTAACGCCTCCTCCCAGCTTCTTCTTTACTTTGTTGGTTGCTTTTTCGGTGAGTATTTGTCCTGCTTCTTTAGCTCGTTGTTTGGCCGCCGTTTTCACATCTTTTCCTTGAATAACCTCAGTGGCGAGATCCATCCCTGTTTGCAAGACTTGTTTTCCAAGAGTTTTTGTCCCTTGTTTAAATAAAGGCACTGCCGCTCTGAATAACGAAAGAAAAAGTCCTCCAAGTCCATACCCTTTTTGTAGTGGCACTCCTTGATAGTAAACTATTCCTCCTCCAGTTTAACTGATGTAATAATCCTCAAAAGATTTCGTACAGCAGCGGTATGGTTCGTACATGATTAGAGATGCTTGAGACGAAAATGAAGTTTCACGATCGCTGTCCCACGTTTAAATGGCACTAATTGGCCTATGCGATTTCTTATAACGATTTCGATGGTTTAGAAATTTTTTCTTACAAGAGGCAAATAATGAGGTCGATCGAACAAGGCGCTGATCATCTCTCTATCCACACCACTCACTTTAACGATGCGCAGGAGAGGAGCAATCATGTCTCCCATCGGTTGCGGTTCCACAATATCGCTGTACCCATACAACAGAGAAAACCGACCGTTTAGATCTGCGATAAATTCACCATTTACCGAGAGAGCTCCACTCATAGCCGAAAGTTGCATGGATTGGTATCCTGAGATTTCTGCAATCCCTGGGGCGAAACTAAGTGAGTTCATTTAAGAAGATTTTTTTATTGGAGGTTTAACGACCACCGTGAGCAACTCAATGGGCTATAAGCAGTCGCCCGTCCCTAATTTAGGTTCACTGGTTCCAAGGGAGGGAGAGAGCCAGTGCCGTAAGACAAACACAACATCCATGCCTGACCGGGATTCGAACCCGGACCCCTATCGGACGAATGATCAGAGGCCATCGCTTAGACCAATACGCCACCGGGGCGGCAAAAACTCATTTTCACGAATGACGCTTCACCGAAAAAAAACCATGTGGCTTTTATAGCGATGTGAGGTCTTCCGCAGAGATCCATGCGTTGAATTTATCGGGGTAGCCTTTGAACTTGACAAATTATTCCTTTTTTCCTATTCTTTTGCGTTTACTTAGAACACGTTCCACAGGAAATGTCTCGAAAAATGTCATTTTTTGAAGCTCTTCGGCATAAAATGTTCCTTCCAGCTCTTCCTTCAATAAATGTTTTACTTTGTACACGGGAGGGGCGCTTGGAATGAGGTCGCTCACAACAAACATTTCTTCTGTCTAATTTGATTCGTATCCCTTTTCAAACGTTAATTTGATTTTACTAATCCTCACGTGATCACCGACTTGAAATGCAGAGGAAAGCTTTTCTCTCTTGAGGTCGCTATGCAGCTTGTGAAACACTTGCTTTTCATTGCTTTCATTCACATCCACAGGTTTCATTTTTATACTCCGATGGGAGGAATGATTGTATCCGTGGACAAAATCATCAAGCACATCTATGAATCTGAATGTGTTTTGACTTATAAAGTAGCGCCACATTCTAGTTTTGAGCGTACGATTGAATCTTTCCACAGCACTTGCTTTCGTTTCATTATTCGTCGTAAAGAAATGCACTTCTTGTTGTTTTAAAAACTTTTGAAACTTTTCGTTCTTAAATTCCGTTTCTTTATCTGTCTGCAGTTTTAATGGTTTTCTATGTTCAAAAATCTTGAAAAAGGCTTGGACAATGTGGGACTTCGACTTTTGTTTAAGGGAAATCACCCACGCATATTTGGATAATATATCGATACACGTGAGTAAGTAGCGAAATCCATCGTTATGACGGCTCAAACTGGGGAGGTCAACAGTCTGCTTGAAACTCTTGGTCTATTTTATTCACCAACATTCTATTTCTCGTTAAACGACGTCTCACCAATTTGTGAAGATTGTTCGTTTTCTCCCCTTCAGCTATTTTTCGACGCCTTTTTTCTTGACGCTTTCTTTCTTGACAGCACGGAATGTTTACCAGGACACATGCGTCTGGTGAAACCACCGAAACTTCCTTTTCTTGGGGCTGTCAGGTATGCTTGTTTCATTACATCCTCCATTGCAAAAATTCATTGAGAGATGCTCGACTGTGACAGAAAAATTCATGTAGACACCATCCCTTACATAACTCAAATGACGTCAACTTATCCTTCCATTAGCGGAAACAGTCAAAATAGAAAAAACTATTCCCCATATGAATCAGCTGCTATCAATGGTCTGGTGGCCTTGTGGTTAGAGTGCTCGCTTTGAAACCAAATCATAGCACGTTCGAATCCTGCTGAGATTATCAGAGCATTTTTATTCACTTTGAATTGAAATTTCCCCAGCGTTGTGTCATCACATCGCAAAATTTCACCATGGGGAAAAATAAAATTTCCTGATCGAGAAAAATAAAAGGCGGACAAAAGAGGGCGTCGTTCGAGAAAATCATGTGGCGTGAGATCATCACACATGACGACTAGCACTTGGTGAAAATAAAATGGCGGACAAAAGATAGCGGTGAGACATGTGGGAGGAAATAATAACACGTGGCGTGCAAATCATCCACGTGGAGAAAATAAAATGGTGGGAGTTGACGTCATAATTGATCACATCTCTCCGTGAGGCAGCACGTGGACAACCGAAAGGAGCACGTGGACAGCTGGAGCGGCTTCCTTTGTCGAGGGGAGCACATGGACAGCTGGAGACGGTTGTGAGCAGCAGTGGGAAGCTTTTCTTTGTCATGGAACTCTCCTTTTTCCTCTACTGATATTATCTTGGTGTTCTGTTTGCTGATTTTAAATACAATGCTTAATAATTTTTTTCCTGTATTATCAACAGCATTGCTTATTTTACATTTAGAGATGCTAATTCCATGATTTTCACAGCGTTTGTTAATTACAGAATACGAATATTTCTCTTCATAAAGTGAAAAAACATAACCTATCCACGGGCTGTTTACGTGCGCCATTTTCTAAGCAGACGATATTTAACTGCAGCAATGTTTTTTACGTGATCATATAACACGCTGTTTCCAGTTTCAATTCTGTTAACTTCTTTCATTTTCTGTGACCTCTTATTAAAGACGTTCTAAATATGTATGAACATCCTCTGTAATTACCACCAAATATTGTGACCATTGCTTTGGTATTACAGGAATTATGGAGAGTTGGATGTGTTCGCCTACTTCCCGAACGACCAAATGTTTTCATTAACATGAAACTTCTTTGAAAAGAAGAATTGTTGTTTTCACAAGAAGTAAAACAGTGAGAGTCCTAAAATAACACACTGTATGTATTTGTTGCCGTGTGAGCTTAAAATCACATACATTCTGAATTGTATGTTTAAAAGCTGTTTCGATGGTTCTTTTTTTTTTGGTGTTTTTTAGTTTAGGAGTCTAACGACCAGCACGAGCCACTCTTAGGGCTCTTTGCGGTGTCCCGTTCCTAATATTGGGCCATTGGTTCCAGGGAAGTGATCGAGCCAGCGGTAAATATATGTAGCGTATACTCTAATGTAACTTTCCTTTTTAGATACTGTCTCTATGTAAATTTGGTTCATTCTCATTTAAGCATTTTCTCGTTTACATTTTATTTCTTGCCCGAATGGTTTTGGCAACGAGTATTGAGGTCAGAAGTAGTGTGATTTAGGTATAAAACTGAGATAGTCAGAGCTAATGTGTCGTAAGCAGAAACTAAGAACCAGCATTGAAGTTAGAGGTAGTGTGACGTAGGTAAAAAACTGAGGTAGTCAGAGGCATGTGACGTAGGCAGAATTTAAGAACGAATATTGATGTCAGAGGTGGTGTGACGTAGGTAAAAACTGAGATAGTCAGAGGTTGTGTGACGTAGTTAGAAACTAAGAACGACTATTGAGGACAGAAGTACTGTGCCGTAGGTAAAAATTCAAGATAGTCAGATGTAGTGTGACGTAAGCAGAAACTAAGAACGTATTGAAGTCAGAGGTAGGTTGCCGTAGGTAAGAAACTAAGAATATGCATGAGATCAGAGTTGGTGGGACGTAGGTACAAACTAAGAACGAGTACTGAAGTCAGAGGTAGTGTGACGCAGGTAAAAAACTAAAATTGTTAGAGGTAGTGTGACGTAGGAAGAAACTAAGAAGGAGTATTCAGATCAGAGGCAGTCTGACGTAGACAGAAACTAAGAACGAATATTGAGGTCAGAGGTAGTGTGACCTAGGTGAAAAACTAATATTGTCAGAGGTAGTGTGACCTAGGTGAAAAACTAATATTGTCAGAGGTAGTGTGACGTAAGTAGAAACTAAGAGCCAGTATGGAAGTCAAAGGTAGTGTGACGTAGGTAAAAAATTATTGAGGTGAGAGGTAATGTGACGTAGGTAAAAAAACTAAGATACTCAGAGGTATGTGAAGCAGGTAGAAACTAAGAAGGAATATTGAGATCAGAGGTAGTGTGACATAGGTGAAAAACTTAGATAGTCTGAGGTAGTGTGACGTAGGTAAAAACTATTGAGGTAATGTGACGTAGGTAAAAACTATTGAGGTAATGTGACGTAGGTAAACAAACTAAGATACTCAGAGGTAGTGTGAAGCAGGTAGAAACTAAGAAGGAATATTGAGATCAGAGGTAATATGACGTAAGTAAAAACTAAGAACTAGTATGTGGTTTCAGGCAGTATGACGTATGAAAAAAATTAATATAGTGAGATGTAGTGTGACGTAGGTAAAAAATTAAGATAGTCAAAGTCGTGTGACGTAGGTACAAGTTAAGGACGAGTATTCGAGTCAGAAGTAGTATGACGTAGGTAAAAAAACTAAGGTAGCCTGAAGGAGTGTGACGTAGTTAGAAACTAAGAACGAGTATTGAGGTCAGAAGTAGTGTGACGTAGGTAAAAAACTATCAATCAGTGGTAGTGTGATGTAGGTAGAACCTATAAGAACGAGTATTGACATTAGAGGTAGTGTGATGCGGGTGGAAACTAAGAACAAACATTGAGGTCTGAGGTAGTGTGCCGTTGATAAAAAACTTAGTCAGAGGTAGTGTGACGTAAGTAAAAATTAAGAACGAGCATTGAAGTCAGAGGAAGTGTGACGTAAGTAAAAATTAAGAATGAGTATTGAAGTCAGAGGTAGTGTAACGTAGGTAAGAAACAATTGAGGTGAGTGGTTGTGTGAGGTAACCAGAAACTGAGAACGAATATTGACGTCAGAGGTGGTGTTACGTAGGTACAAAAATTAAAATAGTCAGAGGTAGTGTGACGTAGATATAAACTTAGAACGAGTATTTAGATCAGAGGTAGTGTGACGTACGCATAAACTAAGAACGAGCATTGAGGTCAGAGGTTGTGTTACGTGGGTAGCAAACTAAGACTGTCAGAGGTAATGACGTAGGTATAAACTAAGAAAGACTGTTCAAATCAGAGGTAGTCTGACGTAGGTAGAAACTAAGAACAAGTATTTACGTCAGAGGTAGTGTGACATAGGTGAAAAACTAAGATAGTCAGAGGTATGTGACGTAAGTAGAAACTAAGAGCCAATATTGAAGTCAGAGGTTGTGTGACTTAGGTAGGCAACTATTAAGGTGAGAGGTAGTGTGACGTAGGTAAAAAGTAAAATAGTTAAGGTAGTGTTACGTAGGTAAATAACTAAGATAATCAGAGGTAGTGTGACGTAGGTAAAAAAGTAAAATAGTTAAGGTAGTGTTACGTAGGTAAATAACTAAGATAATCAGAGGTAGTGTTACGTAGGTAGAAACTAAAACGGAAATTGAGATCAGAGTTAATGTGACGTAAGTAAAAACTAAGAATTAGTATTGAGGTCGGAGGTAGTGTGACGTAGGTAAGAAGCTAAGATAGTGAGATGTAGTGTGACGTAGTTGAAAAATTAAGATAGTCAGAGGTAGTGTGACGTAGGTAGAATCTAAGGGCGAGTATTCAAGTCAGAAGTAGTGTGACGTAGGTAAAAATAAACTAAGGTAGCCTGAAGGAGTGTGACGTAGGTAGAAACTAAGAATGAGAATTGAGATAAGAGTTAGTGTGACGTAGGTAGAAACTAAGAACGAGAATTGAGGTTTGAGGTAGTGTGACGTTGGTAAAGAACTTAGTCAGAGGTGGTGTGACGCTAGTAGAAATTAAAAACGAGTATTGAACTCAGAGGTAGGTTAACGTAGGTAAGAAACTATTGAGGTGAGTGGTTGTGTGAGGTAGCCAGAAACTAAGTACGAATATTGACGTCAGTATGTAGGTACAAAAACTGAAATAGTCAGAGGTAGTGTGACGTAGGTATAAACTTAGAACGAGTATTTAGATCAGAGGTAGTGTAACGTAGGTATAAACTAAGAAAGACTGTTCAAATCAGAGGTAATCTGACGTAGGTAGAAGCTAAGAACGAGTATTTAGGTCAGAGGTATGTGACATAGGTAAAAAACTAAGATAGTCAGAGGTATGTGACGTAAGTAGAAACTAAGAGCCAATATTGAAGTCAGAGGTTGTGGGTTGTGTGACGTAGGTAAGTAACTATTGAGGTGAGAGGGAATGTGACGTAGGTAAAAAAGTGGGGTAGTCAAGGTAGTGTTACGTAGATAAAAAACTAAGATAATCAGAGGAAGTGTTACGTAGGTAGAAACTAAGAAGGAAATTAAGGTCACAGTTAATGTGACGTAAGTAAAAACTCTCGCATACTTTCGAATTTGATCCACACATCTCCCATGTGGTCTTCTTCTGGGTCTTTTCCTGTCCCTCGGAATCCAGTCTAAAATTTCAGCTATCCATCGATGGTCTGTCCTTCTGGCAATATGTCCAGTCCATTGCCATTTCAGGGATTTAACTCTGATCATGGTGTCTTCCACTCTTTTCATTTTTCGGATCCACGAGTTCCTTTTCTTATCTCTCCTGGTTACAATAAGCATACACCTCTCCATGCTACTTTGAATTGTCTGCAGCCTTTGTATGTCTCTTTTAGTTAAGGTCCACGTCTCTGCACCATACGTAAGCACTGGAAGGATGCATTGATCAAACACTTTTCTTTTAAGACATAATGGCATATTGCTGTTGAAAATTATGCCGTTTCTTTCAAAAACTCTCCAGGCAAATTTTATACGCCGATTAATTTCTTCATCAATGTGTCCCTCATTTGATATCTGCTGTCCAAGATAAACATACGTATCTGTTATTTCCAACTTTTCTCCATCAATCGATAAATCTTAGTTTCTTGTAAAAGCATTGAACATCACTTTTGTCTTCTGAAAGTTCTTTTTTAATCCCACTTCTTTATTCTTGCCAGCAAGTTCCTGGATCATACTCTGCAGCTCTGATGGGGTAGTTGCAAAAATGACTACGTCATCAGCAAAACGAAGGTGGGTTAGATAATCTCCATTAATCTTTATCCCTTTGTTTTCCCAGTTCAGTGATTGAAAGACATTTTCCAATGTGGCATTAAAGAACTTCGGAGATATGGTGTCACCTTGTCTCACTCCCTTTCCGATTTTTATGTCTGTTGTATTTTCAAACAGGCGAATCTTTGCGCTTGCATTTTCATAGATGTTATTAATAATATTAATGTATGCATCTTCAATACCGCAGGATTTCAGAGCCATTGCAACTGCTGATGATTTCACCGAATCAAAGGCTTTTTCATAACCGAAAGTATGCGGGAGTGACATGGAGGAGACTGGTACAAGACAGACCGTTGTGGAGGAAACTTGGGGAGACCTTCGTCCAGCAGTGGATTGATAATGGTTGACAATGATGATTATGATGATGAAGTAAAAACTAAGAAGTAGTGTTGAGGTTGGACTTAGTGTGACGTAGGTAAAAGCTAATTGTGAGTATTCAAGTCAGAAGTAGCGTGACGTACGTAAAAAAACTAAAGTAGTCTGAAGTGTGACGTAGGTAGAAACTAAAAATGAGTATTGAGGTCAGAAGTAGTGTGACGTAGGTAGAAACTAAAAATGAGTATTGAGGTCAGAAGTAGTGTGACGTAGGTAAAAAACTATCAGTCTGAGGTAGTGTGATGTAGGTTGAAACTAAGAACGCGTATTGACATTAGAGGTAATGTGACGCAGGTAGAAACTAAGAAGGAGTATGCCGCTCCGGTGGCGCAGTGGTCTAAGGCGCTGGCCTCTGATCATTCGTCCGTAAGGGGTCCGGGTTCGAATCCCGGTCAGGCATGGATGTTGTGTTTGTCTTACGGCACTGGCTCTCTTCCTTCCCTGGAACCAGTGACCCTAAATTAGGGACGGGCGACTGCTTATAGCCCATTGAGTTGCTCACGGTGGTCGTTAAACCTCCAACCAAAAAAAAAAAAAAAAAAAAAGGAGTATTGAGGTCTGATTTTGTGTGACGTAGGTAAAAACCAAGACAGTCAGAGGTAGTGTGCCGTAAGTAGAAATTAAGAACGAGTATTGAAGTTAGAGGTAGTGTGACTTAGGTAAAGAACTATTGAGGTCAGAAGTAGTGTGACGTAGGTTACAACTAAGATCGTCAGAGGTGATGTGACGTAGGAAAAAAATTAAGATCTTCTGAAGTAGCTTGACGTAGGGGAAAATTAAGGACGAGTATTGAAGTCAGAAGTAGGGTGACGTAGGTAAAAAACTAAGATAGTCAGAGATGGTCTGACGTAGGCAGAAACTAAGAACGAGTGTTGAGCTCAGAGGTAGTGTGACGTAGGTTGAAACTAAGAACGAGTAGACGCCAGAGCTAGTGTGACGTAGATAAAAACTAAGATAGTCAGAGGTAGTGTGACGTAAGTAGAAATTAAGAACGAGTATTGAAGTTAGAGGTAGTGTGACTTAGTTAAAGAACTATTGAGGTCAGAAGTAGTGTGACGTAGGTTACAACTAAGATCGTCAGAGGTGATGTGACGTAGGTAAAAAACTAAGATCGTCTGAAGTAGCGTGACGTAGGGGAAAATTAAGGACGAGTATTGAAGTCAGAAGTAGGCTGACGTAGGTAAAAAACTAAGATAGTCAGAGGTGGTCTGACGTAGGCAGAAACTAAGAACTAGTGTTGAGCTCAGAAGTAGTGTGACGTAGGTAAGGAACTAAAATAATATTTGTGTGACGTAGTAGAAACTAAGAACAAATATTGACGTCAGAGGTGATGTTACTTAAGTAAAAAAACTAAGATAGTCAGAGGTAGTGTGACGTAGGTAAAAATTAAGAACGGGTATTGAGATCAGAGGTAGTGTGACGTAGGTTGAAACTAAGAACGAGTAGAGGCCAGAGCTAGTGTGACGTAGATAAAAACTAAGATAGTCAGAGGTAGTGTGACGTAAGTAGAAACTAAGGACGAGTTTTGTTTTGAAATGAGAGGTAGTGTGACGTAGGTAGGAAACTATTGAGGTCGGAGGTAGTGTGACGTAGGTAAAAATTCTAATGTGGTATGAAGCAGTGTGACGTAGGTAGGAAACTATTGAGGTCGGAGGTAGTGTGACGTAGGTAAAAATTCTAATGTGGTATGAAGCAGTGTGACGTAGGTAGAAACTAAGTACGAGTATTGAAGTCAGAGTAAAATACTAATGTGGTATGACGCAGATAAAAAACTAAGATAGTCAGATTTGGTGCGAAGTAGGTAAAAACTAAGAACGCGTGTTGAGATCAGAAGTAGTGTGACAGGTGGGAAGCTAAGATAGAGCTAGTGTGATGTACGTAGTAACAAAGAGCGAATATTGAGATCAGAATTAGTGGGACGTAGGCAGAAACTAAGAGCGTGTATTGAGGTCAGAGGTAGTGTAACGTAAGAACGAAACTATTGGGGTCAGAGGTAGTGTCATTTCATACGAAGAGTTTTATTTTGTGGTTGTGCTTGCCGTTGAGAAGTTCTGCAAATGGCGATATCTGCCAGCCATGTTACACGTGACCATCGAAAGGATGTTGATCAACGTGGAGCGAGATCTACTGATAATAAGTCATCGTTAAGTGCGCCGAGTGTTTCTCCGGTGACCTGTGAGAGGGTTGCCATGATGATTGACCCGAGTTTCTCAAGAGATAAGAATCCAACAGGTCAAACCAGTTCTGGAAATCAACAGAGCGTGTCTTCGTGCGTTGCTGCTGAAGGAGTTTCTTCTGCGATAGGAATGCAGAAGAGTGTTTCTATAGAGACGGAAACTTGCAGTTGGGCGTCCGTGGTTGATAAGGAGAATTCTGCTAATACAAGTGATCAGCGTTGTACGTCAGAGATTGAGTGCCAGGGCAATCCCTTTCGTCTCACTTTCGAAAGGGATTCCAAGGTATGTCAAGATTTTCATGATCTTTCTGAGAAAACTATTATTTTCCATGCGTTACCACAGACCTCGTTACCGGTATATTTGAAAGCTTTGGAAGAACGAGTGCCGAGAGAGGCAATTAAAGGAATCGGTCGTAGTAAACGTGGTATATCAGTGTTGTTTATAAATAGTGCAGATTGTAAACTTGTGTTAAAGCAAGGGATTTCTATAAATAATCAAATTTTGTATCCTGCTTATGCAAGTGAACGACCGATCACGGTAACTTTGTCTCCGGTGCCACTTGAGGTACCGGATTCTGCGTTGATAGTTCTTCTTTCTCAGTTTAGCCGGGTGGTGGGTCCAGTTCATAGAGTTATAGAAGCCCCGCAATCTTCAAATTATTGTCATGTTGGTGGGTTGAAGCGGACCCTCCGGGTTATCTTCCCGAATGAATCAGCTCTTCAAACTTGTCCTAAAGAGGTTGAAATTGTACTGGATTCTCATGGGTTCATGTTTAATATTTATACAGGAATTTTTTGTTATGCTTGCAATGAAAGAGGGCACATTCGTGCTAAATGCACGTATGTACATAGACCTCCCTTGAGGAACAGTCTTTCTGATTCCCATGAGGAAAGAATTGTTGTACCTGAAGATAGATTGGATTTAGAACATGGTATAACACATGTTGCTGACTTGGTTCCTACCGTGGCTGAGACTTGTGAAACCCGAGTGGTGGATCCAGTCGAGCCGAGAGAGAAGACATTGATTGAAATGCCGACTTCTTTGGATTCTGGGATTCAGACAACAGCAAATATTGGTACTTTGGGCATTGCTAACTTACAGAAATGTTCAGTAGCATTACAGAATCTCGCAGAAAACTCATGTACAGCTTCGATATTTAAACGACCCAGCACTGATTCAAGTGGTGATCCCTTAAAACGGAGCAAAGCTAGAGACTATCTTCAACCGGAATTTATCCCTCGTGTAGATCTTTCTTTTCTCCTGGATCCTGATTTTGCCGAAGATAGAGATAAGCCATCACGGTATCGTCTTGTCATGGAACTTATTGCATCTTGTCCAGATTATGACGAAACTTTGGATCTTTTCGAATTGAAAATTTTTTTTGTGCCTAATAAAAAGATATGTCCACTCACTCCGGAGTTTTACGAGTTAAATATGTATAAGTTAAATGCTATTGTACATCGTTTGGATGCCGTGTTGAATTGGATAATTACGAAAAATCCTGTTCCTGAACTTTTAGACACTTATTACGAAACATACTATAAACGTATAGAGGATGTTAAAGCTTACATAAAGAAACATAATGTGGTTGACGATGGTGTCTTTGTTGTGTAGAGATGTTTCAGATGTATTCCTTGATGTTGGTTTCCTTTTTTCTTGCAGTGTTTTTTTGAAATGTTCTTGGACTTTAATAGATATGGATTTCTGCTTACTTATGTTTTAAATTAGCGTTGTTAATTAATGATTCAGTTTTTCGGGTAGCTTTGTTAGTAAGATAATGTAATGTTGTTGTGTTTTACGGCACTGGCTGTCTCTCTTCCCTGGAGCCAGTGGCAATAAATTAGGGATGGACGACTGCTTATAGCCCATTGAGTTGCTCACGGTGGTCGTTAAACCTCCAATCAATCAATCAATCAATCAGAGGTAGTGTGACGTGGATAAAATAACTAAGATAGTCAGGGCTAGTGTGACATAGGTAGAAACTAAGAACAAGTATTGAATCAGAGGTAGTATGACGTAGGTAAGATATTAAGAAAAGAGCGATGTTTTGCGATGTTTTTAGTGAGAGCTGTCTTATTTAAGCTGGCTCTCGTTGAGCTGCCTTCCGTTGATCTGATATGCATTTGGTTGGCTTGTGTTAGGATATACACTACTTATTTTGAAAATTGCAACAAAATGAAGGAACATTCGAATGGAATTTATGCCACACACTACTGATATGACTGTACATAAGTGACTTAACTTTCAGAACAATACAACGATATTTACCTGCAAAAAGCAATATCTTGTGAAGCCTCCGCGAGCTGCAATAAGAGCTTCTAGACGGCGTGCCATTGAATCGAAAAGGAGTTAGATGGTACCCTGGGCAATTGCTTGCCAAACGGCATGTGTGCGAGTCCACAGATGATTGGTACAGACCGCTGGAGGACTTTGATTGGCCAGTTGCCGAGCGACGATATCCCTGACATGTTCAATAAGCGACATGTCTGGGGAACGTGCCGGCAAGGGAAGAAGCGGTATCTGCTCTGCTGTGTTGCGAAGAGGGCTTGAACATTCATGGGAACATGTGGTCGGGCATTGTCCTGTTGGAATATAGTGTCAGGAGTGCTGTGAAAGAAGGGTATGACTTCTGCCTGTACAACTTCCCTGATGTAGTGGCAGCAGGTGAGATTGCCCTCAAATCGTAGCAGCTGAGATCGCGAATGGTACCCAATGGCACCCCACACCATCATACTAGGCCTTCGGCCTGTGAGACGCTCGCCAATGCATGCTGAAAGAAAGCGTGCACGACAATGCCGTCTAATGCCTATGCGGCCATCATGGTAGTCCAAATTGAACCGGGACTCGTCCGAAAACACATGTTGCTAATCAGCACGCCATTGTCTGTATTGAAAACCTTATTCTATCCGTTAGCGCCCATGGTTCAGGGTCAAAGGAGTCCACCGCATAGGAATGCGTGCAACCAGTCCTCTGTGCAGCAGACGGCGCCGAAATGTGGAGGCAGACAATGCCACACCTGTTGCAGTGCGCCACTGTTGTGCTAACACTTGCAAAGATCAGGAACGGTTCGTCACTATCATGCGGACGAGGTGTCGGTCATCCCGCGGTGTCGTCACCTTTCTTGTTCCATTGCCGGATTGTCGATGCAGCTGGTTCTTCTCGGTCCACTGCCGCCACATGCGCATCACTGTCGTGACGTCATGTCTCGTCCGAGCAGCAACGCCGCGGTACGAAAATGCACCTTTAAGCAAACCAATCATTCATCCTCGTTCAAACTCTGTCGTATGGTGATATTGCACCCTTTGTCGTCGCCGAGGCATTAGTGAAATAGCGAGATCCTTTAACAGCTCGCTGTCGGCGATGCACTACTGGTGTGTATCCTAAACAGCCCTCTCTTCATACCCCTCACTCGACAGTTCAGAGGGTGCTGCCGGCCCAGACATGCGCAATGGCTCTGTACTTCTAATCATTTATTTGCATGTCCTACCCTGCTCTGCATATAATGTAAGTTTCACGTGATTACCATCATTCCTTCATGGTGTTGCAATTTTCACAAACAGTAGTTTATTTCATTTAAGTAGTTTCGTTAAGCCAGTTCTGTATTTACTAACTCATGTTAAATTAAAATTCAAGTTTTTGCTAATATTGTTATGCGATAGTTAATGTTATATGCTCAACATCTGAGGTTTTTCTAGATTGATTCTTAACCTTAATATCCTTAATTAAGCATTAAAATTGTATTTTAAGATAACATCAGGAGTTCTATTTATGAGTTTTTAAACTTTTTATTGGAGTCAGCCACTTAGACAATTATTTCAGTAGCAGAATTATTGAAGGGTGCTACAATATTGTGGAAGTGATATTCGTTATCAAACATGATATGAATATTATAGTGTATAACAAACTGTTATTTGTTCTGGTACTGAAGTATTTGTCTAAGTTATTGCTGATTGGCTGACTCGAATAAAGAGTTAAAAATTCAAAGTAGAACTACTGACGCTTTCTTAAAGTACAATTTTAATGCTTAATTAAGGATATAAAAGTTAAGTAATCCCGAGTTCTTACCAATGCTAACCAGCTACGATATTTAAAAGCAAGCTTTACGTAAGTTGTCATATTAACGTAAGGCGACATATACAGAGTTGAGTCACATTATTGTGACCACCTCCTACTCTTGCCGCGGGTGGCCTAGTGGAGAACGTTCGTGACTGCCACGGAAAGGATCTCAGGTTCGATCCCAGGCAGGTACGAACGCTCGATCCACTAAATATCCGCAGTGCGTCGGATGGGCACGTTAAGGCGTCGTGCCCCGGGTACTGGCTTTAAGGGTGTCTTCATCCCCCTTTCTACTTCGCTTCCGGGTCACTTTCCTATCGGGCACTCTAGCCCAAATCTCCTAGTTTCCTATTTCTAAGGGTTGTTTAATACGTGGGGACAGACACTCCCTTCCTTAAATCCTCTACATATGATCATTTGATCTGAAAACATATCACTCGTTGCTGTCATGGATAATAGGAGCGGTTTGTCAGATTTACAAAAAGGGATGATTATCGGCTATCGAGCCAAGGGTTGCAGTATTTCTAAAACAGCGCAATTTGTGAACTGTTCACGTGCTGCTGTGTTTAAAGTGTATCCTGATTGGAGAAATGGCACCACTGCGAATAAGCGACATGGAAACTGCGAAGCACCACGTGCCATTGATGTGATAGGTGAACGTCGGCTTCAAAGGTACATGAGGGCGGATCAACACGCTACAGTGGAGCAACTCACTGGCCGAATGAACCAGAGAGCTACCGGAAGTGTGTCTAAAATGACAGTTCAGCGAACCCTGCTGAGTATGGGGCTTCGATGCAGACGGATGGTCACTGCACCTATGCTAATGAAGGTGGATCGGCAGAAAATGCTTACATCTGCAAGGCAGTATCGGAATTGGACCTCCGCTGAATCCCTTCTCCGATATGTCACGTTTTCTTTTTCGTCTAAAGGATAGACGTTGGCGTATAAGGCGAGAAACATAGGAGAACAAACACTCATCAACCATTTCTGGAAGACCATAAGCTGGTGGTGGCAGCGTTATGGTGTGTGAAATGTTTTCATGGCATTTTCTGCGTCCATTCATTCATACTTGTGGAAGGCAATATGGACCGAATTGGTTATGAATCCATTCTTGCAGACCACGTACACCTATACATGCTAATTGTTCTCCCTGGGGCGGATGGGATATTCCAGCACGAAAATGCAACGCGTCACACAGCTAGAAATGTCCGAGAGTGGTTGGAAGAGCACGATGAACTCTTCAAAGCACTTCCTTGGCCCCCTAATTCCCCAGATTTAAACCCAGTTGAGCATCTGTGGGACCACCTCGATCGGGTTGTTCGCCCTATGGATCCTCCACCACGCAACTTCCAGCAGCTGTCAGATGCACTGCAGTCAACATGGCTTCACATACCTATGAACACCTTCCAGCACCTTATTGAGTCACTCCCAACCCGTCTAGCTGCTGTCCGCTCTGCACACGGCGTTAACTCTGGATATTAGCTGGTGGTCACAATAATGTGACTCGACAGTGTATTTCACATATGTACACAAACTTAAAACCTAAGGACATTACGTAGACGAGTACACGAATCCATGCCTCAGCAGAGCTCACCTCGAATGAATGGTAAAAAATCAGCGCCGCAGACCACTGGTGCACTGGGGCGAGTGGTCTGCGGCGCCCCAGTAATACGTATTACAAACATTTAATATGTATTATGTATATAATACATAATACATATTAAATGTTTATGTATTATTCAAATTTCCCGTTAAGGAAAGAAAAACACTTTTGCAAAACGATGCATTATAAAATATACTGAAGGGCCATTACATTATGACAACCCTCAGGCTAGAGAAATTAGCGCGCCTGGAGACTGAACGGTGGTGCAGGTGATGCTCATAGAACAGTATATATGCAACCCGAGGGCCGGGTTTCGGTTAGCCGAATGTTCGGAGTCACAATGGGGAAAAGCTGCGGATTTACCGGAGTTTGATAAAGGACAAATTGTGATCGCACGACATCCTCGGAACTACGACCTCGGAAACGGAGTGGCTTGTGGGTTGTCCACGTGCCGCTGTAATGAGTACGTATCAAAAGTGGTGCACATATGGCCGAACGACGAACCGTCGTCCAGCCCGGTGTCCTACGCATCTCATTGATGCCAGAGGGGAGCGGAGAGGGTCGCACTTTGTTCACTGCGACCACAGGGGCACAGTGCGACAAATCACCGGTAGCTACAACAGTGGTGATCAGGGCAATGTGTCACAGCATACAGTTCATCGCAAGCTTCTGCGCATGGGCCTGCGGTGCCGAAGAACAAGCCAGCTCTCTATGCTCACTGCACGTAATCGCCAACAACGTGAGAGATGGGCCTAAGATCATCGAGATTGGACCATGGATGACTGTAAGAATGGCCTGGTCTGACGAATCAAGATTCCTGGTGCATCCCGTAAATGGCCGAGCTCGGATACGCCGATTACCAACAAAAGCTGTGGCATCTGGATGCACTGTTGGGCGGAAACAAGCAGGCGGCGGCGGTCTTATGTTGTGAGCGACGTTTCCTTACGACACTTTAGGCCCCATTATCCCAATAGCAGAATCTCTGACAGCTGTCAGGTATCTGGGCATCGTTGCGGACCAAGTTCACCCATTCATGGCAACTGTGTTCCCTGCTAGTGATGGCCATTACCAACAGGGGAATGTGCCATGCCACACTGACAGAATCGTCAAGGAGTGGTTCGAGGAACATGCTGGTGACTTTCTGTTAATGTCCTGGCTTCGAAATTCACCTGACGTGAACCCAATCGAACATTTGTGGTTCGTCTTAGAAAAGCGGGTTCGCGCTAAGTCATCGCCACCCGAAATGTACCGAAACTGGAGGACCTGTTGTTGGCATGATAGTACCAAATACCCCAGAATACCTTTCGTCACCTCGTCGAATCAATGCCTAGCGGAGTGGCCGATGTTTTTAGGGCTAAAGTGGGTCTTACAGCTTATTAAGTAAGTGGCCATAACTCATAATGTAATGGCTCATCAGTACATTCGTTTTCTCACCCTTGAACTTCTTTTTCGTAACTTTTTTGTCAGGAAGTCGAAGTCCAGTAAGTTTTACACCCTATTAGCAAAGGGATCCGGCTTTGTTCGGGTTTAACAAAAAGTGCATCATTCAGCTTCAGGGCCAGCGTTTTCCGAGGTTTCCTGAAATTATGGTTAGGGTATATTGCATGGAAACGTTTACGTACAAAAAAAAGGGGGAAAAGGGGAAGAAAACCTATTCCTGTGCTCTGGTACAGTTAGCTGAGAAGGTTAACAGGCTTTGTTGATGGCCTATAGGCGAGTAACAGGCAGATCGACTGTTCCTCTTCTCATTCCTGAAGTACTTAATTCCTCTTCTCCCACCTCAACATCAGGATAAGCCCTTAATTTCTCTTCTTCCACCTCAACACCAAGAGAAGCACTTAATTCCTCTTCTTCCACCTCAACATCAGAAGAAGCACTTAATTCCTCTTCTCCCATCTCATCACCAGGAGAAGCACTTAATTTCTCTTCTTCCACCTCAATATCAGGAGAAGCACTTAATTCCTCTTCTTCCATCTCATCATCAGGAGAAGCACCTAATTCCTCTTCTTCCATCTCATCATCAGGAGAAGCACTTAATTCCTCTTCTTCCACCTCAACATCAGGAGAAGCACTTAATTCCTCTTCTTCCACCTCAACAACAGGAGAAGCACTTAATTCCTCTTCTTCCATCTCATCATCAGAAGAAGCACTTAATTCCTCTTCTTCCATCTCATCATCAGGAGAAGCACTTAATTCCTCTTCTTCCACCTCAACATCAGGAGAAGCACTAAATTCCTATTCTTCCATCTCATTATCAGAAGAAGCACTTAATTACTCTTCTTCCATCTCATCATCAGGAGAAGCATTTAATTCCTCTTCTTCCACCTCAACATCAGAAAGGGCACTTAATTCCTCTTCTTCCATCTCATCATCAGGAGAAACACTTAATTCCTCTTCTTCCATCTCATCATCAGGAGAAGCACTTAATTCCTCTTCTTCTACCTCAACATCAGGAGAAGCACTTAATTCCTCTTCTCCCATCTCAACATCAGGAGAAGCACTTAATTCCTCTTCTACCACCTTAACATCAGGAGAAGCACTTA
Organism: Macrothele yani; assembly: GCA_039090855.1. Lineage (NCBI taxonomy): Eukaryota > Metazoa > Arthropoda > Arachnida > Araneae > Macrothelidae > Macrothele > Macrothele yani. The sequence continues at coordinate 124,978,345 of CM077030.1, forward strand.
ATTCCTCTTCTTCCACCTCAACATCAAGAGAAGCACTTTATTCCTCTTCTTCCACCTCAACATCAGAAGAAGCACTTAATTCCTCTTTTCCCATCTCATTATCAGGAGAAGCACTTAATTCCTCTTCTTCCACCTCAATATCAGGAGAAGCACTTAATTCCTCTTCTTACATCTCATCATCAGGAGAAGCACTTAATTCCTCTTCTTCCGTCTCAACATCAGGAGAAGCACTTAATTCCTCTTCTTTCATCTCAACATCAGGAGAAGCACTTAATTCCTCTTCTTCCACCTCAACATCAGGAGAAGCACTTAATTCCTCTTCTTCCACCTCAACATCAGGAGAAACACTTAATTCCTCTTCTTCCACCTCAACATCAGGAGAATCACTTAATTCCTCTTCTTCTATCTCATCATCAGAAGAAGCACTTAATTCCTCTTCTTCCATCTCATCATCAGGAGAAGCACTTAATACCTCATCTCCTACCTCAACATCAGAAAGGGCACTTAATTCCTCTTCTTCCACCTCAACCTCAGGAGAAGCACCTAATTCCTTTTCACCCACCTCAACATCAGGAGAAGCACTTAATTCCTCTTCTCCCACCTCAACATCAGGAGAAGCACTTAATCCCTCTTTTACCACCTTCACATCAGGAGAAGCTCTTAATTCCTCTTCTTCCACCTCAACATCAGGAGAAGCACTTAATTCCTCTTCTCCCACCTCAACATTTGGAGAAGCATTTAGTTCCTCTTCTTCCACCTCAACATCAGAAAGGGCACTTAATTCCTCTTCTTCCACCTCAACCTCAGGAGAAGCACCTAATTCCTCTTCTTCCACCTCAACATCAGGAGAAGCACTTAATTCCTCTTCTCCCACCTCAACATCAGGAGAAGCACTTAATCCCTCTTGTACCACCTTAACATCAGGAGAAGCACTTAATTCCTCTTCTTCCACCTCAACATCAGGAGAAGCACTTAATTCCTTTTCTTCCAACACAGCATCAGGAGAAGCACCTAGTTCCTCTTCTCCCACCTCAACATCCGGAGAAGCACTTAATTCCTCTTCTCCCACCTCAACATCAGGAAGGGCACTGAATTTCTTCAGTGATTCTTTTAAACCAGATAAAATACAAGATAATAACAGAAACCCCGTGAGAAAGTCGTTTGATCTGATTATACTCCTCATGCAAGTACTTCAGACGCAAATATGGAAATAATTGAAAAATAACAACCAATGACCAAATAGTGGCCCGCCGCAGCACATGTAAACAACTCACCGAGGAGGGTATAGCAAGAGCAAAGCTTGCATGCAGAGACAATTGTGACAACGGATTGAGGTTGCATTAACCTCTCCGGACTGTGAGGATGCCTCGACGTCTGATCCGTGCAAAATACGAGCAGTTGAGCGAGTTTGAAAGAGGACGTATAGTTGGGCTGAGAGAGACCGGCTGTCAAATCACTGTATCGCCAGACATTCGGATCGGAGCGACGCGGCAATAGGACGATGTTGGCGTGAATGGGTCGAGGAAGGAACAACCCAGCGGCACGTGGGCAGTGGACTGCCGAGAGCAGCTATAGAAAGCGAGGATCCAGAGGTTATGCGAGCCGCATGAACAAAATCGATTTCGTTGCTCTCAATCATCCGTAGCCGTGTTCCGTCATCTACGGGTACGGATCTGGCCATCTGGACCGTTTCCAGACAACTTGCGACACATTCGAAGAGGCCACTCCGCCACCTACCACTGACCAGTGAGAATCGCCGACACCGGTTGCACTGGTGTCAAGCCTGAACAAAGAGGGATAGTGTCTAGTGCCTTTGTACTGTCTTCCGTGTTGAGTCACGGTTTGCACTTGATGCAGATGGCCAGCGCATACGTGTCTAGAGAAAAGCCGGCCGGCGCGCGGATCCTGCCTTTTCCATGCAACGTCACACGTCTACGCACACCGGGAGTGACTGTCTAAGGAGCCATTTCCTACGATAGGCGGAAACCCTTGGTAGTCCTCCGTACCACCCTCCCTCACGGCTCAACGGTACGTCGATGACATTCTACGGCCTGTTAGGCTGCCATTCGTGTCGTATCATCAACCAACAACTTTTTCATCACGATAATGCCCGGCCACATACGGCACCACGGCACGGTTCTTACAGGCCTTCCTCCATAACGTCGACACCCTTCCAAGGCCGGCTCGGTCGCCAGATCTCTCACCTATCGTATATGTTTGGGACATGATGAGATGCCACCTACTCTCCTCCCGGAATGTCGGCGAACTGGTCCGTAATTTGGACACCATCTGGTATGCTATACCTCAGGATAGTATCCATGCTTTGTACGCGTCTATGCAGCGTCGGGTAACCGCTTCTATCCGAGATGGAGCTACAACGTACTGACTTGTTCCACTCGTGTAGCTGTTTTATCCGAATAAATGGCCCAAATGCTCTGGAATTGAAATTGCTTCTATTCCTATGCATGTACATTGTCCATACCAATTTTCATCTCGATTAAGTGATTCGTTCTGGTGTTTCATGTTTTTTGGCAAAGAGTGTATGTACGTATACACGGTCGAGTCACATTATTATGACCACCAGCTAATATCCAAAGTAACCGCCGTGTGCAGCGCGGTCAGCAGCTAGACGGGTTGGGAGTGACTCAATAAGGTGCTGGAAGATGTTCAGAGGTATGTGGAGCCATTCTGACTGTAGTGCATCTGACAGCCGCTGGAGGGTGCGCGGTGGAGGATCCACAGAGAGAACAACACGATCGAGGTGGTCCCACAGCTCAATTCCGTTTAAGTCTGTAGAATTAGGAGGCCAGGGAAGTACCCTGAATTCTTTATCGTGTTCTTCCAACCACTCTCGGACATTTCTAGCTGTGTGACACGTCGCATTGTCGTTCTGGAAGATCCCTTCCGGCCCAGGAGTATGTATGGGTGTAAGTGGTCTGCAAGGATGGATTCATAACTAATTCAGTTCATAGTGCCTTTCGCAGGTGTGAGTGGACCCAGAGATTGCCATAAAAACATTCCCCAGACCATAACGCTGTCCCCACCAGATTGTGTTCTTCCAGTAATGGTTGAAAAGTGTTTGTTTTCCGATGTTTCTCGCCTTGCACGCCAACGTCCATCCGTTCGATGAAGCAGAAAACATGGCTCTTCGAAGAAGGCAATCCTTTGCCCAACAGTGGAGGTCCAATTCCGATACTGCCGTTAAAATGTGATAGTTTTCAGCCGATGCACCTTCATTGGCATATATCCAATAACAATCCGTCTGCATCGGAGCCCCATACGCAGCAGGGTTTGCTGAACGGTCGTTTTAGACCAAGGAGGTTAGAAGTAAGAGGAGGTGGCAGCAGCCCCTCTCCCTGTGCTTCTGGCGTGACGCCACTTTTTATCAGCCGACTACGCCAATGCGCCCAACCTAAGAATCTCCTGTATATATTTCTATGAGGAAATCACGATTTTGAACGGGTTTTTCGGACCCTTTCTCTACCCATACAGGCATGAAAAAAATTGGCGCTGAAATATTCATTCCCATAATACGAAATTTCCAGAAAAAACAGGAAAATATGTGTTGATATTTCTTTAAAAAATTGAACAAAATAATTATTTTTTGAGCGTAAGTACATAGTGCGCATGATTACTTACTGCCCATGTGCAAGTAACTATGTTTAAAATATAACCAAAAGCTTATTGTTAAGAAATAAGAAGTCCGAAATATTTCTTCTTTCCATCCTTGGTTTGCATACGCTAAGCAAAACTGCTTAAGCTACAGGAAGTGACGTCACGTTCCCGAACTCCCGCAGCGCAGACTCCCACCACCTCAGAGAGAGGACAGAAACAGCTGATCTGTTTTGGCTTCACTCAAAACGGGTCCCTTCACCCTCTCTTCTTCTAACCTCCTTGTTTTAGACACACTTTGGGTAGCCCCTTGTTTCATTCGGCCAGTGAGTTGCTCGACTATAGCGTGTCGATCGGCCCGCACCTTCGATGCCGACGTTCACCTCTTACATCAATGGCACGTGGTGCTCCGCAGTTTCTACGTCGCTCATTCGCAATGGTGCCATTTCTCCAATTACGATGCACTTTAACTGCAGCAGCACGCGAACAGTTCACAAACTGCGACGTTTCATAAATACTGCCACCTTTGGCCAGAAAGCCGATAATCATCCCTTTTCACAAATCTGATAAACCTCTCCTTTTATCCATGACAGCAGCGAGTGATATGTTTTCAGAGTGCCTAGAGCGCACCTTATGTATACCCTCCAAGCCAGCTCACGACACGTGCCTTCTTTCATTGGCTACACGCTGTTGACGTCAAAAGTAGGAGGTTGTCACAATAAAGTGACTCGACTGTGTAAATATATATATATCATCTTCATCATCATCATTGTCAACCAATATCAATCCACTGCTGGACGAAGGTCTCCCCAAGTTTCCTCCACAACGGTCTGTCTTGTGCCAGTCTCCTCCATGTCACTCCCGCATACTTTCGAATTTCATCCACCCATCTTCCGTGTGGTCTTCTTCTGGGTCTTTTCCTGTCCTTTGGAAACCAATCTAAAATTTCGGCTGTCCATCGATGGTCTGTCCTTCTGGCAGTATGTCCAGCCCATTTCCATTTCAGGGATTTAACTCTGATCATGATGTCTTCCACTCTTGTCATTTTTCGGATCCACGAGTTCCCCTTCTTATCTCTCCTGGTTATACCAAGCATGCACCTCTCCATGCTGCTTTGAGTTGTCTGCAGCCTTTGTATGTCTCTTTTAGTTAAGGTCCACGTCTCTGCACCATACGTAAGCACTGGAAGGATGCATTGATCAAACACTTTTCTTTTAAGACATAATGGCATATTGCTCTTGAAAATTATGCTGTTTCTTCCAAAAGCTCTCCAGGCAAGTTTTGTACGCCGATTAATTTCTTCACCAATGTGACCTTCACTTGATATCTGCTGTCCAAGATAAACGTACGTGTCTGTTATCTCCAGCTTTTCTCCATCAATCGATAAATCTTCATTTCTTGTAAAAGCATTGTACATCACTTTTGTCTTCTGAAAGTTCATTTTTAATCCCACTTCTTTACTCTTGTCAGCAAGTTCCTGGATCATACTCTGTAGCTCTGATGGGGTAGTTGCAAAAATGACTATGTCATCAGCAAAACGAAGGTGGGTTAGATAATCTCCATTAATCTTTATCCCTTTGTTTTCCCAGTTCAGTGATTGAAAGACATTTTCCAATGTGGCATTAAAGAGCTTCGGAGATATGGTGTCATCTTGTCTCACTCCTTTTCCAATTTTTCTGTGTGTTGTATTTTCAAACAGCCGAATCTTTGCACTTGCATTTTCATAGATGTTATTAATAATATTAATGTATGCATCTTCAATGCATTGATCAAACACTTTTCTATATATATATATATAGAGAGAGAGAGAATGAAAATATTACAGAACAAAAACACAAAAATTTCAAAACAAGTGAAAACTGGAACAGGTTGCCGTCATCAGGAGAGCATCAACCTGTAGGAGTGGCCTTTCTAGTACCAACAGAACGACAAGGCAAGCCATAATTGTCGGTTGGTCATGTTCCCTAAGCCACAAAACCAAATTCTAATAAGCACAAAAATTCCAAGAATCAAATTTATAAAACTAAAAAAAGAAATAAAAGCTTACCGGCAGAACAAAACCCGCCATGACAAAAAGTCAAACAAGACTGAACAGAGCATGATCATGATCATATGTAGAGGATTTTAGGAAGGGAGTGTCTGACCCCAGGTCTTAAACAACCCTTAGAAATAGGAAACTAGGGGATTTGGGCTAGAGCGCCCGATAGGAAAGTGACACGGAAGCGAAGTAGAAAGAGGGAGGAAGGCGCCCTTATTTATTAACGGGGGGCCAGCACCCGGGTTCCGACGGCTTAACGTGCCCATCCGACGCACGGCGAGTATTTAGTGAATCTAGCGTTCGTACCTGCCTGGGATCGAACCTGAGGCCCTTCCCGTGGCAGTCACGAACGTTGCCCACTCGGCCACCCGCGGCCACACTGAACAGAGCACCCACAAGAACCCAAATATATACACTGATAAAAAAGGTGGTCACGGTTAATCAACTTAACTCAACTTGATTAACCGTGACCACCTTTTTATCAGTGTATATACTTGGGCTCTTGTGGGTGCTCTGTTCAGTCTTGTTCGACTTTTCGTCATGGCGGGTTTTGTTCTGCCGGTAAGCTTTATTTTTTTTTTAGTTTCATAAATTTGATTCTTGGAATTTTTGTGCTTATTAGAATTTGGTTTTGTGGCCTAGGGAGCATGACCAACCGACAATTTTGGCTTGCCTTGTCGTTTTGTTGGTACTAGAAAGGCCACTCCTACAGGTTGATGCTCTCCTGATGACGGCAACCTGTTCCAGTTTTCACTTGTTTTGAAATTTTTGTATTTTTGTTCTGTAATATTTTCATTCTATATAAGCTACTACATGAGGTTTAGCTGCCTTCGGCGCTTCTCATGGTGTTAGTCTTTTTTGTCTAATTTTTTTGTTTTATTTATGTACTATTTATATATATATATATATATATTCTGGCAATATTGTATACAAAAATATATTTTTTTGGTGGTTGAGCATTAATGTGCGTTTATACATCAATGATTTTCTTCTATTTTAAAACTGTCGAAGCCATTCAGTCACTCTAGTCAAGTCGCTAGTATGCCTGTGTAGAAGAGCGTACTTAGAACAAAGCCAAAGGGGTCTTCGCTCCCTACTGAAGTCTTTCATTCATGTTTTTTTGGCCATAATGCGGCTTTTTTATTCTTCACTAACTTTTATTTTGTCCTGGTAGATTTCAAAAATTCCATTTTTTTATCTTCTCCCCTCGAAAAATAATTCTGTGTACGCCCCTGCCGGTATATCCTTGCCAGAAGTGGAAACGTAAACGATATCCTTGTGGTAAACTGATGCTCCACTCACACCCTTAGCGCGGAAAGCCATCATCCGGGCAAATTTGCTGAAAGTTCGTTTTGGTGAACATCATTTGCGCCTCACGGCAGTTGCTTCCTGCAATCTCGGGAGAGATGCCCGCGCAGCGCATGCTCACAACGATTTATCTTCTCCAATCTTTCTCTTCGATTTCAAACAGTTTGTTACCCACATTACTCAGACGCGACGTTGTCGCGCCACGTCGCGATTGAGATTCGGTCATCGCATCTTTGGTGGAAAATGTCCTGGGATGGTGCGAATAGGATATTCAATCTCTTTGTGCTTCTTAACATGAAGAATTCAAAGCGGTGCATCGAGTTCATGATATTAAAGCGACATTCACGATTACAGCAATTTGTGAATTTAAGAAAAGAAACATCCTTTTTTTTTCTTTTGTAAACTAAATCGCCTTTGGGAGAAGCGGATGTTCCCCGAAGAATTTTCATGGCATGTGTTTGTAGATATGAAGAAAGTGAACCGGAAATAACTCATTACTAGGATAATTAATCATGGTAACAGTAAAATATCTCCAAAAACTGTTTAGGAATATGAATATCCATTGAGATTATTGTATCTCTGAATGCTACTTAGGAAGGCAATCCAATGCAGTAACATGCTGCTTTTATATTTATTCACTCATTTGTGGAAAGTACTTTTAAATTTCAACCAAAGAATATACTTTAAACACCTCTAAAGCCATGCAAAAAGACTTGCAAGTAGAAATACATTTAATTTTAAAAGTGCAATTTGATTATCTAGAAATTATGAAGAAAACAGCAAACGCCCGTTTCAATTAGAAAGCTAGCTTAGATTGATAATTTCGCTTTGTTAGGTGAAACATGTAAACACATCACATAGAATAATCTTAAAGTTGATTATTTGTGCGCCTATAATTTTCTTGGAGATTTACTTTGAAACTGAAAATACAGTTTAATGCATAACTAAGAAAGAGAGACGTAAATGAAATTCTGGTTGAAATTGAATTTTAAGATAGATATTCATTAAAAAAAAGTTTATAATCAAAGCATAAGTACATTTTAAGGTCCTTTTTTCTTATTAGAACCATTATTATACGGTCTTCACGAAGTTCCGTTGAGAAGTGAAATTCTAGAAATATTATATCTCGCAAATAGAATTTTTCTAGGGCTAGAAATCAGGAGTGTTGTACTAATAAATGTGGGCATGATTTCTTTTCCACAGTTAATCAACAAGCTCGGTGTGCTTCCGCAAGTGAAGGAAGTAGATCCGTTTGTCACTAAGCGTGACGTTCCAACGCTGTGTAAAAACATTCATTTTTCGCTGAATAAATATATTTTAAAATCATGAACAGATGTAGTAAAATAATAAAAATTCAGTTCTCCTTTACCACGTATTTTAGGGTTACGGTTTCGGAAATTAAATAATATTTAATTGAGACGAACGAAGAAATTATGATGCTCAGACGGTGTAAGATTGGAGCAACAGCAATTATATATTGAAACAAAAGCAATTATTTTTTGAAGGAGCTCTGAACAATAAATATTGTGCAGGGTCAAACGTTTTCTGACGGTCTTGGGATAATTTAGATTTTAAGAAATGAAAAGCATTTCATTTGGCGTGCGGTTAAATTAACGGGCCACATATTAAAAACTTCAAGCTGTCAATAAATCGTTGCGTAAATGTTGTTATTTGGTAGATAATTGCAGCAGCTTTACGAAATATTAATAAATAAGTAAAATTGTAATCATTGTGACATTACATTTAGAAAACGATGCTGTGATCTTTTCAGGTTCTGGATTTTTCCTGGGCTCCACAAAGCTTGAGCTTATTTCTTTCTTCATGCGGCATGAAACTTATTTAAACTTTATGGAGCACAGATCTGCGCATAACTTGCGAGCAGCTAAATTTGTCCGCCGTTTTTATTCTAACCAGTATATCAGAAACTGGAAATCAATTTTGCGGGTATCTTCGTGAAAGGACTACGCTAGAGGCACGAACGGAAGTTATCGATGTCAATTAACTCTAGCTACAAAGGCAATCAACTCTAGCTACAAAGGCCCAGATAAAGTTCATTAACGTCTGCAACTAATTTTGTAATTGAATTAGATTATTCGACAAACACAGTCTTTGCCTTACAGAGTAACAGAAAAGAAACAAAAAACTGGGGTGAAATGGAAACTGTTAAAAATGTAAATATTACAAAATTCTTTCTTTGGAACGAATCAGATTCAGTCTACTTGGGCGAGCCTTATCCAGACTTTAGCCAGATTGATGCAGTGCGTCAAACTTTTGTGGTGGCTTATATAGGTGTAATGATGTTATCCCTAGTGGGGAATGCCGTTATATGTTGTACAGTGTTCAACAATCGCAAGATGCACACCGCTGTGAACTATTACATCGTCAGCTTAGCCTTCTGTGATTTCATGGTGGGCGGGTTTGTCTTGCCGATGAAGCTTCTGGAACTGACGGGTCCAGCCTCTTGGGAGCTTTTGAATAACGGCGTCTGTACGTCCATGATGTATCTGCAGACGATATTTGTTTTTGCCAGCGTTCTGACTTTAGTAGCAATATGTATCGAAAGGTAAGCTTCATTTTTTTTTTATTTTATGTGAATGAATCATAGGCGCATAATTTAGAATGTATTATGTATTCTCTGGATGACTCAGTAACACTTTGTAATGTACTACAGAATGGTTTTAAACAACTTGACTGAAAGCCGTTGCTTTAATAATTGGAATTTTTTATTTCAGGGGAGGACGTTTTTCTCTACTCTTGAAATGTTTTTTTTTTACATCATCTGTGTCATTAATCCCCTTTGGAATAGAAGTATAAGTGAGTCTTGTGTTCATTTGCCTTTTCTTTTACCGACATGTTCTGCAGGCTACGACCTCTCATGAACCGTGCAGCACTTTCACTCCCGTCATTTAGCTGGATACATTTTAATGCTGTTTTTCTAACTACTAATTATTACATAGAGTAGGCGTCATTTGATTTTTATTGGCCGTTATCTCTCTGAAACTTTGACCCTCGGTTTCCTTTTTTCTCTATCTGTGTATTCTGTATCGCCCTTTTTATTTTCTTGCTTCAGTACCCGCTAAAATTATACATATTTCATTTCTACATCCATATGATTCTCGTTCACGAGCGAATATCATGTACATTGGACCCTCGGTTATACATTTTTCAATTATACGTTTCTCACTTTTATAGGTAATTATGCGTTAGTCCTAATATTTTACTGTCGTTTCAATTGATGTTTTCAATTGAAACGACAGTAAATATTTTTTTGCGAATACACCTAAAATTTAGTTTCTGTTGCTTTTCCAACTCGGTTATACGAATCTCTTTTATATATTTTCTGCGATTATACGTTAAATTTAGTTTCTATTGCTTTTCCAACTCGGTTATACGTATCTCATTCATATATTTTTTGCGATTACTCGTTCAATTTAGTTTCTATTGCTTTTCGAACTCGGTTATACGTATCTCATTCATATATTTTTTGCGATTTTACGTTAAATTTAGTTCCTTTTGCTTTTCCAACTTGGTTATACGTATCTCATTTATATATTTTTTCCGATTATGCAATAAATTCAGTTTCTGTTGCTTTTCCAAATCGGTTATATGCATCTTGTTTATATATGTTTTTGCAATAATACGTCAAGTTTTGAAATTTAGGTTATCAAAAATGCACGGTTCTTGGATTCTTTTATGCGTAACCGGTATGTTATAACTTTAGGCGAATCGAAATATCGTTTTTTTTTGTTTTTGTTTTGCAGCCATGAAATATGTAGGTAATGCAACTAAATATTTGCTAAATAACGTTCACTCCTCTTTTTTTTTCTCTGAATTCAAGAAATTTGAAACAAGGAAGGTTATAGTGAATATTTTGCTTGACCCTAATGCTAAATCAACTAGTGAACAAACTGCTTTGAAAAGAGCGATGCTTATAAGTAAAAGATGGGTAATTGGGGTATTGAATATAAAACAAAATTGTATTAGAATTTATTACCTGAATTTCAAAGGTAAGGTGTTTTCTTTTTTATTTATTGAAACTATGAAATCCTACTGAATTTCTTAATCTAGTTTTTGCAATGAAATTAAAATAACAAATCAATACAAAGGTCGAAGTTCACATGGGCTAAGAAAGTGTACATGTACGTACAGTATATCTTACATTACAAATTAGCATGATCTAAAATTATGTGGTTCCTTTTTCCTTTTTTTTTTTTCTTTTTGGAGACATTCAAGTTTTTATAAATTTATATATATATATATATAATTTCTTTTTGGAGAAAATAATACAGGAATTTTTAAACAAGAATTGTTGTAAAAGACGAGGAAGCGGAAGGGGGCGCCGGCTCCTGACCATTCTTCCGTCAGGGGTCCGGGTTCGAATCCCAGTGACGCATGGCTATTGTGTCTGTCTTACAGGTTCTCTCCCTTTCCTTCACACAATGGTCCTAAATTAGGAACAGGCGACTACTTGCAGCCCGGGATGGAGGGAATTCATGAGGTGTTCTGCTGTAAGGAGGTGTGTACAAAAACACACACCTCCCTAAACAGAACACCTCATAAATTCTCTCGTGAAAAAAAAATTCTGTTAAATACTGGTGGAAAGAGAAATGCTGAAATACGCATTGTAAAACGAATTCAGTTGTGAAATTTTTAAGCAGCAATTTAACGGTAAAAGAATAAAAAAATCTGCTCATGATTTAAAGTAGCGTCGAACCACTTTCAAAACGCTGGGTTGCATTAGATTACTTTCTTTGAAAAATTTGGTACTGGAAAAAAAAAATAAGAATCGCTTGTCTCTTAAAGACAAATTCGCATGAAGGTCATTTTGAAAGTTCAAATGTGCACATGTCACATAGCAACTGTCCTAACAAATTAAATTTTATTTATTCATTTATCACCTACTGCGCATCATGGGTGGCGGAATCCCATTATTTCGGGGGTGGGGGGTGGACCAAATTCTGCGAGGATTAAAACAATAAAAAAAGAGAAAAAAAAACTATATGAAAAGATGGGTAATTGAGGCAGTTGTTTAATGGTAATCAGTTCTACTAGCAATAAATCCAGTCCATTGTCATTTGAGAATTCTTTAACGATCTTCTTTGAAATGAAAAACGCAACGGTGAGTTAACTTTTCAACTTATTTGAGGGAAATCAATTTTCAAAGTTTCTTAGAAAACTGAGAAACGTGGTGACGGTCTCCAGGAAATTTCTCTCTATTCTGGAAAAAGTAACTGCCGCCACTGCTGCTGCCGCTGTTTTAGAAATTTCGCGACACTCTTGCTTTCCTAGCTCGCAGGGCAGAACGTATTGAACACAAAAATACGAAATTTACATCGTTTGTAGAGAATTGTTTGGAAAACACGCTGAAATAAACCGTTTTTCGATTCTAGCGATACTTCAAGAGCTATTGTATTTCCAACTTAAGGTAAGCAAAAAAGTGCTATCAGGTCGCGTTCCGTACACACTAATGGCAACAGAACCATGAAACTTTGTAGGCATGTAGTGCCATGCCCGAATTTTTGCACCCTGTCACCCGTTTTTTGAATTTCGATTTATTATTACGAGAAATTAAATTTCTAAATTTCACAAAATTCTCCATTTCGCGATGGGATCCATTACAAAAAACGATATATGGCAAACTATAAATCATAACGCATTGCAATTTTTATAGCATAAACTTACAACTATCGTTAATACAGAAATTTAACGTGGACCACGAACATCAAACAAAGATCTTCGCTCTTTCCACGTTTATAAGGGAGTCACGGAAAAATTCTCACTGGCCGCCACCGGGAGTAGAACCCAGGGTTTTCCAGCTGCACGCTGGATATGCTTCCGCTACAACTTTCGTCCCTTTTTTCCAAAAAAATTAAGAAAAAGTCATTTTCTGATGTTTAAGCAATTTTTAAAGACGCAAAGGAAAGAAACGAACGGCTTGTCTGTCTTCACGATAACCACAGAGGAACGTTCTGGTCCCGTGACCTGCTGCCATGGTGACGCCGAGAATTTGTTATGAATATGCTTTGTTGGTAAAGCTATCTCAGTTGTTTAAGGTGGACGTCAAGTAACTTTGCTTTTTATACTTCCAATGGAAAAGCTTCTGTACACATTTTCTTCAAAATTAATGCGTTCCCAAGGATGAAATTTTGAACATCGTTTAAAATATCTTCATTTTATAACTTGGAATACTTATTATTTTCTAAAACATAACCATAATTATGCAATCCAACATTTGTTTGTCTACTGACTTCATCAAAGTACAGGTCGCGTTATCTTTTTCTGATTTCAACACTACCAAAGGAGAAGTTATTGATTTTTAATATAATTATGGTTATGTTTTAGAAGATATTAAGTATTCCAAGTTATAATATGAAGTTATTTTAATCGATGTTCAAATTTTCATCCTTGGAAACACACTGATTGTGAAGGAAATGTGTACAAAAGTTTTTCCATTGGAAGTATAGGAAGCAAAATTACTTGACGTCCACCTTAATGGTTTAGCATAACGATTTACGATTTACGGAAATGCTTTTTTACCGCTTTTGTTTTCCTTAGTGGTAAATTTAGTAAGTGCTATAAGTTCAAAGGACAAAAGTCCGCCCTTCCAAAAAAAAAAAGAAAGTAAAAAAACTCTGAAACTTCGGAATAACAAGCCTTATTTGCTTAGACATGCAATAAAAACTGAAATATGAATTTTCCAGTTTTTATTTCATGTGATATACTTGGAGATCGGGCTGCAGGACCCGAGCGCTACCCTGGAAACGAACGTAGCGAGCCTAGAGGCGCATCCCCTAGTTCATTAAAAAAAAGTCATAGCATGTATGAACCACAAATTTTTAAGATGTTTCGTACGGAGACCTTACTCCAGTGAGGGGATCCTGAAATTCCAGGGGTTCCGGAACACCGCGTTCCCTACCTTCTGCCGCCCATGATGGTAATGGTACCTCCTTTTTGATTATATGCTATTTTAATTATATGCTATTGCTTATTAATTATATGACTATTTTTAATTATATGCTATTGATTATTAATTATATGACTATTTTTAATTATATGCTATTGATTATTAATTATATGACTATTTTTAATTATATGATTATTTTTAATTATATGTTATTGATTATTAATTATATATATAGATATTAAACATGCCTGGAAATCGAACCTGTTTTTAAGTATATGCTATTGATTATTAATTATATATATAGATATTACACATGCCTGGAAATTATATATTATCATGACTATAATTATATGCTATTGATTATTAATTATATGCTATTAATTATTAGTTATATGACTATATTTAATTATATGCTATTGATTATTAATTATATATATATATAGATATTACACATGCCTGGAATATATATATATATGTTATCATGACTATAATTATATGCTATTGATTATAATTATATGTTATTTTTTAATTATATGCTATTTTTTATTATGAGCTATTTTCCTCCTTTTTGATTATATGCTATTTTTTAATTATATGCTATTTTTATTATATGCTATTTTCCTCCTTTTTGATTATATGCTATTTTTTAATTATATGCTATTTTTTATTATATGCTATTTTCCTGCTTTTTAATTATATGCTATTTTTTAATTATATGCTATTTTTTAATTATATGCTATTTTTTATTATATGCTTTTTTCCTCCTTTTTGATTATATGCTATTTTTTAATTACATGCTATTTTTTATTATATGCTATTTTCCTCCTTTTTGATTATATGCTATTTTTTAATTATATGCTATTTTTGATTATATGCTATTTTTTCATTATATGCTATTTTTTATTATATGCTATTTTCCTCCTTTTTGATTATATGCTATTTTTTCATTATATGCTATTTTTTATTATATGCTATTTTCCTCCTTTTCGATTATATGCTATTTTTTTACTATATGCTATTTTTGATTATATGCTATTTTTAAGTCTACCCTTATTTTGACCCATGAAGCAGTACTGGTAAATCTTTGTTTCGTTTAAGACAAATGTGGGTGGGACATGGTTTCTGAATATTTCTGCTCGACAGTCGTTTTTTGCTATGTCGCAGTTTTTGGATAAATGGGTGGGGATGAACGGACATCACAATGGTACTACAGAAGGATGGTAGGGACTATCAATGACCCTGGGTTCCAAGTCAACGACTTACGTCTAAGTGTAGTTACCTTTACCTTAATCAATTTACAACAGCATGCTTGGTCTTGAGGCACTGTTCTCACATAAGTTCAGAGAATCTGAAAAGAGCAAACGCCCAACACACGATAAATACTTGTGACGTACTACAGAAGTGAAAACATGTGACAAGACGACAAATCTGCAGCAAGACATTCTGTCCGCTGAGCTCAGTTGGTAGAGCGACTTACTCCGGTGTGAGGGGACACGGATTCGATGTTCGTAGCGGACAAACTTGTGTTTTCGCATTGGCGCTCGATTGTGGAAAATAAATCCACTGGCTGTTGGGTTCTTCGAAAAATGTGTGATGTTTGTTTCACACATTGTTTGGAATTAATGAAAAATTCCTACTTCGCTTCAAAGAAAAAAAAATTAAGAGGGAGATGATGGGACGTATTACATAGGTGCAAACATGTATCAAGACGACATATCTGCAGCGAGACATTCTGTCCGCGTAGCTCAGTTGGGAGAGCGACTTACTCCGGAGTGAGGGGACACGGACAAACTTGTGTTTTCACATTCTCTATTTCCTTAAAAAGCGTTTATTTTAAGGAAATAACTTTTCAGATAGATATAAAGTTCCAATGAAGTTAATCATTATTATTATTTGTATGCTCCAAAATAACTTATTCGTTCGTTCCAAAGAATCAAGACAAAAAGAATCCGGGAAAGTGGACCATTTCTCGATTGGTCCACGGGGAAACAACCCGGTGTCCCGGTGGGACAATCCGTTCCTGCTGGTAACATACTTAGTTGCTCATGGTGGCTATTGAAACTCCGAGCAACAACTCTTGTTGGGGTTTAATAGCCACCGTTATATTTATACAACTCCAATCACCGTTCGGCGTTGATCCCGCTGGTTTTAGGTTAGTGTGCGGCTGCTCGTTCATGGAAACCCACGACCTTCAGCTCTGCGAGAACCATTATGGAGCTGGCAGTGTTTACAAAGGCATTTTGGAGCTTAGTGGTGAGCATTGCAATCGAGAACAGGCGATTTCGCTGCACTACCCTCTACAGAACTAGAACGTCCCACTCTGTCATTTTACGTAGCTTATCAGGTCGCGATTGCGTTGTTGTTGCTCCTAGGTGTTTTTTCCTGAACTGACTTGCTAAGATGACGTCCTATGACCGTGCCACATTGAAAGTCACTTATCTACACTGCACGGCCAATTCTACTGTTCGTGCTTGTCCATTGTATTTGACATGCTTTACAGTTGCTTAAGGCAGTGCAGCAGGCCAAAAATTTCCCGAACTGATTTGTTGCGAAGATGGCGTCCTATGTCCATGCCACGTTGAAAGTCACTTAGCTATACCCTACAGCCAATTCTACTGTTTGTGCTTGTCTATGATGTTTTACATGCCTTACAGTTTCTCAGGGCAGTTCAGCAGGGCAAAAATTGCCCGAACTGACTTGTTGGCAAGATTGTATCTTATGACCGTGCTACGTTAAAAGTCACTTAGCTATAATGCACGGCCAATTCTACTGTTCGTGCTTGTCTATGATGTTTAACATCCCTTACAGTTGCTCAGGGCAGTGCAGCAGGGCAAGAAGTTCCCGAATGATCCTTTTGCGAAGATGGCGTCCTACGACCGTACCACGTTGAAAGTCACTTAGCTTTACTGCACGGGCAATTCTACTGTTCGTGGTTGTCTATGTTGTTTAACATCTCTTACAGTTACTCAGGGCAGTGCAGCAGGACAAGAATCTCCCGAATTATGCTGTTGCGAAGATAGCATACTATGACCGTGCCACGTTGAAAGTCACTTATCTATGCCGCACCGCCACTCTGTTCGTTTTTCTCTATGATGTTTAACGTGTTTAACGTCCCTTAGTGTTGCTCAGGGCAGTACAATAGGGTAAAAATGTCCCGCACTGACTTGTGGCTGAGATGACATCCCATGACCGTCCCACGGTGAAAACCACCTAGCTATGCCGTGCAGCGAAATCTAGTATTTGTGCTTGTCTATTATGTTTAAACATCCCTTACAGTTGCTCAGGGTATTTCAGCACGGCAAAAATTTCTCAAAGTGACATGTTGCTAAGATTTCATCCTATGACCGGATCACGCTGAAATTCACTTAGATATGCCGTACGGCCAATTCTGCGGTTCGTGCTTCTCTATGATATTTAACAGCCCTTACAGTTGCTCAGGGCAGTGCAGCAGGGCAAATATTTCTCGAATTGTGTTGTGACGATAGCATCCTGTGATCGTGCCAAGTTGAAAGTCGCTGAGCTCTTCTGAACGGAACATTCTACTGTTCGTGCTTGTCTATTACGTTCATCACTTGCAGTTGTTCAGGTCATCTCAGAAGGGCAAACATTTCCCGAACTGACTTGTTGCTAAGATGGCATCCTATGATCGTGCCACGTTGAAAGTCACTTAGCTATGCCGTACGGCCAATTCTACTGTTCGTGCTTGTTTATACTGTTTAACATCCCTTATAGTTACTCAGGGCAGTGCAACAGGGCTACACTTTCCCGAGTTATAGTGTTTTGAAGATGGCATCCTACGATCGTGCCAGATTGAGTCTCTGATCTCTTCCGTACGGACCATTCTATTGTCCATGCTTGTCTGTGATGTTTTCCAGGATACATGATTCTTTTTATACCTATATGAGCCATAGCTGTGATGTACACTGAGCCATTACATTACGACCACTCCCAGCTTAAAGAAATGAGCGCTGGAGACACCAAACGGTGGCGCAGGTTAAGATCAAAGAGTAGTATATACAGGGTGTATCAGAAATGATGGTCTAAACTTTAAGGGGTGATAGAACACGGCACAAGGAACAATATTTGTAATACAAGGCGAGGTCGGAAGCCGCGTGGTTAGCCAGTAGAGGGTGCTTCCCGGCGCGTTTCGCACGCACATACACACACACACACACACACACACACACACTCACACCGTCATTCGCAAGCTGTACGCCCACCGAGATGCGGTGGTATTCGAATGCTGAGAAAACCGATATCCAATTCATGTACGGAACCGCTAACGGCAACGCCGTCGAAGCTCAACGACTGTACCGGGAGCGTTTTCTACATCGGCCAGTGCCCGATCGCCGAACCTTTCAGCGTTTGCACAGACAACTGTGTGAGACGTGATCGTTCCACGCCTACAGACAGGACGCAGGCTGTTCGTGGACCACCAAATAGGATAGAGGTGATTCTGGAAGATCAGCCGGAAGGCAGCACTCGAGCGATGGCACGTATCCACGGAGTGAGTCCAATGACGGGTTGGCGTGTGCTTCACGAGGAACACCTCCACCCTTACCATCTCTATGGGGTCCAGGCCTTACAAGAACCGGATTTTCCTCGCCGTGTGACATTTGCACGCTGGTACCTGCAACAGTGCACAGTGCAGCCAGAGTTTGCAGCATCTGCTCTGTTTAGCGCCGCTGCTGGAAAAGTACGTGCCATGCACGGAATCCCCCAAACTGTATTCCAATCGCTCCGTCGCAGCTGTGAGGCATGTAGGTGGACGTTCCTTTGAACAATTATTGTAAAATATCCGTAAATCCCTTTTTGTACATGATCCGTTCATAAAGATTATTCCTTTGCCGTGTTCTTCGTCCTTCATGTGTGTGCGCATTAACATTTCACATGCAACCATGTCTTGTATAACAAATATTGTTCCTAGTGCTGTGTTCTATCACCCCTTAAAGTTGTGACCATCATTTCTGATACACCCTGTATACAACCCAAGGACCGGCTTTCGGATAGTAGAGTGTTCGGAGTCAGAATAGGAAAATCTGCATCGGAGTTTGATAAAGGATACATTGTGATGGCATGATGCCTCGGAACTACGATCTCGGAAACGGCGCGGTTTGTGGGTTGTTCACGTGACGCTGTAGTAAGTACGTATCAAAAGTGGTGCAACGTTAGCCAAACGACGAACCGTCGTCCCCAGCACATGGATGCCAAAAGAGAGCGGAGACAGTTGCGCACTGTTCACAGCAACCGCAGTGCCACGGTGCGTGTCACAGCACACAGTTCATCACAGCATCATGCGCATGGGCCTGCGTAGCCGAGGACCCAGCTCGGTCTCCATGCTCACTGCACGTCATCGCCAACAACGCATGAAATGGGCCCATTATCATTGAGATTGGACGGTCGATGGTTGGAAGAAAGTGGCCTCGTCTGATGAATCAAGTTTCCTGGTGCATCAAGTCGACGGCCGAGCGCGAATACGCCGATTAATAACGGAGGCTGTGGCACCTGGATGCACTGTTGAGCAGAAACAGGCCGGCGGCGGTTTTATGCTTTGGGCAGTGTTTTTTTGGGGGGACACTTTAGGTCCCATTATCCCAATAGCACTATCCCTGACAGCTGTCAGGTATCTGAACATCGTTGCGGAACAAGTTCACCCGTTTATGGAAACTGTGTTCCCTGCTGTTGATGGCCATTACCGACAGGATAATGCGTCATGCCACACTGCCAGAATCGTCAAGGAGTGGTTCTGAGAACATGCTGGTAACTTTCTATTAATCCCTGGCCTCCACATTCACCTAACATGAACTCAATCGAACATTTGTTGTTCGACTTGGAAAAGCAGGTTCGCGCTAAATCACCACCACCCCGAAGTGTACGGGAACTGAAGGACATGCTGTTGACATTATGGTTCCTGGTACCCCAGGATACCTATCGCCACCTCATCGAATTGATGCCTCCCCGAGTGGCCGCTGTTTTGCGAACTAAAGGTGGTCTTACAGCTTATTAGGTGTGAGGTCATTACGAAATATCTTATGGGTGTGTATGGGTAAATAATGTCCACATACTTTCGATCATATTTTGTATGTTAGTTGGACGAGTGGCATCCTGAGTCTAAAGTGATGCCCATTTTCCTCACGCATTGTTTTGAAGTAAAACCTTCTGAGTAACTTCTGACAGCGGTTCCGGCATACGTTATTTAAAAGAGACTAACATCGGATACCCATTTTCCTGAACACCTCGTATTCTCAACAGTTCCGAATTATGTTGTATTTCTTTTACCTCCACTGATGGAGAGAAACGAAAATATGTATGCAAGTGATTTGATAACAGGGTAAAAGACAAAAACAGGCAATGTTGAGCCCCGTATTAAAAGCTGGTTACAGGTTCGTTATCACATTGATTTATACAATATATCCGGATAACAAAACTTAAAGCTCTCAGCTCTCAGTATAACATTTACCGTCTACTCATTGTTTTACTTGCTGTGACTGTATTTTAGTTTGTTAATCAAACGTGGATTTCATTTCAGTTTGAATGCGTGCGGCTATCTATCTATTAGCGTTTCAGTTACTGTAATTTATTTTTTAATGAAAACCCTGTATTAGAAATTATTGACATGATATGAAATTATTGACTAACTATAAGGATTGTTCAGTAAGTAGTGAGACTCTTAGTCTGGAGTGCGTTTGCTCTTCCTAATTTTGTCAATGAGTGTACATGCAATTTAAAGGCTATGCAATTGCATTGCAGCTTTTTTGTTACGGAAGCCGTGTAAACGTGCAGGACTAATTTTATTGTTCCCGCGTAAAAGATGGATGCGTCCAAAGTTGCTCAACGTGCTGTAATTCAGTTTTTGAAAGCGAAAACAAAAACGCCACCAAGCGAAATTCACAGATGAATGAAGGTGGTGTATGGGCCTGCTTGTCTTCCATGCTGTACAGTAATGCGGTGGTACCAGCTCTTTAGTGGTGGACGAACAAGCACTGCAGACCTGCCAAGATCAGGAGCACCACGTCGTGGTTTCACTGACGACAATTGCACGTGTGGATGCAGCAGTATAGGCAAGAATCGCGATCCGAGAAATGGTGAACAGTGTGGGTGTGAACATCGGAACTGTCAATATGATCACGCATGCGCACCTTGAATATCGTAAGGTGTGCGCCAGCACGTGGATACCGAAACATCTGTCCGATGAAGAGATGAGTCAACGAACGGGACTATCGTTACAGCATCCGTTCTGGTACCGTGAAGAAGGTAAAGATTTCCTGCTGCGCATTATCGCTGGGGACGAAAGCTGGTGGCATCATTTCGAGCCAGAATCGAAATGCCAGAGCATGCAGTGGAAACATGCGTCATCGCCACCTCCGAAAAAATCAAGGTCCACTAGACAAGATGTAAACCCTGTTCTTTGACCATCAAGAACCATTGCTTCTTGAGTGCCTACCAAAAGGTTCAACCATCAATGCCGCACGAAATTTTGAAACTTTAATGAGACTTCCACAAGCCATCTAAAACGAGAGACCTAGCAACCTCACTTATTGTGCTTCTGCATCGATAACGCCCGGCCACATATGGCAGTTAACACGCAAAGGACATTGCAGAGATTTCCCTGGGAAGTCCTTCAACATCCGGTGTATAGTCCTGCCATATCGCCCTGCGATTTTCACATTCGGGACCTACGAAAGATTTCACAAAGGCAAACATTTAACTTCGGATGAACAGGTGAGATGAGATCGGACTCAATTTTAGGAGCCGGGGCCCGCCCGTGTCCAAAGGCCTAGAGCCCAGGCCCGGCCCGTGTTCTTTGATTACATGTGTTTGCTGATCCCGGGCCCGGGCCCGGCCCGCTTTTATTGATTACATGTGTTTGCTGAGGCCGGGCCCAGATTCTTGGAAAAATTTGCTTATCAATAACTGCATTTATGCATTAAACACTGGCCAAATATATGGCCCAAGCAAGGATTAGTTTAAAAATCATTAATTTAAAAAGTTTAGTTCAGTTAATCCACTTTACAATGTGAATATGTTTTTAGAAATACTACGCATAAAGCCAAATGTTCTAAAATGTGGATCTAAAAATAAATAAGTAATCAACGTGCCCTTCGACCGTATCAGGGGAGTCAGTAATTTTGGTAAAAGGTGAAGAAAAGAAAATCGTTTAGAAACAAAAATTCCATTCGTTATTTCTTTTTGATTTGTAAATTTACTTTTATTTTGAATAAATTGTATTATAAAAAGTACAACGCCGTACAGACAGTTGCAAGTGTTTGAAATTTGGACTCTAGAAAACTAATCTTTGCAATATAATTTACATATATGCTAATTGGTAAAGGTAGATTAGAGTGATGTAGCAGAATATAAAAAAAAGCATGTAGGGAAATTTCCAAAATTAAAAAAGAAAGAACGTAAAAGCATTCCAGACCAGATTATTCTGCATTTTGTAACATTAACAAAGCTTTGCGCTTAATAGTATTGATACAAAAAAAAAACGTGCCGAGCGTTTAATTTAGACATGCTAGTCACCAATCAATAACAATGAGACTTGAAGGTTCTTTTTAATTCGGGAGCTGGCATAAATGGGCGAGAACGTTATGCTTGCTGAAATACAGGTAAGTAACACACCAGAGCCTATAGAATGAACAGAGCAAGATTAAACATTGAATTTCTTTATTTTTGGAGGAGACTCTATCCCGGGGTCTGGCCCTTGATGAAATAAACAACTGTGGAAATTCTATCCCACACTCACCAACCCGCTTGGCCAGCGTGGTGAGTTATGGCCAAACCCCTCCAAAATGATTCCACAACTTAAATCTTGGCCCTCAGTCTCCGGCAGCTGGAATGTACCTGGCCAAGGCAGCGGCCAGTGCGACATGAAGGCAGAGGGTGCTAAGAATCCCCGGAGGACCGGACTAGGCTGCCATCTGATGCTGACCTTGGCTACGTACAACGGACGCTCCCTATCTTCTGATTCAAGGCTTCTTGAATTGGAAGAGGAACTACAAAGGATCAAGTGGGACATCGTGGGGCTAAGTGAGGTAAGGAGAAAAGGAGAAGATCTCATCGAACTGAAAAGTGGACATCTCTTCTACTATCGTGGGACAGATACTGGCAGAACTAGTGGTGTTGGATTTATAATAAACAAGAAACTGAAGGATAAAGTTGTAGAAGTTGAAAGTTCCTCTGACAGAGCTGCACGACTCGTTATCCAACTCTCGAAAAGATACCAGGCTCAGATTATTCAAACTTATGCACCCACCACAAGTCATCCTGAAGAAGAAATTGAAGAATTTTATGAGGAAATTTGTCATCTAAATAATAAAGGTAAGCAGCACTTGAAAATAATTATGGGAGATTTCAATGCAAAAATAGGGCAACGGCAACAGAATGAAACTTCAGTTGGTAAATTCGGTCACGGCAACAGAAACCAGCGTGGAAATACTCTCTTTGAGTTTGCAGAGGCAGAAGGGTTTTTCATCTTGAACTCCTTCTTCAAGAAAAAGCCACACAGGAAATGGACATGGAGACATCCAAATGGGACGACAAGTGAAATTGATTTTATTATGTGTAACAAAAAATCCGTCATAGAAGACTGCAGTGTGCTAAACAAGTTCAACACAGGTAGTGACCATAGATTGGTGAGATGTAAGATGCACCTCAACACCAAACTTGAACGTGGCAAGCTCATAAGACAAACAAAATCTATTGACATAACCAACCTTAAAAAACACCATAATACCTTCAAGTTGGAACTGAAGAACAGGTTCTCTGCTTTAGAAGGCCTAACATCGGAAGAAGTGGACATCTCTGAAGTTAACAGAAAAGTAACCAAAGCTCTTATAGAAACAGCAACAAAATTAGCTGGGTCTAAGAACAAGTTGCATGTAAACAAATTATCAGGAAAAACGAAAATGTTGATGCAAAAAAGAAGAGAGATGAGGACAACTAAAGATGATGTGACTTCCAAAGTGGAATATATAGAGCTATGCAAGACAGTAAGAAAAAGTATCGCTGAAGACGTAAGAAAATTCAACTGTGAACTAGTGAGGAAAGCAATTGAAAACAACCAAAGCCTAAAGATAGCAAAGGGACATCTCAGTAAGGGAAGAAAACAGATTATGGCACTGAGAAAAGAAGATGGTTCTGTAACAAGAAATAGAGGCGAAATGTTGACAAGAGTGAAAGATTTCTACTCCAAATTATATGAAAGAGATGATACATGCACTCCAGACATCATGAAAGATACCAGTACCAGAGTTCCTCCTGTCCTTCCAGCAGAAGTTGCACATGCAATCAAGAACATGAAGCGGGGAAAAGCTCCAGGAGAAGATGGAATTACTGTAGACATCATACAAGAAGCAAGTGGAGAAATTGAAACAGTACTCGCCCAAATTTTCACTCGATGCCTTAATGAAGGAAAGATTCCTGAGGATTGGAACAACGCTACAATGATCCTGCTACATAAGAAAGGTGACATTGAGGATCTCGGAAACTACAGACCTATCAGCCTCCTATCAGTAGTTTATAAAATCTTCACTAAAGTTCTTTCACACCGCTTGAAGGTAACACTGGACATGGCTCAACCGAGAAAACAAGCTGGATTCAGGAGTGGCTACAGCACAATAGATCATATCCACGTACTGAGAGAACTAATTGAAAGAGCGAGGGAATATGAACTTCCATTGTGCATGGCTTTTATCGATTACGAAAAAGCCTTTGATTCGGTGAAACCATCAGCAGTTACAATGGCTCTGAAAACCTGCGGTATTGAAGATGCATACATTAATATTATTAATAACATATATGAAAATGCAAGTGCAAAGATTCGGCTGTTTGAAAATACAACACACATAAAAATTGGAAAGGGAGTGAGACAAGGTGACACCATATCTCCGAAGCTCTTTAATGCCACATTGGAGGGTGTTTTTCAGTCGCTGAGCTGGGAAAACAAAGGGATAAAGATTAATGGAGATTATCTAACCCACCTTCGTTTTGCTGATGACGTAGTCATTTTTGCAACTACCCCATCAGAGCTGCAGAGTATGATCCAGGAACTTGCTGACAAGAGTAAAGAAGTGGGATTAAAAATGAACTTTCAGAAGACAAAAGTGATGTTCAATGCTTTTACAAGAAATGAAGATTTATTGATTGATGGAGAAAAGCTGGAGATAACAGACACGTACGTTTATCTTGGACAGCAGATATCAAGTGAGGGTCACATTGATGAAGAAATTAATCGGCGTACAAAACCTGCCAGGAGAGCTTTTGGAAGAAACAGCATAATTTTCAAGAGCAATATGCCATTATGTCTTAAAAGAAAAGTGTTTAATCAATGCATCCTTCCAGGGCTTACGTATGGTGCAGAGACGTGGACCTTAACTAAAAGAGATATACAAAGACTGCAGACAACTCAAAGCTGCATGGAGAGGTGCATGCTTCGTGCAACCAGGAGAGATAAGAAGAGGAACTCGTGGATCCGAAAAATGACAAGAGTGGAAGACATCATGATCAGAGTTAAATCGCTGAAATGGCAATGGGCTGGACATACTGCCAGAAGGACAGATCATCGATGGACAGCCGAAATTTTAGATTGGATTCCAAGGGACAGGAAAAGACCCAGAAGAAGACCACATGGGAGATGGGTGGATGAAATTTGAAAGTATGCAGGGGTGACATGGAGGAGACTGGCACAAGACAGACCGTTGTGGAGGAAACTTGGGGAGACCTTAGTCCAGCAGTGGATTGATAATGGTTGACAATGATGATGATGATGATGATGATGCCCCTATCGGAGCTAATATCTTCTTCTGAATTTAGTAATAAGACTTCCGCCTCAAAAAAAAAAGGGGCGTATCCAAATTCTAATCTAAAGTCTGATATAAGTTCAAGTTCTTATTTCCTCCTCTCGGTGATAGGTTAACGATCGACCACAAGAATGAAAAATAAGTACTCACGGCTTGTTGACAGTATAGGCAAAAATCCACATTGTAGAAATAGACGATGTGGAGACACTTTCACACCTGAACCTCTGTAACAGTAGCGAATGTTGGTTTCTTTCTCACCTGAGTGTCACAGAGGGTCACTTTCTGTTGGTTTTCTTCAACGTAAGCTCCTTAGTCCGGCGGTGCAGCCGAGAGAGAGCCATCTTTCGTGTTTCTCCCCGACCGCTCGTGGGAGGGTGATAAACGGCAATCAGCGCTGACTCCTCTTTGCCCAGCTGGCAGGGGGCTGTCGGAGGAACAATGGTATATATATTTTTTTGCACTCCGTCAAGGAAGATGGGACGCTCTTTCGCACTCGGTTAAGAAATTCTGTCGACGTCCTGGTCGGTCTGTCATCAGAGTACGGCCCTTGCGAGCGGATAAAACAGCTCTTTTCGGCTGTTGTAGAACCGTCCTCTTAAGTTCCGGGTTTTACCACACCTGGCGGGCTTACCTCCAGCCACCAAGTATAAATTTAGCCTGGTTCTTCTGCGTAACCATACGTCTTGCGGAAGCGCGTCAGATTCCGTGGACTCTATATGTCAGCGGCTTACAGCGGCGCAGAGCATTATTGCATATCTTCCTTTTTTTTTTGTGGCTGGGTCTCACGTGCGTCTTACTTCTGCTTACGGAGCCAGAATACTGACTTCTTTTCGCTACTTTTCAGCTATTCCCTGTCACGTGGGCCTCATCTGCTTCTTTTCACCAGACACTTGAGATTTCCCTCGTGCCTCTCCCACGAAGCGTTGTTGCCTCTTGCCCCTCATAATCATAATTTTTCTCGTTCCCTACCGATTTTTGGCATTAATGTCCCACTTGAAATCGTCTTTATGAGCGTCTGAGTACTTCTCAATTGTCGTCTGGTGTGGTCCCATGATGCTCACAGACCCCCAGAGATGATCCACTAATTCCCTTGTTTTCACTCAGACAAAGAGAATTACCAGACTTCCCTAATTAAAATAAGTTAATTTCCCAATTAATTTGCAATAGGCCAAATATTTAATTTAATTATCAACATAATTTAGCCACGCCTATTAAGACCGTCCCCCCTTTTTAATAGTGATTAATTTAGACCCAATTTTCGCATCATTGCCCCCTCCTTACCAAAAAGCTCGTCCCGAGCGTTCGCCTTTTACTTGCTTGGGACTCCCGATCAATCCTGAACTATGCCTAACATACGAGAAACCTCTATTGGCCCTCACAAAGTTTCTGGTGTCGCCTCACTGACTTCATTGGGATATCCCCTGCTATCCCCGCATATGTGGCATATTTGCATAAATTAACTTGCTCACCTTTGTTCCTGAGCCATCCCCAATACAACGCTATTTGATACATACACTACACGATAAATTAAATTCTTACTACACAAAATTCCACGAACACTACACGATTCTACCAAGGGATTATTTTCACTAATATTATTACAAGTACACGATACCAAAAATTTTTTCACTAAACCATTATTTACTATACACATTCCACACATACTACACCAACACTGTACAAACACTTTACAAACACTTACCACTAGTACTATCCAAATACTAACCGAATAATGCACACATTCTACACAAGTACTGCATTAAACCTATAAAAATTAATCTACATTCCGTGATGACAACATCAACATTCTGGCAATTTATACAATAAGAAAAATCAGACCAATCAAATCTCGTTATTCTTTTTAATTCACGCCCTCACACTAGCAAAATATACCCATCATCAGCCTACACCGGAACCTGAATTTCAAACTCACAGAAATTTACATCAATCAGACTTCCACAAGGCACACTAATCAGAGCTCACCTCCCGTGGCCCAAATCTCATAGGCTCCTTCTATTCCTTGTCGGCCTCCTAAAATCCGTACTTTTTTTTTTTTGCCTATAAATTTTCTTAAATTTCTCAAATTTCCCGTGCCTTCGTTACCATCGCCGGCCTAACAGCCTTATTAACATCCCGATAACCACGTAGTCAGCCAAAAACAAATCAAACATTCAATTTCTCAAAATTCCAGAAATTTCATAATTTCCCACATTTTCATAAATTCCAAACTCCATGCAATTTCACTTGAGCAAAAACACATCACTGAATTGCATTCCGAGACAACGCATTTCACTTAAACAGAAAAATTTGGAGATCGTTAGGTGCGCCACCCATATTCCTTTTTTTTTGTAACCTTAACCTCATTGGTTACACAGCCACTAGGAAAAACACACAAATACTTTTACTTTCACTCAGCCAATGTTCCAAAAACCACAGGGAATCCGTCCCTGATACGCAGACATTTTATCATCTAAAATTTCATTACAGGGCGACGTTGCCCTCCGTGCATCCCTGGCACGCGCACGCCAGAAAGAAAACTCTTTGCTGAGAAATGATTCAGACACTGAGTTCTGTGGCAAGAAGAAAAATTTAGTGGTACGCTCGGACGCGCTGCCAATGTCCCTTTAATTTCACCCGGCGTCGGAATGCTGAAACCGAAACTCCGGAGATACGTGCTTATCTCCACCGTAGCTCACCGTCGGATGTTCAGTCTGACCACTGCGAATCGAGTGCCTTCACTTCCATCTGCTTTCCATACCGACCGGACTTTCGTAGCTACAGGTATTAGCGTCCAGACATTCCAACGAAAAGAAAAACCCCAAGCACATTTGTATTAGCAGGGCAACGAGTCAGCAATCTTCGCGTACGGGACACGAATTTCCAATGCATGAAAATTTCTCTCGAACAGTGACTATGGCACGGGGCGCATAACTGTTCGTTACATGTCGAAACCGAAATAAATTCTCACCACATAACTGCAATGACCTAATACCTTCCACAACGAATTCTTTCAGTACATAACTGGTAAGTCGAACGACTGACAACTGCGCTTAGCAACTATACCAATTATCGTTTTTCCTCGAATAGGCTTACTACTGCTATTCAGTTTGGGAACTACGTTCTCTCTCGGGCTGACGTCTGCTAAGACGAATAACTTTTCTCTTTCAACATAACTCACACACATTTTCTCGAATAGGCTTACCACCGCTATTCCGTACATTTTCTCGAATAGACTGACCACTGCTACTCAGTACTTTCGCTCGAATAGACTGACCACTGCTACTCAGTACTTTTTTAATCTCCCTATTTCCGCGTCGATATCTCCGCGCAATTGCGTCGTTATCGCTGTCAATTCCGCCTGCTGTGCCTCTATCAATCCTACCATACGTATTCGTTCTTCCGTTTCTTTTTGCTCTAATTTTGTCAATTTTTCTTCCTGCTCCTTCAACTTTCGGTTCCACTCGTTTGAGACCGTTCCTATTTGATTGTGGACCGCTTGTATATCCGCGTTCGATCGTGCAATAGAGTTTGTAGTTTGCACGGTTAACGCTGCCCTAAAACCGTCTGCTTGCTCTTTCACTGCTCTCTCCGCGTTTTTTGCCTGTTTTACTAGGAACGCTTCAAACTTTTCTGCGAGTTCTATCATTCGCGTGTCCAATACTTCGTTGTGAATTTGTAACTGAGTTTTCAGCTCCTTCTCTCCTTGTGCTTGTTCCTGCCTACGTGATTCCACCTGTTCCACTAGAGTTTTTATTTCTCCTTTTTGCACAGTAATTTGTTCTTCCAGCGCTTGTAGTTTTTCTGTTAGGGCCTCCAACTTCCGTTTTTCGTCAGCTAAAGCTGCTTTCATTTCCTCCATTCCTGGTATTATCTTGCTCTTGACTCTGGTATTCATACAATAAAAAAAATCTCCTGCTCAGCACCGTTCCGCACCAGTCTCCTTTCGGTAAATTTTTATTACCCGAACGTCACAACGCTGCCACCATTGATACAAAAAAAAAAAAAAACGTGCCGAGCGGTTTAATTTAGACATGCTAGTCACCAATCAATAAAAACGAGACTTGAAGGTTCTTTTTAATTCGGGAGCTGGCATAAATGTGCGAGAACGTTATGCTTGTTGAAATACAGGTAAGTAATACACCAGAGCCTATAGAATGAACAGAGCAAGGTTAACCATAGAATATCTTTATTTTTGGAGGAGACTCTATCGCGGGGTCTGGCCCTTGATGAAATAAACAACTGTATGCCCCCTATCGGAGCTAATATCTTCTTCTGAATTTAGTAATAAGACTTCCGCCTCAAAAAAAAAAAAGGGGCGTATCCAAATTCTAATCTAAAGTCTGATATAAGTTCAAGTTTTTATTTCCTCCTCTCGGTGATAGGTTAACGATCGACCACAAGAATGAAAAATAAGTACTCACGGCTTGTTGACAGTATAGGCAAAAATCCACATTGTAGAAATAGACGATGTGGTGACACTTTCCCACCTGAACCTCTGTAACAGTAGCGAATGTTGGTTTCTTTCTCACCTGAGTGTCACAGAGGGTCACTTTCTGTTGGTTTTTTTAACGTAAGCTCCTTAGTCCGGCGGTGCAGCCGAGAGAGAGCCTCCTTTCGTGTTTCTCCCTGACCGCTCGTGGGAGGGTGATAAACGGCAATCAGCGCTGACTCCTCTTTGCCCAGCTGGCAGAGGGCTGTCGGAGGAACAGGGGTATATATCTTTTTTGCACTCCGTCAAGGAAGATGGGACGCTCTTTCGCACTCGGTTAAGAAATTCTGTCGACGTCCTGGTCGGTCTGTCATCAGAGTACGGCCCTTGCGAGTGGATAAAACAGCTCTTTTCGGAGATTGTAGAACCGTCCCCTTAAGTTCCGGGTTTTACCACACCTGGCGGGCTTACCTCCAGCCACCAAGTATAAATTTAGCCTGGTTCTTCTGCGTAACCATACGTCTTGCGGAAGCGCGTCAGATTCCGTGGACTCTATATGTCAGCGGCTTACAGCGGCGCAGAGCATTATTGCATATCTTCCTTTTTTTTTTGTGGCTGGGTCTCACGTGCGTCTTACTTCTGCTTACGGAGCCAGAATACTGACTTCTTTTCGCTACTTTTCAGCTATTCCCTGTCACGTGGGCCTCATCTGCTTCTTTTCACCAGACACTTGAGGTTTCTCTCGTGCCTCTCCCACGAAGCGTCGTTGCCTCTTGCCCCTCATAATCATAATTTTTCTCGTTCCCTACCGATTTTTGGCATTAATGTCCCACTTGAAATCGTCTTTATGAGCGTCTGAGTGCTTCTCAATTGTCGTCTGGTGTGGTCCCATGATGCTCACAGACCCCCAGAGATGATCCACTAATTCCCTTGTTTTCACTCAGACAAAGAGAATTACCAGACTTCCCTAATTAAAATAAATTAATTTCCCAATTAATTTGCAATAGGCCAAATATTTAATTTAATTATCAACATAATTTAGCCACGCCTATTAAGACCGTCGCCCCTTTTTAATAGTGATTAATTCAGACCCAATTTTCGCATCAGTATAATAATCACAATATTATCATATGTGTGTGTGCAGTTTCCAGATCAAGTTCATCATGAAAAAAGAGAGAGAGAGAGAGAATTGCATCTAATACCTCAGCGCTTCAACTTGATCTCCTTTTTTCTAAAACTTGACCTGCTGCACTAAAAACCAACGTCACCGCAAAAATCGCGGGAGTGAGGAAATTTAAAAAAATAAATAACAATACTTCTAACTGCACAATGTTGGAAATTAATACATCATTTTAAAGATAAGATTCTTGATTTTCAATAAAAGACAAAAAATGGGAATGTGATGTTTTCCCAGTTTTTCGATACCAGACCTTAAACTAATCCTTTGCTTGGGCCATAGCTTTGGACAATGCATAATGCAAGTCTTGCTAAGCAAAATTTGTCTTGCAATGGTAGCTAGCTTAGGAAATTGAAAATCCTTCCACCATGGTAACAAATCCACAATGAAATTCAACACGTGTAATTCAACCGGGCTCGGAATTACACGTGCTGAATTAATTACAGTAATGAAATTCAAGACGTGTAATTCCGAGCCCGGACCCAGCCCGGGCCCGGGTTTTTCGGTAGTTAAGGAATTCTGAGCCCGTCCAAGCCTGGTCCCGAGCTCATCTCTAGCGTGAAGCTGTAGATAACGCTGCAGCAGCAGCCTCCCTTCTTCTACGCCGCAGGAATACAAGGATTTCTCCAACGATGGGACCGCTGTCTAAGCTGGTGGCGATTATTTTTAGGTATGTCATGTTTTGACCTATGAAAAAATTCTGAAAGACAAACATTTAAGTTCGAATGATCAGGTATATGACGCTGTAGACAGTTGGTTGCAGCAACAGGCTTCCTCCTTCGATGCCGCAGGAACACAAAAAACTTGTGCCACGATGGGACCACTGTCAAAATGCCGGCGGCGATTATTTTTAGGTGTGTCATATGAAATAAGAAAACTCACCGTCTATGTACGATATTTAAATAAAATACGAAAGATATTTACAATTAAAATACCCCACTAGTACTTTCGGGGTAACATTTACCTCATCATCAAGTGGAACAGAGCAATGTAGTGCTCCTTTATATATTAGTCCAACAATACATTATGGGTATAAGTCAAACGTCGCATGGGTCGTGGCCGTTGCCATTATAACAGTGTGAAGAGTATAATTTCACAAGTTATTAGTATAGCATATCAAAAACAAGGATGCGTTTTTAAATACAAAGTTATGATCAATTTTATATGTTCTTGGAATTTGTAAATATATTATTATAATTTAAAGTTCAGGTTTGTAATACGTTCTTTCCAAATTCTTGATATGTCCACAGGCAAGTAGTCATTGCAGCATTTATCCCCTAAAGCTTCGATGTACATACTTTCAACAAAATGCAGCGAATGTATATATGCTGGAGTGTCCAGTAATCTGATGTTTTCCCAGTCTGGTTGTAGAATGCCGTTTACCACATTCCTTGATAAGGCTGTGTTATTGCTGTTGGTTCGGATATCGTATTAGTGTTCCTGGACACGGATACCCAAACTTCTTCTTGTCGAGCCCACGTAGTTGCTAACATGTTCTCCTGTTGAGGGGTCCAGCAGTGGAATGTTATACACTCCCCATTTGTTCATAATATCTGTTGTTGCTCGATCTTTTTTAACTGATGATAGGAGGTTCTTCGAGCGGGTGCCAAATTGTATATTGTGTTTTGAACAGATACGAGATGGTGTGTTAGTGATATGGGGGTGCTGGTCCAATGCTCCTACGAATCGTTTATTAGGCTTTGTGTCTGGCTTCAGATTAATAGTTCGTTCACTTGATATTCTAGTGTATACTCTATTAATCATCATCCTGGGGTATCCATGTATATCCGCTAATTTAAAAATGAACTGTATCTCAGACTGGAAATGATTTCCAGTCGGCCACGTGGTCTTCTTCTGGGTCTTTTCTTATCCCTTGGAATCCATCCTAAAATTTCGGTTGTTCATCGGTGGTCCGTTCTCCTGGCAAATGTTCAACGCATTGTCATTTCAGGGATTTTACCCTGATCATGATGTCTTCCACTCTTGTCATTTTCCTTATCCACGAGTTCCTGTTTTTATCTTTCTTGGCTACACCAAAAATGAATCTCTCAACGCTTCTTTCAGTTGTCTTCAGTCTCTGTATGTCTTTTTTAGTTAATGTCCCCGTTTCTGCTCCGTACGTAAGCACTGGAAGGATGCGTTGATTAAACAATTCCCGCCGCCCGGCGGGGCAGTGGTGTAGGCGATGGCTTCTGATCATTCGTCCGAAAGGGGTCCGGGTTCGAATCCCGTGAGGCATGGATGTTGTGTTTTCTCTTACGGCACTGACTCTCTCCCTTCCCTGGAACCAGTGACCCTAAAGTAGGGACGGGCGACTGCTTATATCCCATTGAGTTGCTCACGGTGGTCGCTAAACCTCTAATCAAAGAAAACGCTTCTCTTTTAAGACATTGTGGCACACTGCTTTTAAAAATTGTACTGTTTCTTCCAAAAACGCCAATTAATTTCTTCATTAATGTGACCCTCGCTTGACATCTGCTGTCCAAGATAAATGTAAGAATTGGTTATCTCCAGCTTTTCCACATCAATTGATAAATCTTCGTTCCTTGTAAAAGGATTGTACTTCAGTTTTGTCTTCTGAAAGTTCATTTTCAATCTCATTTCTTTACCTTTCTCAGCTAGTTCCTGGATCATACTCTGCAGCTCTGAAGTATTATTTCAATGACCTCTAAAGGGCTCTTTGAAATATTGTTTTCTTTTCACAAATAAAACGGAACTAAAACCGTGTCGAAATCGGTCGAGGAACGCCTTGACCCGGCACGTTTGACCCGCAAGAAATTATCGCGGCGGTGACCTGTGACCCGTTTCCATCTCTGGGTGGCACCATCAAACAGTGATAGTCTGGCAATTACACTTCATCTCTCTGTCATTTTCAGTGATGTAGTTCTAAATAAAAAGTGTCTTAATGGTAAACGTATACGAAAAACCCGGGGAAAATGCAGTCAGAATTGTCAAAATCTGATTTGCTTTTATTATTTAGTAATTTTTATTGAATTTTCATTAGGTAGTTTTATCAGTTTACGGTACCATTTCTTACTTTTAGCAATTTTAAATAAAAGAATGTCACGGGAGTATTGTAACTGAAAAATATTTTTCTTAAATACCGCTCTGCACTTCTACACGAGATTCCTCTACTATACTCCGAGTCAACATACATAAGTGTGTACAACTGCGTAAGATATGGAAAACTACCTCCGCTACGAAAAATAGTCCCTAACGTTTAGATCTAAAATCAGCATAATTGTTTCTCAGAATTCATTTTCATTTTCTCAACAGTTCTTCGGACAAAAAATTGCTACCTAAAATACATTTTTAAAAAGTCATAGCACTTTTAGAAATAAATTTGATGTTAGAAGTTACTCATTTTCCGTTGCTGATCTGCAGCTGGGATATAACTTTGAGAGGGGGAAGTGGCGAAAGATTTATTTCAACATTTGCAACACGAAGACTATAAATTAACAATCCGTGGAACTTGAGGTGAGGGATTAGTGAAGCAGGCTGTAGGGAGGAAGAAGTTCGAACCCCACCACACACCCCATTCCTTACCCTCACTGCTTGTGTCGTGTGTGGATGGGTGGTCAGTGCTTGACAGAAGGGAAACAGAACAGCTTTGTAACGCGGATTCATACCATTTTTGTGTTCCATGGTAGGCGGTAATCAGGCTCTCCCACCTTTAACAACAGTACACTCTTTGGGTGACTTGGAGTATATGAATAATAAGTATTAATTACAGTAAACAGATGTATCTAATACAGTCACGTTATTGTAGTGCGACTGATACGTCTTTTTCCAGAGTTTATAACGGGGATCTGAAACATTTCTTTTGTGTTACCCAGAAGGAATCACAGAGTGAGCTCAAGGGATGTGTTTTATTAGAACCGACAGCGAACATTTTATACTGAAGAGCAATTGAATTAGAGACAGCTGGCGTTATGCAAATGTGGCGCTGTGGGCGGCCCTCTAAACGGAAACGTCATGACCTATGCAGCGATCCGACAATATAAGGAGTGATGCGACGGGAATCAGTACGAGTCGAACGCAGTATAGGTAAGGCGAAGGATCTGAGCGCATTTGATCGTGGGCAAATTGTCGGGGCCCGACGTATGGGTCACTACATCTCGGAAGTCGTGCACGCACTGGGATTTTCACGAGTCACTGTGTCACGGGTGCACCGTGAGTACATCGAATTAGGTCCCTGCAAGGGCCAACTGCCGTGGACAACAGAGTGTAGATGAGCGGGGTCATCGTCGGCCAGCTCGCATTGTAACAGCGGATAGACGGGCCACAGTGCAAGAAATCACTCGGCAATTTAACGCTGGTGCACAAAAACGTATAAGCAGCCACACCATCCTGAACCATCTCCTCGCTATGGGGTACAGAAGCCATTGTCCCACGAGGATACCGCTGCTGACCGCACATCACAGGGTGCAAAGATTAGCATACGCGCGGGAACATCGCCACTGGACCCTAGACATGTGGGAAAATGTTGCCTGGACTGATGAGTCGAGATTCACGTTGGTACATGAGGATGGCAGGATACGAGTACAGCGCAAACCACATGAAGCGACGGATCCTTCTTGCCAGCAGGGTACACTTCAAGCTGGTGGGGGTGGCATTCTCGTTTGGGGAGTGTTCACGTGCACTGAAATGGGATTCCTGGTGCGTGTTGCATCGTGCCTCACAGGTCAACGCTACCGGAATATCCTGGACTACCATTTACTCCCATTTGTGCGTCTTCGACATCCCACTGGGATCCTTATCCTGCAACAAGACAATGCGCCGTGCCATCGCTCCCGAATTGTAACCGAAAGGTTGGATGAACACTCCACCGACGTGACCTCACTTCCTTGGCCAGCTAGGTCACTTGACCTCAATCCCATCGAGCATATCTGGGATGCCATCGAGAGAGATGTTCGAGGCTCTGCCCCCCCCCCCCTTAAATCTTCGTGAACAGTGGGAGCTTCTTCAGGGGTCGTGGATCCGTATGGCTTCCCAACGCTTCCGGTGTCTTGTCGAGTCCATGCCGAGACGAATCGCAGGCGTCATCAGGGCGAAAGGTGGTGCAACCCGTTACTAGACAGGTATCTCTAATTCAATTGCTCTTCAGTGTAGTAAGAATGCCCTTACCTACAGCAAAACACTTGCTTCACAGCCTACATGATTGTTAAATTTTTTTCTGTTGTTTTCTCTACGATTAATGCATCTTTATCCCTAAGGTATACTCGGATGATCCATTCTGTTATCACCACCCCCAGCCTAGAGAAATGAGCGCGTCTGGAGACTGAAAAGTGGCGCAGGTTAAATTCACAGAGCAATACCTATATATATATATATATATATATATATATAATCCGACAACCGGCTTTCGGTTAGTATAGTGTTCGGAGTCAGAATGGGAAAAGCTGCCGATTCATTAACGTTTGATAAAGGCAAATTGTGATGGCATGGCGCTTCGGAACTACGATCTCAGAAACCGCGCTACTTGTAGGTTGTTCACGTGCCACTCTAGTGAGCACGTATCAAAAGTGGTGCACAGATGGGCAAACGATTAACCTTTGTCTAGCCGTGTGTCGTCCGCAGCTCGTTGATGCCAGAATGGAGCTGAGACTGTCGCGCATTGTTCACAGCGACCGCAGGGCCACAGTGCGACAAATCACACGGAACTACAAGAGTGGTGATCAGGACAATGTGTCTTCTGCTCATGAGCCTCAGTAGCCGGAGACCCAGCCAGGTCCCGAGGCTCACTGCATTTCATCTCCAACAACGCATGAAATGGGCCCAAGATCATCGAGATTGCACTGTGGATGATTGGAAGAAAGTGGCCTGGTTTGGCGAATCAAGATTCCTGGTGCATCCCGTAAATGGCCGAGCGCGGATACGCCGATTACCAAAGGGGTTATGGATCCTGGATGTAATGTTGGGCTGAAACATGCCGGCGGCGGTGGTGTTATGCTGTGGTCGATGTTTTCTTGAGACACTTTAAGCCCCAATATTCTAATAGCACAATCTCTGACAGCTGTCAGGTATCTGAACATCGTTGAGGACCAAGTTCACCTATTCACGGCAACTGCCGTTGACGGCTATTACCAATAATATAATGCGTCATGCCACACTGCCAGAATTGTCAATGAGTGGTTCCATAAATATGCTGGTGACTTCCCTTTAATGCCCTGGCCTCCAAATTCACCTGACGTCAACCCAATCGAACATTTGTGGTTCGTCTTAGAAAAGCGGGTTCGAGCTTAGTCATCGCCACCCCGAAATCTACGGGAACTGGAGGACCTGTTGTTGATATTATGGTACCAGATACCACAGAATTCCTGATTGATTCGATGTCTCGCCGAGTGGCCGCTGTTTTGCGGGCTAAAAGAGGTCCTACATTTTATTCGGTAGGTGTAATTATGTAATGACTCAGCGGTGTTTAGCCCCCTATTACGACAAAGATGTTCACATCTGAATCCTTTTGCTAACTAGAACCCTGATGGTGCGTTTGACGCTTTACTGCGTAGTTCAGTTATATTGGGTCTCCTTCTCAGTATTCCATTCTGTTTGTTTGTTTCTGCACGGGAAAAAAGAAATCCTGAAATTCACGATCCGTTTTTCTTGATTCCTTTCCAAAATTAAGGAAGCATATAAGCTCAATTTCGCGAAATTTTCGCACAGTACAGTGTAAAAAACGATTAGCGTGAATTCACGGAAAATTTCTAAAAATAACGTGCAGCAAAGTTCCCGGTAGGTGTCCGTCTTTTTCAGAAATTTCCGTTTTTAAAAGTATCCGTTTATTGTAACTTCCGTATTTTCACAGATTTTCCATACATAGAAATTCCGTTTAATTCAGAAAAAAAAAAAAAAAAAAAACATTTCAGGTTTTTCTTTTCATATTAAACTGAAATTCCGGAAAATCGACGATCCTGTACTTTTGCGTTCTTACCAAGATAATCCTTCCGCTGAAGTCAGGATCGAACACCCTTACGTATAAGGTAACTCAACAGGCAACTCGCGCCATTAACCACTGAACCTCAAATGCTCGGCAGCTTCACTCAAGTGTATCGTAAAATAAATTTCGCGACGATGAAATTTTGTTTTTTGTCATTAATGTGAGTGATTTAGTCATTTTATTTTCTGTTGGAGCTTATTATTTTTCTGAATAGGTTTGAAATATATTTTTTTATTTTTTTTTTTTATGTAGGAGGACTTTTCACAAATCAAGCATTTTTCATCCTGATTTTTCGAAACGAAAAAATGCTTTGCAATTTGATTTCTGTAAACTGACAATGAGTTTCAATTACCTTTACAAAAGGTGAAAGGAACTTTTTTATAGAATAATTAAAAATAACTAAATATAAAATTTATTCTTGATAGCTATAATAGCTTTTGTCTTAACCATTCAACCGGCTGGAACGAATTAACTCGAGGTTAGCAAAATGGGCTGAAATAATCTGGACGTACGAATATACACTGCTGGCCATCCAAAATGCCACACCGAGAAGGAAGCATCCGATTAGCTTGAAATTCGCAGCATGCGTCGCCCGCGAGAGGACATGCAAGCGATTAGCATTGCAGGGCATATGCAAATCATGTGCGCCCGGCACGCCACCGAGAAGCACTATAAGAAGAGTGCACAGAAGGCGGAGTGTAAGTAGTGAAAGTGTGTTGTGCTGCCGGACCTATGCGTGGGAAGCTTCCTGATGCCTCGTCGCAGAATACGGCAGTCATTCCAGCACGTTTCGGAGTTTGACAGAGGAAGAATAGTGGCTTATCGCGACAGCGGTTTATCGTACCGAGACATCGGCGCCCGTGTGGGACGACATCCAGCCACAGTGAGGCGAGTATGAATTCGGTGGGTGTAGGAGGGACGGACGGACCGATGTGAGCGATTGCCATGGCTGCGGCACACCACCGAACGAGAGGACCGGCATGTCGTGCGGCGGGCATTGACGGCTCGCACCGCTACATCACGAACGTTAGCGCAGGAATTAGGGTGTGTTGCGCAAACAACCTGTATCAGCACGTACCGTTCGACGTCGAATGCAGGAGCGGGAACTTGTCGCACGGCGCCCATTGCTCCGATTACCATTGACGTTACACCACCGGCGAGTGCGGCGGCAGTGGACCGTTGAACGCCCCACCTGGACTACGGAATGGCCCGACATTGTCTTCACCGACGAATACCGCTTC
The DNA here is from genome assembly GCA_039090855.1 of Macrothele yani. Taxonomy (NCBI): domain Eukaryota; kingdom Metazoa; phylum Arthropoda; class Arachnida; order Araneae; family Macrothelidae; genus Macrothele; species Macrothele yani. Next base: position 125,017,792 of record CM077030.1, read on the forward strand.
TGCCTTTAACACCACGATGGTCGAATCCACGTGTGGCGGCACCGCGGCCAGAGACTGTATGACGCCTGCATTATGCATCGCCAGACCGGTCTGTCGCCTGGCGTTACGGTTCGGGGTGCAATTGGATATGAAACCCGCACCCCTCTGGTACGCATCCCCGGTACACTCAAGAGCCACCGCTACGTCTCCGACATTTTGTAGCCTGTAGACCTCCCTTACTTAAAGGACCTGCTAGCGGCCACGTTTCAACAGTACAATGTGCGACCGCAAGTGGCACGCATCGTGCAACAATTCTTCACGGCCCACCAAGTGTCACTGCTGCCGTGGCCCCACCTGTTCCCCGATATGTCGCCCATCGAACACGTCTGGTTGCTGCTCGGCAACCACCACCCGCGGCTACGCCTGATGAACTGTGGCAACGTATTGAAGCAGCCTGGACCGACATACCCCAAGCCCACATCCAAAGCCTCTTTCGTTCGATGCCAAGGCGTGTAACGGCCGTTATTGCCAGCCATGGGGGCCACATGAACTGTAGATGTCTGCGTGTTCCACAAGTCGCACGAGTCTGTAAGCTCAATCGTTTCATCTTTGTATCTGTTGTTATGTGTCCAGTAAATCTGGCTTTTTATCACGTGCCCTTCTTGGCGTTGCATTTTGGGTGGCCAGCAGTGTATTTGCTAAGTAGTGGACCGAACGCGGTTGGAAGGAATGAACCTCAGAGACAAAAAGCATTGCTTTCGCCTTAGCTTTATTATTCAAATCGGTTTTAGGGGGATTATTGACACCAATTTTTCCTGACTGGCTGTTGGAATATTAGCAATGGCGACGAACTTGCGAAAGAAGAGAGAAAATGTTTGAGTCACTTATTTCCAGTCCAGTGGCATAATGTCTGTGTCATGTGGACTAGCACTATGATCGGGACTGCTGAGATGAAAGGGAGAAGGAACTGTTCTGCTGTAACTTTTGTAAAACCCTACTGCTATGTGAACATTTCGGTTTTAAGACGGCAGAAAACTGTGGACACCATTTGGTCCTATAGTACATCGTCGGCCGCTTAAAGGGTTAAGTTGTCCAATGACTGATACACAGGCATCGTATAATCTATCATATGTACAATAAGTACTCTGTTTCTTACAGTAACACAATATATTGTATAATAAGTAGCTGGTGTACCAAATAGGGGAAAGGAGAAAATATGGTGTGCCACAATTAGCAAAATCCATGAGATATGATTTCCACAATATCCGATCTCGCTACGGAACTTCTAAATTCTATAGAAGCGTGAAAGTTTAAAGTTAATCAAACCTCAAGTATTCTCACCAATCGTTCCTATTACCGATAATTTCTCGTCACACAGATACAGAAAAAACGAGAACGGAGATTTTCCGTTATTATACGAAAGGAATTGCGGAAAAGTTTATGAAAATTCTGAGTTTTCCGTTAACACATCTCTCAAACGGTAATTTATCGTCAATATAAGAAAGAAACAGCGGAAAGGATTCTGAAAATTTAGAATTCTCCGTTAACAAATCTCTAAAGCTTTAATTTACCGTCAATATAAGAAAACAAGAAAGATGACACCGAATTTTCGGGTGCAATAAGCACGTCTTTTGAATCCGTTCTGACGCAAATTAAATTTATCAAAGCTATTCAAAGTCACTGGAACCGGTATGGAACACAAAAGATCTGACGGAAGAAAGAAGATTTTCAATCGGGTTTTTAATCCCTCAGATATTGCTGTAAACGGAATCGTGACCTTACGAACTCTTAGAAACAGAGATATCGACAAAAATAAGATGTGACTTTACGTCCCCTGGTGGGAAAACCATGCATTATTTTAGGAAGAAAGTATTCTCAAAAGGTTTATTCGTATAAGCGGTATCGGTCGAAGAAAAAAAATTAGTCGAGTTTTAAGGAGCCCAGATTTTGCAGCAAATACTTCTGAAGCAGAAATTAACAAATATGACCCCTGGTGGCTAAACCATTCTTTACGAAACATTAGAAATTATGTGAAAAATATTTTCCATTAGGTCTTGTATGCAATACAGGAAGAATTTTTAAATCAGAGCTTTAGGAGCAGAAATAACGCAGAAAACGCAATTTACCTTTGTGCCTCCTAGCAGAAAGTGTATGATTTACTTGAAAATTTTGAATTTATAGGGAAAACATTTTGCATCGGAAACGCTATCCAACACAGAAGGAATTTTTCAAATCGTACTCTTAGAAGTAGAGATATTGACAAAAACAAGATATACATCTACGCCCCTGGCGTAGAAACCATGCATTTTTTCAAGAAGAAAATTTTCCTGAAAGGTTTGTCGACATGAGTAGTATCGGTCAACAAACGATGTTTTTTTCAATCGAGAATTTAGAAGCTCATATTTTGCTGCAAATACAACAGAAGCGGAAATTAAGATTTACGCACCCTGGTGGCCAAACCATTTATTCACAAACATTAGAAATTATGTGCAAACGATTTCCCATCAGGAGCTGTATCCAGTGCAGAAAGAATTTTTCCAATCGGAGATTTAAAAGCAGAGATATAACGGGGAAAGCAATTTAACTTTACACCCCCTAGCGTAAAGTCTATGAATTACTTGAAAATTTTGAAATTATATGAAAATCATGTTAAACTGAAAACACTATCCAACGAAGAAGAAATTTTTTAAATCGGACTTCTAAAAGTAGAGATACTGACGAAAATATGATATACATCTACGCCCCTGGCGGAGAAACTGTGGCATATTTTAAGAAGAAAATATTCCAAAAAGGTTCATCTATGTAAGTGGCATCAGTCCACGAAAGAATTTTTTCAATCGATATTTTAGAAGCTCAGATTTTATGGTAAATATATCACAAGCGAAAATTAACTCTTACGCCCCCTTGTGGCCAAAGTATTTTTTACCAAAAATTTGAAATTAAAACCAAAAGACTTTCTATTAGGAGATGTGTCCGCTGAGGAAAAAAATGTTCAAATCGGAGTTTTAAACGAAGAGTTATTGGGAAAAGTGTAATTTACTTTTACGCCCCCTAGCGGAAAATCTATGCGTAATTTAACAAAGTAACGATATCTAAAATACTCTTCGACATAAATGGAATCGAAAGATATAAATTTTTTTTCAATCGGATTGTTAGAAGCAAATATGTGGAATAAAACGTATTTTTGAATTCCACATCATCTGCATTTACGCCCTCTAGCGGCGAAATTGTACATCGTAAAAAAACCGAAATAAAGTATCATCATTTGCATATTTCAAGCTTCCCAAAGCAAAAAGAATTTTTCAAATCGGACTAATAGTTGTTGAGATATCGTGGGTACCGTCGGACGGACGGACGGACAAACCGGTACTAGAAGCACGATTTTTTACAAAAGACGTGCTAAAAACTGCGAAATGTTTCCTAAAATTTAGAATTTTCCCTTAACACATCTCAGAAACGGTAATTTACCGTAAATATCAGGAAGAAACTGCGGAAAGGTTTCTAAATATTCAGAATTTTCCGTTAACACATCTCTAAAACGGTAATTTACCGTCAATATAAGAAAGAAACTGCGGAAAGGTTTCTGAAAATTCACAATTTTCCCGTGGTACGAAAAAACCGTGAAATTCAGGTTTCTTTCCGTCATCCCACGGGAAAGGTTGTATCACAAACATGCTTCATTAATTCACGAAAAAACTGACGGAAAATTGCCCGTGAATTTCAGAAAATTTTTTACAGTCCAGGAAAACTCTAAAACTTTTCCGCAATTTTTTTCATATACTAACGGAAAAACTGTATTCTCACTTTTTTCGTACCCATGTGATGGAAAATTTCCGGAAATAGGAGCGATTCGCGAGACTTGAGGTTTGATTAACTATTAAATTTCAGTCGTCTGTCGGAGGATCTGATTTTAAGTTCTGTATAGCGAGATCGGATATTGTGGAAAGCATATCACATGGAATTCTGGTTATTGTGGTACAGGATATTTCTTTCTCTCTCCCCATTTTGTGCACCAGCAATTGTATATTTTGTTGCTATAAACCGGGTACTTAAGTTATTGTACAGGTGATTGTAGGATGTCTATGTATAAATAAGTTTGTGGAATCCTTAAGACAAAAGCAATTATAGCTATAAGAGTAAACTTTATATTTCAGATTTAGCTGAAATAATATTATAAAGTAGTACATTTCACCTTTTCTTAAAGTGAATTGAAAGTCATTGTCGTTTTAGAAAGATCCCAAGCTCCAGAGCTTTCTGTTGCTTTGAAAAATCGCAATGCAAAACGTATATGGTTTTTCATTTACAAATTACGTATACGTAAATTGTAAAAAGTCCTCTTATAGAAAAAATAAAATTAAACATGTTCCAAGAAATAATAAGTTTCAACAGAAAACCAAATGACTGATTCATCCATATTAATAACAAAACCATTTAATTACCTCAGGATTTGAGTTCTACCTTATACGCGACTGTACGTGATGGGTCTTTCTGGCTCAACGGTAGCACTGGCCATTCCCTTTGAAAAGGTCACTGGTTCGAATCCCACCAGAGAGAAAGGGCTTGTGAAATGGCTGAAAAAGTCTAAATAAAAAACTTTGCGAAATTTATGTAGGAATACGGAAAAACACGAAACGGACTTTTCTGAAATAAACGGAATTACTGACTCATGAATGGAATACGAGATTACACCATACAATACAAATTTTGAAGTTGATAATCCGTTTTTTGGTGTAGATATGACAAGGATGGTAAGTCAGATAATATCCGAAAAGTTGAAATCTTCAAAAACTTGTCATCTTCAAAGTTTGTAATCTATGATGTAATCCCGTATTCCATTTATGATTTATCTGCTCCTCCGAGCGATCACGGGATAGGATTCTTAACCTCCAGATTCGCTAAACATGAATGCCAGTTGCTTCGACTAACGAATCATGTGATGGTTACATTCAAATTAATCGGAAACTTAAGACTTGGTCGTTCTGGGTGGCGTAGTGTTTAGCATACTCGGGTGCTATTTGGGAGACGCGGATTCGATTCCCGCTCTAGGACAATGATAATTTCACGTTTTCGGATATTATTTGACTTACCATCCTTGTCATATTTACACCGAAAAAAAAATGGGTTGTCATCTTCAAAATTTGGATTTACTGACTACTAAAGCCCGTTAAAATACTGAAATTAGAAGAAACGGAAACTTTTAATACGGAAATTTCTCTAAAAGACGGACACCCACAGGCTACTTTGCTGCACGTTATTTTCAGTAATTTTCTGTTCTTTTCTCGGGCGGGTGGGGGGGGGAGGGGGGGATTAAGTTCCTATACGAGCAGCTTGTACGGTTATAAATAGTCATCTATCCTTTATTCGAGGACACTGGTTCCTGGAAATAGATCCTTTTCCATCAGTTAAACACATCACTCATCATTCATTCAGGACTCTAGCTCATGCCCAACGCGGACGAATATTCATAGGTAAAGGTCTGCTCGGCCTGTCAATCACAGCTGTTATTTAGGCTCTTCCCGTGATGAGCCATTTTGTATTACTCTGCATTGCATTTTATTAAATTGTAAACATTAAATAATGAAATTAGATATTATTGAAAATATTTAGTTGAATGTAAGCCTAGAAACATTAACTAAACTTTGGCTGTTAACAAATAATATAACCACCTTTAAAGAGAGAAAAATAAAGGCTAAGCGGGTTCAAAGTCTCCATGTCTCTGAACTAGCAAGCGGTAACAATACAAAAGTCAATCACTACACAGATTAGGGATAAGAAAAACAATCAGTGTCATCCCACTCTCTCATACAAACACACACATACCTCCACCACACCGCAGACGCCCCCCGTATCCCACTCCACACAACACAAACACACGCTCTCGGGGTTGAATCTTTTTGTTGTCAATAAGACCCGAAGTGGTTTTACCATTTTAATACCTACAGATGGTAAAACACTGTTAGTGCATCTCCTCGCTTCTGTGATCACGTCCTGGGCTATGTCATGGTAGTAAGCAAAGCCAGCAAAAAAGTTAAACAGACCAGAAAATCGGATAACATTCTTTACCATTGCTATAAAAAGAATGGGTCGACTTGGCCCGGCCCATTGCTTTGTTCTCTAAACTAAATAAAAGCCCGACTCGGTCCGCTGACGGGGCTCGGGATTGGCAGGCCTCTCCACCACCTCAAACTTCACGACCATCGGACCAGCCATTTGTGCAAAATAAATATTCGGTTAAGGTACTAGTATATCTACATACACAATAGTTTTCCTATTTTTGCATACATGATTACCTAAACGAATTCTTTTTTCTTGCCTTTCTTTCCAGCTGTCTTAGCGCCGCTAAGGAGCGCCTAACACTTTTGACATCACAGGTCTTTATATTTTCATGAAGTATGCTCTCCGTTTCAGTCTGTTTAATTTAACGCGTGGATCTTGAAAGCTACATTGATCCATTATACTGACGAACAGAAACATCTAACTGCGAGCGGTATCCACTTACCTTCTACCGAAGCAACGGGTTACACGTTGCAAATGTGTTCCACATGTGGCCTTTGATTATTTTACTAACATTTGTACGTAGTTTAGGAATGTATTGAGAAAGAGTCTTGTAAAATTCTACCGATAATATATTCCCTCATGAAGAAAGTTCTGTTATTACCTGAATTATTTTTTCCGTTTCAGTGCATTGTAAACACCCCCACATTTTCAAGCTTCTTTTTTTTTTTTTTTGGCATAAACTCATGGGTACCTTAAGTGACAATGCGCAACGTCTCCTGCGGGCCATATGGTGGCTATTGCCTCACGCAGTTGTAAAGAAAGAGAGAGTCAGACACAGGGGAAACATTGGGATGACGAAACCAGTCTGGGAATTGCGGTTCGCCTCAAAAACACACGTACCTACAGAGAAACACCTCCTTAATTTCCCCATGAAGAACATTCTGTTAGGTCCCGGATGAAAGAGAATTGTTGAGATATGCATTATAAAACGCGTTCAGTCGTGAACAAATTTTAAAAACAATTTAACGGTGAAACAGTTTTAAAAGTCCCCTCATGATTAAACGTAGCATCAAACCACGCTCAAAACGTTTTTTTTTTTTATGGAGGTTTAACGACCACCTTGAGCAACTCAATGGGCTATAAGCAGTCGCCCGTCCCTAATTTAGGGTCACTGGTTCCAGGGCAAGGTTAGTAGACTCCAAGGTTATGCTTATCCGACACTTCTGCTGAGCACTGTCTCAGGGGTCGCCTTCGGGACGTCACAGTCCCGGAGATCTCCACACCCCAACCGCCTAAAGCTGCTTGCTCCCGTTTTTCTGGTTCAGGGTCTGAAAGCTACATTGTCTCATTTGAAGCTAGGTATTTGTAGCAAACAAATTTTCTTTTCCTTGGTTATACGTTAAACACTGAGCATGCCTGGTTCGTGCGCAATAGCAACGTGTCAAAATTATTATTCGAAAACCAGAAGGAATGGCATTCATTACCATAGGTTTCCGAAAAATGAAGTTTTGGGTAAAACATGGAAATTGAGATGCAAACGAGCTGACAGTTTCAACGAAATGAATTCAGCTATTTTGTTCGGAATATTTTCCTGAGAAAGACTACGAACGCGATTTAAGGAATGAACTTCTAGATTTGCCTATCCGCAAAATGCTAAAGGACACAGCTGTACCAAGTTTAAACCTCCCGCGAAACTTTAATGTAAATTCTAATTCAGAGAGAAAGAACAGACAGGAGAAAAGGAAACGAACTGATCTTGTTGGCGATTTGATAACCTCTGATAATGCAGAGGAAATTTTGGAAGACATGTGGAGTGCCAATGATGAAAATACTGAAATTGAATGTATGAAAGACCTGAAAACAGAAAATGAAATTCTATTGAAGGAAAATTATATTTTGATGAAGGAAAATGAAAAGCTGAAAAAACAAATATTATATTTGAGCTCTTCAAACCATAGTCTAAGTTTACGTGTAAAAGTCCTCAAAGTAAAACAGAATCAAATGCAGAAAGAATTATTAGAATTGCAAAGGTTACGGAAAGATGAAAAAAAAAGAGAAATGTGCATAAAAAATTTGCTTTCTACAGTGTTTACTCCAGGACAGATAAGGGTTTTGTTAGGCCAAAAACGGATTGTTTGGAATTCTACTGATATTGCAGCTGCAATAACATTAAGAACTGTTTCCAGGAGAGCATATCACTACTTGAGAAATAAAGTTAATATTCCGCTTCCTGCTTTGTCAACGTTGCGCCGATGGGTAGCTACAATTAAATGTTCACCTGGAATTCAAGCCACAACTTTAAAACTGATGCAGAGCCAAGGAATGCAAATGACTGAAGCCGAAAGAACATGTGTAATTTCTATAGATGAAATGAAAGTTTCCAGCAAAATGTGCTATAATATTGAAACAGATGAAGTTATAGGACCGTGTAGGTACGTACTGGTATTCATGGCAAGAGGACTTGTTAATCCCTGGAAACAACCAGTATTGGACGATTTTGACGCTAGTGGTTCCAGTCTCAGAGAAATATTAATGAAAGTAATTTGTGCCGTAGAAAATATCATGTTTCATGTATTTGCTCTTACTTCAGATCTGGGACCTTTAAACCAGAAATTATGGAAAGAATTGGCTATATCGCCTGAGAGTCCGTTCTTTGAAAATCCTTTCGACAAAAACAGACATATAAATATATTTGCTGACATTCCGCATATGGTAAAGTTATTGCGAAACCATATTTTGGACAGTGGCATAAAAATAAGAAATATCGTGATAAATTGCTCCCTATTTGAAAAGCTATTAGAGAAGGACAGTAAGGAATAAAAAATAGGGTATAATGTGAGTGAAACACACATACGTGTTAAAGGAGCAAATAGGCAGATTGTACGTTATGCTGTACAGTTGCTTTCGGAGCGTGTTGGAAATGCCATCAAATATTTATTTCCCGAAGATGATGAAGCAGCAAATTTTATTCTTCTTGTTGACAGATTTTTTGATACAATGAATTCGAGTCAACCATACTCAGGCAAACCATTCCGATGTGCTTTAGGTAACAATCAACAGCAATTTCAACTTCTGAATGAGGCTTACAACACTTTTTCGCAGATGCGCGTTGTTGGAAGAAAAAATGCCCTACCATTTCAGCAAGGTCTTCTGGTCAGTATTACATCCGTAATGGCTGTCCACAAGATTCTAAGCGAAAAATATGAGCTAAAATATTTTTTAACTCACAGAGTTTATCAAGATGTCCTAGAAATTTTTTCTCACAGATACGTGCAGCAGGGAATACCTATGATCACCCTTCACCACTGGAATTTCAAAATGGTCTCAGACTGCTGGTACTTGGGAAAGTAGTCTGGAACTGTCAGAAATCTAACGTTTTGCCTGAGTCAGAACAACATTATTTAACTGTCTCCATGCTCTCGTCTTCCTGTGTCTTACACCATAATGCATCCTGCAATGATGAAACAGCATACACAAGTGAAAATGAAAATAAGGCTGCACTTCGCGAAGAACCCACAAGTGCAATTACGTCTTCTAGTGACAGCATATCGTACCAAGGTTTACCTTGCTGGATATGCTGCATTTAAATGCCAAACAACGTGTCCTGGGCTGGGGGACAAAAATGCACCTCTGGACCTAGTGCAAGAAAAAGGAATTCTTTGCGACTGGATTAGCGTCATAAGCAGAGGCTGCTTGCAACATCCAACAAATGAGTGGATGAGCATGGTTATCCAACTAGAAGAATTTTTTTTAAAACTACATGGGAAAAATAATTTCAGGAAAGTTAAAAGAATTGTTCACACCGCAGTGGATGCTTCTGCCCATCAGTTCCCTCCAAATGGGCACCCTGCCATCAAACTATTCATGAAAACCGGAATTATGATCCGTATGCGCCATATTAACGCTCAGCAAAAAATATATTGCCAACCCAAGAAGAGAAAACTGGTTAAAACAGTTACCTAAGGAACATGACAAAGGTAAGTGAAGAAAGAATTTTTTTACGTTAAATAATGTCCCGATTCTTAAAGTTCTCAAAATTTAGCGAATAAAATATGACTAAAGAAACAAACAAACAAAAATTGCAAAGATCCATGATTTTAACTTTTCTGTTCAGCGATTAGTTACAAATAATAACAGAGCATTTAGTGAAATTAATTTCCAACTTTTTAATTAAGCAAGTTAGTGGAATGCTACTCAAGTTTTTATTTGTTCCGCATAAAAGGATTTCTTCATAAGGTTCTGACAGCAATTTAATCTTATAAGTTTTTTTCCTTCTTTTGAATTTATTTAAAGACAGTATTACAGTTGCATATAAATAAATTAGAAGGTATAATCACTGTCCCTGCACTTTTTTTTTCCTTAGTGTCATGTCAATATCCTATTTAGATATTTAGATTAAACAGATTTGAAAAAAAATGAAAGAAATGCATAATAAGTTTCTTCACATTCTCGGTTTACTCTAAATAAAATATTCACATGGATGTCCGTTTTTCCTGATTATATTACAGATGTGCTTTTGCATTACATCTTGGTTGCAAGCTTTCAGATTCAGAGCGTATTTGAGTAAAAAGTTGTTGACATTTCTCCCGCGAGTGCTTCAATGGTATTAACAGTGTATCCGTCCTGCTGGCTGCGTCGTGTGGTACACTGACGTCACTACGTAAGGGACCGGTACTTCCGCTGCGAGGAAGGCAGGATGAGCAGACCTTACTGTCTATTAACCTTGGTTCCAGGGAAAGGAGACAGACAGTGCCGTAAGACAAACACAACATCCATGCTTCACCGGGATTCGAACCCGGATCCCTTTCGGACGAATGATCAGAGACAATCGATTAGACCACTGCGCCACGGGGGCGGTAAAAACGTGGTGTCGTACCAGATAATTATTTTCCTTCAAAAAAAATTTGTCTTTCTCTCCATTCTAAAACAAGAAAGATGACACCGAATTCTCGGGTGTAATAAGCACGTCTTTTAAATCCGTTCTGACGTAAATTACATTTATCAAAGCTATTCAAAGTCAATGGAACCGGTATGGAAAACAATAGTATCTGACGGAAGAAAGAAGTTTTTCAATCGGGTCTTTAATCCCTCATATATTGCTGTAAACGGATTCGTGAGCTTACGAACTCTTAGAAACAGAGTTATCGACAAAAATAAGATGTGACTTTACGTTCCTTGATAGGAAAACCATGCATTATTTTAGGAAGAAAGTATTCACAAAAGGTTTATCGATATGAGCGGTATCGATCCAAGAAAAAAAAATTTTTAGTCGAGTTTTCAGGAGCCCAGATTTTGCTACAAATATATCAGAAGTAGAAATTAACACTTATGACCCCTGGTGGCCAAACCATTCTTTACCAAACATTAGAAATTATGTAAAAAATATTTTCCGTTATAACGAAGTAAATTTCTCCGTCATTTTTGTCCACGCCAGGATTCGAACCCGGATCCCTCATTCCGGAATAAGTCACTCTACCAATTGAGCTACGCGGACGTTTTATTCTGATTCCTATCTGCCTTTATGTCGTGTGCGTCCTTCTGGCAGGTACGTCACATCTCCTGGTACGTTACACCGTCAGGTCTCGTATGCGATACAGAAAGAATTTTTGAAATCGGAGTTTTCGGAGCAGAAAACGCAATTTACTATTGTGCGCCCTAGCGGAAAGTCTATGATATACTTGAAAATTTTGAATTTATAGGAAAAACATTTAGCATCGGAAACAGTATCCAACAAAGAAGGAAATTTTCCAATCGGACTTTTAAAAGTAGAGATAAAGACGAAAATAAGATACACATCTACGCCCCTGGCGTAGAAACCATACATTATTTCAAGAAGAAAATGTTCCTAAAATGTTTGTCGACATGAGTAGTATCGGTCCCCAAAAGACTTTTTTTCAATCGAGATTTTAGAAGCTCATATTTTGCTGCAAATACATCAGAAGCAGAAATTAAGACTTACGCCACCTGGTGGCCAAACAATTTTTGACAAAAATTTGAAATTACGTGCAAACGATTTCCAACAGGAGCTGTAAGCGGTGCAGAAAGAATTTTTCAAATCGGAGGTTTAGAAGCAGAGATATAGGGGAAAACGCAATTTACCTTTACGTCCCCTAGCGTAAAGTCTATGAATTACTAGAAAATTTTTGAATTTATAGGAAAAACATGTCACACTAGAAACACTATCCAACAAAGAAGGAATTTTTTAAATCGGACTCTTAGAAGTCGAGATATTGACAAAACTAAGATATACATCTACGCCTCTGGCGTAGAAACCGTACACTATTTTAAGAAAAAAAATGTTTCTAAAAGGTTTGTCGACATGAGTAGTATCGGTCTACAAACGACGTTATTTTCAATCGAGAATTTAGAAGCTCATATTTTACTGCAAATACATCAGAAGCGGAAATTAAGGTTTACGCCCACTGGTGGCCAAACCATTTTTTACAAAAATTAGAATTTATGTGCAAACGATTTCCTATCAGGAGCTGTATCCGGTGCAGAAAGAATTTTTCAGATCGGAGATTTAGAAGCAGAGATATAGGGGAAAACGCAATTGACCCTTACGCCCCCTAGCGGAAAGTCTATGAATTACTTGAAAATTTTGAAACTATATGAAAAATATGTCACACGGAAAACACTATCTAATAAAGAAGGAATTTTTTAAATCGGCTCCTAGAAGTCGAGATATTGACAAAAATTAGATATACATTTACGCCCCCTGGCGGAGAAACTGTGGAATATTTTTGGAAGAAAATATTCCGAAAACGTTTATCGATGTGAGTGGCATCAGTCCACGAAAGAAGTTTTTAAATAGATATTTTAGAAGCTCAGATTTTATGACAAATACATCAGAAGCAAAAACTAACGCTTACGCCCCCTGGTGGCCAAAGTATTCTCTACCAAAAATTCGAAATTATATGCAAAAGATTGTGCTTCAGGAGATGTATCCGCTGAAAAAAATTCAAATCGGAGTTTTAGAAGAAGAGTTATCGGAAAAAATGCAATTTACTTTTACGCCCCTAGCGGAAAATCTATGCGTAATTTGAAAAAGAAACTGTATTCAAAATACTCTTCGACATAAATGGAATCGAAAGATAAAAGATTTATTTCAATCTGATGTTTAGAAGCAAATATGTGGAATAAAACGTATTTTTTAATTCGACATCATCTGCATTTACGCCCTCTAGCGGCGAAATTGTACATCGTAAAAAAACAAAATAAAGGATCATCATTCGCATATTTCAAGCTTTCGAATGCAAAAATAATTTTTTAAATCGGCTTAATAGTTGCAGAGATACCGTGGGTACAGACGGACGGACGGACGGCAAACCGATAACATAAGCACGATCTTTTTTTACAAAAGACGTGCTAAAAAGTAAGTGCCGCCGCTGTTTTAGAAATTTCGCGACACTCTTGCTTTCCTAGCTCGCAGCGCAAAACGTATTAAACACAAAAATACGAAATTTACATCGTTTGTAGAGAATTGTTTGGAGAAAACGCTGAAATAAACCGTTTTTCGATTCTGGCGATACTTCAAGAACTATTGTATTTCAAAGTTAAGATAAGCAAAAAAGTGTTATCAGGTCGCGTTCCGGACAAACTAACAGCAACAGAACTACGAAACGTTGTAGGCATGTAGTGCCTTGACAAAATTTTTGCACCGCGTCGCCCTTTTTTGAATTTCGATTTAGTTTACGAGAAATTAAATTTCTAAATTTCATAAAATTCTCTATTTCGCGATGGGATCCATTAAAAAAAATGCCACGGGGGCGGTAAAAACGTGGTGTCGTACCAGATAATTATTTTCCTTCAAAAAAAAAATTTGTCTTTCTCTCCATTCTAAAACAAGAAAGATGACACCGAATTCTCGGGTGTAATAAGCACGTCTTTTGAATCCGTTCTGACGTAAATTACATTTATCAAAGCTACTCAAAGTCAATGGAACCGGTATGGAAAACAATAGAATCTGACGGAAGAAAGAAGTTTTTCAATCGGGTCTTTAATCCCTCATATATTGCTGTAAACGGATTCGTGAGCTTACGAACTCTTAGAAACAGAGTTATCGACAAAAATAAGATGTGACTTTACGTTCCTTGATAGGAAAACCATGCATTATTTTAGGAAGAAAGTATTCACAAAAGGTTTATCGATATGAGCGGTATCGGTCCAAGAAAAAAATTTAGTCGAGTTTTCAGGAGCCCAGATTTTGCTACAAATATATCAGAAGTAGAAATTAACACTTATGACCCCTGGTGGCCAAACCATTCTTTACCAAACATTAGAAATTATGTAAAAAATATTTTCCGTTATAACGAAGTAAATTTCTCCGTCATTTTTGTCCACGCCAGGATTCGAACCCGGATCCCTCATTCCGGAATAAGTCACTATACCAATTGAGCTACGCGGACGTTTTATTCTGATTCCTATCTGCCTTTATGTCGTGTGCGTCCTTCTGGCAGGTACGTCACATCTCCTGGTACGTTACACCGTCAGGTCTCGTATGCGATACAGAAAGAATTTTTGAAATCGGAGTTTTCGGAGCAGAAAACGCAATTTACTATTGTGCGCCCTAGCGGAAAGTCTATGAATTACTAGAAAATTTTGAATTTATAGGAAAAACATGTCACACTAGAAACACTATCCAACAAAGACGGAATTTTTTAAATCGGACTCTTAGAAGTCGAGATATTGACAAAACTAAGATATACATCTACGCCTCTGGCGTAGAAACCGTACACTATTTTAAGAAAAAAGTGTTTCTAAAAGGTTTGTCGACATGAGTAGTATCGGTCTACAAACGACGTTATTTTCAATCGAGAATTTAGAAGCTCATATTTTACTGCAAATACATCAGAAGCGGAAATTAAGGTTTACGCCCACTGGTGGCCAAACCATTTTTTACAAAAATTAGAATTTATGTGCAAACGATTTCCTATCAGGAGCTGTATCCGGTGCAGAAAGAATTTTTCAGATCGGAGATTTAGAAGCAGAGATATAGGGGAAAACGCAATTTACCCTTACGCCCCCTAGCGGAAAGTCTATGAATTACTTGAAAATTTTGAAACTATATGAAAAATATGTCACACGGAAACACTATCCAATAAAGAAGGAATTTTTTAAATCGGACTCCTAGAAGTCGAGATATTGACAAAAATTGGATATACATTTACGCCCCCTGGCGGAGAAACTGTGGAATATTTTTGGAAGAAAATATTCCGAAAACGTTTATCGATGTGAGTGGCATCAGTCCACGAAAGAAGTTTTTCAATAGATATTTTAGAAGCTCAGATTTTATGACAAATACATCAGAAGCAAAAACTAACGCTTACGCCCCCTGGTGGCCAAAGTATTCTCTACCAAAAATTCGAAATTATATGCAAAAGATTGTGCATCAGGAGATGTATCCGCTGAAAAAAAATTTTAGAAGAAGAGTTTTAGAAGAAGAGTTATCGGAAAAAATGCAATTTACTTTTACGCCCCCTAGCGGAAAATCTATGCGTAATTTGAAAAAGAAACTGTATTCAAAATACTCTTCGACATAAATGGAATCGAAAGATAAAAGATTTATTTCAATCTGATGTTTAGAAGCAAATATGTGGAATAAAACGTATTTTTTAATTCGACATCATCTGCATTTACGCCCTCTAGCGGCGAAATTGTACATCGTAAAAAAAAACGAAATAAAGGATCATCATTCGCATATTTCAAGCTTTCGAATGCAAAAATAATTTTTTAAATCGGCTTAATAGTTGCAGAGATACCGTGGGTACAGACGGACGGACGGACGGCAAACCGATAACATAAGCACGATCTTTTTTTACAAAAGACGTGCTAAAAAAGAAAGTGCAGCCGCTGTTTTAGAAATTTCGCGACACTCTTGCTTTCCTAGCTCGCAGCGCAAAACGTATTAAACACAAAAATACGAAATTTACATCGTTTGTAGAGAATTAATTGTTTGGAGAAAACGCTGAAATAAACCGTTTTTCGATTCTGGCGATACTTCAAGAACTATTGTATTTCAAAGTTAAGATAAGCAAAAAAGTGTTATCAGGTCTCGTTCCGGACAAACTAACAGCAACAGAACTACGAAACGTTGTAGGCATGTAGTGCCATGACCAAATTTTTGCACCTCGTCGCCCTTTTTTTTGAATTTCGATTTAGTTTACGAGAAATTAAATTTCTAAATTTCATAAAATTCTCTATTTCGCGATGGGATCCATTAAAAAAAAACGGATATGTGGCAAACTATAAATCATAACGCTTTGCAATTTTTACAGCATAAACTTACAACTATCATCTCTTTTTTACATTAAAAAAATTAAGAAAAAGTCATTTTCTGATTTTTAAGCATTTTTTAAAGACCCAACGGAAAGAAACGAACGGCTCGTCTGTCATCACGATAACTACAGAGGTATGTTCTGGTCCCGTGACTTGCTGCCATGGTGATGCAGAGAATTTATTATGCATATGCTTTGTTGGTAAAGCTATCTCGGTTGTTTAAGGTGAACGTCAAGTAATTTTCCTCCCTATACATCCAATTGAAAAATTTCTGTACACATTTCTTTCGCAATTAATGCATTCCCAAGGATGAAAATTTGGACATCGATTAAAATAGCTTCCTTTTATAACTTGGAATACTTAATATTTTCTAAAACATAACCATAAGTATGTAATCCAACATTTGTTTGTCTATTGACGTCATCAAAGTACAGGTCGCGCCATCTTTTTTCTGGACAATTAATGCGTTCCCAAGAATGGGAATTTGAACAGCGATTAAAATAGCTTCATTTTATAACTTGGAATACTTAATATTTTCTAAAACATAACCATAAGTATGCAATCCAACATTTGTTTGTCTACTGATGTAATCAAAGTACAGGTAGCGCCATCTTTTTTCTGAACAATTAATGCGTTCCCAAGAATGAGAATTTGAACAGCGATTAAAATAGCTTCATTTTATAACTTGGAATACTTAATATTTTCTAAAACATAACCATAATTATGCAATCCAACATTTGTTTGTCTATTGACGTGATCAAAGTGCAGGTCGCGCCATCTTTTTCTGATTCCAACACCACCAAAGGAAAAGTTATTGATTTTTAATATAATAATGGTTATGTTGTAAAAAATATTAAGTATTCCAAATTTTAATATGAAGTTATTTTAATCGATTTTCAAATGTGAATTCTTGGAAATACACTAATTGTGAAGGAAATGTGTACAAAAGTTTTTCCATTGGAAGTATAGGAAGCAAAATTATTTGACGTCCACCTTAACGGTTTAGCATAACGGTTTACGGTTTACGGAGATACTTTTTGGACCGCATTTGTTTTCCTTAGTGGTAAATTTAGTAAGTGCTATAAGTTCAAACGACAAAAGTCCGACCTTCCAAAATTAATGACAGTGAAAAAACTCTGAAACTTCGGAATAACAAGCCTTATTTGCGTAGACATGCAATAAAAACTGATATTTATATGAATTTTGCAGATTTTATGACTAAAAAAAAATTACATGTCTCTCGACCTCATTTCCAACTAAATCACCATGAAGGTCATTTTGAAGTTGAAATGTGTGCAAGCCACACAACAACTATTCTACGAATTAATTTCTACACTTTTTTTAACCGTTTAACTGGCCGGAACGAATTAACACGGGATTTTTGGAAATTGTCTAAAATAACCGCGAACGAATATATTCGCTGTATAAGATATGGGCCAATAAAACTGGACAGACTGAACCTGATCATCAGAAAAGATTGTTAGCTTGGCAGTTCAAATTGGATACTCAGGGAGGTGTTTGACACTGATCCTTTCCGACTGATTAATGGCTATAATAATGTCGACGAACCTATGAAAGGTTAGAAAAATGTTTGAGTCACTTCTTTCTACCCAATAGCATGGTGTTTGTGTCAAGGGGACTAAACCTTCCCCATCATGTCTTGGGTCATAGAATAGAGAATAAATGCCTGCAGTATAGGACTAAAAGGGAGCGATGACATATGACTAGAAGAGAGTGGTGACATGATATGTGTTGCTGCGATGAGAGGGGGAAATATTTATTTTGCAGTAGCTTTCGTAAAACCCGGTCGCTATGTGAACATTTCTGTTTAGGGAGTTCAGGTATATCAGCCGCTTAGAGGGTTAATTAGTGATCAGATATTGCACAATGGTTGTGGTACCTCCTCCCTGAGTAGAAGCTTTTAAAAGTCTATACATTATCATCAAACAAAGGTCTTCGTTCTTTCCACGTTTATAAGTGAGTCACGGAAAAATGCATATTGGCCGCCACCGGGAATCGAACTCAGAGTCTTCCAGTTACGCGCCGGATATGCTTCCACTACACCCCAGCGGCCACGAATTCCTCCAGACTCACACAGGCTAACTGCCAAGCCAATTTGGCAGGTTGCTTGGGTCATAGAATAGCGTAACTGGAAGACCCTGGGTTCGATTCAAGGTGGCGGCCAATGAGAATTTTTCCGTGACTCACTTATAAACGTGGAAAGAGCGAAGACCTTTGTTTGATGTTCCTGGTCCACGTCAGATGTCTGTATTAATTATTCATTCGCCTTCTAATTATTTCTTCAGTTGCTGCTAACTATCTTTGGTGAATCCCCAGCATTGTGCGGGGCTCCAAGAATCAACCTGCCAAATTGGCTTGGCAGTTAGCGGGTGTGAGTCTGGAGGAATTCGAGGCCGCTGTTGTGTAGTGGAAGCATATCCGACGCGTAACTAGAAGACGCTGAGTTCGATTCCCGGTGGCGGCCAATGAGAATTTTCCGTGACTCACTTTTAAACGTGGAAAGAGCGAAGACCTTTGTTTGATGTTCCTGGTCCACGTCAGCTGTCCGTATTAATTAGTCTATACATTATTTTGACCCACAAGCCAGTACTGGTAAATCGTTGTTTCTTCTAAGATAAGTATGAGTGAGACATGGCTTTCGGAAAATCTCTCCAGGAGAATTGCTTTGTGCTATGTGTCAGTCAATGGATAGGTCGGTGAGGATGATGGGCCATCAGAAGGAGTACTGGTGCTTCCTTCAAGATCACAAAAGGAAGGTACGGCATACCAGTGACGCTAGGCTTCAAATCATCCAACAGCCTACGTCTAACTGCAGTTTATAACGAAGTAAATTTCTCCGTCATTTTTATCCGCGCCGGGGCTCGAACCCGGATCCCCTCATTTCGGAATAAGTCACTCTACCAATTGAGCTACGCGGACGTTTTATTCTGATTCCTATCTGCCTTTAGGTCGTGTGCGTCCTTCTGGCAGGTACGTCACATCGCCTGGTACGTTACAAGTTATCTTTAGATTAATTTATAACACGTGGTCAGTCCGGTAGCACTTTTTCCCACATTCTTCTTCTTCTTGGTTACTCAGTCCAAGTCCTGGTAGTTTAGTAGATGTACTCTGTCTGCTCATTCCTCTCTGTTCTCCGCCGTTCTCTTCAAGTCATAGTATGTCCTAGTTTTGGTGTCTTGGAGTAACGTTGCCACAAAACTATTCCTTAGCCGTCTTCTTCCTCTCTTGCCTTGAATTTTCCCTCCCAAAACTTTCAGAATCGGACCTCCATGGCGCAATGTGCGCCCCATCCGTAACATTTTCCCATATAAGTACAGATAATTTTGTAATGCCATTTCAGAGAAGAGGCCAACATATAGACAAAAGGAACCGCTCTTTTTCTTTTAAGAAAATAATGTTTCAGACAGATATGAAGCTAACGATCATTATTCATAAATGCCAAAATAATTATTCGTTGGTCGCAAGAAAAAAAAAACAGACAAAAAAGAATACGATAATGTAAGCCATCTCTTGAGTGGTCCACGGGAAAATGCTCCAGAGTGCCGGTGGCTCTATCTCCACCTGGTCAGAGACAAAGAGAGCGATAAAGAGAGAAATCTACCAAAAGCTTTGGAGGTATATTATTAGCAGGAGTGCTTTTTGATTAACTTACAATGTTTTTGAAGAATGTGAGTGTAACGACTTTCCATTTCAGAAACGTGTTGACCAAAATAGCGTTCATTAAACCGATAGTCGTGTTAGCTTTCGTGTTCGCTCTTCTTTGACGTTAGATTAAAACAGAACAAACCTATACTGTTATGCCTGTTTCTTTGGTGGGCATGCTCTTGTCACATGCAACAGGTAAGACGTCACGTGATCCCTGTGTGCGGTATAAACCAGGCAAACCAGCTCGTCCAGCATCAGTTAGCGTTTGATTGAAGGTCAGAATGGGCAAAACGAGGGTACGAACAAAGCATGATAGTTGGCGCCCGGTGTGCTGGTTCAAGCATTTCTCGAAACGGTTCACAGTGAATGGTGCTACACATAAGAAACGACGTCCAGCAATCGGCAATCCTGTTGACTAAAATAGTTGGCGAGACAGTGGGATCAAAGGAGAGAGGGGAGAATCGTACAAGCTCACAGACAGACCAACCGCAGAATTCAACATTAGCTATCCGAGGGGACACACCACGTATCGGATCATGCCACAAATGAGCTACAGCAGCCAATAACCATGCCTCCAGTCTCCTTTTACCCTTCTTATCCACCAGCTACTTTTCACCACAGGATCGTCGGTCTCCAAACTCTCAATCGGCGATGAGACAGAAGCGAGACTCGTCACCGAACACACCATGGTGCCATTCGTCCCGCCAGAAGTATCTGGTTCACCACCACTGCAACTTCGAACGACGATGAACTACAGTAAGTAGCAGTTGTGGTCTCCTTTTCATCGAATGCGGTAATCGAGGAGTTTGCATGTCCGTTTACGTGCACCACTCCCACTACGGCGACGCATGTTACCTACTTCCAACCACTGTCGCCGTATTCGGACGACAATTGTTGCATCCCGATGCATTTCCGCAAAGATGCAACGCAGAGACCTACCAGCCTTACTTAGCTATATAATGAAGGCTTTGTTAAATTTGTCCGTGTGGTGGTAGGGGCTCCCAATAAAGTCTCCAAAGTACTCTCACTCCTTACACGTGCTTTCGCTACCGAGATCACTCTAATGCAGCGGTCCACCCTTCCAAGTGAGGACAAGCAAACAGCTCCGCCGAGACGCTTTTCCCTTTTATTTTCCTCTCCTCTCACGGGACTAATTTGCAGCTACAATCATTAATGTAACCCAGCTGTTGTCACATACCTACCGATCTGCATGGCGATCCGACAAATACTTTTGAGACATATTTGTTTTAGTCGAGCAGAGTAGATATCTGCGTTTATCATTCTTGTAGCCGTTATTGTTATAGCTCTGCTTGTGATAACGGTTCGTGCTTTAAGGCACCGTGTGCTGAAGATGATAAGCATTCGAATTGCCTTTCCAGAGTGTTATGGAAGAAGAATCGCAAAACCATTTCGTGTTGTACCACTGAAAGTAACGAGAAAAGTATTTTATCGAAGAGCTTTTAGAAATGATGTTACCGTTCGGTAACAGCATTTTTTTCTTTTGGTGTTTTCCATTCAGTGTAATCTCATAAAAAATGTAGCTTTATCTCTAGTAATTGAGAAGAGTACGCGAGTAACAAAGAATGAAACGGCCGTGCTTTATCGGGATCAGAACCCAGTCCAGAAGTAAGACGAATAAAAAACCTGCAGCTTGTGATGTATTTTCCAATTTAACTTTCATTTTTAGTTCCTTTTCCTACGTAAATTTCAGTTTGTTCCTTTTTGCACTTTCCAAACTTAACGTGAGCCGCCCCGATGGCGCAGTGGTCTAAGCGATAGCTTCTGATCATTCGTCTGAGATGGGTCCGGGTTCGAATATCGGTGAGGTATGGATGTTGTGTTTGTCTTACGTCCCTGTCTCTCTCCCTTCCCTGGAACCTGTGGCCCTAAATTAGGGACAGGCAACTGCTTGTAGTCCATTGAGTTGCTCACGGTGGTCGTTAAGCCTTCAATATATAAATAAATAAAAGATTAGTAAGAACCAACCCTTGACATTATCTAGAGGGAACGTCTATTTCATTATTGGTGAGCCGCCCCGGTGGCGCAGAGGTCTAAGCGATGGCCTCTGATCGTTCGTCCGAACGGGGTCCGGGTCCGGGTTCGAATCCTGGTGAGGCATGGATGTTGTGTCTGTCTTACGGCACTGGCTCTCTCCCTTCCCTGGAACCATTGACCCTAAATTAGGGACGGGCGACTGCTTATAGCCCATTGAGTTGCTCACGGTGGTCGTTAAACCTCCAATCAAAAAAAAAAACTATTGGTGAACTTGATATTTAGCACATGTAGTGTTTAGCTAGTTAGAAACAATTAGGAAAGACATACACTACAACCTAATGAACCACGTTCGCCCGACACGAATCCAATATAGCACTTATGGAACGTGATGGAAAGGTCCATTCGTTCCCAAAATCCTGCTCCTGTGAACAGGGAACTGTGGGCTGTTGTTCAGACGGCATAGCTCAACATTTCTCCAGACGTCTTCCGGCCACTAGTGGAATCGATGCCACGTCGAGTTGCTGCACTTCGCTGAGCTAGAGGTGGTACTACACGATATTAGGTTCATCACAGGGTAGCAACATTGTTTTCACTGTAACTTAAACTGAAGTACCAAAAGTCATGGGATACGTACTTAGTATCGTGTAGGACCACCTCTAGTTCGGCGAAGTGCAGCAACTCGACGTGGCATCGATTCCACAAGTGACCGGAAGACTTCTGGAGAGACGTTGAGCCATGCCGTCTGAACAGCAGCCCACAGTTCCCTGGTATTTGCAGGAGCAGGATCTTGGGTGGGAATAGACATTTCCACCCCGTCCCATAAGTGCTCAGTTGGATTCATGTCGGGCAAATGTAGTAGCCACACCATCCATCTGAACTGTCCAGAATGCTCCTCGAACCAATTTTGGACAACTTGGGCCCGATGACGTGGTCCATTGTGCGACTGGAAAATCTCATCGTTTTTGGGGTACATAAAGTCCATGAATGTCTGCAAATGGTCACCTTACACAGCAACAGAGCTATTACTGGTTAATGACGTGTTTACGAGTACCAGAGGACCCAAACCGTGCCACGTAAAGACAGCCCACGTATGTATGGAACCACCGCCAGATTGCACAGTGCCTTGTTGAAAGCTTGGGTCCATGGCCTCATGGGGTCTGCGCCACAACCGAACTCTACCATCAGCTCGTAACAACTGGTAGCGTGACTCATCTGGCCATGCCACATGTTTCCAGTCTTCCAGAGTCCAATTACTGAGTTCACGAGCCCAGGTGAGGCGCTGTGTCCGATGTCGTGGTGTTAACAAAGATACTCTAGTGGGTCTTTTGCTCCCATACCCCATGGATGCTAAATTATGCTGCACTGACTTGATGTGTATGTCTTGGGTACCTCCTGCATTGAATGTCGATGTTATTTGAGCCAGTGGCCCTTGTCTATTTGCATGGACAATCCTGGTCGGACGCCGCTGGTCACGGTCATTCAGCACCCATGGTTGGCCACTGTGCTATCCACAGTGGGTGGTAATGCCTTCCACGAAATATTCTCGGTACACACGAGACACCGTAGATTGAGGAATGTTTAATGTTCGCACAACTTCAGAAATTGAATCTCCCATCTGTCTGGTTCCCTCTACCATGCCACATTCAAACTCCGATAATTAATGTCGGCTTGCCATAATCCTATTGGCAGTTCTTCAACCTGACTCACGAGATTACACCTCGCAACTGATAAAAATCGTGGCTTGGGTTGAAACCTTTATACGATAGCAGGGCCAGTTAAAAATTTGCATGTTGCTATCCCGTGACTTTTGGCACTTCAGTGTCAAAAGTCACGGCAGTCAGAGCACTCAAAGAACTGACTAAAAAATAGGAAATGAATAGAAATATATGAAACTTATATACAGGAGTTGTACAAAGTAATGTGACCACCGTGATTACAGAGGTTAAGGTGCTTCCACCTGGAGTCTCTGCCTTATGTTTCCAATGGTAAAACTTCTTTACATATTTTCTTCGCAATTAACGTATTCCCAAGGATGAAAATTTGCACATCGATAAAACTAACTTTAAGTTATAGTATGGGATACTCAATACTTCCTAAAACATAACTATAACTAAGCAATCCAACATTTGTTTGTCTACTGACGTCATCAATGTACCGGTCACGCCATCTATTTAAAAGTCTGAACATTACTCAAACAAAAATGATTGATTTTTAATATAATTATGGCTATGTTTTAGCAAGCATTAAGTATCTCATGCTATAACTTTAAGTTAGTTTTATCGATGTGTAAATTTTCATCCTTTGGGAATACATTAATTGCAAAGAAAATACATGTATGTAAAGAAATTTTACCATTGGATTTTAGGTGGAACCACCTTAATGTCATTCGTGTAGATTGCATTAAAAGAAACAAAAGTTATAACTATCTTTTCTTTGTATATGTCCTCTAGGTTGTATGCCAGTGTAGTATAAGTCGTGTTCGGCAGCGGCCGGTGAAATGGGTGACCTGTCAGGCTTCCAAAGTAGGCAAATCGTAAGAACCCGTTTAGCAGGAGCGTCTTTAACCATAACACCCAAATGTTTTGGTGTTTCAAACGCAATAGTATCCAAAGTTATGACTGCATACACAAAGCACTGTAGAACAGTTGTCCAACACCGAGATTGAGTGAGAGGAACCGTCCAAAACCACCACAAATTGTGTGTAAACAACACAGAACTACTCCATCAGAAGGAGACAAAAGAATTTAGTATCTACCTGGAAGACCCTGTTTTCTCAAAAATAATTCTCAGAGAACTTCACAAAGCCACGTACATGGAAGAGCTGCAATTGCTAAACCTTTAATCACAGAAACCAACGCTACAATGTAAACAAGTTAGTAAAATCATGCAATGCATTGATTATGATACGCTTTCCAACATACCACAAATCATTACTCAAGTTATGAAAATAATGGCTGTGGAATAAATCTCGCTCATGTGTCCCGAACTTTGACCCCATTTCTATGATATACAACAGAACCGGTGCCGTATATTTCCAAAACAACATACTAAAGTTCTGTCGCAATAGAAGCATTTTTAGTCAAGTTATGAGGATGATAGCCGTGGAATAAATCTCGCTCCTGTGCTCTGACCTTTGACCCCATTTCGATGATATTCAACAGAACCGGTTCAGTATAATTCCGGAACAACATGATAAAGTTTTGTCAGTCAAAATCGTTTGTTAAGAGCTAAAATATACAGGCTACAGGTGGCACAGAACATTTAAGGTGCTAATGATATAATAGATGATATGTACAATGAAAATGACAAGTGTCCGAGAGTAATACATATACAAATGGTGAAAATGTCGAAACAACTATTTCACGAAGGAGCACTGGTACTCAAACATAGTAAATAGAACAAGTGACATAGGAATTAACAGTATTATCAAGAATAATACAAAAACCGGGATGAGACAAAGTATGGCAAAAGCAGTACTACAGCGTGGTCATGTACCAATTGTTTATAACTGGGGAATGCATTGAGAGCAAGACAGTTCAGATGAAGCAAGAAATAGAAAAATCACAGGTGGTACTAATCAATAATGATGCTAAGAGACACCAAGGAACAGTTTGAGCTTAGACACAAATGCACAGGAGGTACAGAAGAACAATGCGCCGGATTTAGTATGCAACTTAGGGAATACGTTTACGCAAGCAGTTCCAGGAACGGATACATAATACAAACATATATAGATAGAGGTAACGGTGCAACAATACGAATACTGAGCAGTGGAGCAGGAAGTCCGTCCCAACGGGAACACATGATGCATGGAAAAAAACAACCAAGAATGACATCTATGGAGGACATCATAACAACAATATGTACAGCAGGACATTAAACATAGAAAATGCAAAACGGTGTGAGGCATGTACACACAGTTATAGGGTACAAAAATTAAGTGTTGTGAAATCTACGACAAGCGGCATACAATTTTAACGTATATGTGGGAAACACGATGTACAAAATATCTACTTTTAAAGACCGGTAATAACTAGAATGTAAAACACAGGTTCAACAGTAACAGAATGTACACCATAATGCTAGATAGAAATCGTACAGTAAACGCAGTAACAAAGAAGCAGAATACAACGTGAAAAAATATATCACATATTAGGGAGTCCCGCTTGAAAAACACAAGTATCAATATGTGAAATGCAGGAGAAAACATACTGATGAGAACATTTAACCGGAAGGAAAGAATGTGATTGCACCCACCTGGGGAGCGTACAGGAGAGTATACTATTGCAGAGCCAGAAGGACTCACGACGGTCCAGAGGAAGACAGTTCAGCTGGCGGATCCGACAGTGTGCGGAGGGACGACCCACAGGCCGTGGTATTGTAGGCAGACAACCGATTAAAGGTCGGAGCTGATTGGAGAGAGGAGACCAAGGTAGACACGCTCACCAAGGCAGTCCGGCGGATCGGTGCAATCATAGGAGAAGGCGAATATCACCAGGAGGGTGTTGAACCAGGGCAGGTGTGGAGACCAGGCGTGCAGGAATTGAGGAAGACGTTGTGCAGCGGATGCAGTTGCATATGCAAGCTGTAACCTGGAGAGGAGTCGGACGCGGAAAATCCGGCAGAGTGAATCCCCTGCCTGGTGGAGGGTTGGAGGGGGTGAAGTTGAGCGGAGCTGCAGATGATAGGAATATATCACATGTTTCACCAAGATGAAGATGTAAGTGCTGGCAGCAGTTAGTGGTACAAGTGGAGACAAGGATCGATGGAGAGTAGAATACGCTGAGAACGGTAGGTCAGGCACACAAATACGTTAAACCACCTGGAATGCCAGATGTAGGAAAGTTAGAAGAACCGGACAATGCGGATAGATGTGTGGGATATCTGCTACCGCCGGACAGACAGCACAGTCAGGCGAGGGGGTTGAGTGTCATGCGGAATAGAGTCGTTGGTGCTGGGAAAACGAAGATGCAGAAATTGCCATTGGATGTTTTGTTCAGTTCGTGTGGACAGAGTCGACGCTCCTGCCGAACACACACATGGCAAGACCGCGGCTGGGACGTCTGGAATCGGTAGGGGCAAAGAGGTAGAAGGATCACGTAGAAAATGAAACAGAGAGGAGACAGAGCAGCTGGAGAGAGGGAGGACGGAGCCCCGAAACATGAGGAAAAAGGGAAGGGGGAGAGAAGCGGATAGGACTAAAAGAAGTCCAGCGGGGTTTGCTAGGGCAGGATAAAGATGGATAATAGCGGACCGAAGATCTGAGTAAAGGGAAAGAGAAGCGGAAGAGCGAGGAAGGAGGGCGGAGTGCTCGGAGAAGGGTTTCCAGGAAAGGCTTGCGGTGAGGAGATCTTGGACTGTCATTATCCCGGCAGGGATCCATGACAGGTCAAAGAAATAGGGAGCATCAGGAGGGTGGATAGTTGAGCAGTGAAACAAGGGTTGGGCAAGATGTTCAGAGGTGCAGCCGGGGAGAGAACGGGAAATAGGTAGAGAACGGAGCAGAGAAAGTACCTCGGAATAAAAAGAAGAAAGACGGGAGTGCAGAAATGGGAAGTAATCCATCAGAAGGAAAGTAACAAAGGAAAATCTGGGGTTGCGAGGAGAAATCATAACATCCAAGGTGAGCTGAACTGGAGCAGGCGATGCACTAAGGATCCGGATCACGGAGACCACAGGGTGCGCTCGATAGTATAGCGCAACATCAACGAGCGAGATGCCTCCCGTGAACACCGGACGATGCAGAATACAGACTCGAATCCAGTGATGATGCTTCCAGATCAACCGGGTCATCAATCGGGTGATCTCCTGGAGGTAGTAGGCGGAAAGTTTGATAACAGTCCAGACGTGGAGGCAGAGTGAAAGGAGGTAGGTCCGGGCGATTTTGGCTCTGGTGAAATAGGAGGTGCAGAATTGTGCTTTTCTCCAAAAATTCATGGAGCGAATGAGACGTGGTAAAAGCGCGGCCTAATTGGCGCGAAGTGCAGCGGTCGGCAAGCCGAGATGGACCCCGAGGAATTTTTGCGTGGTAGTGGCCCAAGTGGCACCCCACGGAGTATCCGTCCGAGTATTAAATAAACCGCACCACAAACCAGTGCATTTAGTGGTGTTTAGTGTTGCGCTGGAGCAGGAGTCGTAGAGCTGGTAAGAATTCTCGAGTACGGCGAATTGCTGGTTATGTCAGACACAGAAGGTGGCATCGTCTGCGTACGCCGAATAGGTTACGCTGAAGTGCCGAGTACTGGCTGTTAGTGGGGGCAGTGCAGCGAGCAGAGCACGATGAGAAAATCTGAGGAACGGCTCAAACACTGGGGCAAATAATTGACCAGACAGCGGGCGATGCCACGCTGAAACCGGATGGTGGCCGTAAGAAAGGCAATGTTCTTGACGTGGAATACTGTTTCCCAATAGAGGGCAAGAAGGGTGGAGACAAATGGAGGGGGGGGAGCCGAAGACAATGAGAGTAAAAGAAAGAGAGGAGTTGGAAATGTTATCGAACGCACCGCGCTGGTCTAGGTTAAGGAGCGCGAGCGATTCTCGATTATTAGAAACAATATGGACAAGGTTACGAAGAAGATGGAGATTGGAGGAAATGGTCCGACCAGGAACCGTATAGGTCTTGTCGGGAGAAAGAAGATAGGGAAGGATAGAGTTGAGTCTACAGGATAAGAGTTTAGTAAAAACCTTGCAATCAATATTTAATAGAGAGATGGGCCGCCAGTTTCCCAGGTCAAGGAGATCCCCTTTCTTAGGGAAAAGTACGACGTGGGCAACAGTTAAAACTCCTCGGAAGAGAAGAGGACGTAAAAGCAGTGAGAAAAGCAGCGAGTAAAAAACGGTAGGAGAGCTGGAAAGAAAGCTAGATAGAAGCAGTAGGTGAGGCCGGCTGGCACAGGGACGGCGCGGGAATTCAGAGAATGGAACGCGGACCGAAGTTCTGAAGAGGTGAGGGGTTGGGTGAGAGAGTCTAAAAGATGACAAGGGACTTTAGGAAGAAAAGAGAGGAGAAAAGAGACTGCTGAGTAGGAAGGAAGAGGAGTTTCACCAAATTTGGAAGCAAAGTAGCTACGAGTTTGTGAGCAGAGAGCGTCGTGAGCTGAGACAATCCGTCCATCTGACTGGCGAAGAAAACGGAGATGATGCGAGGAGCGGCGTTGAGTTTCAAGCGAAGAAAGGAAGTCATAAGCACAGTCCTCCGGAGCGAGATGCTGCAGACGGAGGCGAAGGATGGCTTGCTGTGCTTGTGGTTCCAATATCGCTCGGAGGTCCGCCATATAGTCTGGGTAGAGCGGATGAGTGACGCCAAGGTGAGAGAGTATGTGACGGATGTTCTGCTCCTCCATTTTCCGTTGGGCGTGAATGCAAAAGGAGAAACGTTTAAGAAGATCAAAGAGGTGCGACTTGACCATCAGCCAATACGCAAGCGCACAAGGCGTGGCGGAGAGTCCAGAACGGAAGTGTTGTAGAAGCTCTCGGACTTGAGAGGAAAGTTCTGGATCGGTTAGCAGGGTCAAGTCGAACGTCCAAGAATGATATCCTGAACGCTTATATGAAGAATGTCCAAAGGCAGTCTGGATCACAATGGTCCGAGGAAGCTGCCGGCGAGTGTTGGCAGGTCGTCACCACTAGGAGGAGTGAAGAAGAGATGTAGAAGCGATCTAGTCGCGCCGAAGTGAGAACAGACGTAGCTGAACTCCGCTACGTATGAGACATGGTCGCTGGATGGAGGTGACGAAAGACGTCAGAGAGGTCGAAGTCTGCTACAAGGGCATTGAGCAGATTCACAAGCCGATGACGATACTCGGTGGTAGAAGGCATGCAGTCCAGAGCAGGGTGTAGTGTACAGTTGTAATCCCCTCCAATCAAAACATTGTCTGATGGCAACGCTGACTGAGGGGCGGTACGCAGTGCCAAGAATAAAGAGGTAAGTGACGGTGAAGTGTATGGGACGTATATATTAAATATCAGGTATCTTTGGCCTTCAACATGGAAGGTGAGACGTTGAAGGTAGTCGTGGCAAAGGTTGTGTAGTGCACTGAGGAGATCGCTTGGCGGAATCGAGAGCGAATCTCGATGGCGACGCCACCGGTCTGAGATTGCTTGAATGCATGATGGAATTGGTAATCCCAGCTCCGCCATCGGTGGAATGGTGTGGACGACAAGCAGTTAATTTCCTGGAGCAGCAGAACATCCCCACCCAGAGGGGTGAGGTCATCCTGGGCTAGCGTATTCGCTAGCGGGGAACTAAAGCCCCGAAAGTTCAAAGTCACTACTTTGAACGGAGGCATCAGATAGTGGTTCGAGGAGCTTATCAGCCGCGTCTTTCAGCTTATGAAGGCGGCTGAAGAATTTCCGGGACCATGCCAAGCTGCCCAGCTGCGTAGGAACCAGTGCGTCGTTCAGGCGCTCGCGTTTTGCGCCACAACCTCAGGAAGTTGTTGTGAGTAAGGAAGTAGGAATGTGCGAGACATCCGACTATAACGAGTACGAGTGAGAAAGGTATGTAACACCACTCCCGGGACGGGCGTCTGCGGAAGAGAGAGTTCATTCATTAGGCGGAGAAAAGCTTCTTGAGAGATCGATTCAGCGCCGCTGACATCCACATCAGAGGTCGCGGAGCCTTCGGAGGCAGAATCGCTGAAAGAATGGTCTCGCTGACGAGATGTGGCTGGCGAAGTACGAGATTTCTGCCCACGCTGGCGATTTGACCGTCGTCGCTTAGGGCGCTCTTGAAGAAGGGTATTGGGTGGAGAAGGAAGTTCGGGTACTTTAAAAAGGCCGTAGATAGTGGCACCATGAATGACTGCTGAAGTAGGAGATTCGGCGGTGGTGTCATGTACAACCGCAGAAGCAGAAGACACAGAAGTGGCCTCTTGGTCTGCTGTGGCAGGAGGAGTTGGAGCAGAAGAGGAAGGCGTAGGAGGTGGCTGTGGAACGCCCTCGGCTGAATGGTAGAGGGATGGAGGTGGTGGCTGATTTCCATCATCGCTGATAGACAAATGTGGAGATGAAGTTACGCGTTGACGAAAGGGTTTAGTAATACTTTTCTCATAAGTCGACAACCGCTGGTCCGATGTCTGCGGTGACGACTAAGGAAGGCTAGAGGTAGAACGAATAAGCTGTAATGGCGAGATAAGGGCGGTGGAAGCACATAGGGGGCAGAGAGCCCGAGGGTGGCCTCTACCATTACAAACTGGACCGGCAGTGCCCACCATGATGGTAATTTGACGAAAGTGAGGCCCACGTCGAACATTGAGGTGCGGAGGAACTCGTCGCATATCATCATCAGTTGGGAAGACCACTCCCACTTGGCGCCGAAAGCCGCGCAGGTAGCGATCCTCTGGTGTGTCCGGAAAAGAGGAGTAAGTAGTCATGGATCCGACGGAGCTGCCAAATCGATGGACAACTGACAGCAGCACATCGTCTGAGACCTCCGGTGGCACAGGGAAAAACTAACTGGGAAGGCGAGTTGCGTGAGAGGTTCCGCCGAGAGATGTTGATGTCCAACTGACAGACCTTCCATCTGTACACGAAAAGCATACTTAGGTTTAGAAAAATAGGCAATCACCTGTCTGGGCTGCCGTCCAACGTGAGTGATTACCTGAGGCGAAAACATCTTACGTAGAGCAGCACTATATGCCGTGAGTTTTGTGTTTGGCAGACTCCGGAAAATAACTCCGCATGCGACAATCTTCATAAAGTGCTGCCCATATGAAGAGCTCGGTGAAAAGTCAACAAAGATACCGTCATCATCACACGTCATTGTGAGATGACGTAAATTAGAAGAAGAGTTCAAGTGTGAAGCTCCGGAAACAGAAGAGACAACGGCAGCATAAGAGGCAGCCGATCATTGCGGCGAAGGTGGAGCATCAACGGACTATGAGAGGTCCATAGCATCCTCTACAGACACAGGGGAAGACGCTGTAGCACCGCTGGAAAGAGAAGACTGGGCAGCGATAGAACGCCGCGGTGAGGAGGGGCTAGAAGAACGAGGCACGTCATTGACGACTACACCAATAGAAAGAGGGCTTGCTGGATCAGCAATTCCGGAAACGAGAGCTTGATCAGCGTCGTCTCCGGAAGTCGCCATTTGCAATGGCGATAAAAGATCTAATCTCAGCCAACGGGGCCGAGAAATAAAATAAGGATTGTAAAGCAAATAAGTCACTTACCAACTCGGCAGCTGCACAGAAACAAAGACGATTCCTTCACGGATACCTCACACACAAAATATAAGGTAGATAATCAAAATATAGCACACACGAAGCAAAATACACGAGCACAAGAACACAGCAACACACGCCGACAAACGTTTTGCCGCAATCGAAGCATTTTTACGTAAATTATGAGGCATAAGGGCAATGGAATGGATACCGCTCGTGTGGACGGACAAAGCTGGAGCATATACGCTTCTTCAACCTACGGTTGGAAAGCGTAAAAAAGATGATGTCATGAGCATAGAGCATAAAACCTGGACAGTTGATGACTGAAAACGTGTGACATGGTCCGATGAATTCTCATTTACATTATTCCCAATGGTAAACAGGGTTTACATATGAGTAACCCCAAAGGAAGCGTTCATAATATCTGGTTCAAACTATCAAACGTGTGTGTGTGGGTGTATCTGTGATGATTTATGTGGCCATATCTTGGCATTTAGCTGGAACCGTCATTATCGTACATAGTCGAGCTACTGCCAACAAGTACCTGGACATTATAGGAGATGTGGTGCATCTTATGATGCAAATATTGTTTTCCAACAACGATGCCATTTCTCAAGATGATAATGCCCTACCAGGGCCGGATTAAAGGAGGTCTTCAGGGGCTAAAACCATGGCCAAAGGGGCAGGAGGCGTGCCTGGGCGAATACGAGGGAGAGGTTTATAGCACAGGTTTATTTGTGCCAGGTGTGATTTCCACATGGTCAGAAACAGAGGCAGTGACTCACAAGGATAAAGGTTTCATGTCGCTGTGTACAGGGGTCGGCGAGACAGTTTCAGCTTTTTCACGACCATCCACCTACACGTCCTAATTTGCACCTGAAACCATTAATGGTCGAAGTCACTAGGGGCTTCACATTGCATAACAAAAAAGATGCATAAGTATACAATTCTACATCATTAGGAAATCCAAGAGAAAATATAGAGATCTTAAGTTTTCAACTCACGCTCTTATGAAAAGAATAAGAAATACAGTGACTTATTGTAAAAACTCTTCAGATAATTTATTAGTTTGAAGAATGCACTTGGTGTTAATTATCGCAAGCGTATTACTGCAACTTCTTGTTTTAACGGACTTCTTAATGATTCCCAGTCATATGTTCTGATGTCTTAGCATTGGGACCCACTTAGATGTCTTAGCCTTGGGGCTCGCTCAAATGTCTTAGCCTTGGGGCTCACTCAGATGTCTTAGCCTTGGTGCTCACTCAAATCTTTAAGCCTTTGAATTCACTCAAATCTCTTAGCCTTGGGGCTCACTCAAATCTTTAAGCCTTGAATTTACTCAAATCTCTTAGCATTGGGGCTCACTCAGATGTTTTAGCCTTGTGGCTCATTCAAATCTCTTAGCCTTGAACTCACTCAAACAACTTAGCCTTGGGGCTGACTCAGATGTCTTAGCCTTGGGGCTCACTGAAATCTCTTAGCCTTGAACTCACTGAAATATCTTAGCTTTGAGGCTCACTCAGATGCCTAAGCCTTGGTGCTCACTCAAATGTCTTAGCATTGGGGCTCACTCAGATGTCTTAGCCTTGTGGCTCATTCAAATGTCTTAGCCTTGGGGCTCACTCAGATGTCTTAGCCTTGAACTCAATCAAATGTCTTAGCCTTGGGGCTCATTTAAATGTCTTAGCCTTGGGGCTCACTTAGATGTCTTAGCCGTGATCTCAATCAAATGTCTTAGCCTTGTGGCTCACTCAGATACCTAAGCCTTGTGGCTCATTCAAATGTCTTAGCTTAGGGGCCCACTAAGGCTTCAATCCGGCCTTCGCCCATACAGGCTATCAGAACAGTTCAGTCTTGGTTTGAGGAACATCAAAATGAACTTCCATATCCGCCCTTTGCCAGCTCAATAACCGTACTCAAATATCATCGAACCACTGTGGGAAGTTTTGTTGAGCAGAGTGAGAAGCAAATTCTCTCTTCCAACATTTTTGAAGCAATTGCCTGATGTCCTCATAGACGAATAGCACAACATTCCACTAGAGACTATTCAAAAGTTGCATGAATCTATTCCAAGAAGGTTGGAAACTGTAATAAAGGCAAATGGTGGCCGAATAGAGTAAGAAGCAGATTCCCTCCTCCAACATCTCTGAAACAATGTGCTGATGTTCTGATCGACGAATGGTACAACATCCCACTGGAAACTCTTCCAAAGCTATGTGAATCCATTCCAAGAGGGTTGAAAGCTGTATTAAAGGGCAAATGGTGGTCCAGTATCTCATTAAAATCGTTTATTTCCCAGGCGTTCACATCATTTTGTCCAACCCGTGTAACTCTCTGTACCTAATCAACAGTCTACACTAGACGTTTTTCATCCTAACTCTGTGTTCCGTTAATATTTCAAATGTTATCTTTTGTACCAAATAATGAAAGAATGAAAACGAGTATTCGGAGAAGTATACTTTGTGGAGTCATTCATACGCCTTCAAAAGTTCTAATGTTATTTTTAAGAATTGACAAACACAGTTTCTTTTGAAGCAGTCTCCGAAAAACATCGGTGAATCTTTTGATGCTACAAAGCCGACATTTTTTTGTTTAAGTTCACAGTATTACAAAATATTCGTGACGATAGAACAAACAATTTTTGTTTTTCTGAAAGGATCAACAACATTATACTTGGACTCGTCAAAATATATGTGATGATGTTTACAACAGCGGTAAACCTACATGTCTGTTTGCTGGATCAAAGGCGAAAGCTGTCTCTCTGGTAATGCTGTCAAGAGAAATGCTGCTGGTTCCCGAGCAAACATGTCACGAAAAGGACAAGAATGAACAAGAATTTTAAGCGCAAGTGATACACCATTCACGATAGTGTCACAGAATATTTTCCTGGACTTCCATCATATCGAAGTAAGAGCACCAAAAGCAAGAAATCAATATCTACTTATTTTTAACATGACTTTCCTCCACACTACCATGATATATCATGCCAAGTTGAAGGATTGTGATCTGCCCCCTCCCTTTTTGTAAATTACCTTTCATGTAAATATTGATTCTGCATTTATGTTTGCAATTCCTTTCACGAAAGCCTTAATCTTTCTTACAATTTTTGGCGAAAGAGAAGAGACAAAGGATTAAACAGAAAAATTATGCTTTGCTTTTCGAACTAGCTCTGTTTGAAAGTACTTATAAGAGAATGCATATTTTATAAAGATTTATACACGCGGCACATAAGTACTCTGCGGTCGAATGAAAAGTTTCGAATTATTAACGATCCGAGCACGAGAGATCGCGTATAAAACTGCTGAAATTTCGAATGTAACACAATGCTAGCGTACTTTGCGTTTCCACATTTTCAGTCTGAGTGAAATAAAAAAAAATGCTGTCAATTGCTGTTACGATGGGCTTTTGTTTTTCAGTTTGTAAATATCTTCCGGCCCGGTGGCGCAGTAGTCTATGTGATGGCCTCTGATCATTCGTCCGAAAGAGGTCCGAGTTCGAATCCCGGTGAGGCATGGATATTGTGTTTGTCTTACGGCACTGGCTCTCTCCCTTCCCTGGAATCAATGACCCTAAAATAGGGACGGACGCTGCTTATAATAGCCTATTGAGTTGCTCACGGTGGTCGTTAAATTTCCAATAAAAAAATACACTGCTTGCAACCCACAATGCAACACCAAGAAGAACACGAGAAAGCAAAGCCAGGTTTACTGGACACATAACAACAGATACAAAGATGAAACGATTGAGCTTACAGGCCCGGGAGACTTCCGGAATATACAGACATGAATAGTTCGTGTGATCCCCATGGGTGGCAATAACGGCCGCTGCACGCTGCGGCATCGAACGAAAGAGGCTTTGGATGTGGGCTTGGGGTATGTCGATCCAGGCTGCTTAAACACGTTACCACAGTTCATCAGGCGTAGCAGCGGATGGTGCCTGTCGGGCCACTCGGTTACCGATCAGCGACCAGACGTGTTCGATGGGCGACATATCGGGAGAACAGGCGGGCCACGGCAGCAGTGACACCTGGTGGGCCGTGAAGAATTGTTGCACGATGCGTGCCACGTACGGGCGCGCATTGTCCTGTTAAAACGTGGCCGCTGGCAGGTCCTGCAGGTAAAGTAGGACTACAGGATCCAAAAGGTCAGAGATGTAACGGTGGATGTTGAGTGTAACGGCGATGCGTACCAGAGGGGTGCGGGTGTCATATCCAATTGCGCCCCAAATCGTAACGCCAGATGACGGACCGGTATGGCGATGCATAATGCCGGCGTCATACAGTCTCTCGCCGCGGTGCCGCCACACGCGGATTCCAACCATCGTGGTGTTGCAGGCAGAAGCGGAATTCGTCGGAGAACACAATGTCGTGCCATTCCGTAGTCCAGGTGCGCCTTTCAACGGCCGACTGCCGCCTCACTCACCGGTGGTGTAACGTCAATGGTTTTCGGAGCAATGGGCGCCGTGCGACAAGTCCCCACTCCTGCAGACGACGTCGAACGGAACGTGCTGACACAGGTTGTTGCGCAACACACCCTAATTCCTGCTTTAACGTTCGTGATGTGGCGGTGCGAGCCGTCAATTCCCGCCGCACAACATGCCGGTCTTCTTGTACGGTGGTGTGCCGCGGCTGCGGCAATTGCTCACGTCGGTCCGTCCGTCACTCCTGCACCCAGCGAATCCATACTCGCCTCACTGTGACTGGATGTCGTCCCAGCCGGGCGCCGATGTCTCGGTACCATAAACCGCTATCGCGATAAGCCACTATTCGTCCTTTGTCGTACTCCGAAACGAGCTGGAATGACTGCCGTATTCTGCGACGAGGCATCAGGAAGCTTCCCGCGCACAGATCCGGCAGCACAACACACTTCCACTACTTACATCCTGCCTTCTGTGCACTCTTCTTATAGTTCTTCTCGGTGGCGTTCCGGACGCTTATGATTTGCATATGCCTTGCAATGCTAATCGTTTGCACGTCCTCTCACGGGCGACACATGCTGAGAATTTCAGGCCAATCGGATGCTTCCTGCTTGGTGTTGCATTTTGGGTGGCCGGCAGTGTATATATATATTTTCCGGAAATACGTGCACAAAAAAAAGGCCATACACAGATTTGAAAATTGTCGCTGGCTACTCAGGAAGCAGCTCATGTTTCTCTGACAACAATAACAATGAGCATAGCTGAACCTCGGCATTGCGTAGTTAGTTAAGTCGCTATGCTCTGTATGAGAGGAGGATGTTTCTGACGGGTTTTTGAATCCCGGTCCTGCTGGCCATCTAGTATGCGGTTTATCTGGGGTTTTCCGCAAACGCCTTGGGTTTTGGGACGCGAATGTGCAGATGGTTCCCTGTGAAGTTGGCCCCGGATACACTTTGTCTCTTGTCCAGATAAGCAGCAGAAGGAGTGACGAGCCGGCTGCATTAATTCGCCAAAATCCTCATAGATGGAATATTCGTTCTTTGAGGAATTCAATCCGTCCTAAGCGGAACAGAGAGACAGGCAGACATATAGCTGTACCATGAAGCATTAAGGCATGCTTTCTTCCCAATGTCTGTGGAAACGGCAAAAATTCGAAATAGTAGCGAAGAGCACAAATCATAAAGTAGTTGCGTAGGCATTTTCAAAAATTTCAATGCATTGCAATATGCACTGAAGAACCAAAATATTATGACCACTTGCCTAATCTAATGTTGATCCTCCACGTGCTCCCAAAACATCTCTTACTTGGCGAGGCAGAGACGCTACAAGATTTCTAAAGGTATCTCGTGGTATCTGGTACCAACACGTGACCAGCAGATCCTTTAACTCTTGTACGTTACGTGATTGAGACGCCGCAGATCGGATTTGCTGTTCCAATACAAACCACAGATGCTCAATTGGATTGATGTCTTAGGAAATTTGAAACCTGGAGAATGCTTGGAAGTCTGCCTCTTGCCGCCCCGGTGGCGCAGTGGTCTAAGGCGTTGGCCTCTGATCATTCGTCCGTAAGGGGTCCGGGTTCGAATCCCGGTCAGGCATGGATGTTGTGTTTGTCTTACGGCACTGGCTCTCTCCCTTCCCTGGAACCAGTGACCCTAAATTAGGGACGGGCGACTGCTTATAGCCCATTGAGTTGCTCACGGTGGTCGTTAAACCTCCAATCAAAAAAAAAAAAAAAAAAAAAGAAGTCTGCCTCATATTCAGCGACCCATTCTCAAGCAGTCCGGGCAGAGCTGCGTAGCGCATTATTCTGCTGAAAGAAGGCAATATTGGAGGGGAATACCGTTGCCATGAAATGATGTACCTTGTCTACAATGATGCTTAGGTAGGTGGTAGACGTCATAGTTTCCTGCACATGAATGACTGAATCTACGGTTTTTCAGCAGGATATGGACCCGGGCTCGAATTCCGGTGGCGCAATGGTCTAAATGCTGGCTCCTGAGCATTCATCCGAGATGGATTAGTGTTTGAATTCCGTGGGGGAAGTGGTCTAAGCGCTGGCTTCTGCGTATTCATCCAAGATGAATCCGGGTGCGAATTCCGGTGGCGCAATGGTCTAAATGCTGGCTCCTGAGCATTCATCCGAGATGGATCCGTGTTCGAATTCCGTGGGCGCAGTGGTCTAAGCGCTGGCTTCTGCGTATTCATCCAAGATGAATCCGGGTTCCAATTCCGGTGGCGCAATGGTCTAAATGCTGGCTCCTGAGCATTCATCCGAGATGGATCCGTGTTCGAATTCCGTGGGCGCAGAGGTCTAAGCGCTGGCTTCTGCGTATTCATCCAAGATGAATCCGGGTTCGAATTCCGGTGGCGCAATGGTCTAAATGCTGGCTCCTGAGCATTCATCCGAGATGGATCCGTGTTCGAATTCCGTGGGCGCAGTGGTCTAAGCGCTGGCTTCTGCGTATTCATCCAAGATGAATCCGGGTTCGAATTCTGGTGGCGCAATGGTCTAAATGCTGGCTCCTGAGCATTCATCCGAGATGGATCCGTGTTCGAATTCCGTGGGCGCAGTGGTCTAAGCGCTGGCTTCTGCGTATTCATCCAAGATGGATCCGGGTTCGAATTCCGGTGGCGCAATGGTCTAAATGCTGGCTCCTGAGCATTCATCCGAGATGGATCCGTGTTCGAATTCCGTGGGCGCAGTGGTCTAAGCGTTGGCTTCTGCGTATTCATCCAAGATGAATCCGGGTTCGAATTCTGGTGGCGCAATGGTCTAAATGCTGGCTCCTGAGCATTCATCCGAGATGGATCCGTGTTCGAATTCCGTGGGCGCAGTGGTCTAACTGCTGGCTTCTGCGTATTCATCCAAGATGAATCCGGGTTCGAATTCCGGTTGCGCAATGGTCTAAATGCTGGCTCCTGAGCATTCATCCGAGATGGATCCGTGTTCGAATTCCGTGGGCGCAGTGGTCTAAGCGTTGGCTTCTGCGTATTCATCCAAGATGAATCCGGGTTCCAATTCTGGTGGCGCAATGGTCTAAATGCTGGCTCCTGAGCATTCATCCGAGATGGATCCGTGTTCGAATTCCGTGGGCGCAGTGGTCTAAGCGCTGGCTTCTGCGTATTCATCCAAGATGAATCCGGGTTCGAATTCCGGTGGAGCAATGGTCTAAATGCTGGCTCCTGAGCATTCATCCGAGATGGATCCGTGTTCGAATTCCGTGGGCGCAGTGGTCTAAGCGCTGGCTTCTGCGTATTCATCCAAGATGAATCCGGGTTCGAATTCCGGTGGCGCAATGGTCTAAATGCTGGCTCCTGAGCATTCATCCGAGATGGATCCGTGTTCGAATTCCGTGGGCGCAGTGGTCTAAGCGCTGGCTTCTGCGTATTCATCCAAGATGAATCCGGGTTCGAATTCCGGTGTCGCAGTGGTCTGAACGCTGGCTTCCAACCATTCGTCTGAGATGGGTTAGGGGTCAAATCTCGGTGGGGTACGGATATTGTGTTTGAATCTGACTACACTTCTGTTGAATCTGACTGCACTACTACAACAATGGAGTTTGAAGAGCACTCTAGTTCTGACTCTTCCTCAGAGGTCTCAATAAGGGAGGAACTGTTAAAAGCTCTTGAGACATCTAGTGTTTCAAGACACCTCTTACCCTTATATTCCTTAAAATCGATACTCTGCAATCTCAATAAGCCAAAGGCTTTACAAAGATTATCAATCAATGCGAAGGATTAATTGCTGAGACGCTTCAGCAATTTCAGAAACTAAAGGTATTTGCAAAATTACAGATCCAAACCCTTACTCATGTGCCAGATGATGTTCGCACCCTTAAAAAAATCCGTCATTTCCAAGAAACGTATCTCAAGCTTCATGACTCAAATTCAGTTCCTCCTCTTCCAGATCTTAACATTCTATTGGTGGGTATTTTTTAATCCCCTGGCAAATGCTTTAGCACATGAAGACATTGCTTCTCGCACCGCAGAAGCGCTCCTTCTACAAGAATCAGATTGTTTTTCTGACTCCCCTTACTCTAGGTGGAGAGACTGGGAGTATACATTTCAGCAATCGTATCGCACTTCCTCACGTGGCGGTATAGCCACCGGATTACATCGGCGGTTTCTACAAAACTTCTCTTCAGTCACAATCCACAATACCTACCTAAACTATCTTCAGCACCTTTCCTTCATGCTTGATGATAAAGCATATCATATTTTCAATATTTATATTCCTTGCGATGATGCTCCAATTCAACATCTCTTAATCTCCCTCAATAATGCTCTTCTAATAATTCCGGACTCATCTAATGTAATCTTGGGAGGAGACTTCACCTGCACAACTCATCCTCACATGAACTGATCTCCGAATCAAGAAGAACATTGTCCTTGCCTTACCCAAGGTCTACAGTGTTTGCTTGCTGACTTCACTCTCATTGACGCCTTTCGTCTGTTCCACCCAGACCATCATTCCTATACATGGCATTCCAGCAACCCTGCTTCATCATTAGTAGCAAAATTAGACAGATTTTATGTTTCCTCTGTTCCCGTGCCGGCACTCCAGGGAAGTCACCATCACGCAACTGCCTCTTCCAATCACTGTGCTGTGACTCTCCAACTTGAAGCAAGAATTTACCGTCCTCTACACCGACGTTGGACGTTTGACAGCACCTTCTTACATGATTCCACCTTCTGCAGCATAGTTCGAAGTTTCCTACAATCAAAAATCGACAACATCGATCCCAAACAGAAGACACTCTAGTATTGGTTAGAAGCGAAACATCAACTCTTAACACTCATTCGTCAATATATTTACTCCGCTACAGTCAAGCGAAACATGAAGTTGCAAAATATTCGGTTCGTGCTGGCTGATCTCAAGCTAAATGATCCGATGTTACCGGTCATAAACGCTGAGTTAATAGCTCTTCTCACTCCCATGGCTGCTCAGGCGATCCAACGATTACGTCTTCTTCATCTTACTCCTATTAACAACTCGTATTCGTACATCCACTCTCGAAAAAGCTCGTCAGGAATCCACCATGATTCGACAACTGCGACTCCCTTCTGGGGAGATCACATCAGATCCTAATGTCATGTGTTCCTTAATACACAATTTTTTAAAGTGGAAATACGGTGCCACTGACGGTAACGGCGCAACATCTGATTCCCCACTATAACGAAGTGAATTTCTCCGTCATTTTTATCCGCGCCAGGATTCGAACTCTGGTCCCCTCACTCCGGAATAAATTGCTCTACCAATTGAGCTACGCGGAAGTTTTATTCTGATTCCTATCTGCCTTTATGTCGTGTGCGTCCTTCTGGCAGGTACGTCACATCTCCTGGTACGTTACATCATCGCCCCCTTATTATTATTTTTTTTCGAAGTGCTGGAGAAGGGATTCTCTTATTTTTCCTATCTCGCGGTGTGGAAATAACATCACACCATTGCGAGATTTTGAACGGTCGGGGCATCCGGATAGTTCGGGCGCCATTATAACGAAGTGAATTTCTCCGTCATTTTTATCCGCGCCAGGATTCCCTCACTCCGGAATAAGTTGCTCTGCCAATTGAGCTACGCGGACGTTTTATTCTGATTCCTATCTGCCTTTATGTCGTGTGCGTCCTTCTGGCAGGTACGTCACATCTCTTGGTACGTTACACCACTTCTTACGTCTCTTCCTCAAGTTCCAACTCATCTACAAAACAGTCTCACGAATCATTTCGCCTTACCGGAACTCCAAACTTCCTTTAGATCTCTTAATCGGAATGCTGTACCGGGACCTGACCGTCTTCCACATGCATTCTTTGATGTCTTCTTTTCACACCTACTCCTGCTCCTGCCTCCGGCTTTAAACGATGCGTTTACCTCCTCCAGTCTTCCACAATGCTTCACGCAAGCTTACGTTGCTTTATTAACAAAACAAGGGGACCTCCTGCATCTCGCACACTGGCACCCAATTTCATTATTAAACCTCGACTACAAGCTCTACACAAAACTGCTTTCACACCGCCTCAATACCATTCTACCTCACATCCTTTCTCCACAACAATCTTATACTGTGCCTGGACGTTCGATCACTGACAATCTTACACGCCTACGTGACTTAATATTCTTCGCTCTCACTCAGTCCGAGCCATTGTCTATCCGTAATATTGATCAAAAAGCAGCATTTTATAATATATCCCATGACTACCTGTCTGCAACACTTTAAGCATTGGTTTCCCCATCTTTTTGATCACTTCTGTCCTTTCTCTCTATCATAGAGAAACTCTACAAATCCAGACCGCTGCCTTCCTGACAGCTCCAATAGAGTTCTTCAGAGGAATTCGTCAAGGATGTCTTCTATCTGGACAATTATTTACCATTAGGTTTGGAGCCGTTCTTGCGGCTGACACTCAGAGAGTTTTGAATCGGCTCCCCCAGTAACAGCTAGCACCAGACACCATAAAATTACTTACTCAGCCTATGCAGATAATTCCACTTTTTGCATTCGTCATGACACCCAATTCTCCATCCTTCTTCGCTGCTACCAAGAGTATGCTACCGCAACTTCAGCCTCACTCAGTTTTGAGAAGAGCACAGGTCTCTGGTGCGGCACTTGGAAAAACCGAAATGACTCTCCCTGGAGAGCCAAATGGTCAAGTACCACCCACACATTCTTAAGAATTAATCTCGGAACCCAAACGGAGGCAATACGAACGACTTGGTTCTCTCTATATCCCTCCCTTCTTAAAGCAGCAGGCTTCTGGAGGAGAGCGCAATTTTGCCCCTCCTTCCTTCAAAGTGCTCACATTGCTTGTACATGCATCTTATCTAAGTGTTACTATTCCTCGCAAGTGGATATCGTTCCGCGCTACATACTGCGTCAAGTTCAAGCATGCCTTACATCAGTTGTATGGTCAAAACATCATTGGGTCAGCTGTTCAACACTCTGCCTCTCACCTTTATACGGAGGAATTGGTCTTCTTGTAATGGATTTCCTTTACGGTGCCGCACGGCTTCACGGGTTTTTTCACGTGCTGAATAGCTCCCACCATAGCTCCAACCCAGATACATGCACAGTGCGTAATGCTCTTGCCTTATCGAAGAATCCTTCATTAACTTTCGCCGTCTTTCTTCGAATGGATGGTTTCCCAGCTTTACGACAAAGCCTCCCAGCTGTTTACTGGGAGGCCATAGAAATCCTGAGGTCTCTCCAATTACAGAGAGTACCCCCTCCTCCACTACGGTGACACTAAATGAAACACTCTTTTACTCATC
This sequence comes from Macrothele yani, assembly GCA_039090855.1. Taxonomy (NCBI): domain Eukaryota; kingdom Metazoa; phylum Arthropoda; class Arachnida; order Araneae; family Macrothelidae; genus Macrothele; species Macrothele yani. The sequence goes on from CM077030.1 coordinate 125,061,550, forward strand.
AGCTCTTCATCCCTCTGACCGACCATTCTTTGCCTCTCCAGAATGGATGCGTGCAGGCATTATTACTGTACGAGACCTTGTGAACCTCAACCTTATATGGAAAGACGTCTCTCGCCTATCTACTCATCTTCACTGTACACGTCGATAAAGTCGTCGATCACCCGTTTATACCCATCTTTGGCCTCTCCTGAAGGAATTCTACAGGTTGCAGTTGCACCGCAACTTTCCCGCTTTTTGTGTAACTCCGTATGAAACCTTTTATGCCTGAGGCATGCTCACAGAAGGTTTTGAGTGAAATCTTTCGCACTTGCGCACCTCAGCAACCAATGCCCATCCCTACTGTTCCATCTGCCTCCTTGATAGCTGTTTGGTCTGTTGCACACCCTATCCTTGCTGCACCTCATGAGAAGAATGTTCATTGGCTATTTCTTCATTGCAGCCTCCCCGTTCCTCAATAATTACACAGAATGACTGTTGTTGTTTCTCCACAATGTTCCTACTGTGATGTCCCGGCAGACATTGCACATGTCTATTGGTTTTTTTTTATGTCTCGCTACCTATGTTAAATCTCATGTTCCGTATTGCACACCAACTTTGCCCACGCAATCTGAGTGCTGTCTCATATTTCACTCTACCTCAAGATCTTCTTCATACTTCTCCTCTCCCATCAGTGTGTGTTTATACGTATTTCCACGCTTGTAAAAATAGTTATTTTTTTCCATCAACTGACGCATCAGAAAAACTCCACTGTACCTGCTCTCACAGAGGCAAGCGAGAAGCTTGTCCATCACTTCACAGCTCGACCAAAGTTCTGTTTACAGTTAGCGCATGAACACACTGTCAATACAGAAACTCTTCCCAACTTCCACAAACTCTGGAGACCAGACCTCAGCTGGTTCCAGGTTGATGTCCAGAGAGTTTGCTTTACAGTTTGAACTGTTATGAATACTCTATCCTACCTATCGACACTCACTTCGTTATTTAACCTGTTTTATTTCCCCTTCTATCTTACGCTCAGGAAGGGTATATAGTATTATTTCTTTGCCTACTTGTTCTGGCGCTCATTTTCACATAATCATTTCATGACTCACATTCTCATTCTGTACTCCGAGTGTTTAATAAATGCATATTTAAACCTTAGCGCCTCGTGCCTTCATGTAGCACTGGTCACGGCCTTGGCCACGTACATTCCAGCTGCCAGAGACTGAGGGCCAGGTTTTCGGTCGTGGAAGCACCTTTCGAGGGGTTTGGCCGTAACTCACCACGCTGGCCAAGAGATTTTGTGAGTATGATAGCATTTCCTCTAATCCTTAAAGTATAGATATATCGCTATTCGGCGGTCGTCAGAGCCCCTCTAGTGGGAACAGGACGCACCGCGAGAAGGTAGGGTTGATTTTTGTCAAGGAGAAGCTATGATATGTTTGCGCATCACCTGACCTTGCATCCCATACATATATACACTCTGTAGCAAAAATATCCGCTCACCGCGAATAATCATCCGACAAGCGCGAAACTTAACATGCAAATACCTCTCCGCCAAACATGCAAACGATTCAAAATGCACAGCCAATGAACGCAGAGAGCATGTATAACGCGCATCGGAAACGCCCACCCCAGCACACCTATAAGGTCCATTGACCGGCCGCTGCGTCAATTCGGACGGCTGCTGTGGTACAGTTGTTAGCAGTAGCAAATGATAATGCCTCGAAGATCCACCGAACGACGTTACAACCTGTTAAGCGAGTTCGAGAGAGGGCGCATTACCGCACTCCGGGAAGCGGGCTTGTCGTACCGACGTATCGCCCGCTAAGAGGGTCGGAGAGATGACACAGTCAGACGATGTTGATTCTAGTGGTTCAAACAGGGCGTCCATAACCGTCAAGAGGGTAGCGGCCAAGGTTAGTAGAAGAGAAGGTTGCTTCGATCCCTATCACATTTTGAGTGGGAGAGTGACGTCAGTGACAGACCAGCGGTCAAGGTCAACGCTCACCTATCCCTTCCCGAAAGAGCTAAATCCTATTTAATTTCAATGTAATCTCACTCTGAGCTCAGGAGATTTTTGTGTAGCAACATTTTTCAGAGTGATCTATTAATTGTTACCTGGTAACATTCAACATCCATAGCTACTGTTTTATGTGACTGTCTACCAGAGATGCCAGGGATGAGTTGTACTGTTGCAATTTGCAACAACAGTTTGAAGAAAACTAAAAAAGATCCTGATAAAATGAACGTAATGTATAATTATTTTCCAAAAGATCCAGAGCTCAGGAAAAAGTGGATTCATCTTTGTCGCAGAGATGAGAAATAGAACCCAGCATCCTGTACAGTGCGTTCAGAACATTTTGAACCCGAAGATTATGAGCTGGATTTGAAATTCGAACTTTAAATTTGCCATCGAAAAGAAAATTAAAAAGCTTTGCCTTCTCTTCCAAAACTTTGCTGGAAAAGTTCTGCTGTTATACAACACGTGGATTCCTGCTATAAAAATCGCATTGAAAGACTTACTCAAAAAGAAACTAAAAATATGATTTCTGATTTGTAACAAGTAAAGCATTCAGATAACAGTTCTGAGAAGCAAATTGCAGTGGAATCCGAAGGAGTAACAGAAATCAGAGATACAGAATATGGCGCATTAATGTGTAAATATAGGAAGTTACTGACTAAAAATATTGCATTACGCAAAAAGGTGTGAAATCAACAAAAAGAAATAAGGGATTCAGCTCTAAAAATACGCAGATTGAAATATGAAATTGCTGCAATGAAACGAAAAAATGTTTGTAAAAAAAAATGCTGAAAAAAATTCAAATTCGTTCAATACTACTCAAGATGTTTACAAGGGGTCAAGTAAATATGCTTTTGAATAAAAAACAAGATTATTTGGTCCAATGAGGATATATCGATCGCTTTGACTCTGCGATACCCGAGTAAGAGGTCATACATTTATTTACGAAGTGAACTGAATTATCCCCTGCCTGGATTATCCACTTTGCAGAAATGGGCGTCCAAGATTAATCCTCAACAAGGTACCATGACGGACGTACTAAAAATTATGAAAACCGAGCATAATACAGAGAAACACCAGTAGTCCAGTACGCAGACTGATGAATCACACATGAAAGAATTCATAGTCGCAAAAGTGCTCCGCCACTTTGGAGTCAAAAGTGATGAGAAAATGTCCAAAGATATATACGATGCTTATTCTATGCAAGCGACAGCAATAATGTGTTAAATGCACAACAATGCCTAATCACAGTAACTCAAGATGATGGCCGAGAGTATGTTGTTGGTTGGGTGGCCAAAAAATGTAAAGAAAATTACCCACATCTGGGAGATTACACATCAAAAAATAACATTGTACATATTGAGTAATAATGTATAAATCATCTGTCATTTGGAGGACTCATTCAACCGTCTCTTGAATAGTCTAATATCGCTAAAAAATTGGAATATGTTTTTTTTTAAAACAAAACATAAATTACACTATAAGTAAAGAGTCTTATATCGTAAAAACGTTAACCGAAAAAACATCTCTTTTGTTTCCTGGATTACCCAGAGAGGTACTTAGCACATATGCTAAGATGATAATTATAATTAGGATTAAATATTTGAATGAGAAGCTGCAGTCCACCCTAACTGTCAAAAGAAATACCAGAAATGAAGATGACATTCGCTCAAAGAAGAAACAAGAAAGATGACACCGAATTTTTGGGTGTAATAAGCACGTCTTTTGAATCCGTTGTGACGCAAATTAAATTTATCAAAGCTATTCAAAGTCAATGGAACCGGTATGGAAAACAATAATATCTGACGGAAGAAAGAAGTTTTTCAATAGGGTGTTTAATCCCTCAGATATTGTTGTAAACGGAATCCTGAGCTTACCCCCCCCCCTGGGTGCAGACTTGTGCGTTAAGAGAAACATTTCGCACCGGAAATGCTCTCCAACACCGAAATAATTTTTCAAATCGGACTCTTACAAAGAGAGCTATCGACAAAAATAAAATGTGACTTTACGTCCCCTGGTGGGAAAACCACGCATTATTTTAGGAAGAAAGTATTCTAAAAAGGTTTTTCCATATGAGCGGTATCGGCCCAAGAAAAAAAAATTTTTTGTCGAGTTTTAAGAAGCCCAGATTTTCCAACAAATACATCTGAAGCAGAAATTAACACTCATGCTTCCTGGTGGCCGAACCATTCTTTACCAAACATTAGAAATTATGTGAAAAATATTTTCCATCAGGTCTTGTATGCGATACAGGAAGAATTTTTCAAATCAGAGTTTCAGAAGCAGAAATAACACAGAAAACGCAATTTACATTTGTGCCCCCCCCCCCCCAGCGGAAAGTCTATGATTTACTTGAAAATTTTGAATTTATAGGAAAAACATTTCGCATCGGAAACACTATCCAACAAAGAAGGAATTTTTCAAATCGGACTCCTTTGAAGTAGAGATATTAACAAAAATAAGATATATATCTACGACCCATGGCGTAGAAACCCTGCATTAATTTCAAGAAGAAAATGTTCCTAAAAGGTTTGTCGACATGAGTAGTATCGGTCAAAGAACGACTTTTTTCAATCGAGATATTAGAAGCTTATATTTTGCTGCAAATACATCAGAAGCGGAAATTAAGACTTACGCCACCTGGTGGCCAAATCATTTTTTACAAAAATTGGAAATTAGGTGCAAAGGATTTCTCATCAGGAGCTGTATCCGGTGCAGAAAGAATTTTTCAAATCGGAGATTTAGAAGTCGAGATATAGGAAGAAACGCAATTTACCTTTTCGCCTCCTAGCGGAAAGTCTATGAAATACTTAAAAGTTTTGAAATTATATGAAAAACATGTCACACTGAAAACACTATCCAACAAAGAAGGATTTTTTCAAATCGGACTCCTTGAACTAGAGATATTGACGAAAATAAGATATATATCTACGCCCCATGGCGGAGAAACTGTGGAATATTTTAAGAAGAAAATATTCCAAAAAGGTTTATCTATGTGAGTGGCATCAGTCCACGAAATATGTTTTTCAATCGATATCTTAGGAGCTCAGATTTTATGGCAAATACATCAGAAGCGAAAATTAAAACTTACGCCCCCTGGTGGCCAAATTATTCTTTACCAAAAATTTGAAATTATATGCAAAACATTTTCCATCAGTAGGTGTATCCGCTGAAGAAAAAAAAATTTCAAATCGGAGTTTTAAAAGAAGAGGTATCGGGAAAAATGAAATTTACTTTTACGCCTCCAAGCGGAAAATCTGTACGTAATTCGAAAAAGGAACTATATCTAAAATACCCTTCGACGTAAATGGAATCGAGAGATAAAATAATTTTTTCAATCTGATGTTTAGAAGCAAATATGGGGAATAAAACGCATTTTTGAATTCGACATCATCTGCATTTACGCTTTGTATCGGTAAAATTGTACATCGTAAAAAAAAAAACGAAATAAAGGATCATCATTCGCATATTTCAAGCTTCCCAATGCAAAAAGAATTTTTCAAATCGGACTAATAGTTGCAGAGATATTGTGGGTACAGACGGACGGACGGACGGACGGACGGACGGACTGGTAACATAAGCACGATCTTTTTTTCAAAAGACGTGCTAAAAACCTATGCAAAAATAGTAAATTAGTAAAAAAGAAAAAAAAACCCTTAGAAATAAACTCTGGTTTTGCAGATTGGTGTAATTGAATCAATTATAATATATTAATTGGATTATAACTCATGTTCCTAAATCATAAAAAGCCAAAGAAATATAACTGCAGCTATTGAAATCGTAAGTACAAAATAATACACTTCATGCTTCAGTCGGAAATGTTCATTTTTTATAATGCGTATGCATGTTTTTCTTTCTTTTTTTCTAACTTTTTAAATGTCTTTAATCTAAAGCAGGTTATGACTATATCTTGCGTAAGGGTCCTAAACTTTTTCAAAATAAACAGGCTTTAAAAAAAAAAAAAAAGGAAAAAACTCAGTTGATTCCACACTCCGGCCGGGCGGGCGAGACCTCGAGTCAAACCCTACGATGGGTCTCTCAGTGACGTCACGCGCCTCTCCCTCTCCGCTCCAAGATTTTCCGCGATCGAGGCAACCTTCTCTTCTACTAACCTTGGGTAGCGGCAGTTCTCGAATGACGAATTCTCGCCAGCATCGTGCAATACTGCGAGCTGCCAGACGCACACCGACATCTTCGCCATCTGCCATTCAGAAGCACCTACCCAATTTTCCTGGACGTGTAGTGTCACGCAGCACCGTTCGAAGAATGCTCGCAGAGAATGGACTCCATTGTTGGCGACCGTTGCGCCAGATACCACTAACGCCTGGACATCGCCAGCAACTTTTCGTCTAGTGTCGCGATCGCGCAGGTTGGAATGTATCAGATTGGAGCCATATCGTGTTCAGCTATGAATCCCGGTTTTCACTGGACTTGGAAGACTGGAGAATTCATTTGTCGAGGAGTTCTGGCCAACGCTACTCACCCCACGTCATTGTGGAACGGCATACGTCCATAACAACCGGCGTTACCGTTTGGGAGCCATCGCCTATGATACCTGGTTACCGTTCGTGATCCTTCGCAGCACCGTAACGGCCCCGCCGATACTTCGACGAGATCCAGCGACCTGTGGTATTGCCAATGCTGTCGAGTCTGTCAGGGGCCATCTTTCTATGATCCTAATACCCGTCCGCACATGGCGAACGTCTTCATGGATTGTTTGCGTGGTGTGACAACCCTCCCTTGGCCTTCCCGATCGCCGGAGCTCTCCCCAATTGAGCATGTTTGGCACCTCGTGGGACGCTGGGTCCAGCCATCGCGCAAAGTGGGCGATGCTGTCCTGCGGAAGTTGCTGCCAGATCCGCAATTACAGCGGATCTGGCAGCAACTTTCGCAGGACAGCATCCGACGTTTGTATGAGTCCATGCCTGACCGAATTTCCTCATGCATTGCCGCCAGAAGCTGCCATACATGTTTGAGCAGAACACATATCTCCTCAATAAATGGAGGGACCGCTCTGAAATTTGAATCATTTTGTCCTCTTAGTCCCCTCATCGCTCATGTCAAAATTTGATCATGATCGAACCATTTTTCCAGGTGCGCGGATTTTTTGCTACAGAAAGTATATATGGAGAGAGAAGCATATGATCCCACACAAAAAAAAAATTGAAGATTTCAGCAAGAACGCTTATCAAGCAACTGATGATCTTCTGGAATTACGTCGTTCGTCTGCAACGACGTCATTCCAGAAGCCCATCAGTTCTTTTATAGGCATTCTTGCTAAAAACATACTACAGATACGCAGTCACATGCAAGGTGTTTTATCGCAAACTGCACGCGAAGAACTGCAATCGTGCGAATAGGAGAGAGAGAGAAAGAGAGAGGATGGTGGAAAGAGAGAAGGAGATAGAAAGAGAGATACAAGATCGATCTCTTAAGTTCGATAAATTTATTAAATTAAGCTTTTAAGGAAGTCGTTGAAATTCGTTTTCTAACTTCGGCGTGAATGAATAGAGAGTACACAAGAATATTCGACAAGGAATTGGAGAACTTTATTGGGTGTGCAGAAATTGAATGAAAAGCCTGATTCATTTCAGCGCAGCGAAATATGTTTTCATTAAAACGAGGCGAGTTGTAAATTTCAGTTTCCTTAAAAGAAAGCTTGTGTCAGCATGAAAATGCGCCAATTGGAGTTAACGGAACGAATGCCAAGTGAGGTAAATTTACAGCGATAGAATAGTAATTACATTTCCTGACGTACTTTCACTCATGCTTACTCAAAGAGTACTTGGACTGAAATGCTCTCTAAAATAAGAAAAGACTTACTTCTATGCTTGTTACTCGAGAGATCCTTTCCTACTGCCTCGTAGATTATACTAGTATTTTATCAAATCCTTCGAACCAAACACGTTTTTTTCAGATTCAGACACACAGCAGTGCGCTTCGGGCGGAAATCTAAAGCAGTGCTTCTTAAGATATTTAAACCTTTAATTACCTTAGATATTAAACTTAAACTTCAGGATTCAAATGGCCGGTATTTTACTTGGAACAGATAGGTTTAAAATTAAAAATCTCCAAATCGTGGCGTCAGTGAATAAACAAAAACATCGCTCTTTCCACGTTTTAGCAACACACAGCAACCGAAATATTGTAAAAAATAAAAAAACACACATAGCGCCGTGGATTGTTGGTCACCGTGGAGAAAGGCTAACGCGCTCGGCTGGATATCGAGAGATCTGGGATTCGTTTTCCCAGCCGTGACCGAATAACAATTTTTTGGTTGATGTGTGTTGGTAAAACGTGGAAAGAGCGATGTCTTTGTTTATTCACTGACGCCACGTATTTGGAGGATTTTTACTTTTGATCTCGCCCTTTGGATTTAACTGCTATAATTGTTATATAGCATGTGCCGTTAATGCCCACCAGATGGAGACGTCTCAGTAGCTGAGCCCATCTTACAAATTTATAATGTCAGAAGCTGCAAAAAAAAAAAAAAAAAAAAAAAACATAGCGCCGTGGAATGTTGGCCACGTTTAAAGCGCTTGGCTGGATATCGAGAGATATGGGATTTGATTCCCCAGCTCTGACCGAATAACAGTTTTTCTGTTGCTGTGTGTTGGTAAAACGTGGAAAGAGCGATGTCTTTGTTTATTTACAGACAGATTTCCTTTCTTTTTCTGAGCAAGCTCATGTATCATATTTTCTGAGAAAAGCACATTACAGTTAAAATTTGTAGTGAAGTTAAACAACTCTTTATGAATTTAAGGAGATTGCTTGAGAAGAAAGCACAAGTACAGATCTCTATTTGAACATTTCTTTTTTACATTTTTACGAAAGGGATCTTTTTGCACGATAGATTTGCTTGAAATTGATTTAGAAGTAAGCAACATAAATGGGGGAACAAAGAATGTTCGAAATATTGGATCGGTAATGTCTGGCTACTTTGGTGAATTCATGGAGCAAAAAAAGTATTGAAAAGAAAATACACTACTCTAAGAACAAAAGAGGGATTGAATTCGTTTTTAGAATGGAATGGAATTACTTTATCGGCAGTTCATTTTGGAGTGCTGATGTGAAAGCAATTTCGCTTTGGCTTTCCAGGAAATGCCCACCACATCGAAATAACGGCAATAATCAAAATGCATTTTAACATAATAAGTTCTGTGGAATTAACTTTTTTACGGGTTTTATAGAGATGACGAACTAGGCTTTAGTTCGAAAATTTGACAACCAACTTTTATGAATAATAACCTCTATAAGACACGTAAAAAAGTTAATTCCACAGTACACAATGAACAGAGGTGCCATAAATTCATTTGCAACTATAATAAATTCTTTCGTTAATATTCGCACTCTCTTTCCTTTTGTGGACACGCATTTCTGTAAGAATAAAGAAGCTCTTTGGTGCAGGGTTGATGCTTAGTGTAGTTTCGGACACATGTTGGAAAACTCACTTTCTTCTTTCAGTTGCTTTTGTAGTAATTAGATTGAAACAGTATATAACCTTTTATGAAATGAAGTACAGGTTATGAATGATATTCGATATCAACCCTTCTGCCATTGCAAGAAGCAAAGGTTGGTTGGTTGGAGGTTTAACGACCACCGTGAGCAACTCAATGGCTATAAGCAGTCACACCGTCCCTAATTTAGGGTCACTGGTTCCAGGGAAGGGAGAGAGCCAGTGCCGTAAGACAAACACAACATCCATGCCTGACCGGGATTCGAACCCGGACGAATGATCATATGCCAGCGCCTTAGACCACTGCGCCACCGGGGTGGCGTGGAAGCAAAGGTGTTCTGGGACTAACATTCCAGCTTAACGTTGCAAAAAATTTATAGAATCTAAACATCGGCGGATTTCTGTGTGAACAGAAATCTGTCATAAATGTGACGTTCCTAATAAACATCCCTGTGAGCGTAGGTAAGCTACAATACCAAAGGTAAGCAGACACCTGAGCGCATGAGAAATTCTTTTAGATCATTTTGAGTTTTTGAGTTAATGTCTCGCATTTGTGCAGTTCTCCACATTTGCAGAAAATATCCATATCTCTACGCTGTCCGCCAGATTCTGGTTAGTGAGATAGACACTCCATTCGCTCCAATCTCACAATCCACTCCAATCTAACACTCCATTCGCCACCGAGAATCTGAGCAGGAAGAAAGTGCATTTTCCGTGTACTGACTCGATGGGCTTCTGTATCATTTTTTTTTTTTTTTTTTTTTTTTTGATTGGAGGTTTAACGACCGCCGTGAGCAACTCAATGGGCTATAAGCAGTCGCCCGTCCCTAATTTAGGGTCACTGGTTCCAGGGAAGGGAGAGAGCCAGTGCCGTAAGACAAACACAACATCCATGCCTGACCGGGATTCGAACCCGGACCCCTTACGGACGAATGATCAGAGGCCAACGCCTTAGACCACTGCGCCACCGGGGCGGCTCTGTATCATTTAGGCCGCGACGCTACGGGACCACGATATTGAGCTCTGGAAACATGGTACGCATGCGCAGTAACATTTATCGCTAGATCGTAAATCTTGCAGTCACTTCCACACAGTTGACACATACGTATGTGATTCATACATTTATCTCAGATATAATTTTAGTGCACATCCGTTAGAATTTTGAACAAAAAAGGTGAGACCGAATTCTCGGGTGAGCACGCTTTTTGGATTTTTTTGGATTGAAAGTTTAACGACCACTGTGAGCAACTCAATGGGCTATAAGCAGTCGCCCGTCCCTAATTTAGGGCCACTGGTTCCAGGGAAGGGAGAGAGCCAGGGCCGTAAGACAAACAAAACATCCATGCCTCACCGGGATTCGAACCCGGACCCATCACGGACGAATGGTCACAAGCCAGCGCTTAGACCACTGCGCCACCGGGGCGGCCACGCCTTTTGAATCCAGTCTCACACGAAAAAAGAATTTTGAAGTAACTCTTTTGAAAAACAGACACGAAACGCTAAAAAAACTGAAACCACATATGCCCTTAGAGTAAAAATTGTGCATAATTTAAAATATGTAATGTAAGCAGAGACAGAAACGGGTCAGCGGGGGAAAATGGGTCAAGAGGTCGATAATTTCCTGTGGGTCAAGCGGGTAGGGTCAAGGTGTTCCTGACCGGACTTCGATCCGGTTTTACTGTATTTCCGTTTAGGACCTTTACTGTTATCTGCCTCCCCCCCCCCCTGTTTGACTTCCGAATAAGAATGCTTTCAAGTAATTCCCGATTTCGAAAGTAGAATAAAGAGCCCTCGGCAGCAGATTCGCAATGATCAAGTGTTTCTCTAGGTGGGTGTCACGTCAATTCGCCGACAGCGTCAATTCGTCGACTACGTCAATTCGTCGCCTGCATCATATCATCGCGCGTCAATTCGTCGCGTTTACAAATTTTGGTTACATACAAAACGAATGCAGGAAAACGTACGATTTCTAACGTCTTTCGCCCTGATCAAATTCAACTGCCCGGGTACCCAATTTGCACACACTTTCCGATATTCTAAGTTTTCACCATCTTCGACATGGCATTGTGAGCGCAGTCCAGTCCTACAACAAGCTCACGGATTGTGACTCGTCTCTCGGCGCGAATCAAGTCTTCCACTCCCTGACGATTTGCGTCAGTGGTCGCAGATGATGATCTCCCACTGCGTGGTTTGCCTTCAATGCTGGTTTTCCCTTCTTTAAAATTCTTCATCCATCTGGGCACATTGCTCTTGTCAATGCTGTCATCTCCGTAAATATTCCGTAGCCTTCTGTGGATGTCGGACAGCCTGCACTCTTCTTTCGTCAAGAACTCAATGACGGCACGTTGCTTCTGCTTGAAATCCATTATTTTCAAGCAGTGAAGAAGAAGGGTTTGAATTTTAATTTAAATTTATCTTTTAATTTTTGCCACATTACACTATTCACCACACAATCAAATCAAACACAATTTTTGTACCAAAAAAAAAATAAATAAAAAAAAATATGGACACAATACAAATCACACCATATGCAAACACAAAAGAAATACAGTAAATACATGTAAAAAAATAATTAATACAATACATAAATGCAAAAATATGAATAATAATACAAGTAATACAAACACATAAAACATGCAAATACAAATACACTATCTACCAACAAGTAATTGGACACCTGTGATAGCAAAGGAAAACGAAGTTTATTCACCTTCAATAGTTGGTGGAGCCTCCACGAGCGGCGATTACAGCTGCGACCCTGCGGGGCATACTCTCAACCTGGCGTTGTACTACGGCTAGCGGTATTTTCTCCCACTCTGCTTGGAGAAAACAGGTCAGTTAATTCACCGATTTCGGACGGTGGAGTCACCCCTTAAGTCGACGCTCCAACTCGTCCCAGAGGTGCGCGATAGGGTTAAGGTATGGGCTCTGCGCAGGCTAGTCCATTCGATTAACCCCACTGTCGCCATACCAAGCCATGGTGGATCTCGCAACATGACAGGTGGCATTGTCATCCTGAAAGTAACATGGGTCCACCCCGTAAAACTGCCACAACGTAGGAAGCGCATGGTCATCCAAAATGGTGCACTAGGTCTCGGCGTTGAGTCTATCAAGAATTGCGACCAAAGATTCCGTGCCATACCAGGAAAAACACCCCCATAGCATAATTACACCGCCGCCAAACTTCACAGTTGGCACAATACATTCCGTCAGGAGGCGTTCTCCAGGTAGACGCCAAACCCGGACCCTGCCATCCGAACGGTAGAGGGTGAACCTTGATTCGTCGCTCCAGAGAACCTGTTTCCACTGTTCAACGGTCCACTGTCGACGTTCTTTGCACCACGTCAGCCGAGCAGCGCTATTGGACTTGGTGATCAAAGGCTTGTGGGCTGCAGCACGTCCATGATAACCGAGCAGATGGGATTCGTTACGGATGGTATTCATCGAAAGAAAACTCCCGGATGCCTGTTGAAACTCCTCGCGGATGTGGCCCATCGATTAGGTGCGGTTCTTCCGAATTTCTCTGGCCAGCAACCTTAGGTCTCTAACTCCCAGTTTTGTGGGTCTGCCGGGTCGGGGCACATTCCGACAGTCACCTCTCATCTTCCACTTGCCAATCACGTAGGCCACTGTAAATTTTGTGTATTTCAACTTGCTGGATATGTCACGTATGGATCAGCCATTTCTGTGATATCCGACGATTACACCTCTCTCGAAATCAGAGAGCTCCGAACTGCGTGGCATCTTGCATGCGACTGGTTGCGTTGTTGTTTCCCACACGATATTAAACGGCGGCGGCCGTGACGTGTATCAGGACCGCAGATATCGTCGGTTGCAGGGGTGTCCAATTACTTGTTGGTAGATAGTGTATTATACAATAACATTATACATATATTGAAAAGTATAAATGAAGTAATAGGAAATACAAAAACACGTAAGATAATATGAATAATTTTGTTTTTAGTTTTAGTTTAAGTAAATTGAAGCGCTACAACAGGTTCTTAAAAACAAATTAGTGCGATGCATTGTGGGAAGGGGAAAAGGCTAACAATAGCCTGACGAGCCCCTAGTGCCCCCCCCCATAAAAAGAAGCTAAACAGTCAAGCCAAAGAACAATTTAACGATTATGCAGTAAATTAAAGTAATAATACGTAATATACACTGGTGTGCAAAAATTAAGGACGAAGAGGAGAAATTAGCATAACAGCGGAACGAGCAGGCAGAACGGACCGAAAGACCACTCAGCAGATAGACTAGGGTCCGGTACGGTAGGGTATGCTCATATATGCAGCATGATGTGGGAGGAAGGGGGTAATGTCGGAAAGGTATAAAGTACACGGGCGGTGTACGCTCAGCAATTCGGTGAAAGCTATTGCACGGTGTACATCGGTTTGAAAGACGTCGAGTTGCTGCCACGGTGTGAGATGGCCAACAGGCAATCCAGTAGACGACATCTGGATGACTTTATTCGAGGTCGCGCCATTGGGAAGTTGGAAGAAATTCGAAGTGTGATTAGGGTGGCCAAGGAGTTCGGGATCGCTCACAGTATCGTTTCACGAGATTGGAGAGCATTTCAAACGACAGGAACAGCTGCCCGGGAGTTTAGGAGTGGTCGTCCACGAGCAACCACGGAAGCGGACGACCAGTATATTGTCCTACAAGCGAGAAGAGACAGACGGCAGACAACGGGAGAAATTGCAAGACACATGGAACAGACAACTGGACGTCCGTTAACGCGTTTTACCATGGCCAGGAGGCTGCACAAAGGTGGTCTATTTGCAGGACGACCAGTACGTTGTGTGCCATTAACGCCTGCTCATCGGAGACGGCGGTTTCTGTGTTGCCAGGAACACAAGAACTGGACACATCAGCAATGGAGTCGAGTTCTCTTTACGGATGAGAGACGATTAAGTCTGACGAGCAATTCTGGACGTATACACATCTGGAGAGAGCGCGGAACACGCAATCACACCTCCAACATCATCGAAAGGGACCAGTTTGGAGGTGGTGGAGTTCGCGTTTGTGGCGGTATCATGCTTGGCAGCCGAACAGACCTCCACATCTTCCAAGGAGGTTCTGTCACTGGTGTCCGCTATTGTAATGAAGTTCTTCCGCCTCACGTGCGTCTGTTTAGAGGTGCTGTGGGTCCTGAGTTCCTTTTCATGGACGATAACGCTCCACCTCATCGTACAGTGGCTGTCGCAGAGCTGTTGGAGATTGAAGATATTCAACGCATGGATTGGCCCGCAAGGTACCCGGACCTAAATCCAATCGAAAACGTGTGGGACCTTCTCGGGAGACACTTGGCAGCACGTCACCAGCCGCCAGCAACGATTCCGCAGCTGCGATTGGCGCTACAAGAGGAATGGGCTGCGGTGCCTCAACATCTCCTTGACAATGTCGTCCTCAGCATGGACAGACGATGTAAAACCTGCAACGCCGTAAGGAGTTATCATATTCTTTAGTAAAGACTGGAGTTTTCTTGGCAGCCGCCTGTCAAATGGACGTTTCTGTCTTCTGTCCAGTTGTGCTCGAAACTACCTTTTCAATAAAGTGCCTTTGTATCCTTTGGATTCCTTTGTTTGGACGGTTTTGCTCACTTGCCCCATATTCTTACATCTTGGGGATCTTACGATATGATTTGGGTCGATGCGGAGCACTTCTATTCGACGTTACATTCGAAAAACCATCTCGTCCTTAATTTTTGCACGGCAGTGTATAACCAAACGTTAGTCAACCATTAAATTTTGAATGTCTTTAACTCTCTTATGAATACCGAAAAATGTGTCATCGTCTTATTACTATAGAGAAAGAGTTACTCTACCAAAATGAGCAATTTATACGACCTCTCTTAGTTAATAAAAAAGTTATGCCTACTTTTGCATTACTTTCGGTAAGACCCTTGTACGGACAATTTGTGATTCACTGCGCCTCGGAACTCTGGTCGGCGTGGTGTTACGTAGCAAACGTGTTCACAGATGGTCAAACGACGTACCGTCGTTCACCCGTTTGTCCTCCGTAGCTCATTGATACCAGAGGGAACCGGAGTCGTGGCAGCGAAAGCTCTCGAAAAACTTGCATATATATGATTAGATTATGTATGATTAAAAATTGAGTTTCGAATTCATAGTTCAAAGCAGATTTGTCCGGGTCAGTTCCGGAGTCCGGTCAGCGTTGGGCCCTATTTTATCACTTCCGGGACCAGGATGAACACTAAATGTTTGTTACGAAAAATAGCAAATTGTGCACAACATTTTTCTCATAGCGAAAGATTTTCGAAGCAAAAGAGAATTTTCAAATCGAATAATTAGAAGATGAAATATGGTGAAAATCGTAATATAACTGCATGCTTCTAGTGCAAAGGCTGTTCGTTAATTAACCCTCTAAGAGGCAGATGTATTTGAACCAAAAAGTGCGCAAACTATTCTGCGGTCTCCAAACAGAAACGTTGACAGAGCGGCCTGGTTTTACGAAAGCTGCGACAAAACAATTAGTTCCATTCCCCTTCTCATCTTAGCCGTACCGACTACGAATCTCAAAGTTGTTGCTCCCTTCTAGTTCTTTATCCTCTGCTCCTCGACCCAACGAATGATGAGGAAGGACTAGTCCCCACCCACCCCCCGACACGGAAGTCATGTCACAGGGTAGGAACAAGTGGTTCAAACTATTCTCTCCTTTTGTACGTTCATCGCTGTTATTATAGTATCCCTTTTAGCAGGTGATCAATCAGAAAGAATTATCCCCAGAACGGCAACTTTGAATTAAAAAACTAAGGGACAGTAACGTATTCCTGATGCACAAGTTCACTCACTCCAGAAGCTTTCGGCCCACTTCTTAGGTAGCAAATATATATAGTATTAGTTAGAACTGATATCAGCCCATTTTGCTCACCTCGAGTAAATTCGTTCCAGCCGGTTAAAGGGTTAAGGAAGAAAACAGGGGGGAAATACTCTTCATAATGATGTGTATCCTATCCAGAAAGGAATTTTTTCAAGGGGTTTTTAGAATCGATGAAACCCTTTCAAATAGAAATATATGTTGACGCCTCCTGGAAATAGAATTGTGAAAAACGGAACAGTAGAAAATATGACCAAAGTTTTTTTTGTGTTTTTTTTTTTTTTTTTTTGATTGGAGGTTTAACGACCACCGTGAGCAACTCAGTGGGCTATAAGCAGTCGCCCGTCCCTAATTTAGGGTCACTGGTTCCAGGTAAGGGAGAGAGACAAAAATAGCATACATGCCTCCCCCTGATTCGAACCCGGACCCAACTGGGACGAATGGTCATAAGTCATCGCTTAGACCACTCGCCACATGGGCGGCTCTGAAAAGATAGATAGCGAGAATTTGTTTTTGCATTTATGCGCTTTAACAGGAAAAATGTTCACCTCTATAGCAGAAAGTTTCTGATCAGTTTGCTACAGATATCATAGCACCACAAACTAATCTGAAGGTGATCACTAGGTGGCATGTTAAAAACAATAAGAATTTGCACAGGTAAAAATTTAAAGAGAGAAAGAAGGGGGTGGAGGAGAGAGAGAGAGAAAAGAACTGACCATCTTATATTTCTTCCAACTTAAAAAAGAAACGTAACGTAGGTACTACAGCATGTGCAATGAAAACTAAAATCAAGAACATGGTGCTCTCTGTACATATCAGGTTGTAAAGACAGTTTCCGGAAAAAATCGCATGTAGCATGTGTAGTGCAAGATCCTGGGGGCCTGCGGTGACGTAAACATCCCAGAGTGCTGTGAGTGGAAGGATAGATTCTACGTAATTAAATGAAATTAAAAAATAATACACTGCAGGGAAAACACCGGGGGGAGGGGGCTATTACGGGAGAGAAACCGTTTATGTTGTCGAAAATTTGCGCCTTTACATTATGGGAGAAACTTTTTGTACTACAATTTTCGTTTTCGGAATATTTTCCTCCATTTTCAGTCTTAAATGGAAACATTTATGTCAAATTAATGATATCTAACAACCACACGGGGCAGAGGACACATCGCGGGAAAAAAAGCAATTTGTAGTTTCATGGCTCCATATCACTTCCATTTTCGGGAACTTTTGCCTCCATTTCCAAACTAAAATACAAACATTTATGCGATTAAATGATATTTAACAATATCGGACAGAGAGAATAAAATAAAAAAAAAACTATCGTCGCGAGAAAAACATATGCGATTACGTGAGAAATCTTCACTCCGTCTAACTTCCGTTTTCGGAAAGTTTTGAAATACGCAAAACCTTTCATGCATGATCAGGAGTATGAAAGAGAGGATTTAATAGTGTTTGGAATGTGTCGTTTCTTGTCTGCAGGACCAAAATAATATCTGCGACGTAAGATGCCCGTCACCACGATTCTGCTACGGTGATGTTCATTATTTAAAGAGTATAGTGACCCCCAATTTTTACCATAGTGAACAAAATAGAGTGCAAAAACGAAATTTGCCAATAGGATTTTTATAAGCTGAGATACAGTTGTAAATAGAAATGCAAACTGTCGACGTTTAGTGTCAGAACAATACACTACAAGAATACATGTAAAATGCCCCAGATATATCAAGAGAAATCGATTAGATATTGGCGCCCCTCAACGGGTAAATTGTATATTACGTTTTTGAAGGAAACGCTCATAAAATGTTTTCGCTGATATAGGTTTTGGACCTGAAAAGAATCTTACCTTCCCCTGGCGGAAAAAATTGTGCATAATCAACTTCCCCTGGCAGGAAAAGCTTTTCATTATTAAAAAAAAAAAATAAAAAAAAATAGGCGCAATAGGTTTTCCTTAGTGAGCAGTGTCTGAGATAAAATTTTTTTTATTTCAATCATGTTTTCAGAAGCGAAGATATTGCTGCAAATTACATCGGAAAGAGAAACATACTTTTTCGCCTCCTAATGGCAAAACTGTTCAATATGAAAAATTAGAAATTATATGTGAAACGTTTCTCACCCCGAAACTCTATCCGACGAAAAATAGAAGAGATATCGAGTAAAGTGCAATTTACATTTACGCTCATACAAGGAAAAACTGCGCATTGCAGTCGACTCCGGTTAGAACGAAATTCACGGGCCCAGAAAAATACAGTATTTCGTTACCACAAAATTTCGTTAAAACGGAATTTACCATTTTACTAAAACATTTTGGTCGACAAGCGCATTTATTTTAAAAATTTCAAATGAAATTTTTTATCTAACAATTTTTGTTTATTATAAAACAAAAATAATAGAAATATACATAATTCAATTTTCAAATCAAACCTTAACTTGTCACCTTTCATTTTCACTTATTTTGTTTGTAAAAAATTAGTGTTTTCATAAGAAGGTAGTTCGTAGCTCTGCAATGAGTGCATATGAGAAAACATTTAGTCTGAAATGTATAATCATATAGCATATGTATAAACATATAGTCTGAAATGTATAGTCATATAGAATATGTATAAACATATAGTCTGAAATGTATAGTCATACAGTATATGCAAGATTAATGGAGATTATCTAACCCACCTTCGTTTTGCTGATGACGTGGTCATTTTTGCAACTACCCCATCAGAGCTGCAGAGTATGATCCAGGAACTTGCTGACAAGAGTAAAGAAGTGGGATTAAAAATGAACTTTCAGAAGACAAAAGTGATGTACAATGCTTTTACAAGAAATGAAGATTTATCGATTGATGGAGAAAAGCTGGAGATGTATAGTCATATAGTATATGTATAAACATATAGTCTGAAATGTAGGGTCACATTGATGAAGAAATTAATCGGCGTACAAAACTTGCCTGGAGAGCTTTTGGAAGAAACAGCATAATTTTCAAGAGCAATATGCCATTATGTCTTAAAAGAAAAGTGTTTGATCAATGCATCCTTCCAGTGCTTACGTATGGTGCTGAGACGTGGACCTTAACTAAAAGAGACATACAAAGGCTGCAGACAACTCAAAAAAGCATGGAGAGGTGCATGCTTGGTGTAACCAGGAGAGATAAGAAGAGGAACTCGTGGATCCGAAAAATGACAAGAGTGGAGGACATCATGATCAGAGTTTAATCCCTGAAATGGCAATGGGCAGGACATACTGCCAGAAGGACAGATCATCGATGGACAGCCGAAATTTTAGATTAGATCCCAAGGGACAGGAAAAGACCCAGAAGTAGACCACATGGGAGATGGGTGGATGAAATTCGAAAGTATGCAGGGGTGACATGGAGGAGACTGGCACAAGACAGACCGTTGTGGAGGAAACTTGGGGAGACCTTCGTCCAGCAGTAGATTGATAATGGTTGACAATGATGATGATGATGATATGCACAAACATATAGTCTGAAATGTACAGTAATATAGAATATGTATAAACATATAGTCTGAAATGTATAGTCATATAGTATATGTATAAACATATAGTCTGAAATGTATAGTCATATAGTCTGAAATGTATAGTCATATAGTATATGTATAAACATATAGTCTGAAATGTATAGTCATATAGTATATGTATAAACATATAGTCTGAAATGTATAGTCATATAGTATATGTATAAACATATAGTCTGAAATGTATAGTCATATAGTATATGTATAAACATATAGTATGAAATGTTAATTTGCGATGACACCAAATGGAGATTTCCTTCCAAGCGCGAAAATGAATCTGAAGCGCTAACGTTCACCAAAGAGGTTGGGGCATCTTTTTCACCACTGCTTTTAAAATTTATTTCATTTTAATTTTATTTTGTTGGCTGGATGATATCAGCATCAATCATTTCGTAAGAAGTAATCATATCAGTTGCAAACTGAAGGTAGATCTTCCAGTTGCGCATCATACAAGACGAAAGCGGACTTAGCGCCTGATGTGCACAGTGCTTTAAGATCAGGCCACGTTTCTGTCTCTGCACTTTGCTCTGAATACTTCTTATCGGATTTGGTCAACGCAGCATGTCTACAGAATTTGGCGATCGCTTCTTGGTTAACATCACTCCGTACTCCAGTAATCATAGTAATATACACTGGCGGAAAGTGAAAAAAGAACACCAAGAAGGAGACGTCTGATACCAACGAAATTTATAGAGCATAATAACGGAATACAGAGGATAACGTGATCAGAACACTATGGCAAAATACATCTGTATTTGCTGGTAAACTGAAAAATAACATTTCCATGTAACATGGTTAGTACAAGGTTGAACCGCCATGATGCGTCACACTGTGCAATTCTGGCATGGAATCTGTCGTACAGATGTTAGATGTGAGTTTGGGGTATTGAGTTCCAAGCATCCTCAACCTGGACGCGTAAATCGGGGATGGTCGTGGCTGGCCGTGGAGACCGGATAAGTCGTTGTCCCATAAAATCCCACACGTGCTCAATGGGGGACAAATCCGGTGAACGTGCAGGCCATGGAAGTTGTCTCACACCCTGAAGTGTATGTTGCGTTGCACGTGTCGTGTGTGGTGTGCGCTATCTTGCTGGAAAACACCACGATGGACCGACCTTACAAATGGCACAACAACGGGCTGAATGATGTTGTTGATGTAGGAGGTGCTGTTTAACGCATTGGGTACAAACACTAGTTGTGTACGGGAGTGATAGCTGATCGCTCTACACACCAGGAGACCAAGTGTAGGCCCTGTGTGTCGCTGGCGGATGCAAGAAGGCTGGAGACGCTCCCCTGTGCGTCTGCGAACACGCATACGGCCATCGGAGGCTCCCAGGAAGAATCTGCTTTCATCGCTGAACACGACACGACAGATCGCCATTGCGTTCTCCAGTGCAGACGTTGGCGACACCACTGCAGCCGTTCCTGACGGTGGGCTGGAGTCAGAGGTACACATGCCAGAGGCACACGTGCACGTAGTCATGCAGCCAGTAGACGGTTGCGGATTGTTCGCACAGTCACCTCAGGTGCAACGGCAGCTCGGATTTGCGTCTCAGTGGATGTTCTGCTTGACAACGCCGCTCTTCTTATGCGTCAATCGGTCCGCTCATCAGTCCGTCTGTGACTCCCGGTTCCACGTCTTTTCGTGTGTGAATGTTCCTCAGACCATCTACGCCACCATCGTACTACCACCGATACTTCCCGTCCAATTCGCTCCACAATTCGACGATACGACCACCCGATCTCGCAGAGTCCGACTAGACGACCCCGCTCAAAGTTCGATAACTGCTGAAATCGTACATGTCTTCCATGTCCAGGCATTGACGGCTAATTACAGTCACTTCACCGTACTCCGTAAATACCACCGACGATAATTTTCATATTATGCCGTGCTGTATCATAAGCGCTCACCGGTTGGTCCCGAAATTAACATCAAACCTACGTAAACTCGGCTCCATTAACATATGTAAATTTTATGATCGTCCGCCAATTCCTTCTTGTAGTTCTTTTTTCACTTTCCGCCAGTGTATATTAAAATAATATAACGTAGTTTGTCACAAATATTAATTTTTTCAAGTCGACCTTGGCTTCGCTGGATATTGACCTAGCTTCATCAGGACGAATGGCACGTAAATATTCAAATTGCATATGATATCATAAATGGTGTTTACAGTCACGGGTTTGCTTCTTCAGTTCTTCTTCTTCATGAAGAAGAAAAACTAATTGACAAGCCAGATTCAAGCACCAAATTTGATCTTTTGGAAGTTTTCCATATATATCACAAGTCTTCACAACTTGTTAATGACATGGCATTCACCCTATTTCTATCAAGCACGTGGAAGCAACTAACCAAAATCTGTGACTGTAAACAACATTTATGATATCATATACAATTTGAAGTTGTGGAGTCATTTTGGAGGGGTTTGGCCATAACTCACCACGCTGGCCAAGCGGGTTGGTGAGTGTGGGATAGCATTTCCTCTAATCCCGATGGTATAGTTATACCGCTATTGGCGGTCGTCAGAGCCCCTTTAGTGGGAACAGGATGCACCACGAGAAGGCGGGGTTGACATTTGTCAAGGAGAGGCTGTAATGTTACGCATCACCTGACCTTGCCTTATATGGAAGGGATGATACATGTACTCCAGACATCATGAAAGGTACCAGTACCAGAGTTCTTCCAGTCCTCCCAGCAGAAGTTGCACATGCAATCAAGAACATGAAGCGGGCAAAAGCTCCAGGAGAAGATGGAATTACTGTAGACATCATACAAGAAGCAAGTGGAAAAATCGAAACAGTACTCGCCCAAATTTTCACTCGATGCCTTAATGAAGGGAAGATTCCTGAGGATTGGAACAACGCTACAATGATCCTGCTACATGAAAAAGGTGACATTGAGGATCTCAGGAACTGCAGACCTATCAGCCTCTTATAAGTGGTTTATAAAATCTTTACTAAAGTTCTTTCACACCGTTTGAAAGTAACACTGGACATGGCTCAACCGAGAGAACAAGCTGGATTCAGGAGTGGCTACAGCACAATAGATCATATCCACGTACTAAGAGAACTAATTGAAAGAGCGAGGGAATAAGAACTTCCATTGTGCATGGCTTTTATCGATTATGAAAAAGCCTTTGATTTGGTGAAATCATCAGCAGTTACAATGGCTCTGAAATCCTGCGGTATTGAAGATGCATACATTAATATTATTAATAACATCTATGAAAATGCAAGTGCAAAGATTCGGCTGTTTGAAAACACAACACACATAAAAATTGGAAAGGGAGTGAGACCAGGTGACAACATATCTCCGAAGCTTTTTAATGCCACATTGGAAAATTTCTTTCAATCACTGAACTGGGAAAACAAAGGGATAAAAATTAATGGAGATTATTTAATCCCCTTCGTTTTGCCGACGACGTAGTAATTTTTGCAACTACCCTATCAGAGCTGCAGAGTATGATCCAAGAACTTGCTGACAAGAGTAAAGAAGTGGGATTAAAAATGAACTTTCAGAAGACAAAAGTGATGTTCAATGCTTTTACAAGAAATGAAGATTTATCGATTGATGGAGAAAAGCTGGAGATAACAGACACGTACGTTTATCTTGGACAGCAGATATCAAGTGAGGGTCACATTGATGAAGAAATTAATCGGCGTACAAAACTTGCCTGGAGAGGTTTTGGAAGAAACAGCATAATTTTCAAGAGCAATATGCCATTATGTTTTAAAAGAAAAGTGTTTGATCAATGCATCCTTCCAGTGCTTACGTATGGTGCAGAGACGTGGACCTTAACTAAAAGAGACATACAAAGGCTGCAGACAACTCAAAGCTGCATGGAGAGGTGCATGCTTGGTGTAACCAGGAGAGATAAGAAGAGTATAATGAATATGGCTCTTAACTAAACTAATTATCGTGAATATAGCTTTCTTCAATTATAATGTAATGAATTCAGCTTCTTCTAAGCTAACGCGTCTTCTAATGGTTGTTGTGTTATTAATTATGAATAAACTTTCCTGCTAGTAATGTGGTAATAATATTGAACAAGCTTATAACTGGTAGTAATGTTGTAGTAGTAATTAAGATGAATAAAGTCTTATGCTGGTTGTTACTAATAACACGAAATGAAATAAACCTAACAGCCAGACAGAGATCTGACAGTAACTATGAACTGAGAAAAATGTACTTACAAGAAATTCTTTATTAGTAAGACTTCTCGCTCTCCCATAAACGAACTCTCTCTATGCAGCACCAGCTTTCTGACACATAAACCACAGCTCACTTCATACAACAACAAACGCTCTCTTTCACATAAACCAACGCTCTCCTTATACAACAACAAACGCTCTCTCTATACAACAACAACAAACGCTCTCCGTACAACAACAAACGCTCTCCTTAGGTATCGTTGAACGCGCCGATTTATACTGACTACCACCACGTCATGACTTACACTCATTGCCAGATCTCATTCAGCGGGTGAAATAACATCTCGTTCACTTAGAAGATAATTTACATAGGAAAATAAAATAACCAGAGATAGTAAAAATCAAAAGGAAAGTGAATCGAGAGTATACGTTGCATCATCTCCCACCTAATTTTTTTTTCTTTTTGTTTTCCGAAAAACCTATCAATTTTGGAGTGTAAGTCTTACACTTCGTTGATTGACGTTTATCGACCTCTTTTTTGTTTTGTTGTTTGGTGGCAGCAGTATTTACAATATCAAACTTGGCATGGCAAAATCAAGAAATCTGTATTCGTCTGTGAAACACTTTGTGTACTTGAACAAAACAAACCTGCATCGGCATACCTTCCTTTTATTCTGCCTAGCAGGAAGCACTTTTTTAATTTCAAATTACGTTCTCATTATTCGTTGAATACACACCAACTGTATCATCAGCGAAGATTGCCTGGAGCTGCCTAACAGTAACAATTTTATTATTTTACCCCTAAGCACATAGCTATATATAAAAAAATTTGTATTAGTAGATGGACATAGAAGAAAAAAACACATATATACACACAAAAAAGAATGCATAGGCCTACACGAAAAAAAGAAATTCTGACACGCCAACTGGTCGTGCAGGAAAAACAACAAACGGAGAAAAGAACCTGTCCACGAGAACTTACTTATCTCGAGGACGCATAAAAAACTCTAGTACGATAACGTTTTCCAGGCCTAATCGGACTGGTAAATTCAGGTGGCGTAGTGCGTTTCACGGACTTGAATGGATCTGGAACATCGGTAGTCTGTCGGTCAAGAAATCCCGGCGGCTGACAGGAACGGTCGGGAACGGTTGAAATCCGTCGGTCAGGAACGGCTGAAGTCTGTGGGTCCGGAAATCCCTGCGGCTGATAGTAACGGTCAGGAACAGCTGAAGTCTGGCGGTCCGGAAATCCCTGCGGCTGACAGGAACGGTCAGGAACGGCTGAAGTCCGTCGATCAGGAACGGCCGAAGTCTGGCGGTCCGGAAATCCTTGCGGCTGACAGGAACGGGCTCCCCCAGGCTTTTGATATGTAGTCCCTTTTTGCTGGGGCCCGTGTTGTCCTTCCAGCATTCTTTTGGACGGACGTGGCTCCGGCCACATCGTTTGTTTTCGTTTTCGCCTTCGTGGCATGAGAGTAGCAGCAGGCATCGGCCCTGTTTGCCCTGAGCGTAGGTTCCAGGGGCAAAACCCAGGCGGATGCAAGGATCTCTGCCTTCGTCGCTGTTGCGGCGAAGCAGATTGGGGAGACAAGTTACGTTTTCGCCCAGCTTTTGGTGGTTTTGGACAGTTTGTAATTGGTGTTTGACGTTTAAGAATAGTCAAATTATTGTTCATAACTGATAAATCAGAAATATCTGAAGCCTCTGAGTCGCTGCTGTAATTAAGTGGTCGTGCAGGGCGACGTTTATTTCTGCCTATAGGAATACTTTCTGACGAGGTATTCAAGGAAGTAGGAGCTTGTGTTGGTGCAGAGTTATCAGGAAACGGCGCAGCAATAGTCTTGGCAATGGTTGGAGAGAATGGAACGATACTAGTATTTGAAGAACTTGATTCGAGCCTTGGTCTCATGGGAGAATCAGGTTGCGTGTTTGGAAACCTGTCTTGAGGAGGGGAGGGTGAAGAAAAAACCACTGGAGATTCTTCAAAAATGTTTGATGGCTCGTCCAAAATTTCTGGAGGTTGATCGTGAGATATAGACTCTTGAGTCTGTGGAACAGAAGGTTGAGTAGGGTTGATTATAAAATCGATATTTCGTTCATGATACTTGCGACACTGAGCAACGTGTACTTATTGAAATTGATTGTCAGGTTTTTCAAGAACAATGTTCTTTTCAAACACATTTGCCACCCGATATGGACCTTCGTACTGGGTGCAAATTTCTTCACTAAAGTATGAGAAACAGAAGAAGACTGGAAGTGCGTTTCCACGAGAGTGAGATCTCCAACGACAAGATCTGGTTCCCCACGCCTAGTATTATAATATCTTGCTTGAGCCGCTTGTGCTCCTAGCATTGCAACACGAGCTTTTTCTGCCATGATTCGTACTGATTGCGGAGTTGGTCGCTGGTTTAGTTCGTCGATAATCCCCGTTAAATTTTCAAAAGGATTTTTAATTTTGCGACCCAGAAAAAGTTCTGCAGGAGTAATTTTAGTAGATTCGTGAACCGACGAGCGGAGGGCGAACGAAAAAAGCTCCAAATGGTCATCCCATCGCTCGTGATGATCCATGACAAATTTAGCAATCATTTTCACTAGCGTGCGGTTTACGCGTTCGGCAGGATTACTCTGGGGATGATATGGGGAAATGAATTTATGTTTAATGTGTAGTCTCGCACACATTCTTTCAAAAATGTCAGAAATAAATTGGGGACCATTATCCGAAACTACTTTATTAGGTGCACCATATCTAGAGAATACTTCATTAATTAATACATTACAAATAACTTCTGCCGTAGCGGCTTTAATGGGAAAAACTTCAACCCATTTAGAAAAATTATCAGTTAATACTAACACGTAACGAGCTTTGTTTTTAACAGATAAAGGATAAGGTCCCAATAAATCTATTGAAATAATATCAAAAACATGAGGTCTTACATTACGGTAATTATTAATCTGACACAAGTGACATGATTGAATGTATGCGAGCACACTTTGGTACATGCCAGGCCAATAGGCAACATCCCGCAATTTACAACGGGTCTGGCGAATACCTAAATGGCCTGCAAGAGGTTTGTCATGAAATTCGTTTAAAAGGGCCATTCTAAGGGTTCGCGGAATACATGGGCGAAACTCTGCCCTAGTAGTCCTAGATTTCGTATAGTAAAGAAGACCCTCTATGACTTCAAAATGCTGTGACCTTCCAGCCAGAGAAGGATCACTTTGTAGGGGCGAACCCGCAAGCAAAAAATTATAGATATCCCCAAAATCTGGATCATTTATTAATTCTGCCATTATCTGCTCTCTGTATGTTATATCAGCTATTAGACGTAAAGGTTGACATCCAGTAGTAGTTTCTGTGGGGACCCCACTAATCGGAACGCGAGACAATGCGTCCGGTAATTGATTCTTATGACCTGGCTGATACGAAATTTTGATATTGCTCTCTTGTAACTTAAGAGCCCACTTCATAAGTCTTTGAGATAGGTGCTTAGCAGAATTCAAATACTGAAGGGCAGAATGATCTGTAATTATGTTAACTGTCAATTCGTTAAGATAACATTAAAATTTATCAAGAACATATACTACAGCAAGACATTCACGTTCCGTAGCTGAATAATTGCGTTCAGCTTTGGCTAAAGTACGAGACGCAAAAGCTATTGGATGCCCAGCTTGTGACAAAACGCAACCAAGACCAACTCCGGATGCGTTGGTATAAATATCAAATTCCTTAGTGTGATCCGGGGAAGCCAACACAGGAGGCTGAGTCAACGCACACTTCAGTGTTTCAAAAGCAGCGTTAGCCTCAGGTGTCCAAACAAACTTCTTGTATTTACGTTTCAAAGCATACAATGGCTCACAGATTGTAGCATAAGCGGGGACGAACTGTTGATACCATCCGGTCATTCCCAGAAAGCGTGATAGTTCTTTTGCTGTTTTAGGCCGATGAAGGTCAACATAGGCCTAATTTTTTCATTATCCGTAAATAAGCCGTGGGGAGTGATTTTCAACCCCAGATATACAATCTCGTCCCTCGCTATCTGGCATTTACTAGGTTTTAACGTCAAGCCAGCATTGTATATGAGTTGGAACACCTGTTTGAGCAGAGAAAGGTACTCGTCAAAAGTCTCTGATGTAATAATAATGTCATCCAAATATACATGCACATGGGGACTTAGAACAGGTCTGAGAACCGTATCCATAAGCTTTTGGAAAGTAGCAGGTGCAGAAGCTAGTCCAAAGGGTATACGTAGGTATTCATAAGCCCCAAAAGGGTTGAGTGATTTTCAACCCCAGATATACAATCTCGTCCCTCGCTATCTGGCATTTACTAGGTTTTAACGTCAAGCCAGCATTGTATATGAGTTGGAACACCTGTTTGAGCAGAGAAAGGTACTCGTCAAAAGTCTCTGATGTAATAATAATGTCATCCAAATATACATGCACATGGGGACTTAGAACAGGTCTGAGAACCGTATCCATAAGCTTTTGGAAAGTAGCAGGTGCAGAAGCTAGTCCAAAGGGCATACGTAGGTATTCATAAGCCCCAAAAGGAGTCACAAAGCCTGTTTTATCGACAGAGTCCGGATGTACCGCCACCTGCCAATATCCACTCGCCAAATCCAAGGTTGACATCCATTTGGTTGATGACAGGTCATGTAAAATATGTGACATGACAGGTAGTAGATAATTGATCGTTTTTGTGACTTGGTTGAGCTTGCGGAAATCTGTCACGAAACGAAATTCATCGGATTGTTTCTTTGGAACCAAAAAGGCAGGAGCAGACTAGGCGCTTGTTGATTCCCTTATTATGCCCTGTTTATTCATTTCGGAAATTTGACGTTGCATTTCCTGTTTCTTATGGGGAGCACAAGGGTAAGGTTTCGTCGCAATCGGTTTCGAACCCTCAGTGTCAATGACATGATAAACCACCTGTGTGAAACCAGGTTGATCAGAAAATAAACCAGGGCTTTCCTGTAAAAGGAGAGAAAGCTGGTTTCGTTGCCTCTCATTCAATTGGTTACTCAATAACAAACTCGTTATATCCATATGGACCGTAGGAATCATTTCGACAGGTTCCGGAAAGGAAATCACATGTTGTACGAAATTCAAAGTTATTTGAAACTTATTAATAAAGTCCATTCCCATTAGACATTTCACTGGTAGTTCGTCTATAAGCAGGAAAGAATGCGTAAAACGAGCCTTTCCCAGCCCTAGAGATAATGTGACAGTTCCTGTGATACTCAAGATTTCGTTATTTGCACCTCGCAAATACTGCGTCGCAGGCTGAACGAGGACTGCAGGAAAATTGTCAGTGCAAAACTTCGTATTTAGGG
Source organism: Macrothele yani (assembly GCA_039090855.1). NCBI lineage: Eukaryota > Metazoa > Arthropoda > Arachnida > Araneae > Macrothelidae > Macrothele > Macrothele yani. Next base: position 125,090,853 of record CM077030.1, read on the forward strand.
CTGATATTTCAGAACCAGTGTCGAACTTTGTCTCGACAATAATATCTTCAATTGTCAAGAATACATCAGGCAACTGAGGAGTTTGGACAGTCACTAATACTGTTTTAGGGTCAGAATGCTTGGTATCAGGAAGCAGGACCGACCTTTGGTCTATTTCCTTTGGAAGTTTAAAGGATTCCTGGTTGGATTATCATGCGGTCTGAAACCTCGACCCTGCCGGGTATCGGGAAACTTTTTCACGATGAGGAAAACTGCATGAAACCTGCGTCGGGAACTCCGCGTGTCTGTTGGCATTTTCATATCTATTACTTCTTCCCTCAGCACGGGCAGAAAAATAATCATTATTCTGAGCATGAAAACGTTCCGAATGATGTGGATTGGAACGGGGTCGAGTATACTGTGCATTTGTACGATATCCCGAAGATTGTTCAGAAATTCGCGGTTGGTTTGCCACTCTTCTGTGTGATGGAACGTATGAAGCTTGGGTGTGCACTTGTGTATGCTCGCGTTGAAAGTTATTAGGCCTATTATGCCGCTGAGGGTTTTCGTAATAAGCCTCGCGGGATGCCCGAGCATGGTGAGTTGAACCATTTTGCCTTGTCGCTCTTCATACGTTCGTATGAGGCAAAGGCATTCATGAATTGTAGCAGTGTGTCGAACCTCAAGAAAATCTTGTAAAAATGGGTCGAGCTGCTGCAATAGGGTATCCAACATGCCAACATGACTGGCATGTGGATCCCATAAGTTATATAAGCGTGTTGTTTCCAACGCAAATGCAACAGGGCTATCGTTGGGTCCTTGCTGACGAGAAAAAAGTTGTTGTGCAAGGCTAGCTCGACTGAGGCCGAAAGGAAAGAACTCCGAAAATTTTGCACAGAAATTCTCATAATGAGAATCCGGGTTCGACACTCTCCACTGACCGATACCAGGTCTTTGCGGTATCCTTCAAGCAAGTGCCTGCGATTTGTACTTTGCAGTCTTCAGGAATATTGTATAGATCAAAATGATCTTCCAAATCTTCGAGGAATTTTAAGGATCCCTCCAAACCATTGAAAAGAATTGTTCCTGCATGCGGCACGAAATGGGCAAGCATTCTGCTTCGCTGAGAGGATTGAACTTCCTCAGGTACGACCCGCGACTCAGAGTAATAGGAAGCTGGTGAATTACGAAATTGTGAAGAATGCCTGGGTACGTGTAGATCACTTATATCAAAGTGAGCCCCACAGGCTTCTTGCAGATGGTCGAAAAAAACACCATCACCATCGAAACTTGCCTTAGGGTTAAAAATTGAAGTTGTCTCAGGTAGTGAAGACATGGGTAATAACTGTCAAGACCTCGTGTCCGAGAAAAGTTCGGGCGCCAATTATAATGAATATGGCTCTTAACTAAGCTAATTATCGTGAATATAGCTTCCTTCAATTATAATGTAATGAATTCAGCTTCTTCTAAGCTAACGCTTCTTCTAATGGTTGTTGTGTTATTAATTTTGAATAAACTTTCCTGCTAGTAGTGTAGTATTAATATTGAACAAGCTTATAACTGGTAGTAATGTTGTAGTAGTAATTAAGATGAATAAAGTCTTATGCTGGTTGTTACTAATAACATTAAATGAAATAAACCTAACAGCCAGACAGAGATCTGACAGTAACTATGAACTGAGAAACACGTACTTACAACAAATTCTTTATTTAGTAAGACTTCTCGCTCTCCCATAAACGAACTCTCTTTATACAGCACCAGCTTTCTGACACATAAACCACAGCTCACTTCATACAACAACAAACGCTCTCTTTTTTTTTTTTTGATTGGAGGTTTAACGACCACCGTGAGCAACTCAATTGGCTATAAGCAGTCGCCCGTCCCTAATTTAGGGTCACTGGTTCCAGGGAACGGAGAGAGCCAGTGTCGTAAGACAAACACAACATCCATGCCTGACCGGGATTCGAACCGGGACCCCTTACGGACGAATGATCAGAGGCCAGCGCGTTAGACCACTGCGCCGCCGGGCGGCCAAACGCTCTCTCTATACAACAACAACAAACGCTCTCCGTACAACAACAAACGCTCTCCTTAGGTATCGTTGAACGCGCCTATTTATACTGACTACCACCACGTCATGACTTACACTCATTGCCAGATCTCATTCAGCGGGTGAAATAACATCTCGTTCAGTAAGAAGATAATTTACATAGGAAAATAAAATAACCAGAGATAGTAAAAATCAAAAGGAAAGTGAATCGAGAGTATACGTTACAAGAGGAACTCGTGGTTCCGAAAAATGACACGAGTCGAAGACATCACGATCAGAGTTAAGTCCCTGAAATGGCAATGGGCTGGACATACTGCCAGAAGGACTGACCATCGATGGACAGCCGGAATTTTAGATTGGATTCCTAGGGACAGGAAAAGACCCAGAAGAAGACTACATGGGAGATGGGTGGATGAAATTCGAAAGTATGAGGGAGTGACATGGAGGAGACTGGCACAAGACAGACCGTTGTGGAGGAAACTTGGGGAGACCTTCGTCCAGCAGTGGATCGGTAATAGTTTACAATGATGATGATGATGATGATGATGATACAATTTGAATATTTACGTGCCATCCATCCTAATGAAGCTAGGTCACTAATCAGCGAAACCATGGTCGACATGAAAAAATAAATATTTGTGACAAACTACGTTGCATTATCTTAATATATAAAATTGTCACAAGACTAGTCCTTGAGATCAAGAATCATAGTAATGGTTTCTTCAACTTTTTTCTTTCGTTGCAGCACTCTGCAGAATTTCTTTCATTTGTAGGCTTTAGCATCGAGTTTTCACGGCTTATTTCTGATTCCTTTGTCCAAAGGCTGTACAGGAGTTGTACAGTTTCGCGGATTCTGCAACACACAGGTGCAATCAAAGGTTGGGGAGTTCAGTAATTATGAGGTATGTAATTGTCGATGAAATATTTTTCCCTACAAGCTACTTATTACAAATTTTTGTTGCCATGCAAATTTTTCAGCTGGATTTATAATTCCATGGCACTGAATGAACGACTTTCAAGTAGCGAGGTTTGGCAGATTTTCCAGTAATCAATACTCTCATGTTCTAAGTTACTGATTTATTGCAGCAAAAGGTGCAGTCAGGCCTTGCTTTGAGTTTTTCCGCCAACGCATATGTCTCCTTAAAGTGCCTATGCTTACCTCGGCTCCAGTTGTAAAAATATCCCTGCATCATCAGCGTTACATTCAAACTTTCTGTAGGCTCGGTACCAGCTTCACTGCATATCGTTTTTGCGGCGATGCCATACATACTGTTGCTTAAAACGATGTAAACCACTCAACACTGGCCGGAAAGTCCTCATAGAGCAGGGGCAAACTGCAATGCCGTTTGATTTACTGTTCATTAATTGGGAATTCCGGAAACGGACGTCTTGGAACCACGTGAACAACGCAAAGTCGGCATCATAAAATTCTCCTTTTCTTGCCCAATAACCGGCTTTTACAATTGCTGTTGTTTTCTCTCGATCAATAGCGCGTTGATGGAGTGATTGCATAATTTTTAGTTAGCCACAACGCCCGTTTTAACTTCAGAATGAACTTCACCAAGCAATTTTTCTTTTCTTTCAAAAAGAATTGCTTTCTTTTCGAAGGATTCTTTTCAAAAATTTGATCAAGAAACAACATAAGGGACCCAAACAAGATGTGACGTACCTGCCAGAAGGACGCACACGAAATAAAGGCACATAGCAATCAGAACAAATGTCTGCGTAGCTCAGTTGGTAGAGCGACTTGTTCCGGAATAAGCGGCCTCGGGTTCGAATCCCGGCGTAGACCAAAAATGACGGAGAAATTTACTTCGTTATAATGGCGCCCGAACTATCCGGATGACCCGGCCGTTCAAAATCTCGCATTGGTGTGATGTTCTTTCCACACCGCGAGATAGGAAAAATCAGATAATTCCTTCTCCAGCGCTTCGAAAAATAACAATGTGTGATGTTGCATTCCACACAGCAGATTGACTGGGAGTTCTCAAGTGCACGTTCTACAGTGGATGGCTGCCTGCAACGATTCATGGTCACGGCTGACCCGTGGGCCATGCCCCCGGCCCTCTTTCGGGGGGGGCGGAGATGTGACGTACCTGCCAGAAGGACGCACACGGCAGATAGGAATTAGAATGAAATGTCTGCGTAGCTCAGTTGGTAGAGCGACTTGTTCCGGAATAAGCGGCCTCGGGTTCAAATCCCCGTGTAGACCAAAAATGACGGAGAAATTTACTTCGTTATAAAGAGTAGATAGAGAGACTGAAAGACAGGTCTAGTTACTATGGCTGCCCAACATTTCACTTGCCTCTTACCATTTAAGTATAGGAAATGTATGACTTACCAGTGAAGAGCGTTCGTTTCTTATAGTAAAAGAGAGCGCGAGATTCCGAACGCAATATTTTCTCTGGAGTTGTAAATAATGTTCTAAACAATAATTTTCCTTGGAAATATGAATAAATTTTTTCGTCGTAATGAAAAATTTGTAAAAATCAATTTTGCTATATTAAGATTAAAAATACATTATCTCAATTGGGTTTTTTGACCGAGACTTCTCTTCTTTTCGCTAAATCGGAATTTTCATTATATCGGGTTTCCTTCTAACGGGTATCGAATGTATTTGAGTAAGAAATGCTACCCAAAATAGTCTCCTTTCTAAGTGATATTCTGCCAGTGTTTCCACTTTTTGCAGCTCCTTTCTGCGCTCATTTTCATGGAATTTTGATGTTTTTCCCGCCAATTCTAGAAATCTGCGAAAAAAAGAAAAAAATTCTGATGAAAGTTTTTGGTGGTAATGGTTCCGTTGTCGACATTTATGGTGTACGGAACATAAAGGATATAAGTAACGGACAAGATCGCCGAATTTGGTGGGATCATTTAAAGGTATTTAAGCAGAGCAATAATAATAAAGTACAGTTACAGGTCGCGGATGACCTAATGGTCAATGTTCGTGACTGCTAAAAAAACACACCTCAGGTTCGATCCGAGGCAGCTACGAACGCTCGAAGCACTAAATATCCGTCGTGCGTCGGAAGGGCACGTTAAGCCGTCGGATCCCGGGTACTGGCCCCCAGGTAATAAATACCGGCGTTTTACTCCCCCTTTCTACCTCGTTTCTGTGTCACTTTCCTGTCTGGCACTCTAGCCCAAATCTCCTAGCTTCCTATTTGTAAGGGTTGTTTAAGACCTGGGGTCAGACACTCCCTTCCTAAAATCCCCTACATAGGATCTGATCTGATCTAAAGTACAGTTACATTGCCATCTACTCTTATTGTTAACGGTTGGATTTGTACGAGTAATTTTTTTAATTAACACGATTAGTCCACTATGTTAGCATTAATTACATACCAATATCAATGTTCAATCACCTTCAGTTCAGAAGTGTTGTAAACGAAAACAAAAGTATATTCGCGGCGAAGAACACAAAATTACCATCCAAACGCGATGTCACGAACTGCCATTGATCCGCCTGCCCCACCACTCATAATTGTCACTAAAGGTCATCTATACGCTATCAAACGATACTAGCGCCGTTGCCACGCCCCCGATAACCTTGGAGTTATTGCGAGTTGAAATCGGTCACACAATTATGTCGTGTCCACCGTTAATCTGTATCGTAACATAAGAGTACGTCAAAAAGAAGCTTTAAACTCCCGAGACCTGGTAAAGCAAGAAATTGCGCAAATTCAACGAACTAAGCTCGGAGTTAGATCGAACGATCGATCGGCTGTCCCTGAAACAAAGCCAATGAAATAGTCAATAAACTACGTTCCTCCACACGTGGCAGCAATAATTCGAACCGGATGTTTAGAAGCTCAAATATTAAGAAAAATAGAATATAGGGTTTCAGCCTTAGCTGGGGATTATTACCTTATTTTGAGCAGCAAATACGCACCACAAAACGTTTGCGGTATATGACTTGAAAGGAATTATTTCATTCGGATATTTACGATCCCAGATACGACGGCAAATATGTTGTTAACAGAAGTACGATCGTACGCCCTCTAGTGGGAAAATAAAGCGTTGCAAAAAATTTGGAAATTATATTCAAAATATTATTCGTCATGAGCGTTACGCAACGCAAAAATAATTTTATTCACTTAGGACTAACGAGTGCATTGATATGGTCTCTACAGACGGACGGACATAGTGTTATCTTAACCACATCCAATTTTTTTCAAAAGAATTGGTAAAATGAAAAGGATATTTTTAAGTAGCAGCGTTGGCTACAGTTTCATAGAATACTTAAAACTCATTCTACGTTTTATCCTCATTCTCTTTTTTTTTTTTTTTTGTGTCTTGATATATCATATTTATATCCTATCTTGATAGTAGGAGGAGCTGACACTGTAAACAGTTTTGAAAGGATACTTCAATTATGATTTGCTATTTGAACAAGAAAGACGATACCGAATGTTCGGTTGTAATGAGCACGTCTTTTGAATCCGCTCTGACGCGAAATAAATTTATCAAAGCTGTTCAAAGTCAATGGAACCGGTTAGGAAAACAATCAAACGGTTTCAACAATCTATAAAGCATCCAGAAATAGAAACATCTGCTTAGTTCCAACAGCGACTAAAAATCATGTTACGAAGTTTAACAAATGGCGCGCAAAACGTTTCTCACAGCCCAAGGAAGGTACCAGAGACAAAGAGATTTTCAAATCGAACAGTTAATAAAAGAAATATACGAGAGAAGGAAACATTATATACACTTAAGTGCCAGAAAAACTGGTACACCAGTCTAATACTTGGTAGGTCCCTCCGCGGGAGCGCAGGACTGCAGTAATACGATGGGGCATGGACTTCACTAGCTTCTGGAAATATGCTGTAGGCAATGCACACCATACTTCCTGCAGAGCGTTCCACAATTCGGGTGTATTCCGAGGTCTCGCATTCCTGTGTTCGATAGCGCGTTGCATGGCATCCCAAATGTGTTCTATCACGTTCAGATCTGGGGACTTGGGTGGATTTGGCAACACCACGAACTCAGATGAATGCTCCTCTAACCATAATGTGGCGTCCCGACACTTGTGTGGAGATGCATTCTCCTTTTGGAACAGGCCCAACCCATCAGCATGAATTCAGGACATGAAAGGATATACCTCGTCAGAAAGGATGCGCATATAGCGTTGGCCGGTCACAGACGTTTGTAGACTGGGTTCCCAGTGAAATCCAGATAAACACACCCCATACCATTACGGACCCCCTCCCCACCAGCCTGGCACAGTTCCCTGTTGACAGGCGGGATCCATGGCTGCATGGGGTTTGCGCCACACACGAATCCTTCCATCTGTCCGATACAGTTGGAAACGCGACTCGTCAGACCAGGCTACCTGTTTCCAGTCATCAAGCGTCCAGTGGCGGTGTTAACGTGCACAAGCGAGGTGCATAGCTCTGTGTCGTGCACCCATCAAGGAGATGCGAGTTGGGCGTCGGTTCCCAAAGCCCATATCGTGCAGGGTACGTTGCACAGTCCAGACGCTGATGCTTGTTGAGGCTCCAGCATTGAATTGTCATGATACCTGCGAGAGTGTTGCGTCCCTATCGTGTGAAACGATTCTTGACAGCCGACGATGGTCACCTTCACCCAATATCTTTTTACGGCCACACTGGTATCGTAGGTTGGAGGTTTTGCCGAAATTCTTGTAGTCACGGTACATCCTTGCAATGATCGTCCGTGAAAATCCGAACTTCGTTTCTACCTCCGAAATACAATGGCCCATCTCTCGAGCGCCAACTATGACACCGCGTTGAAAATCGCTTAAATCGTTATTACTTGTCATTCTCATGCAGAAAACAGCTTTGACAGCTGGCAAGGATGTCTATCGCTTTATATACGCACTGGCAGACGCAATCGAGTACACGCGTAAGTGACGTTGCTATGTATTTTGCATAAGCTGGTCTGTGCCAGTTTTTCTGGAACTTCAGTGTACTTCTATGCCTTCTAGACGAAGAAATTTGCATAATAGAACAGTTGAAAATAGGCGAAAAATATTCTGCATGGAATAAGCTATGCTAAGGAAAAATAACTTTTCAAATACGTCACCCGGAAGCAGAAATTGCGAAAAAAAAAAAAAAAAGGTTTCGACCTTTACGCCCCTAGCGGTTAATCTGCGAATTATTTAAAGATGATAATGCTCCACATCTCTAATTTAGCGCATGGCATACGTAAAGAAGAAATTTCGCAAAGGTGTATTTATAAGCTGTGATACAACTGCAAACTGACGTACAAAAACACCCCTACCGACAGGTCGTATAAACCACACGGGCAGTGTACGCTCAGCAATTCGGTGAAATCTATTGCACGGTATTCACCGGTTTAAACGACGGGGCCGCGACTGGCCTAGTGGTCAGCGTTCGTGACTGCCACGGAGAAGACCTCGGGTTCGATCATAGGCAGGTACGAGCGTTCGAACCACTAAATATCCGCCGTGCGTCGGATGGGCACGTTAAGCCGTCGGACCCCGGGTAATGCGCCCCCCCGGTAAAAAATAAGGGCGTCTTTCTCCCCCTTTCTACCTCGCTTCCGTGTGACTTTCCTATCGGGCACTCTAGCCCAAATCTCCTAGCTTCCAACTTCTAAGAATTGTTTACGACCTGGGGTCAGACACTCCCTTCCGAAAATCCTCTACATATGATCTGATCTGTTCTGGTTTGAACGACGTCGAGTTGCTGCCACCGTGTGATATGGCCAACAGGCAATCCACTAGACGACATCTGGATGACTTTACCCGAAGTCGCGTCATTGGGAAGTTGGAAGAAGGTCGAAGTGTGAATAGTGTGGCTGAGAAGTTCGGGATCGCTCACAGTATCGTTTCACGAGCTTGGAGAACATTTTAAACGACAGGAACAGCTGTCCGAGAGTTTTGCACAAAGGTGGTCTATTTGCACGACGACCAGTACGGTGTGTGCCATTAACGCCTGCTCATTGGAGACGGCGGTTTCTGTGGTGCCAGGAACACAAGAACTGCCAACATCAGCAATGGGGTTGAGTTCTCTTTACGGGTGAGAGCCGATTAAGTCTGACGAGCGATTCTGGACGTTTACACATCTGGAGAGAGCATGGAAAGGGACCAGTTTGGAGTTGGTGGAGTTCTCGTTTGGGACGGTGTTACACTTGCTGGCCATACTGACCTCCACATCCTCCAAGGAGGTTCAGTCACTGGAGTCCGCTGTTGTACCGAGGTTCTCCTGCCTCACGTGCGTCTGTTTAGAGGTGATGTGGGTCCTGAGTTCCTCTTCATAGACGACAACGCTACACCTCATCGTACAGTGGCTGTCGCAGAGCTGTTGGAGATTGAAGATATTCAACGCATGGATTGGCCCGCAAGGTCCCCGGACCTAAATCCAATCGAACACGTGTGGGACCTTCTCGGGAGACGCTTTACAGCACGTCACCAGCCGCCAGCAACGATTCCGCATCTGCGATTGGCGCTACAAGAGGAATGGGCCGCGATGCCTCAACAGCTCCTTGACAACCTCGTACGCAGCGTTAACAGAGTTTGCAAATCCTGCAACGCAGTCAGGGGTGATCATATCCCCTACTAAAGACTGGATTTTCTTGGCTGCCGCCTGTCACATGGACGTTTCTGTCTTCTGTCCAGTTGTGCCCGAAGCTACCTTTTTCAATAAAGTGCCTTTGTATCCTTTGGATTCCTTGTTTGGACGGTTTTGCTCACTTGTCCCATATTCCTACATCTTGGGGATCTTATGGTATGATTTGAGTCGATGTGGAGCACTTCTGCACGACGTTACATTCGAAAAACCGTCTCGTCCTTAATTTTTGCACGCCAGTGCATATGTATGTAATCTGGCGAAGAAACCATGCATTATTTTAAGAAGAAAATATTCCGAAAAGGTTTATCGACGTGAGTGGTCGAATTTTTTCATGCGAGATTTTAGAAACTCAGATTTACCTGCAAATGCAATAGAAGCAGAAATTACCACTTACGTCCCCTGGTGGTCAAACCGTTTCTTACCAAAATTTAGAAATTATATTCAAAAGATTTCCCATTAGAAGTTGTAACAGTTGCTGAAAGAATTTTTTTCTAATCGGAGTTTTGAAAGCCGATATATAGGGGAAAACGCAACTTACTTTTATGCCCCCTAGTGGAAAATATATGCGTAACTTGAAAACGTGACTATACCTAAAATAGTTCTCAACATAAATGGAATCAAAAGGTAAAATAATGTATTCAATCAAACGTTTAGAAGCAAATATATGGAATAAAATGTATTTTCAATTCGATATCATCTGCATTTACGCCCTCTAGCTGCAAAATTGTGCATCCTGAAAAAATACGAAGTAAAAGATCATCATTCGTGCATTCAAGCTTGCCAATGCAAAAATAATTTTTCAAATCGGACTATCAGTTGCAGAGATATGTTGTCCATAGACGGACGGACTGACAAACCAAATTGATACCATAAACACGATGTTTTTTTACAAAAGACGTGCTAAAAATGCTAGACAGACCAAATTATTTTGAACTGTTACCGGATATCCTGCAGCGACGAGTAGCTGATGTTCTTGCATTTGCAGTAAAGTTATACCAGCTTCCGTATTTCATTATTCTTGAGATAGATGCTGAATTTAGACATAGCACCATTTGAGTCAAAACATATTCCCGGCGAGTTCTAACATGTACGAAATTCACATGGCAGTGAGTACAGCGGCAGGTAGGATACATTCGCGCTTCTTTTATGGGATTGTATTTCTTTCCTTCATGCAAAGCAGCCATTCTCAGAGGAAAGAAACAACTTAGGAAACTAAAGCGACGTAAACAGACATCCAAAATTTCCAATAAATCCTTCGATTTGAAGTATTTGGGGAAACGTAATTGCACTGGAAAACGAAACAACAGTTCCTATAATTCAAGGGAAACTCCTTCATGTGTAAGTAGAGTTTGTGAAAGGCTACAAAACACTCATCAAGATCATCTTCCACGGTTTTCTGGATACATGAATTATCGATTTCGTCCGTGAAGTGGAAGAGCAAGTTTCTCTGGAACTACCAGTTGCTGCTCAGTTTCAGAGCCCGAGGAAACATGTCATGATTTCAAAGCACACGCGGCTTCAATCAGTGAAGCTTTGTTGTTCTTTTCTTGCAATTTCCTTTGCGGACTGCCTAACGACCAAAGCAGAGTTCTTATCTTTTCCTTGGATCAAAAGATCTCCTCATCATATTTTCTCCGTAAAGGACCCAATTACGCTCAAATACCGCTGAGAGAAATTGGAGTGCAGAGAGTTTAAGCTGCCATATATATTGTCCGTGACCAATTTATAAGGGATGATATATGGAAATGGCAATACTTTTCCCAAGATATTTTTTTTGTCCTCAAGTTCATACCTTTTTCCACGTAAAAGATTTTACTCTTAACTGTCCACTGAGCATGTTCATGTATGTCCGGAGAATCATCAATTACAGGTTAATTAGAATGAACTTGATCAGCACTAAGTGAAAATCTAATAGGATGTCCTTATTTATTCACGGTGTTAGACGACCTTCAGCCTTCAAGACTGTATTAGGTTTAACGACCACCATTAGCAACTCAATGGGCTATAAGCACTCGCCCGTCATTAATTTAGGGTCACTGGTTCCAGAGAAGGGTGAGAGCCAGGGCTATAAGACAAACACAACATCCATGCCTCACGAGATTCGAACTCGGACCCCTTTCGGACGAGTGATCAGAGGCTATCGCTTAAACCACTGCACCAGCGGCTCTTTCGGAATTCAAAACTGTAGCAAATAGTCTTGCATTGACTTGACTAAAATAGCGTATTGGATCATGTTTGACAACCAGAACTGCAGCAATTTGCATTGGCATTGATCTGACTAATAATTTGCTGGACCACCTTCAGCCTTCGGAACTGCAGATAATAGTCTTGCATTGACTTAACTAAAATAACGTGCTGGATCATCTTCGACAACCAGAACTGCAGCAATTAACATCGGTATCGATCTGACCAATAACGCGTTGGACCACCTTTTGCCTTCAAAACTATCGCAATTAACCTTGCCATTGATTTAACAAATTATGTGCTGGATTACCTTCAGTCCCCAGAAAAGCAGCAGTTAGACTCGGCACTGATTTGACTGATAATGTGATGAACCACCATCAGTCTTCAGAACTTCAGCAATTCGCTCAACTGCTGAAGTTGTGAAGTAGTTGAGTTCTGTTATCACTAACTTTAAAGCGGATATACCGCGTGGATGTGAACTTTATGAGTTCCAGCGTGGGCTGTCATTTGAGTAACGTTTTCGTACGGAACATTGCAGCAAAACATACTGTGCAACTCTCTGCGGAGAGTTGTGGTACTAACCGATCCATTACAAACATTTCCTGCTTCAGTAGCGATAGAAACGGCAGAGGAAGAACGGCATTTCTTAACATTTCTTACCATGGCTCTTTTGTGACGTTCCATCATTTTGTGCGGCTTTTCTGAAAGGTTTCTGGTTGCATTGAGTTGGGGCGAATGAAATGTCCGGAAAAGGACCAGCACACGTGGACGGCGAGAACAGAAAAGTAGGACAACTTTCTAAGGCAAAATAATCCCCCTCGGCATCGACACATAGCTACCTTCTGTCCGGCAAAGTCATGATCCCAGAACGAAAAAAATCTTGTGGCTGGGATCCTAAGAAGTCATCAACACCATATTGAGCCTCGTTGTCTGTCGTGAACTGTTTCTCGGACAGGAAGTGATCCAGGCGACGAAACGGATGATGCACTGTCGGAGACAAGTCCGCGGAATAGGCTGGATGAAGCAGAGCTTTATAGCCCAAGCCACTTAGTATCAGCATCGTTCGTTGTGCGACATGAGGGCGGCCGTTGTCCTGGAGCACAAAACACCATGTCTCTTGAACAAAGGTGGTTGTTTTTGCAGCAATGTCCGGTGCATTTGGTGTAATTCAGCACAATAACGTTCTGCAGTGATAGTTTGGCCCCTTGCCAAGAAACTCCGATGAATTATTCGGGCTGTGGACCACCAGACAAGAAGCATCATCTACTTGCTGTGTAGGGGTGGTTTAGAATGCCGTCCAGCAGGCTATGCCTTACTTAACCACTGTGCAGATCGTTTCCGATTATCATAAAGGACCCACTTCTCATCGCAGGTGACGATTCGATGCAGTAGAGGTTTCTATTTATTCTTGGCAAGCAGCGACGTGCAGACTTTCAAACGACTAGTCTTGTTGGCAGTTGTCAACGCAAGCTGCTGCCACATCTCCAGCTTTTTGATCTTACGCAGCGCAGCCAGATGCCGAACAACTGTCGTATGGTGGACACTTACCTCTGCCTCTATCTCACGACACGTTTTTCGGGGCTCCGCTTCAAGAAGACGTAACAGAACATCGTCAGAAACAGCAACAGGTCGGTCACCACGTGCTTCAATTTGCAGGTCCGTATCTCCGCATCGAAAGTTCACAAACCATCGCCGAATGGTTCGTTCGTTGGTTGTATTTTCTCCAAACGTTAATAAAGCGTTTAATGGCCCAGTTTAAATTCATACAGGAAGATGACACTCAAATCCGGCGTCTGCATGTTTCCTTTGCAAGCCACGTTATGTCTAAACAAACTACTCCTGGCCCTTGTTCTTCACACACGTGCTAGCTATTTATACACTGGCGTGCAAAAATTAAGGACGAGACGGTTTTTCGGATGTAACGTCGTGCAGAAGTGCTCCACACCGACTCAAACCATACCATAAGATCCACAAGATGTAGGAATATGAGGCAAGTGAGCAAAACCGTCTAAACAAGGAATCCAAAGGATACAAAGGCACTTTATTGGAAAGGTAGCTTCAAGCACAACTGGACAGAAGACAGAAACGTCCATGTGACAGGCGGCTGCCAAGAAACATCCAGTCTTCAGTAGGGGATATGATCACCCCTGACTGCGTTGCAGGATTTACAACGTCTGTCCATGCTGAGGACGAGGTTGTCAAGGAGCTGTTGAGGCATCGCGGCCCATTCCTCTTGTAGCGCCAATCACAGTTGCGGAATCGTTGCTGGCTGCTGGTGACGTGCTGCCAAGCGTCTTCCGAGAAGGTCCCACACGTGTTCGATTGGATTTAGGTCCGGGGACCTTGCGGGCCAATCCATGCGTTGAATATCTTCATTTTCCAACAGCTCTGCAACAGTTATTGTGCGATGAGGTGTAGCGTTGTCGTCCATGAAGAGAAACTCAGGACCCACAGCACCTCAAAACTGACGCACGTGAGGTAGGTGAACCTCGGTACAATAGCGCACACCAGTGACTGAACCTCCTTGGAAGATGTCGAAGTCAGTACGGCTACCAAGTATGATACCGCCCCAAACGAGAACTTCGCCACCTCTAAACCGGTCCATTTCGATGATGTTGGAGGTGTGATTGCGTGTTCCGCGCTCTCTCCAGATGTGTATACGTCCAGAATCGCTGGTCAGACTAAATCGGCTCTCATCCGTGAAGAGAACTCGACCCCATTGCTGATGTGTTCAGTTCTTGTGTTAATGTCACCACAGAAACCACCGTCTCCGATGAGCAAGCGTTATTGGCACATACCGTGCTGGTCGTCCTGCAAATAGACCACCTTTATGCAGCCTTCTGGTCACGGTAAAACGCGATAACGGACCTCCAGTTGTCTGTTGCATTGGTCTTGCGATTTCTCCCGCTGTCTGCCGTCTGTCTCTTCTCGCCTGTAGGACAATATACTTGTCGTCCGCCGCCGTGGCTGCTCGTGGACGACCACTGCTAAACTCACGGACAGCTGTTCCTGTCGTTTGAAATGATCTCCAAGCTCGTGAAACGATGCTGTGAGCAATTCCGAACTTCTCTGCCACACTAGTCACACTTCGACCTTCTTCCAACTTCCCAATGACGCGACCTCGGGTAAAGTCATCCAGATGTCGTCTACTGTATTGCGTGTTGGCCATATCCCACGGTGGCAGCAACTCGACGTCGTCCATACCGATGCACATCGTGCAATAGCTTTCACCGAATTGCTGAGCGTACACCGCCCGTGTGCTTTATACCCTTCTGACACTCCCCATCCTTACGTCATGCTGAATATATGCGCACTCCCTTCTGTACCGGACCCTAGTCTATCTCCTGAGTGGTCTTTCGGTCCGTTCTGCTTGCTCGTTCTGCTGTTATGCTAATTTCTCCTCTTCGTCCTAATTTTTGCACACCAGTGTAGTAATTCTGTGACGTAATACCCGCAACACCTGTGTGTGGTTCCATTCCGCTGTAGTGGGGGATTGATTCCACTGATCGTTCGCGCCGGGCATTTCATTCGCACCAACCCAATAGTTGCACCATCCTGCTCCCATTTCTTCACGACATTACTTACAGTCGATTTCGGTATGTTTAGTTTAGCTGTAATGTTTCGTATGGAAACGTTACTCAAATAACAGCTCACGCTGGAACTCAGAAAGTTCACATTCACGCGGTATATCCGCTTCAAAGTTAGTGATAAAACGACAGAACATCTCAGATTTATATACCTACCTCCCCACTCAGAGCGCAACTTCGTGCGCAACCGTTCTTTGCAGTTATGCAAATATTTCGCAGTGTCCGAATACTTTTGATAATACATTATATGGCCCATATCATTTCAATGCCTCCACCAACCTGGAGAACTATGACCACGTAAAAAGGGTCTGTGTCCTCATGCTGCTGTCTCTAAATGATCACACTCCAAATCCGCCCGTATGACATTTTTCAACTGCTAGTAGGAGTAAGCAGCTATTTCTATTTTCGATATTTTATCAATTGTAATTGTGCCATTAATTTTTTTAGTAACCGGTTCCATTCACTATCAATAACGCCTCCTACATTACATTTTAAAAATTACGTGAGTTTCTTTCTACGTATTACAAGCGTATTCTTTGTTTGGCTGAATATTTAGGGTTTTTAAAAATCTGCTTTGAAATATTTGTGTGTGTGTGTGTGTGTGTGTGTGTGTGTGTCGCAAAGGAATCGAAAGGCGAGTTCATTACAATCGGTATCATCTTTCTTGTTTATGTGCTGCGTCAGTCACCCCCTGTATGCTCTCATTTTTTATTTTACTCTTCTACATTTGTGACGTACCTACCAGCAGGACGCACACGACATAAAGGCAGATAGGAGTCAGAATGAACGTCTGCGTAGCTCAGTAGCTTAAAATAACGACTTGTTTCGGAATAAGCGGACTTGGGTTCCATTCCCGGCGTAGATCAAAAATGACGGAGAAATTTACTTCGTTATAATGGCGCCCGAACAATCCGGATGACCCGACCATTCAAAATTTTGCAATGGTGTGATGTTATTTCCACACCGCGAGATAGGAAAAATAAGAGAATCCTTCTCCAGCGCTTCGAAAAATAAATGTGTGTGACGTTGCATTCCACACACCAGATTGACTGGCAGTTCTCCAGTACACGTTCTACAGTGGATGGCTGCCTGCAACGATTCGTGGGCGCGGCTGACCCGTGGGCCATTCCCCCGGCCCTGTTTCGAGGGGGGAGATGTGACGTACCTGCAAGCAGGACGCACACGACATAAAGGCACATAGCAATCAAAATGAACGTCTGCGTAGCTCAGTTGGTAGAGCGTCTTGTTCCGGAATAAGCGGACTCGGGTTCGAATCCCGGCGTAGACCAAAAATGACGGAGAAATGTACTTTTTTATACATTTCAAAACTCCAGCAGTTTTGCTGTTACTCGCAATACTCCACAGAACCCCCAGTATCATTCCTTACTCAAAGTCCGTTAGATCCTGTCGTTTTCTCACTTGAACTTCAGTAACGTTTCCAAAATTACTGTAGGCAGCAAAATCGTACGCGTAGTTTATAATGCAAACAAAACCGTGCAGCAATGCACATACACAAAAAAAAACTAAACTAAACAAGATTTAACCCAAGAAACCACGTTACTGCTGCAAAGATTGCTGTGCTGCCAGCAGTATCATGCCGCGAAGGAACAAAATGAACAGAACAACCAAAGTATTACAAGGTTGCTAAGTGACCAGAGGAAGCAAACCAAACTTTGGTTCGGCATGATATTCTAATTGAACCAAGGCACATGCAAAAATACCTAGTCTTTCCGTAAATACTGTTAACAAAATATTCAATGAAGTAACAAAAGAAATTTAAAGATATTTTAATATACCTGTGATATGACGTAAGTAGTGCACTTGTGAATACATGGAACCAATCACTTTTCAAAATGGCATCCTTTTGCATTCACACAGTCCCTCAATCTCTCTGGCCACTCATCAATAGCTTTACACAGGGTCTCAACAGGGAAAGCTGCTACTGCCTGCACCAAAGAGTGTTTAAGACTGTCAATACTGGGATATCCCCTTTTGCAGGCCATGCCCTTCAGTGTGGCCCACAACTTGTAGTCCAGTGGGTTGAGGTCTGGGCTGCTTCAAGGCCAATCAGCTGGACAATCGAAGTCTGGTCGATGTTCTATGAAAGCGAAAAGCACCGGCCGACGCAAGCAAGAGTACAGATTGAACATATTGTCGGGTAGACGCCAGAGACGTCGATTCACGCAACTTACGGACTTTGAGAGAGGCCCGATCATCGAGTTGAAAACCGCAGGATGGGCGGCGCGCCGTTTGGCCAGCTATGTGGATCGTTCTGACCATACCGTCCGAATGTGTTGGGAGCAGTAAACACGTGAAGGCGCTGCCACACGGTGGAGCGGCTCCGAACGGACCAGGAGGACCACCAGTAGAGAGGATCGCCGGGTCGTGCGCCTGGCACGAACAGATCCCACGGGGACCCAATCCACTATACAGGCAGATGTAGCGGCTCCCGTGTGCCCACGAATCATTTCCTGACGCGTCATGGAAGCGCATTTGCGATCCCAGCGCCCCTTACGTCTGCTGCCATTAACACCGGAACATCGCCGGCTCCTTGTGCAGTGGTGCCAGGTCTGAGCAACGTGGAACGCCACAGACTGTCGACGAGTGGTATTTAGCGATGGGTGCCGCTTCGTTTTGGGGACAGATGATCATCCTGTCCGGGTGTACAGGTCTTCGGGTCAACGGCACAATCAGGACCTCGCTATTGAGCACTGCACCTTCCCAAACTGCAGGCATTATGATCTGGGGAGCCAAGCCTACGATAGCCGATCAGCTCTAGTAGTGGTACGTGGATTATTGACGGGCCAGCGGTATGTGGATGAGATCCTACGGCCCCATGTGCTCCCATTCCTGGCCAGGATTCGAGGTACGCTATACCAGCAGGATAATGCCCGCCCGCACACGACTCGGATTGCTCAGTACTGCCTACGTCATATCCAGACACTTCTATGGCCTACCCGCTCCCCGGACATGTCCCATATCGAGAATGTGTGTGACCAGTCGAAACGTCTGCTGCCGCCGTGCCGCACTATCCGGGAGTTGGAGCACACCGTCCAACATGTGTGGGTCAGTCTGCCGGAGGAAAACATCAGGCGTCTGTTCGCTTCCATAATAGACCGTATTGAAGATGACCGGACTGCGTGCCACAGATCCTTCTGTAATTGTCCTGCAGCTCTGTTTTTGCCATCTTGTGTATCAATCATCTGTATCATTACGTCCATAAAATTTCTGTACAATCCGATGCTTCCTTCTTGGCGCACAAATTTCATTGTCCGTGAGTGCATTTCAAAACAGATTTTTGGAAAAGGCAAAACATTCAAAACAAAAAGAGGATACATTTATGCACCTAGTAAAAAACTGTGCACAATTTAAAATGTGAGCAGTATATTCCGTAGTGAATAGAACCGGTTATGGGGAAAAAAGTAAGAAAAAATACAGCCGGATTCCTACGCGATCTCTGAAAATTCCCCAAACAGAAATAACTACCTACTCCCACTAGCGGATGAAATATGTGCTACGAAAAATCACGAATTGTGCAGAAAAAATGTTTCTCATATCGAAAGATGTCCGACGGAAAGGGAGCTTTTGAAATCGAACAATTAGACGCAAACGTATGGAGGAACACGTGATGTGACTTTACGCCCGCTAGCTGGTAAGCTGTGTGTTACGTAAGGAATAAAATTGGTACAAGATACTCTTCATAATTAAAGGCGACCCTGCCAAAGAAGGAATTCTGCAAGCCATTCTTAGAATCTGAGATAGGAAAATTTGTACACAATACTCTTCATAACGAAGACGATCCTGCCAAAAAAGGATTTCTCTTAGCCAATTTTAGAATAAAAAACATTACTGTATGCGGTTAACTAAAGACTTTATAAAACGAAACACTGACGTGTCTTAACTTCCTTTTTCTGTTACAGTTTTCAGTCAATTTATTCACACGTTGTGTATATGTATTTTCATACCCCTCAGAAAATGAAACTACCCATCTTCTATGATCATTCTGGGAGGAGATCACACAAGGTAAGTATGATCTCCTCCCAGAATGTTCATACAAGGTAGGTAATTCATTTTCTCAAGGTGGGTAACTCATTTTCAGCGCGAGGACCCTTAAAGCGTGAGGCCCTGTGCGTTCGCTCGCGCCGCACTCCCCCGGCTTTGGTTCATAGCAACTCAAACTATCTGGGATTGGCCCACGGCCATCTGGTTTGAAGCAGAGATGCAAACGGGTCAGGGGTCAACTGGTCTACGGTAGGCAGTTTCTTGCTGGTCAAATTGGTGGAGTCAAAATGTTTTTGACCGGATTTTAACCTGGTTTTATTTCCGTGTGGCAGGGCCGCCGTTAAGGGTGTGCGGCGCGAGCGACCGCACAGGGCCTCGCGCTTTGAGGGGTCTCGCGCTGGTGGATAAATAAGATAAAATAAAACAAAAAGAGTGTAAGGAAGAAAAATACAACATTAAGTACACAGACAAAAAATATAACATTAAGTACACAGACAAAAAAATCCGACAGTTCAAAACGTATGAATTACCATCCCAGTTCTCCGCGAGTCAGCATACACAAACATCATAGTGATGTCATGCATACGCCTCCCCTTCCTGATTTAAAGTGCAGCGCACTACGATCGGTGCTTTTGTATCTGTGAGAGACGCTGAGTCTGGTGAGCCATGCAGATGGTGTTACCTTGATAAGCCCAACACACGCCGCAGCACCGACAGCAATATATTTCCTTCTTGCCGGTGGAAACTCTGTGATTGGAGGGTGTGAGAGGACATCACGTCGCGACATTCTTTGGATTTTACCACCTATCTTGAGATCCACTTTTTGTGGATTTTGCCCAGCTGTTTTACCAAAGCAAAAACAGTTGTGTGTGTGTGTGAAGTCAACTGGCCGCTGTTTTTTTTTTTTTTTTTGATTGGAGGTTTAACGACCACCGTGAGCAACTCAATGGGCTATAAGCAGTCGTCCTTCCTTAATTTAGGGTCACTAGTTCCAGGGAAGGGAGAGAGCCAGTGCCGTAAGACAAACACAACATCCATGCCTCACCGGGATTCGAACCCGGACCCCTTTCGAACGAATGATCAGAGGCCATCGCTTAGACCACTGCGCCACCGGGGCGGCCAACTAGCCGCTGTGTTTGGCGATCTATTAACTTTCTTCAGTTGCTCATTCGTGCTTGTTTTAACCAGGTTTACTGCTCTACTTCGAATGGAACAAATTAACTTTTTTAGAATATATTTTGCGTTAAGTGAGTTGAGTTGAGATGTCTAGAGAACGGGATAAGTTCCGTAAATTTGAATCAGGTTAACAAAATGCGAAGAAAAGGGAAAGAAGAGAAATGTTTTTACGAAGTCAGGAAGGTACCTTCGATAAAATTTTACCACCTTCAGCTTCAGTTCCTGTGGCTAGCAGTTCATCGTTTGCTTCCAATTGCATCGAAGATAAAGAAGCTAGTGATAATAATGTGGATGTGGTTCAAGTCAGAACAAGTGATAAAAATCTTGCGAGTGTCTCTGACCACCTTACACGAATATCTGATGTGAAGGAATGTGATTCATCATTTCAAACAAGTGAAGAATTTGTTCTACTGTTAGATCCAGGTGAGTGGCCTCCTGTTTATCACAACACACAGTTTGATGTAATCTTGCAAAAGGGCCCAATTCGTGTGGTAAACTATGATAACCCAAGTGATGATGAGAAGCGGCACTTTTCGTCAGAACACTATGAGCGTATTTTACACAGCGGAGAAACAGTAGACAGGAGGTGGTTGATTTACTCAAAGAAAAAATATAAAGTTTTCTGTTTTTGCTGTAAATTATTCGGAAACACGAATAGGGTCATGTCAGGTTTCATTTTTAAAATACACAGCTGTAGTAAAACAATCAATACAGACACTTGACGTGTACCAGGGACATCAAACAGAGGTAATCGCTCCTACCACGTTTATAAGTGAGTCACGGAAAAATTTTCATTGGGCGTCACCGGGAATTGAACCCAGGGTCTTCCAGTTTCGCGCCGGATATGCTTCCACTACACCACCTTCTAATTATTTGTCCCGTTGCTGCTTGCCATCTTTGATTAATATCCAGCATTGTGCGGAGCTCCAAGAAGCAACCTGCCATATTGGCCTGGCAGTTAGTGTATGTGAGTCTGGAGGAATTCGAGGCCGCTGTGGTGTAGTGGAAACATATCCAGCGCGTAAATGGAAGACCATTTACGGTGGCGGCCAATGATAATTTTTTAATGTTCAATTCCCGGTGGCGGCCAATGATAATGTTTCCGTGACTCACTTATAAACGTGGAAGGAGCGACGACCTCTGTTTGATATAGTAAAACAGATTAAAAAAAATCATACTGCATAGTATTACTGACATTTACCGTCTTTTTTATTTTGCAAAGGAGAACGGCGGTTGAGATTAATAATAATAGCAGTTACAGTTACAAGTTTAAGAAAAATATCAGTTCCTTCTACGACAAATAAATGAGTGAAAAGCTTATCATCACCTTGTCCGAAAATAAAAATATTGTTTTGCGTACGTACCGTTAGCCAGGTTGATTTAGCAAAAAATTATTAGTTAGCCAGAGGGCCTCGCAGAGAGATTTTTGCCCCGCGTAAGCTTGCGGCGGCATTGTGTGCGCAGTGAAAAGTGATTTGTCACGCAAAAAGGTTTTCGTCTCTTTCTTAAAGCAATGAAGATTTCCACCGACTGGCGCCGACGTTAGACACACCGACTACATATCGTTAAACGATATTTCCTTTACATTTTCTTTCGTGCGATTGTCCAGAACAGGTACAGGAAAACGCCAGTCGCCTGTTTCTCTGTTGATTCACTCTCTTACACCCCCGCGTGTCACATTGTGAGACTGAGAGTTGCTTTACACGTCGCATCTTTTTCATTGAGCGTTAAGAGGTTATCATTTTGCGTACTAACATCCCGTTCCTATGGCATGTCGTGTTGGAATAAATGCCTTATTTTTTAAGATGTATGAATTTAATTTTAAGGAGATTGAAAAAGAGCGCCGAGGCCAACAGATACGTGCTTGTGGAAAACGCAAAGGGAAAGAGCAAATGCTAGAAATTGTTTCGGTCCATTAAGGAACCAGTGTATAATCCTTTGTTGTTTGGTTTTGCTTGTTGTTCAAAATGTGGAAAGTGTATTATTACAAAGAAAGATGTTGACCATGTGATCAAAGATTATGGAACCAAAAATATAACCGAGTGTCCTCTCCTTCTGAGGGGCAATGATGAAATCAATATCCACGTTTTGCAAACTTTCAACTCGTCACGAGCTTGTGAAAATCGGTGTTGCTGTGAAATATATTATGAAGCTTGATGTGTTATCAAGAAAACAGCAAAGCCTGAAATTAAACATACAACAAGTTACTTTGACAGTTTACTTTGACTATATTTTCAAAAATTTTGACTAAAGCGCCATCAGAATTAGATGGAACAGCCTTAACAATACCACAAAGCGACTTTTTGACTCTCGTACATGTGTTTGAAAACGTGTGTAAAACAGTTAGGTTATGTCTTGCAAGTGAAGAATGACAGTTTGAACACTTTCTGTATGTAAGTGGGTAAATTATACGTTCCCGTAATACATTTGTTTGATTTCCATATAACCCCGATACCACTGCGTAGATACTTTTTTCAACGCCGACGAGCCCTTATATTATGACCATCCCAGCCTAGAAAAATGAGCGCGCCTGGAGACCGAACGGTGGCGCAGGTGAAGTTCACAAAGCAGTATATATACAACCCGAGGACCGCCTTTCGGTTAGTAGAGTGTTCGGAGCCAGAATGGGAAAAGCTGCCCATTTATCGGAGTTTGATCACCTCGGAACTACGATCTCGGAAACGGCGCGGCATGTGGGTTGTTCACGTGCCGCTGTAGTGAGTACGTTTCAAAAGTGGTGCGCAGATGACCAAACGACGAACTATCGTCCAGCCGTGTGTCGTTCCCAGCTCACTGAGGCCACAGGTGAGCGGAGACTGCCGCGCATTGTTCACAGCGACCGCAGGGCCACAGTGGGACAAATCACCCGCAGCTGGACAACAGTGGTGATCGGGGCAATGTGTCACAGCACACAGTTCATCGCAACCTTCTGCGCGTGGGCCTGCGTAGCGAAAGACTCAGCCGGATCCCCATGCTCACTACATGTCATCGCCAACAACGCATGAAATGGGCACAAGATCATCGAGACTGGACAGTGGATGATTGGAAGAAAGTGGCCGGGTCTGACGAATCAAGATTCCTGGTGCATAACGTAGATTGCCGAGCGTAGATACGCCGTTAACCAACGGAGGCTATGGCACCTGGATGCACTGTTGGTCGGAAACAGGCCGACGGCGGCGGTGTCATGCTGTGGGCAATGTTTTCTTGGGACACTTTGGGCCAAATTATCCCAAAAGCACAATCCCGGACACCTGTCAGGTATCTGAACATCGTTGCGGACCAAGTTCACCCATTCATGGTAACTGTGTTCCCTGCTGATGATGGTCATTACCATCAAGATAATGCGCCATGCCACACTGCCAGAATCGTCAAGGAGGGATTCGAGGAGCATGCTGGTGACTTTCTGATAATGCCATGGCCTCCAAATTCACCTGACATGATCCCAATGGAACATTTATGGTTCTACTTGGAAAAGCGGGTTCGCGCTAAATCACCAGCACCCTGAAATGTACGAGACCTGGTTGATATTATGGTACCAGGTACCGCATGGTACCTATCGCTATCTTATCGAATCGATACCTCGCAGAGTGGTCGCTGTTTTGCGAGCTAAAAGGGGTCTTTTTTCTTTTTTTTTTTTTTTTTTTCATTGGAGGTTTAAAAAATTTATTTATTGTATTTGTTTGACAGACACAGTTACATATATGTTAAACATATATTGGACTTGGGTGACAGATATATACAGTAGAGACATTCTGTTTCAACGATAGCAATGCACATTAGTGAACAAGGAACTCAGCGAGTTGCCCCGGAGGTGCAGTGGGCTAAGCGATTGCTTCTGATCAGTCTTCCGAAAGGGGTTCGGGTTCGAATCCCGGTGAGACATGCATGTTGTGTTTGTATTACGGCACTGGATCTCTCCCTTCCCTGGAACCAGTGGCCCTAAATTGGTAACGGGCAGCTGCTTATAGCCCATTGAGTTGCTCAAGGTGGTCGTTAAACCTTCAAAAAATAAAAAAAAAGGCTAATAAACCCCCGAAAACAAACACAAACAACCGTGCCTTACTCGGGATTCGAACCCAGACCCCTCCGTTGGGTGAATGATCAGAAGCCATTGCTTAGATCATTGAGACACCGGGACGGCCGTAAGACAAACACAACATCCAGGCCTTACCGGGATTCGAACCCAGACCACTTTGTTGGGCGAATGATCAGAAGCCATTGCTTAAACCAGTGCGCCACCGAGGCGGCTTAAAGGGGGTCATACAGCTTATTAGGTTGTAACGTACCAGGAGATGTGACGTACCTCACAGAAGGACGCACACTACATAAAGGCAGATAGGAATCAGAATAAAATGTCCGCGTAGCTTAATTGGTAGAGCAACTTATTCCGGAATGAGTGGACCCGGGTTCGAATCCCGGCGTAGACAAAAAATGACGTAGAAATTTACTTCGTTATAATGGCGCCCGAACTATCCGGATGACCCGACCGTTCAAAATCTCGCATTGGTGTGATGTTATTTCCACACCGCGAGATAGGAAAAATAAGAGAATCCTTTCTCCAGCACTTCGAAAAAAAAAGAAAAAAAAAAATAAGGGGAGATGATGTAACGTACCAGGAGATGTGACGTACCTCACAGAAGGACGCACACGACATAAAGGCAGATAGGAATCAGAATAAAATGTCCGCGTAGCTTAATTGGTAGAGCAACTTATTCCGGAATGAGTGGACCCGGGTTCGAACCCCGGCGCGGATAAAAATGACTGAGAAATTCACTTCGTTATAAGGTAGGTAATAATAATGCATTACCTCATCGGCGTATGTATGGCATACATGATTATGTATAGCCGCCCCGGTGGCGCAGTGGTCTAAGGCGCTGGCCTCTGATCATTCGTCCGTAAGGGGTCCGGGTTCGAATCCCGGTGAGGCATGGATGTTGTGTTTGTCTTACGGCACTGGCTCTCTCCCTTCCCTGGGACCAGTGACCCTAAATTAGGGACGGGCGACTGCTTATAGCCCATTGAGTTGCTCACGGTGGTCGTTAAATCTCCAATCAAAAAAAAAAAATGATTATGTATAACTATAAAATGAGTTTCGAATTTATTGTTCAAAGCAGATTTGTCCGAGTCAGTTACGGATCTGGGTCGGATCCAAACACACTGGCGAAAGGTGAAAAAATAACACCAAGAAGGAGACGTCTGATACCAACGAAATGTATACAGCATAATAAGGGAATGCAGAGGATAACGTGATCAAAACATTATGGCAAAATACAGTTGTATTTGCTGGTAAACTGAAAAATAACATTTCCATGTAACATTGTTAGTACGAGGTTGAACCGCCATGAACTGCGTCACACTGTGCAATTCTGGCATGGAGTCTGTCGTACAGATGTTGGATGTAAGTTTGGGGTATTGAGTTCCAAGCATCCTCAACCTGGACGCGTAAATCGGGGATAGTCGTGGCTGGCCGTGGAGACCGGATAAGTCTATGTCCCATAAAATCCCACACGTGCTCAATGGAGGACAAATTCGGTGAACGTGCTGGCCATGGAAGTTGTCTTACACCCTGAAGTACAAGTTGCGTTGCACGTGCCATGTGAGGGCGTGCGTTATCTTGCTGGAAAACACCACGATGGACCGACCTTACAAATGGCACAACAACGGGATGAATGATGTTGTTGATGTAGGAGGTGTTGTTTAACGTACCCGGTACAAACACTAGTTGTGTACGGGAGTGATAGCTGATCGCTCCCCACACCAGGAGACCAGGAGTAGGCCCTGTGTGTCGCGGGCGGATGCAAGAAGGGTGGAGACGCTCCCCTGTGTGTCTGCGAACACGCATACGGCCATCGGGGGCTCCCCAGCAGAATCTGCTTTCATCGCTGAACACGACAGATCGCCATTGCGTTCTCCAGTGCAGACGTTGGCGACACCACTGCAACCGTTCCTGACGGTGGGCTGGAGTCAGAGGTACACATGCCAGAGGCACACGTACAAGTGGTCCTGCATCCAGTAGATGGTTGCGGATTGTTCGCACAGTCACCTCAGGTGCAACGGCAGCTCGGATTTGCGTCGCAGTGGATGTTCTGCTTGACAACGCCGCTCATCTTAAGCGTCGATCGATCCGCTCATCAGTCCATCTGTGACTCCCGGTTCCACGTCTTCTCGTGTGGGAATGTTCCTCGGACCATCTGCGCCACCATCGTACCACCACCGATACTTTCCGTCCAATTCGGTCCGCAATACGACGATACGACCACCCGGCCTCGCGGAGTCCGACTAGATGACCTCGCTCAAAGTCCGATAACTGCTGAAATCGTACACTTCTTCCATGTCCAGGCATTGCAGCTTTTTCAGGGTCTTCGCACGTGTCGGTACGCCGACGACTGATTACATTCACTTCGCCGTACTCCTTAAATACCACCGACGATAATTTGCATATTATGCCGTGCTGTGGCGTAAGCGCTCACCGGTTGGTCCCGAAATTAACATCACACCTACGTAAACTCGACTCCATTAACATACGTAAATTTTATGATCGTCCGCCAATTCCTCCTTGGTTTTCTTTTTTCACTTACCGCCAGTGTATGTGACGTTCGAGTCGGGCTCCAAACGTTTTTACCCGTTTCCAATTCTGATGGTCTGAAGTCGGTTGATCTAACTACTAGGTCACTCGCCGCCCGTCTTTATGTCTAATTCGACATGAAAAGATGCGGCGAGTATTTCTCGAGAATTTGATATTTCATAATGTGTTGTATAGCGTACAAGTTCGTCCACCAGACATGTCACAGTTGTTTATTCTTCATCTGAAACAAAATCAATTGTTTGATATTAAAACCAGTAGAATATCCAGATTGATTTTATCGTCACCTGGGTTTTCAGCAAAGGAGTATGCGCATCATATTTTCTATCAGGTGATAGTACACAGCACATTTACCTTTAGGACAAAAAAGGCTTCTTAATTGAAGCGGAAGTTATTTTCTTTTACCAGAAACAAGCATTTTCTAATGATGCAAACTAACCTAAATTGTCTTAGAATTTTTTTAAACCAGGATCATAAATTTAAACCTCTCCATGTATTTATTTATGACTTTGTAAACTC
This sequence comes from Macrothele yani, assembly GCA_039090855.1. Taxonomy (NCBI): domain Eukaryota; kingdom Metazoa; phylum Arthropoda; class Arachnida; order Araneae; family Macrothelidae; genus Macrothele; species Macrothele yani. The sequence goes on from CM077030.1 coordinate 125,118,489, forward strand.
GACATTTTGTTTAATTTTAAACAACCAGATCATTAGTACACAAATCATGTGATCTTACTAGTATTTTGGGAATTTTGCACTAGAAAACCAAAGTACAGAAAAAAGTTTCCATTTTGCCCGGAATTAGAGCATTGAAGGTTTGGTGTAGTTTTTTATCTCGTATCTAATAACGCTGATTAGTAAGTCTTTTGCTCACATCTATATTAGATTCTGTTAAATCTGAATTATTTGTTTTCTATCCATGGTGACTCAAACGCATGAAGTAACTTTTCTTTTTTCATTCTGCAGTCTTTACGTTCCTTCTTCCCTATTTTTCTTAACAGATTTATTTGCTGGAAATAATAATCTCAGGCGAATTCAACTTTTATTTTCTATTTAAATGCGCGTGTGGATGTGAATAAGCTATCAGGGTCTGTCGCTGGCGAAAGAGATGTTCTAAAAATAGAATTTTCCACTCCTCGCTGCGTTACGCTGAGTCAGTATTACTACGACAGCTTTGACGCCATTTCCTGCGCTCAAAAGAAACATTCTGTGTTATACATATATTATAATAAATACGTATATATAACACAGAATATATATAATTTATTCTGCGTTATTGTCAACAAAGGTCAGGTGATGCGTAACATCACAGCCTCTCTTGACAAATGTCAACCCCGCCTTCTCGTGGTACATCCTGTTCCCACTAAAGGGGCTCTGACGACCGCCAATAGCGGTATAACTATACCATCGGGATTAGAGGAAATGCTATCCCACACTCACCAACCCGCTTGGCCAGCGTGGTGAGTTATGGCCAAACCCCTCCAAAATGATTCCACAACTTAAATCTTGGCCCTCAGTCTCCGGCAGCTGGAATGTACCTGGCCAAGGCAGCGGCCAGTGCGACATGAAGGCAGAGGGTGCTAAGAATCCCCGGAGGACCGGACTAGGCTGCCATCTGATGCTGACCTTGGCGACGTATAACGGACGCTCCCTATCTTCTGATTCAAGGCTTCTTGAATTGGAAGAGGAACTACAAAGGATCACGTGGGACATCGTCGGGCTAAGTGAGGTAAGGAGAAAAGGAGAAGATCTCATCGAACTGAAAAGTGGACATCTCTTCTACTATCGTGGGACAGATACTGGCAGAACTAGTGGTGTTGGATTTATAATAAACAAGAAACTGAAGGATAAAGTTGTAGAAGTTGAAAGTTCCTCTGACAGAGCTGCACGACTCGTTATCCAACTCTCGAGAAGATACCAGGCTCAGATTATTCAAACTTATGCACCCACCACAAGTCATGCTGAAGAAGAAATTGAAGAATTTTATGAGGAAATTCGTGATCTAAATAATAAAGGTAAGCAGCACTTGAAGATAATTATGGGAGATTTCAATGCAAAAATAGGGCAACGGCAACAGAATGAAACTTCAGTAGGTAAATTCGGTCACGGCAACAGAAACCAGCGTGGAAATACTCTCGTAGAGTTTGCAGAGGCAGAAGGGTTTTTCATCTTGAACTCCTTTTTCAAGAAAAAGCCACACAGGAAATGGAGATGGAGACATCCAAATGGGACGACAAGTGAAATTGATTTTATTATGTGTAACAAAAAATTCGTCATAGAAGACTGCAGTGTGCTAAACAAGTTCAACACAGGTAGTGACCATAGATTGGTGAGATGTAAGATGCACCTCAACACTAAACTCGAACGTAGCAAGCTCATAAGACAAACAAAATGTATTGACATAACCAACCTTAAAAACACCATAATACCTTCAAATTGGAACTGAAGAACAGATTCTCTGCTTTAGAAGGTCTTACATCGGAAGAAGTGGATATTTCTGAAGTTAACAGAAAAGTAACCAAAGCTCTTATGGAAACAGCAACAAAATTAGCTGGGTCTAAGAACAAATTGCATGTGAACAAATTATCAGGAAAAACCAAAATGTTGATGCAAAAAAGAAGAGTGATGAGGACAACTAAAGAAGATGTGACTTCCAAAGTGGAATATATAGAGCTATGCAAGACAGTACGAAAAAGTATCACTGAAGACGTAAGGAAATTCAACTGTGAACTGGTAAGGAAAGCAATTGAAAACAACCAAAGCCTAAAGATAGCAAAGGGACATCTCAGTAAGAGGAAAAACAGATTATGGCACTGAGAAAAGAAGATGGTTCTGTAACAAGAAATAGAGGCGAAATTATGACAAGAGTGAAAGATTTCTACTCCAAATTATATGAAAGGGATGATACATGTACTCCAGACATCATGAAAGGTACCAGAGTTCTTCCAGTCCTTCCAGCAGAAGTTGCACATGCAATCAAGAACATGAAGCGGGGAAAAGCTCCAGGAGAAGATGGAATTACTGTAGACATCATACAAGAAGCAAGTGGAGAAATCGAAACAGTACTCGCCCAAATTTTCACTCGATGCCTTAATGAAGGGAAAATTCCTGAGGATTGGAACAACGCTACAATGATCTTGCTACATAAAAAAGGTGACATTGAGGATCTCGGGAACTACAGACCTATCAGCCTCCTATCAGTGGTTTATAAAATCTTCACTAAAGTTCTTTCACACCGCTTGAAGGTGACACTGGACATGGCTCAACCGAGAGAACAAGCTGGATTCAGGAGTGGCTACAGCACAATAGATCATATCCACGTACTGAGAGAACTAATTGAAAGAGCGAGGGAATATGAACTTCCATTGTGCATGGCTTTTATCGATTATGAAAAAGCCTTTGATTCGGTGAAACCATCAGCAGTTGCAATGGCTCTGAAATCCTGCGGTATTGAAGATGCATACATTAATATTATTAATAACATCTATGAAAATGCAAGTGCAAAGATTCTGCTGTTTGAAAATACAACACACATAAAAATTGGAAAAGGAGGGAGACAAGGTGACACCATATCTCCGAAGCTCTTTAATGCCACATTGGAAAATGTCTTTCAATCACTGAACTGGGAAAACAAAGGGATAAAGATTAATGGAGATTATCTAACCCACCTTCGTTTTGCTGATGACATAGTCATTTTTGCAACTACCCCATCAGAGCTACAGAGTATGATCCAGGAACTTGCTGACAAGAGTAAAGAAGTGGATTAAAAATGAACTTTCAGAAGACAAAAAGTGATGTACAATGCTTTTACAAGAAATGAAGATTTATCAATTGATGGAGAAAAGCTGGAGATAACAGACACGTACGTTTATCTTGGACAGCAGATATCAAGTGAGGGTCACATTGGTGAAGAAATTAATCGGCGTACAAAACTTGCCTGGAGAGCTTTTGGAAGAAACAGCATAATTTTCAAGAGCAATATGCCATTATGTCTTAAAAGAAAAGTGTTTGATCAATGCATCCTTCCAGTGCTTACGTATGGTGCAGAGACATGGACCTTAGCTAAAAGAGACATACAAAGGCTGCAGACAACTCAAAGAAGCATGGAGAGGTGCATGCTTGGTGTAACCAGGAGAGATAAGAAGAGGAACACGTGGATCCGAAAAATGACAAGAGTGGAAGACATCATGATCAGAGTTAAATCCCTGAAATGGCAATGGGCTGGACATACTGCCAGAAGGACAGACCATCGATGGACAGCCGAAATTTTAGATTGGATTCCAAGGGACAGGAAAAGACCCAGAAGAAGACCACATGGGAGATGAGTGGATGAAATTCGAAAGTATGCGGGAGTGACATGGAGGAGACTGGCACAAGACAGACCGTTGTGGAGGAAACTTGGGGAGACCTTCGTCCAGCAGTGGATTGATAATGGTTGACAATGATGATATCAACCGAGAGAACAAGCTGGATTCAGGAGTGGCTACAGCACAATAGATCATATCCACGTACTGAGAGAACTAATTGAAAGAGCGAGGGAATATGAACTTCCATTGTGCATGGCTTTTATCGATTATGAAAAAGCCTTTGATTCGGTGAAACCATCAGCAGTTGCAATGGCTCTGAAATCCTGCGGTATTGAAGATGCATACATTAATATTATTAATAACATCTATGAAAATGCAAGTGCAAAGATTCTGCTGTTTGAAAATACAACACACATAAAAATTGGAAAGGGAGTGAGACAAGGTGACACCATATCTCCGAAGCTCTTTAATGCCACATTGGAGGGTGTTTTTCAGTCGCTGAGCTGGGAAAACAAAGGGATAAAGATTAATGGAGATTATCTAACCCACCTTCGTTTTGTTGATGACGTAGTCATTTTTGCAACTACCCCATCAGAGCTGCAGGGTATGATCCAGGAACTTGCTGACAAGAGTAAAGAAGTGGGATTAAAAATGAACTTTCAGAAGACAAAAGTGATGTTCAATGCTTTTACAAGAAATGAAGATTTATTGATTGATGGAGAAAAGCTGGAGATAACAGACACGTACGTTTATCTTGGACAGCAGATATCAAGTGAGGGTCACATTGATGAAGAAATTAATCGGCGTACAAAACTTGCCTGGAGAGCTTTTGGAAGAAACAGCATAATTTTCAAGAGCAATATGCCATTATGTCTTAAAAGAAAAGTGTTTGATCAATGCATCCTTCCAGTGCTTACGTATGGTGCAGAGACGTGGACCTTAACTAAAAGAGATATACAAAGACTGCAGACAACTCAAAGAAGCATGGAGAGGTGCATGCTTCGTGTAACCAGGAGAGATAAGAAGAGGAACTCGTGGATCCGAAAAATGACAAGAGTGGAAGACATCATGATCAGAGTTAAATCCCTGAAATGGCAATGGGCTGGACATACTGACAGAAGAACAGAGCATCGATGGACAGCCGAAATTTTAGATTGGATTCCAAGGGACAGGAAAAGACCCAGAAGAAGACCACATGGGAGATGGGTGGATGAAATTCGAAAGTATGCAGGGGTGACATGGAGGAGACTGGCACAAGACAGACCGTTGTGGAGGAAACTTGGGGAGACCTTCGTCCAGCAGTGGATTGATAATGGTTGACAATGATGATGATGATGATATATAATTATTCTGTGTCATTGCCACTCTGCGTTATTGTCTGCTGATATATATATATATATATATATATACACTGACGCAAAAAAATCCCAACACCACGAAAAAATAGTTGAAGAGGAATGAAATGGCGGCAATACATTTGTATAGGTAACATATTTAATCGATTAAGGTTTCAAGATCACAGCTTATTGTAAGCGTGAGAAGAGCTATTTTAAATGTGAAATGCTGGTACATTAATAACCGGTGTGAGCGCCAGAATGTTGAATGCAAGCACGCAAACGTTCATGCATTGTGTCGTACAGCTGCTGGATGTCAGTTTGTGGGATGGAGTTCCATGCCTGTTGCACTTGGTCTGTCAATACAGGGACGGTTAATGCTGGTTGGGGGTGACGCTGGAGTTGTCGTCCAATGGTGTCCCATACGTGCTCGATTGGTGAAAGATCTGGTGATTTAGCAGGCCACGGCAACATGTCGACACTCTGTAGAGCATGTTGGGTTACAACAGCGGTATGCGGGCAAGCGTTATCCTGTTGAAAAACACCTCCTGGAATGCTGTTCATGAATGGCAGCACAACAGGTTGAATCACCAGACCGACGTACAACTGTGCCGTCAGAGTGCGTGGGATAACCACGAGAGTGCTCGTGCTGTCATAGGAAATTGCTCCCCAGACCATAACTCCAGGTGTAGGTCCAGTGTGTCTCGGCCGCAGACAGGTTGGTTGCAGGCGCTCACCTGGCCTCCTTCTAACCAACACGCGGCCATCACTGGCACCCAGGCAGAACCGGCTTTCATCAGAAAACACAACAGATCTCCACTCCGTCCTCCAATGAGCTCTAGCTTGACACCACTGACGTCGCAAACGGCAGTGGTTTGGAGTAAGTGGAATGCACGCTACAGGGCGTCTGGTTCGGAGCTGTCCTTGAAGTAACCGATTTGTAACAGTTCGTTGTGTCACTGTGGTGGCAACTGCAGCTCGAATTGCTGCCGCAGACGCAGTACGATGCGCCACGGCCATACGCCGTACACGGCGGTCTTCCCTCTCAGTAGTGCCACGTGGCCGGCCGGAACCCGGTCTTCTCGAGGCAGTACCTTCCCTTGACCACCGCTGCCAACAATCATGCACAATGGCTACATTCCTGCCAAGTCGTTCTGCAATATTGCGGAAAGAAAATCCACCTTCTCGTAGCCCTATTACACGACGTCGTTCAAACTCCGTGAGCTGTTTATAATGGCTTCTTCGTCTTCTTAAACGTATTCTTGACTAACATCAACACACTACGTCGAATCTCAACGATAACTAACTCTCACGAACGTTACAGCGCGTATTTACAGCAAACCTGCTTTGCAGGTTCCGAGGGGCGCTACTAGCGTCACGCGTATGCGCCGAGCGCGAAATTTGCATAGACGTCATCTTACAGATGTACTCTCACCGCCTACCAAATGTCGTTTATCTAACACAACCCCTTCTTGGTGTTGGAATTTTTTCCGTCAGTGTATATACACTATCTACCAACAAGTAATTGGACACCCCTGCAGTCGACGATATCTGCGGTCCTGATACACGTCACGGCAGCCGCCGTTAAATATCGTGTGGGAAACAACAACGCAACCAGTCGCATGCAAGATGCCACGCAGGTCGGAGCTCCCTGATTTCGAGAAAGGTGTAATTGTCGGGTATCACAGAAATGGTCGATCCATACGTGACACATCCAGCTAGTTGAAGTACCCAAAATCGACAGTGGCCTACGTGATTGGCAAGTGGAAGATGAGAGATGACTGTCGGAATGTGCCCCGACACGGCAGACCCACAAAACTGGGAGTTAGAAACCGACGGGTGCTGGCCAGAGAAATTCGGAAGAACCGCACCAAATTGATGGGCCACATCCCGAGGAGTTTCAACAGGCATCCGGGAGTGTTCTTTCGATGAATACCATCCGTAAGGAAGCCCATCTGCTCGGTTATCATGGACGTGCTGCCGCCCACAAGCCTTTGATCACCAAATCCAATACCGCCACTCGGCTAACGTGGTGCAAAGAACGTCGACAGTGGACCGTTGAACAGTAGAAACAGGTTCTCTGGAGCAACGAATCAAGGTTTAACCCTTTACCGTTCGGATGGCAGTTTCTGGGTTTGGCGTCGGCCTGGACACATAACAACACATACAAAAGTGAAACAATTGAGCTTACAGGCTCGTGAGACTTGCGGAACACGCAGACATCAATAGTTCGTGTGGCCTCCATGGCTGGCAATAACGGCCGCTACATGCCGCGGCATCGAACGAAAGAGGCTTTGGATGTGGGCTTGAGGTATGTCGATCCAGGCTGCTTCCACTCGTTGCCATAGTTCATCAGGCGTAGCCACGGGTGGTGCGTGCCGGACCACTCGGTTGCTGATCAACGACCAGACGTGTTCGATGGGCGACATATCGGGAGAACAGGCGGGCCACGGCAGCAGTGACACCTGGTAGGCCGAAAAAATTGTTGCAAGATGCGTGCCACGTGCGGGAGAGCATTGTCCTTTTGAAACGTGGCCGATGGCAGGTCCTGCAGGTAAGGGAGGATTACAGGCTCCAAAACGTCGGAGATGTAGTGGCGGCTGTTGAGTTTACCGGCGATGCGTACCTGAGGGGTGCTTGGTATCATATCCAATTGCGCCCCAAACCATAACGCCAGGCGACGGACTGGTATGGCGGTGCATAATGCAGGCGTCATACAGTCTTTCGCCGCGGTGCCGCCACACGCGAATCCGACCATCGTGGTTTTGCAGGCAGAAGCGGGATTCGTCTGAGAAGACAATGTTCTGCCATTCCGTTGTCCAGGTGCGGCGTTCAACGGCCCACTGCCGCCGCACTCGCCGGTGGTGTAACGTCAATGGTAATCGGAGCAATGGGCGCCATGCGACAAGACGTCGAACGGTACGTGCTGACACAGGTTGTTGCGCAACACACCCTAATTCCTGCGCTAACGTTCGTGATGTGACGGTGCGAGCCGTCAATGCCCGCCGAACAAAATGCCTATCCTCTCGTTCGGTGGTGTGCCGCGGCTGCGGCAATCGCTCACGTCGGTCCGTCCGTCCCTCCGAATCCATACCCACCGAATCCATACTCGCTTCACTGTGGCTGGATGTCGTCCCACACGGGCGCCGATGACTCGGTACGGTAAACCGCTGTCGCGATAAGCCACTCTTCGTCCCCTGTCGAACTCCGAAATATGTTGGAATGACTGCCGTATTCTGCGATGAGGCATCAGGAAGCTTCGCACGCACAGGTCGGGCAGCACAACTCACTTCCACTACTTACAACCCACCCCGTCTTCTGTGCACCCTTCTTACTGTGCTTCTTGGTGGCGTACCGGGCGCACATGATTTGCCTATGCCCTGCAATGCTAATCGTTTGTATGTCCTCTCGCAGGCGACGCATACTGCAAATTTCAGGCCAATCGGATGTTTCTTTCTTGGTGCTGCATTTTGGGTGGCCAGCAGTGTATATCATAATATTATAATTTATGAATATATCATAATATTATTATTAATGAATATATCATAAATTTTATATCATAATGAGAATGACGTGTGGTGTTTAGAATAATATCGTTAATTATATATCATTAGGAAGATAATTTAATGCAGAATCTAATGCAGCGCACTTTATTAAAAAATTGCCTTTTAAAAGAAGTAATACACAGAAAACCACGATAAAGCGTATTTCACAACTCTGTCCATTTCTGTTAGTACTTAGTTGGGAAACCTTTTGCTTAACTTACAGCCTTACAACGGCGTCCTATGGACTGAACCAAGCGTTTTAGTTTATAAGGTGTTATAATATAAAACCAAGACTGTATGATTACTCCCATCAATTATTCTTTATTCCTTCGTTGCTTCGGACTAACAGACTTCTCTAATCGCTCCACATATTTTCTATTGGATTCAGGTCAGATCTATTATCTGGCCATTCTAACAGTGTAAAATGATTTTCCTGACACCAATTTTCGTGCATACAGAAGTAGCATAAAACAAACTGAATCCTGTTGAAATACACTCACGGATAATATAATTTGCGCATCAATAAGGAAGCTTCAGATTGAACTGAAATTTTATAGACGCAATGATACAGATGAAGGATGCACATTATGGCAAGAACAGAACTGCTAGACAACTACAGAGGGATCTGTGGCACGCAGTCCGGTCATCATCAATGGCGCTTCGCTCCTCCTCGTGCGGCGATACATACTGCAATACGATCCTGCATAAAGGCTAACAGACGCCTGATGTTGTCCTGCGGCAGACTGGCTCACACGTGTTGAACGGTGTGCTCCAAATCCCGGTGAGTGCGCCACGGCGGCAACTGGCTATTCAAATGTTCCCACAGATGCTCGATAGGGGACATGTTCGGGGAGCGGGCAGACTATGGAAGTGTCTGGACATGACGTAGGCTGTCCTGAGCAACTCGAGTCATGTGCGGGCGGGCGTTATCCTGTTGGTATAGCGCACCAGGAATCCCGGCCAGGAATGGGAGCACATGGAACCGTAGAATCTCATCCACATACCGCTCGCCTGTCAATTATCCAGGTACCACTACTAGAGCTGATTGGCTATCGTAGGCAATGGTTCCTCAGATCATATTGCTTGCAGTTGGGGATGTGTGGCGCTCAATAGCGAGGTCCGGATTGTGCCGTTGACCCGGGTACCTCTACACCCGGGCACGATGATCATCTCTCCCCAAAACGAAGCGGCACTCATCGCTAAACACCACACGTCACCAGTCTGTGGCGTTCCACGTCGCTCCAGCCTGGAACCATTGCATACTGAGACAACGATTTTCCGGTGTTAATAGCAACCCCCGTAAGGGGTGCTGGGATCGCAAATTCTCTTCCCTGAGGCATCGGGAAATGGTTCGTGGACACAGAGGAGCCGCTACATCAGCCTTTATAGCGGACCGGGTCCCCGTGGGATCCGTTCGTGTCGGGCGCACGATCCGGCGATCCTCTCTACCGGTCCTCCTGGTCCGTTTGGGGCCGCTGCGCCATGTGGAAGTACTGTCACGTGTCCACTGCTCCCAACACAATCGGACGGTGTGGTCAGAACGATCCACGCGGCTGGCCATATAGAGCGCCGACCACCTTTTTGTTTTAGCCCGATGATCAGGCTTCCCTCAAAGTCCATAAGTTACGTAAATCGACGTCTCTGGCATCTACCCGGCATTCTTGTCACTCTGTACTCTTGCTTGCGTGGGCCCGTGCTTTTCGCTTTCATGGGGCATCGACTACACGCCGGTTTATAAGGCTGCAGGATCGTGCTTGCAGCGGCATAACAGAATGTGCGGTTATGCACAATCGTACCAAACTTGGGTCATTTGCATACCAGCACGCATTCTAGCTATTTACAAAGTTTCGCGGTTGTAGCATGTTTTCTTTTAGATGCGCAAATATCATTTGTAACGTATACTCTATATTCACTTTCCTTTTGATTTTACTATCTCTGGTTATTTTATTTTACTATGTAAATTATCTTCCTACTGAACGAAATATTATTTCACCCGCTGAATGAGATCTGGCAATGAGTGTAAGTCATGACGTGGTGGTAGCTAGTATATAGGCGCGTTCATCGAGACTTGAGGTGTGGTTGAGGTTGATGTGTTGGCGTTGCGAGGTGTTGTTATGAGAGTGTGTGTACTATAAGAGGAAAGTTTATTCATTATTATGTACAAGATATATGAGTGCCTTAGTCGACCAAGAGTCTTGGAAATAAACAAGTTTGTCAGTAAGTTCAGTCTTTCTCAATTCTTAGTTTTGTCAGACCTCTGTCTGGCTGTTAGGTTTATGACTTTGATTACTTAATATAAATAACCAGCGTTGAGACTTTGTTTAAGTTCATAATTAACGAGTAACAACACCCCCTTTTGGGAATTCATTATTTTGAAGCTTAGAGCATTATTCATTCATAATAATTAGCTTAGCAAAAAGATTAGAAAGCTAATTCGTTATAATGGCGCCCGAACTATCCGGATGACCCGACCGTTCAAAATCTCGCATTGATGTGATGTTATTTCCACACCGCGAGATAGGAAAAATGTGAGCAGCACTTCGAAAGAAAAAAAAAAAAGAAAAATAAGGGGGAGATGATGTAACGTACCAGGAGATGTGACGTACCTGCCAGAAGGACGCACACGACATAAAGGCAGATAGCAATTAGAATCAATGTCTGCGTAGCTCAGTTGGTAGAGCTGCTTGTTCCGGAATAAGCGTCCTCGGGTTCGAATCCCGGCGTAGACCAAATATGACGGAGAAATTTACTTCGTTATACATTGTCCGTGAGTGTATATAGGCTTCAGTATCCTGGAAAAGATCACGTGCCGAAGGCTTCAGTTTGAGCTCAAGTATATCAATGATGTATTTTTTGTCATTTGAAGTACCGTAATACAAATGCTGCCTACAGGTTTTGTTGTCATACAATCCCATATTATAACACTAATAACAGGATGGTCCATGGTAGCTGCATAATGCATTCATGCTCCAAATCTTCTTCATTTCTTCTGCTTACATACGACATCCCATCACTATGAAATACGGATATTCTGGTCTCATCATTCCAGATGACTGTGTCCTACTGTTGCTCAGAACAATTAACATGGTTTTTAGCCATTCTAATGTCTTCCTTCTTTGTTTGGGAGATAGAAAGAGCTTTACCCTTTAAATTCTAGAATTTGAATTCGTCTCCGAGCCTATGTTTTTCCTTTAACAGTCCTAGAACTCATCTTCAAACCACATTGAGACAATTCGTTTTTAATTAACTCAGATGATTTTCTTCTGCCAATTAAACACAATCTTTTAAGTCTTCTATCACCACATGCTGTTGTGCACCTTTTCCTGTCCTTACCGGTTTGGTTTTGAATTGAGTGATCCTGCTGATACCTCTTGCCCAGTTTATTACCACATGCTGTTGTGCACCTTTTCCTGCCTTTACCGGTTTCGTTCTGAAATTGAGTGAGCCTGCTGATACCTCTTGCACAGTTTATTACCACATGCCGTTGTGCACCTTTTCCTGCCTTTACCCGTTTGGTTCTGAATTAAATGAGCCTGCTGATAGCTCTTGCACAGTTTATTACCACATGTTGTTGTGCACCCTTTCCGGCCTTTACCGGTTTCGTTCTGAAATTCAGTGAGCCTGCTGATAGCTCTTGCACAGTTTATCACCGCATGTGTTGTGCACCTTTTCCTGCATTTACCGGGTTGGTTCTGAATTGAATGAGCCTGCTGATAGCTCTTGCACAGTTTATCACCACATGTTGTTGTGCACCATTTCTGGCCTTTACCGGTTTCGTTCTGAAATTGAGTGATCCTGCTGATACCTCTTGCACAGTTTATTACCACATGCTGTTGTGCACCTTTTCCTGCATTTACCGGGTTGGTTCTGAATTGAATGAGCCTGCTGATAGCTCTTGCACAGTTTATCACCACATGTTGTTGTGCACCATTTCCGGCCTTTACCCGTTTGGTTTTGAATTGAGTGAGCCTGCTGATAGCTCTTGCACAGTTTATCACCACATGCTGTTGTGCACCTTTTCCTGCATTTACCGGGTTGGTTCTGAATTGAATGAGCCTGCTGATAGCTCTTGCACAGTTTATCACCACGTGTTGTTGTGCACCATTTCCTGCTTTTACCGGTTTGGTTTTGAATTGAGTGAGCCTGCTGATACCTCTTGCACAGTTTAGAAATACCGCCTTTCGTTAGATTTCCTCCTACTATTTTCTGTTATTTCTTCATAAATGTAGCGTTCTTCCCGCAAAGTTAGTATTTTACATAGCTTTCTAAGTGATTAGTCAACTCTTTTCACTCTGTTTGTCATCTTTCTAAATTACAAAGCTTACTAAGTTATAAAGGAATAGAGAAATCCGTGAAAAAACCAGTGGCCAACTTCATGATACTCATACAACTAAATAATTCTATTATTAGCTCTGACACCAGGAAATGAGATCTGACTCGTACTAGCACGGCATTTGTTTCATGACGGGCTAAAAGTGACTTAGTAAGGTGCTGGAAGGTGTTCATAGGTATGTGGAGACATGCTGACTGCAGTGCAACTGACAGCTGCTGGAGGGTGCGTGGTGGATAATCCATAGAGCGAACAGCACGATCGAGGTGGCGCCAGAGTTGCTCAATTGGGTAAAGTCAGGGGAATTAGAAGGCCATTGAAGTACTTTGAAGTTTTTTCTCGGACATTTTTAGTTGTGTGACATGTCGTATTGTCGTGCAGGAAGATCCCATCTTCCCCAGAGAAGACAATCAGCATGTATTGGTGAACGTGGTCTGCAAGGATGGATTCATAATGAATTCGGTGCATACAGGTACGAGTGAACCCAGAGAATGCCACGAAAACATTCCCCAGAGAATAACGCTACCCTCACCAGCTTGTGTTTTTCCAGCAATGGTTGAAGAATGTTTGTTCTCCAATGTTTCTAGCCTCATACGCCAATGTCCATCCGTTCGATGAAGCAGAAAACGTGACTCATCGGAGAAAGCCATCCGTTTCCAATCAGCGGAGGTCTAATTCCCATACTGCAGTGCAAATATAAGCCTTTTTATCCGATGCACCTTCGTTAGCATAGATGCAGTGACCATCCGTCTGCATCGGAGCCCTATGCACAGCAGGGTTCGCTGAACTGTCGCTTTAAACACACTTTCGGTAACCCCCTGGTTCGTTCGGCCAGTGAGTTGCTCCACCCTAGCGTGTCGACCGGCCCTCACGCACCTTCGAAGACGACGCTCACCCTTTTCATCAATGGCACGTGATGCTCCGCAGTTTCCACGTTGCTTATTCGCAATGGTTCAATTTCTCTAATCACGATACACTTTAACCACAGCAGAACGAGAACAGTTCACAAACTGCGCTGTTTCAGAAATTCTGCCACCCTCGGCCCAAAAGCCGATACTCATTTCTTTTTGCAAATCTGATAAATCGCTTCAGCACTACATATATACCCTCCAAACCAGCTGATGACACGTGCTTTCTTTCATTGGCTACGAACTGTTGACGTCAAACTTAGGAGGTGGTCAGTAGTGTGATTCGGCTGTGTATATGTCTGAGGTTTTTAAGAACGGGGCTGATTATTTTTTCAACTATAATGAGCTTATTTAATACGGTGATGAGATATGGAAACATCAAAGAAAAGTATTATATGCTAATTTGCGTTTCATTAATATTAAATGAGACTGCCAAAAATAAAAATAAAATGGGTAAGAACAGATATTCTCATTGTGTTATAAATATCTATTCATCATCATCATCATCGTTGTCAACCATTATCAATCCACTGCTGGACGAAGGTCTCCCCAAGTTTCCTCCACAACGGTCTGTCTTGTGCCAGTCTCCTCCATGTCACTCCCACATACTTTCGAATTTCATCCACCCATCTCCCATGTGGTATTCTTCTGGGTCTTTTCCTGTCCCTTGGAATCCAATCTAAAATTTCGGCTGTCCATCGATGGTCTGTCCTTCTGGCAGTATGTCCAGCCCATTGCCATTTCAGGGATTTAACTCTGATCATGATGTCTTCCGCTCTTGTCATTTTTCGGATCCACGAGTTCCTCTTCTTATCTCTCCTGGTTACACCAAGTATGCACCTCTCCATGCTGCTTTGAGTTGTCTGCAGCCTTTGTATGTCTCTTTTAGTTAAGGTCCACGTCTCTGCACCAAATGCGTATATATTTATTTGTGTTAGCAAATATCTGGCTAAAACTTTTAGTAAAATATGCAGTCCTATAAAATAAGATATATTTTTTATCAGATACTACCTTACAAAATTATAGTTTTATCATAGTGCTTTTATGAGACGAACAGACATTGGTACAATTACCGGGCTATTTACAACTAGTAGAGGCCTTGTGAGTCTCCGTCTTGACTGTGAGTCGTTGAATATCCGGCTGATATATTGTCAAGCTTGTACGAATTAGTTCCGTCTGGTGTTTATTTGTAACGACTGCACGACGCTTTGACTTCACAAACTTCATAACAGAGTACTGTGATTCATAGAAGTATGTTGCGTTGAAAATTGAGATGAGTCGCACACTGGTTTCCTTCAACTCAGGATATTTTATTTCTCGAATTTATGTCCAGAACTCAGGATAGACTGGGATTGATAAATCATTTTTAGAACCAGAACGTCCTGTAATTCTATTAGTTACATTTCTACAACGGATTATTATGTAACGAGTTTCGGGAATTGGGCAACCATTATTGAAAACAAAAATGAATGAATTTAGAAGAAAGGCAAAGGAGAGCTTCAGCTTCTGTAAGTCCTCAATTCTGTCTAGGAAATTATCAAGTAGTATTTGTAATTTATATTTTATTCTTCCAAGTTGTGGTGCCTCTTTTTTCAATGTAAGGGAATGTACCCAGCGAAAACTCAAGTGTTGGGAAACTGCTGGGTATGAGGTGTCAGCGATGGGTCACTGCTGGCTGAAATCTACTGCTTACAGCACCGTAGCGACCCGTTGCCCGTTGGTGACCCTGGAACATCGCCGTGGCCGGCCCGGTGGCGCAGTGGTCTAAGCGATGGCCTCTGATCATTCGTCCGAACGGGGTCCGGGTTCGAATCCCGGTGAGGCATGGATGTTGTGTTTGTCTTACGGCACTGCGACACTGGCTCTCTCCTTTCCCTGGAACCAGTGACCCTAAAATAGGGACGGGCGACTGCTTATAACCCATTGAGTTGCTCACGGTGGTCGTTAAACCTCCAATCAAAAAAAAAAAAAAAAAAAAAAAAAAGGAACATTGCCGTGAATTACGAGCCCCCAAACAAGCGCCACTAGTGACCCGTACCTGGCACCAAAGCAATCCTAACACTAGGTGGAAGCAGCGGGACTGCGCATGCGGAGAAGCAACACGTGCGCAGTCTCTCGTGGTACCAGTTAGTTGAAACTACTCCTTCGTGTTATTTCAAAGGATGTTGGGGGGGGGGGAGCCATATGTAGAGAAACAAAATAATTTTCTAATGAAAAGCCGCGTCGACGAAGATTTCTGTCGGAGGAAAATTATATGAATAATTAATGAACTGCAAGAAATAGTCAGTTACTCTCATGCATTTATAGGAACTCATTTCGTAGCAAAATTGCTGCCCTAACACACGAAGAATCGAGAATACAAACACTACAGCCATGAAATACACCCACTCCATTAGCATGAATAACAAGAAATAATTTCCCAAAACTTAGTAAATGTATTTTTTTATTTTATTTGGGAGAGCCCCTTATTTCGTTAGCATACATTAAACCGCTTCAAACAAAAGTGCCGGAAAGACATTAAAAAATCGTTATGTTGGAAAAAGAAATGAGAATTATATGCGTACAAAATGATAAAGTATTTAAAAGAAAAAAAAAAAAAGCAACGTTATGTGAATATAATGCACTCATTCATGAGTTGAACACACAAGATTGGAGGTATTCACTGCTAAAAATAACCAGACGTAAAATAAAATATATTTCCTACTTAGAACAAATGTAGCTTCGCACCGTGGAAAAAAGATACAACGTAAAAAATGTAACAGATTGTGACATGAACGTGTAAATATATTAATTAAACAATCGTCTTTCAAGACCACAAGGGCAGAACAAAACTTTGGAAAACGTTTTTAAGTTAGTACACTCGTTGAGAGTGAAGTTCCCTTAAGGTAAATAAAAGAAAATCGTTACGTTGAAAAAACACATTTTTGAATCATATGAAACGGACATATCTAAAAAATAACTCGCGATATTGTAAAATAAAAAAAAAACCTTCGTTTCACATCGCACAGGAAAGAGCGTCCGCTTCGCAAACAAGCTGTCGTAGTTTCGATGATACCTAGATCCACCGGGCGTTTTGCAGTACTTGTTGAGGAAATTTCCCCAGCGCCGCCGCGATGTAATGCAAATAAGTTTCGTTGGGAAAGAAATAGAAAGTTCTGCCTATGCGGAACTGTGATTATCTTTCTCTCTCTCTCTCTCTCTCTTTTTATGGCTACTACTGGGAAATTAGCGGACAAGATTCGACAAGCCATTAGTTACGTCACGGGATAACCCGCGGCCACTGCCGGGAAACTGGTGTACCACATTAGGCCAGCCATCATTTATGGAATGTACTTGCAGGACCGCTTAAGAGCCCCTTATGGCAGCCACTGCAAGTGATGGATAACTGATGGCCCTGTTGTGGCATATGACAACTGATGGGGGTGCCACTGTTGGCCCGAACTGCTGGCACATGTGGTGGCCGTCGAGACATTTTATTGACTTTTAGGCAGCGCAACATAGTGCTCGGTCATTGCTGGCATTACCGGCTGCCACTGCTGGGTTGAGTGCTGGCTCAGCAAGACTGTTTTTGCCGGGTATTTCCTCTGTTTTTGAGATTAGGAAAGTAACTGCCGAAGTGTTTTGAAAATATGACTCTTTGAAAAACTCTTATTTTATTCTGACAGATGAAAATTGTCTGAGTAAGAACAGAAACAATCTTATCCTTCCTATGGAGTGCCTAGTTAAGAGCTTGTAGATGATTCAGATAAGATCATATGTAGAGGATTTTAGGGTGTCTGACCTCAGGTCTTAAACAACCCTTAGAAATAGGAAACTTGGAGATTTCGGCTAGAGTGCCCGATGGGAAAGTGGCACGGAAGCGAGGTATAAAGGGGGAGGTAGACACCCTTATTCATTACTGGGGGCCAGTACCCGAGGTACAACGGCCTAACATGCCCATCCGACGAACGGCGGATATTTAGTGGTTCGAGCGTTCGTTCCTGACTGCGATTGAACCTGAGGATTCTATGTGCCTGTCACGGACGTTGACCACTAGGCCATCCACGGTCCCAGTTCAGTTGATGATTTATTACATCAGTAAGGAACATTAAATTCTACGTTCATTTATCATTTTCAAGTTGAGGATGGAATATTTTTGTTTTCTTCAAGAAAAGTAATAATAGGCTCCAATCAAGGGTGCATATGAATTTCTATTTGAGAAGGGAGGAGAGTAGGTGACGAAAAATGTAAGTTCTTGAAATCCACCAAAAAATTAAAGCATTTTTGGTCTTATGTAAGTTAACGCATTTTTATTAAATTAAGGCATTTTTTTCTAATACACCTACGGACAAGGAAATTTGCGCACCTAGAAGAAAAAAGCTACAACCGCGAAACTTCGCAAATAGCTAGAGTGCGTGCGGGTATGCAAATGATCCACGTTTGGTATTATTGTGCATGACCGCATACCCTGAGGTGGCGCTGCAAGCACGAGCCGGCAGCCTCATAAACCGGCGTGTAGTCGATGCCCTATAAAAGCGAAAAGCACCCGCCAACGAAAGCAAGAGTACAGATTGAGAAAAATGTCGGGAAGACGCCAAGGACGTCAATTTTTATGCAACGTACGGACTTTGAGAGAGGCCTGATCATCGGGCTGTAAACTGCAAGGTGGCCAGCGCGCCGTATAGCATGCCTCATGGATTGTTCTGACCATACCGTCCGACTGTGTTGGAAGCAGTGGACACGTGACGGCACTGCCACACGACGGAGCTGCTGCGGACGGACCAGGAGGACCACCGGTAGCGAGGATAGCCAGGCACGAACGGATCCCACGGGGACCCTGTCCACTGTACAAGCAAATGTAGCGGCTACGGTGTCCCACGAACCGTTTTCCGACGCCTTGCGGAAACGAACATGCAATCCCAGCGTCCCTTAAGTGTGCTGACATTAACACCGGAACATCGTTGTCTCAGTATGCAGTAGTGCCAGGCCAGAGCGACGTGAAACGCCACACACTGGTGACGTGTGGTGTTTAGCGATGAATGCCGCTTCGTTTTGGGGAGAGATGATCATCGTGTCCGGGTATAGAGGTACTCGGGTCAACGGCACAATCCGGACCTCTCGCTATTGAGCGCCACACCTCCCCAACTGCAGGCATTATAGTCTAAAGAACTATTGCCTACTATAGCAAATCAGCTCTAGTAGTGGTGCATGGATCATTGATAGGCGAGCGGTATGTGGATGAGATCCTACGGCCCCATGTGCTCCCATTCCTGGCAGGGATTCCTGGTGCGCTATACCAACAGGATAACGCCCGCCCGCACATGGCTCGAGTTGCCCAGGACAGTCTACGTCATGTCCAGACACTTCGATGGTTTACCCGCTCCCCGAACATGTCCCCTATCTAGCATGTGTGGGACCATTTGAAAAGCCACCTGCCGCCGTGCCGCACTATCCGGGATTCGGAGCACACCGTACAACACGTGTGAGCCTGTCTGCCGCAGGGCATCATCAGGCGTCTGTTCGCATCCATGCCGGACCGTGTTGCAGCATGTATCACCGCACGATGCGGTGCGACGCGCTATTGAAGATGACCGAACTGTGTGCCACAGATCCCTCTGTAATTGTCTAGCAGCTCTGTTTTTGCCATCATGTGTATCATTCACCCGTATCATTACGTCCATAAAATATCAGTTCAATCCGATGCTTCCTCCTTGGTGCCCAAATTTCACTGTCCGCGAGTGTATAAGTAACACGTTAACAAAAAACTTAAAAAAATTAAGCAGTTTCTGCAAGAGTAAAGCGCCCCTCTAAATACGCCCCCTGACTTTAAGAGATCCGCAAGAGAAAGTTCCAAATCTTTTCGGATGAAAGTGAATTTCGAAAGTTTATTTTTTTCTTACGAACTAACGCTACCTTATCCTTTTCAGGTGACCAAACAGGCGGAGAAACCGTCCTGCAAAGGTGAATAATAAAAAAAAAAAGCAAGGTCACACAAATGTGCCAAATTAGAGTGATTGCTTGCAGCGTGAGTTACTGTTCGTTGATTTCTCAGAGCACGACTGAAATCAGAAGCCAAAAGAGCTTTTGACTTCAATCGCACACATTAAATAAATTAATATAACCATAGTACACTGAAGAACAATTAAATTAGAGACACCTGTCTAGTAACGTGTAGTACCACTTTGCCTCTGATGACGATGGCGATTCGTCTCGGCATGTACTCGACAAGACACCGAAAGCGTTGGGAAGCCATACGGATCCACGACCTCTTAACAAGCTCCCACAGTTCACGAAGCTTTGATGGAGGCGAGTCAAAGTCTCCAACATCTCTGTCGATGGCTTCCCAGATGTGCTCGATGGGATTGGGGTCAGGTGACCTAGCTGGCCTAGGAAGCGAGGTCATGACGGTGGAGTGTTCACCCAACCATTCGGATATAATTCGGGAGCGATGGCTCGGTGCATTGTCTTGTTGCGGGATAAGGTCCCCAGTGGGATGTTGAAGACGCACAAACGAGAACAAATGATCGTCCAGGATATCCCGAAAACGTAAACCAACCTGTGAAGGACGATGTCACACGTACCAGAGGTCCCATTTCAGTCCACGTACACAGTGCCCAGATGAGAATGCCACCCCCACCAGCTTGAAGTGTACCCTGCTGGCAAGAAAAATCCATCGCTTCATGTGGTTTGCGCCGTACTCTTATCCTGCCATCCGCATGTACTAACGTGAATCTAGACTCATCAGTCCAGGCAACATTTTTCCACATGTCAAGGGTCTAGTGGCGATGTTCCCGCGCCCATGCTAATCTTTGCACCTTGTGGTGTGCGGTCGGCAGCGGTACCCTCGTGGGACGATGGCTTCTGTACCCCCATAGGGAGGAGATGGTTCTGGATGGTGTGGCTGCTTATACGTTTTTGTGCACCAGCGTTAAATTGCCGAGTGATTTCTTGCACTGTGGCCCGTTTATCCGCTGTTGCAATGCGATCTAGCCAACGATGACACCGCTCATCCACATGCTGTTGTCTACGGCAGTTGGCCCTTGCAGGGAAGGTTTTACCGGATTCGATGTACTCACGGTGCACCCGTGACACAGTGGCTTGTCAACATCCCAGTGCCTGCACGACTTCCGAGATGGAGTGACCCATTCGTTGGGCCCCGACGATTTGCCTACGAACAAATGCGCTTAGATCTTTCGTCTTACCCGTACTGCGTCCGACTCTTACTGATTCCCGTCGCACCACTTCTTATATTGTCGGATCGCTACATACGTCATGTCGTTTCCGTTTACAGGGCCGCCCACAGCACCACATTTGCATAACGCCAGCTGTCTCTAATTCAATTGCTCTTCAGTGTACAGTTTTTTGCAAAAGTTTAAGACCATCTTTTGGAATTAGGAGATTTCTGCCTATTGCGTCAGCTACTGCCTGTATTGCCCAACTTCCTGTCGGTGTTGCATCATCCTACAGCGGCAGCTGTTGTAGAGTTGGGGTAAGCATGCGAGAGTCAGTTTGCTTTTGGCTTTTATGCTGAGAGGTTTGTACGTATGTACTGTATAGTAAAAAATGGTCGAAAAAGCGTCATTAAGTTACTCAGAGGGCACAAATAGTGAACGATACTCCGGACGTGACATAAGCAGAAAGGTAGGTGAATGTAAGCAAGACTGCTATTCATAATGCGTTCATGAAATATCGAAATACAGGTGAATTTAGCGACCGAAAGAGAAGTAGACGTTCAACGAAAACATCCCCACGTGATGACAATACCATAGGGCGAATAGTAATGCGTCTCCGAGAAGTTTGTGCAAGAAAACCTTTCTGCATTCAAAACGGTCTGATATTGGTATCAGCAGTGTTTCCCGACGTCTTAGCAAAGATTTTGGATTAAAGTCTTATTAACCTGCACATAAATCAAGATTAACCTGTCATGAAAAAGAAGAGACTCCAGTTTGCGAAGTGTCATCAATCGTGGACTGCTGAAAATTGGAGTCAAGTTTGTTTTTTTCCCGATGAATCAAAGTTCTTTATTCCGATGGATCAACTGTGGGTCGATTTGAATCACGTGAAGCACATGTTCGACGATCAAAAGGCAAAAGGCTTGATAAAACATACACTGTTAACAGCACCGTTAGACATCCTCCTAGTCAGAAGATATGGGGTGCTATGTCAGCATCCGGTACTACTTCATTATCCTTTTTGCCGACAGGCACTACCATGACTGGTCCTTTTTATGTGGAAATGTTACGTTGGAAGCAGTTAACTCATATGCAAGTGCACAGATGCACAATCTTTCTGCATGATGGTGCTCCATGCCACAGATCAACGACAGTAAAGGACTACCTGCAGAGGAAGAACAAAACTGTGCTTGACTGGCCCGGTAATAGTCCCAACCTTAACCCCATCGAAAATTTGTGAACCATTTTGATAAACAAGTTAGCAGAAAAACAGCCATCAAATTCCCAAGCTTTGATTGACATGATAAAGTACGTGTGATGCAAAGATATTTCAAGTGACTACTACAAATCCCTCATTGAGAGTATACCACATCGTTTTCAGTCCGTTTTAAAAAAAAAAAAGATGGCCACGCAAAGTACTGATTTCGGTCTTTTTGTGTTCTAAAGAATGTAAGTATTCATCTGCAGCGTCATTTTTCCAAATATCTCTGACTAGTAAGACACTTGACGTGGACTAGGAACATCAAACAGAGGTTATCGCTCTTTCCATTTTTATATGTGAGTCACGGAAAAATTCTCATTGGCCGCCACAGAGAATTGAACCCAGGGTCTTCCAGTTACGCGCCGGATATGTGTTCACCACACCACAGCGGCCTCGAATTCCTCCAGACTCACACACACGGTAACTGCCAAGCCAATTTGGTAGGTTGCTTCTTGGAGCTCCGCACAATGCTGGGGATTTTTTAAGGATGGTAAGCAGCAAACTGAACAAATAATTAGAAGGCGAATGAATAATTAATACAGACACTTGACTTGGACTAGGAACATCAAACATAGCTCATCGCTCTTTCCACGTTTATAAGTGAGTCACGGAAAAATTCTTATTGGCCGCCACCGGGAATAACTGGAAGATCCTGGGTTTGATTCCCGGTGGCGGCCAATGAGAATTTTTCCGTGACTCACTTATAAACGTGGAAAGAGCAATGACCGCTGTTTGATGTAGTAATTAGTTGTTTCTTTGAAAATCTTAATTTTCAATAAACTGACAGGTGGTCTTAACTTTTCCAAATGACTGTAAATGAAAGCAATAGTTGATTTTAATTCAGTTGAGAGAAACGTAGAACGATCAGTAAGGTCTACGCCTAGCATACATTTAGACAGGTTTTTTTATGTATAAAATGTACTTGTTGTTCCATATAGACTCCCCTGACTTGGATTCATTTGTCGTACCAGTCATAGAGTTGGAAATCCGCGCTGCGATAAACGCTTTATCTTTCTCCTCACACCAACACTTCCTCGCATCCTTCAGTTCAGAATCATCCCCAAAACGCCTACACCGCAGATCGCTTTTCAGGTTTTTAAAGTGGAAGAAGTCACTAGGGGCGAGAATGGAGCTGGAAACCATATTGTGGCGACCTTTTGATCCTCAGATATCAGGATGCCAAATTAATTCCGGACCGCGATTCGAATCACTGGATCCGCCAATACCTCGTTAGCCAATTAGCTGACACAGTACACCAATAAACCAATGGAGGCACAGTATAACAATTAAAACAGGGATTTAATGGATACATGCATAAATTACACCGGATTCTTCATCTAATAATACAAAGCTATAATTTCCGGCCAGCTTTGGCCCTCTTCGGTGTTTCAGAAAAATATGTCCTAACGAAAAGTCGGTTCGTTCACAATGAGCCGCAAAGAAAATACTGGTAAAAAGTATTTGCATATGTCCTCGCATATCCAAAGTATTGATGACACCAACAAACACAAACACTCACACGGGTAGTTTGTTCTTAACTTCCATTACTACCCTGTCTTTGCTGTGGCCAAAACGACGTCGTCCCTAGCCGCTGAACGCACGTACTCAGACACACGCACAAAAGTTCTCTCCCCTCTTTAAACACGAAGAGGCTAGCGGTTACTTCAGACGCTCTATCTCTGGGGGGGGGGTGTCCTCCGTTCCTGTGTCAGGCGTTTCTCCTCTCTCGGGATGAGCGAGGAGATTCCGTAATTATTTTCTCTCTCTCTGCATTTCACCTGAAATGACTTCTTAGGGCAGGTACCAATGGTCAGGCGAGGTGAAGAAAGTTTTCAGGTAAAGTTCGTGCAAGTTATTCATCAGCTTATGCTTTTAGCTGGTTTCCCTTCTTATGCTAAGAACGCAAAAGCACGCAGCAGACGGCAAGCATTTGTTCTAGCGCGAGGAAAATAAAAACCTAGTTCTCTCGGCTATCAAACGGATTCTGCTACCCAACAAAAATCTCCCGTCTCGAAAAAGTTGGTAAGCGGTGAATTCTACCACTTGAAACCGCGACATATTTATTGTTAAACCGCTCTTCAAGTCCAAGAGCTTTCCCATTGCTTCGCGCGCGGCACAGACAAAAGCTTCAAACGCTTTTGCCGTCCAAACATTTTTGAGTCATGGGAAATAGCTTTTAAACTCTGACCCGTCCCATTTCCGTTTATGGGCTCTTTGTTCTCGTGGCAAACACCTGCAACTCGCCTCTTGAATTCCAAGTGCCAGCAGACCTTTTCTTAATATACCGCCCCTCGCAAGTTTTTAAATTATAACTCTCTGTTAATTAAAACTTCCAATCAAGTTTCAATTACCGTTAATTAGCCACGCCTCTCGCCAATTAATTATGAGAGGGGGATCGTCACAATATTATATCACAGCTTGCATAGAAACACCGGTGATGTGGATTGGAGCATTGCACTGCAGAAGCAGAACATCCCGTCGCAATTTGTCTCGCCGTTTACTTTTGATAGCTTCACAGGATTGTCGCAATACCGCAGCATAATAGGCAGCAATCATATCCCGTTTTATGCGGCAAGTAATCAATTAACAGCAACCATTCTCAGTCCCCAAAGAATGGTGGCCATAATCTTCCCTACAGATGGTTGTGTTTTGGACGTTTTTAGTGGTGGTGGTGATCCATGATGTTTCCAGTGTATGTTGTCTTGTTTTCTACAGAGGTCCCAGTGATGAAGCCATGTCCCATCACCAGTCACAATGCAGGGATATAAGTCATATTGATCGCGCTTAATGTCGCCAAATTGAACCCGACTTGCTTCAACACAATGATTCTTCATTTCAGGTGTCAATATTCGAGGAAACCATCTGGCAGACCTCCGACATCCCTAATCTCCGCAGGAAAACGGTCTAAACATTGTTGGTACTTAACTTCAGTTCTTTAGCAATCTGCGCTACACGAATTCGCCGGTTTGACATAAACAAGTCTTCCACTTTCTGGCACATTTCAACTGTGGTCACCTCAACTTAGCGTCCTCGCGAGGGTAGTTTTCTAACGAGTCTCTTCCCCGTTTAAAGAGAACAGCACGTATTTTGACTGCGGTGTGTGAAGGTGAACCATCGGCGTACGCACGGACCATCTGTTGAGGAATCATGCGCGACATCTGACCTTCCTTCATCAAAAATTCAATCACCGCTTGGTTTTTCAGTTTAATCTGTCGCTCAAGGTAGAAGAAAAATATAGACTTCAATAAGATGTGGCGCTATCTCAAATGCTGACATAGTGACGTGACGTGGCGTGGCTGTTTAATAAATGAAGGATGATGCAATAGTTTGCAATACTTGCGTCAGTCGCCAACCAGTACCTTTCAGGTCAGCCGTAGAATTTAATCTGTCGCTCATCCATTGTCACCTTATAGACTTCAATGCTCTGCAGCTCGTCTCAGATGCTGACACAGCGACGTGGCCTGGCTGTTGTGCAAATTGAGGATGATGTAATACTTTGCAAGGCTTGCGTCAGCCGCCAACCCCTACTTTCCACGTCAGCCATAGAATTTATTCTGGTGCTCATCCACTGTCACCTTATAGACTTCAATGCACTGCGGCGCCGTCTCAAATGCTGAATCAGCTGCGTGGTGTGGCTGTTATAATTGATGGATGATGTAATATTTTGTATCATTTTCCAGGTCATCCATATAATTTATTTAACCTCTTTGTACAATAATGAGAGATTAGCAGAGCAAGAAAAGACTTCCTTCGCTAGCAGCTGGTTATTTCCATCATTAAACCGCATGTGCCACAGACTGTCGACGCAATTATCCCCAGTCAATCAACTGCGCGGCAGCGCGTGTTTCCGTTGATTAATCATTGCGATATACATGAGATGCACCCACTGTAGTTCTGGCGGCTTTGCAAAACCAAAGGTGCATGCTACTCCGTGGTTCTATGAGGGATCTCGAGGGGGATGCAATTAACATATAACAGCTATCACTCCAAATCGGTCACGCCGATTTAATGTTTCTGTCGAACGAAAGTATCCGTTTGAGCAGCTTTTAATCAAGTTTGGAACATTACATTCAGTACACTTTCTGAATGGTTTCTTAAGAAAAGAAATATTACCTTTTAAGGTTATTGGATCACGCCAGAATTTAAGGCACCATACCGTTTTTGATCTCATTGAGAATTTAGACTCCCCGGTCGTGCAGTGGTCTAAGCGCTGTCATATGATCATTTGTCCGAGATGGGTCCTGGTTCGAATCCCGGGGAGGCATGAGTGTTGTGTTTGTCTTACGGTACTGGCTATTTTCCTTCTCTGGAGCCAGAGGCCCTAAATTGGGGACGGGCGACTGCTTATAGCCCATTGAGTTGCTCACGGTGGTCGTTAAACCCCCAACCAAAAAAATAAAAATAAAATTTCAATAGATAAGTCGAGGCCCTGGCTTGTGATGAAAAAAGTTTCAACACGTAAGCCGAAGAATAAGGTAATTCATTTTGAGTAATCCACCGTTCGTGCTGTATGATTTCAGGTTTCCTTTTTTTTTTTAAATTTGCAATACATGAATAAATAGTGTACTGCATTTATGTTTACTAATTCGTAACCGGTGCAATGCACGGTTGAAAAGCTGTAACTGAAATTTTTTCTTGTCATATAACACGAATCGTAATAAAATGCATAAATGCCATAAACAGTTGATTTATTAATGGGCAGTGTATCAGATGGGTCACCAACAACAAAATTTTCGTAATATTCCCATTAATTTTTAACTTTTCCAAATACTTGTAACGAATTTAACGATGACGTTCCTCATTATTGTATAAACATGAGCTAACCCGTCGTTGACGAGCTTCCATTGGAGTACTGAGGCAGTCTTTCAGTGATCCGAAATGATATCGTGTCTACATAATTACACAATGGGCTTAAAAAATGTGTTTTGTTTTCCAATTTGGTTTTAACAATTTATTTTTTGGTATCATTATATAATTTATAATATACAAGGATAGAGAAAGCCTGTTTGTATGTTTGATGTAATCTTGAAAACTGCTGAACCGATTTAGATAATTCTTTCACAGTTGGGAAGCTTATTTCTTTCCGGTGGACATACGCCATTTCGTTTATTTTTTAATTATTTTTGGATATACTACCGAATCAGATCACTTTCAAGTAGTTCTCGATTTCCCGTGTATCGTTCCGCTTTGTTTACATGCAACCTGATCACACACAACGTGAAAGAAAGTAGTTCACGATAATATGCGGATTCTTTAGTACTAATCTCGAAAACTACTGAACCGATTCGAATAATTCTTTCTCCGTTGGGAAGCTTACTTCTTTCCTGTGGACATAGGCTGTTTCATTTATCTATGCTAATATTAATAACATGCACAGTAGAGTCACATTATTGTGACCTCCTCCTACTTTGACGTCAACATTGCGTAGCCAGTAAAAAAAGGCACGTGTTGTGAGCTGGCTTGGAAGGTATATAAGCTGTGCTGTGGGCATTCTGAAAACATATCACTCGTTGCTGTCATGGATAAAATGAGCGATTTTTCATATTTCCAAAAAGGGGATGATTATCAGCTTTCGGGCCATGGTTGGCAGTATTCCTGAAACAGCGGAGTTTGTGAACTGTTCGCGTGCTGCTGCGGTTAAAGTGTATCGTGATTGGAGAAATGACACCATTGCGAATAAGCGACGTGGAAACTTCGGAACACGACGTGTACTGATGTGAGAGGTGAACGTCGGCTTCGAAGGTGCGTGAGGGCCGATCGGCACGCTACAGTGGAGCAACTCACTGGTCGAATGAACCAGGTGCTACCGGAAATGTGTCTAAAACGACAGTTCAGCGAACCCTGCTGCGTATGGTGTTCCGATGCGGACGGATGCTAACGAAGGTGCATCGGTAGAAAAGGCTTACACTTGTACGGCAGTATCGGAATTGGACCTGCGCTTATTGGCAAAGAATTGCCTAATCGGATGAGTCACATTTTCTGCTTCATCGAACGGATGGGCGTTCGTGTATAAGGCGAAAACAATCGGAGAACAAATACTCTTCAACCATTGCTGGAAGAACACAAGCTGGTGTTCTTCCAGCAATGGTTGAAGAGTCCCCAGAGAATAACATTACTGTTATTCTCTGGGGAATGTTTTCGTGGCATTCTCTGGGTTCACTCATACCTGTGAAAGGCACTACATGCACCGAATTCATTAAGAATCCATCCTTGCAGACCACGTACACCCTAACTCCCTGAGGCTTCATGGGATCTTCCATGTCTTCGCTGAGGCGGATGGGATCTTCCAGCACGAGAATGCGACGTGTCACAGAGCGTATTTGGAGAGTGGTTGGGAGAGCACGATGAAGACTTCAAAGTACTTTCCTGGCCCCCCTAATTTCCCAGACTTAAACCCAATTGAGCATCTGTGGAACCACCTCGATCGTGTTGTTCGCTCTATGGTTCCTCCACTAAGCACTCTCCAGCAGCTGTCAGATGCACTGCTGTCAGCATGGCTCCACGTACCTGTGAACACCTTCCAGCACTTTACTGAGTCACTCCCAGCCCGTCTAGCTGCTGTCCGCGCTGCACACGGCGGTTGCTCTGGATATTAGCTTATGGTCCGAACAATGTGACTCGACCGTCTATAAAGAGATAAACTTTGTTTGTGTGTTTAAGGTAATTTAGAAAACTACTGAACCGATTTGGATAATCCTTTAACCGTTGGGAAGCTTATTTCTTTCCAGTGGACATAGGCTATATCGTCATATTTTTATTAATATTTTTATTATTTCTTATTATTCTTTATCATTTTTGGCTGTACTACCGAATCAATCGCTTTCAAGAAGTTCCCAACTTCCCGTGTATCGTTCCGCTTTTTTTACATACCGCCTGATCACACCCAAAGTGAAAGAAAGTAGTTCACAAAAATATACGGAATTTCCTCGAAAACTGCTGAATCGATTCGGATAATTACAGCACGTAGTTGATAGCTGAGGGCTTAGTTCCAAGTCCGACCACCGCAGAAAGGCAGATGGCGCTGCAAGTACTGAAGCAAGAACAAACGCCGGAATGACGAACGGCGGATTGTACAAGGAAAATGCTATGGTAAAATAAAAACAAAAATACTTATGACAATAAAAATTAGGGATGAAAAATTTGTGTGTCAGTAGCTTTCATTTACAAAAATGTCATAAAAATCGTTCCAGTGGGTGGCGCCAGTGGATGGTACAAAAAAACGGCCTTGTGTTTTAAATATGTAGGTAATGAAATATTAGTAAAAAATAAACTACTGGCAACAAAAGTTCAGAGAATTTACAGCTTCCATTCCTGTTCAGTGCCCTCTTAACACTTTTGGGGACCCTGGGCCATCACAATTCTCGGGTCACCTAATATTTATATACACACTGAAGTGCCAGAAAAACTGCTACACCAGTCTAATATTTGGTAGATCCCCCACGGGAGCGCAGGACTGAAGAAATACGACGGGGCATGGACTCCACTAGCTTCTGGAAATATGCTGTAGGCAATGCACACCATACTTCCTGCAGAGCGTTCCACAATTCGGGTGTATTCCGAGGTCTCGGATTCCTGTGTTCGATAGCGCTTAGCATGGCATCCCAAATGTGTTCTATCACGTTCAGATCTGGGGACTTTGGTGGTAATGGCAACACCCCAAACTCAGATGAATGCTCCTCTAACCATAACGTGGCGTTCCGACGCTTGTTTAGAGGGGCATTGTCCTATTGGAACAGGCCCAACCCATCAGCATGAATGCAGGACATGAACGGGTGTACTTCGTCAGAAAAGATGCGCACATATCGTTGGCCGGTCACAGACGTTTGTAGACGTACCAGGGGTCCCAGTGAAGTCCAGTTAAACACACCCCATACCAGTACGGACCCCCCCCCACCAGCCGGTATAGTTCCCTGTTGACAGGCGGGATCCATGGCTTCATAGAGTTTGCGCCACATACGAATCCTTTCATCTGCCCGTTACAGTTGGAAACGCGCCTCGTCAGACCAGGCTGCTTGTTTCCAGTCATCAAGTGTCCAGTGGTGTAGTTGCCGTGCCCAAGCGAGGCACATAGCTCTGTGTCGTGCACCCATCTAGGGGACTCGAGTTGGGCGTTAGCTTCCAAAGCCCATATCGTGCAGGCTACGTTGCACAGTCCGGACGCTGATGCTTGTTGAGGCTCCAGCTTCGAATTCCGATTATACCTGCTAGAGTGTTGCACGCCTATCGCATGAAACGATTCTTGACAGCCGACGATGGTCACGTTCACCCAATGTCTTTTTACGGCCACACTGGTGTCGTAGGTTGGAGGTTTTGCCAGAATTCTTGTGGTCACGGTGCATCCGTGCAATGCTCGTCCGTGAAAATCCGAACTTCGTTTCTACCTCCGAAATACTATGGCCCATCTCACGAGCGCCAACCATGACACCGCGTTGAAAATCGCCTAAATCGTTATTACTTGTCATTCTCATGCCGAAAACAGCTCTGACAGCTGGCAAATGATCAAATGATCATATGTAGAGGATTTTAGGAAGGGAGTGTCTGACCCCAGGTCTTAAACAACCCTTAGAAATAAAAAACCAGGAGATTTGGTCTAGATTGCCCGATAGGAAACTGACACCGAAGCGAAGTAGAAAGGGGGAAGAAGACGCCCTTATTTATTACCGGGGGGCAGTACCCGGGGTCCGACGGCTTAACGTGCCCATCCGACGCACGGCCGATATTTAGTGGATTGAGCATTCGTGCCTGCCTGGGATCGAACCTGCGGCCCTTTTCGTGGCAGCCACGAACGTTACCCACTGGGCCACCCGCGGGCCCTGACAGCTGACAAGGATTTTTATCGCTTTATATACGCACTGGCAGACGCAACCGGGTACGCGTATAGTGACGTTGC
This sequence comes from Macrothele yani, assembly GCA_039090855.1. Taxonomy (NCBI): domain Eukaryota; kingdom Metazoa; phylum Arthropoda; class Arachnida; order Araneae; family Macrothelidae; genus Macrothele; species Macrothele yani. The sequence goes on from CM077030.1 coordinate 125,149,537, forward strand.
TATGCATTTTGCATAAGCTCGCTTGTACTAGTTTTTCTGGCACTTCAGTGTATATATATACACTGAAGTATATATATATATATCATCATCATCATCATCATTGTCAACCATTATCAATCCACTGCTGGACGAAGGTCTCCCCAAGTTTCCTCCACAACGGTCTGTCTTGTGCCAGTCTCCTCCATGTCTCCCCTGCATACTTTCGAATTTCATCCACCCATCTCCCATGTGGTCGTCTTCTGGGTCTTTTCCTGTCCCTTGGAATCCAATCTAAAATTTCGGCTGTCCATCGATGATCTGTCCTTCTGGCAGTATGTCCAGCCCATTGCCATTTCAGGGATTTAACTCTGATCATGATGTCTTCCACTCTTGTCATTTTTCGGATCCACGAGTTCCTCTTCTTATCTCTCCTGGTTACACCAAGCATGCACCTCTCCATGCTACTTTGAGTTGTCTGCAGCCTTTGTATGTCTCTTTTAGTTAAGGTCCACGTCTCTGCACCATACGTAAGCACTGGAAGGATGCATTGATCAAACACTTTTCTTTTAAGACATAATGGCATATTGCTTTTGAAAATTATGCTGTTTCTTCCAAAAGCTCTCCAGGCAAGTTTTGTACGCCGATTAATTTCTTCATCAATGTGACCCTCACTTGATATCTGCTGTCCAAGATAAACGTACGTGTCTGTTATCTCCAGCTTTTCTCCATCAATCGATAAATCTTCATTTCTTGTAAAAGCATTGAACATCACTTTTGTCTTCTGAAAGTTCATTTTTAATCCCACTTCTTTACTCTTGGCAGCAAGTTCCTGGATCATACTCTGCAGCTCTGATGGGGTAGTTGCAAAAATGACTACGTCATCAGCAAAACGAAGGTGGGTTAGATAATCTCCATTAATCTTTATCCCCTTGTTTTCCCAGCTCAGCGACTGAAAAACACCCTCCAATGTGGCATTAAAGAGCTTCGGAGATATGGTGTCACCTTGTCTCACTCGCTTTCCAATTTTTACGTGTGTTGTATTTTCAAACAGCCTAATCTTTGCACTTGCATTTTCATAGATGTTATTAATAATATTAATGTATTCATCTTCAATACTGCAGGTTTTCAGAGCTATTGTAACTGCTGATGGTTTCACCGAATCAAAGGCTTTTTCATAATCGATAAAAGCCATGCACAATGGAAGTTCATATTCCCTCGCTCTTTCAATTAGTTTTCTCAGCACGTGGATATGATCTATTGTGCTGTAGCCACTCCTGAATCCAGCTTGTTCTCTCGGTTGAGCCATGTCCAGTGTTACCTTCAAGCGGTGTGAAAGAACTTTAGTGAAGATTTTATAAACTACTGATAGGAGGCTGATAGGTCTGTAGTTTCCGAGATCCTCAATGTCACCTTTCTTATGTAGCAGGATCATTGTAGCGGTGTTCCAATCCTCAGGAATCTTTCCTTCATTAAGGCATCGAGTGAAAATTTGGGCGAGTACTGTTTTGATTTCTCCACTTGTATGATGTCTACAGTAATTCCATCTTCTCCTGGAGCTTTTCCTCGCTTCATGTTCTTGATTGCATGTGCAACTTCTGCTGGAAGGACTGGAGGAACTCTGGTACTGGTATCTTTCATGATGTCTGGAGTGCATATATCATCTCTTTCATATAATTTGGAGTAGAAATCTTTCACTCTTGTCAAAATTTTGCCTCTATTTCTTGTTACAGAACCATCTTCTTTTCTCAGTGCCATAATCTGTTTTCTTCCCTTACTGAGATGTCCCTTTGCTATCTTTAGGCTTTGGTTGTTTTCAATTGCTTTCCTCACTAGTTCACAGTTGAATTTCCTTACGTCTTCAGTGATACTTTTTCTTACTGTCTTGCATAGCTCTATATATTCCACTTTGGAAGTCACATCTTCTTTAGTTGTCCTCATCTCTCTTCTTTTTTTGCATCAACATTTTGGTTTTTCCTGATAATTTGTTCACATATAACTTGTTCTTAGACCCAGCTAATTTTGTTGCTGTTTCCATAAGAGCTTTGGTTACTTTTCTGTTAACTTCAGAGATGTCCACTTCTTCCGATGTTAGGCCTTCTAAAGCAGAGAACCTGTTCTTCAGTTCTAACTTGAAGGTATTATGGTGTTTTTTAAGGTTGGTTATGTCAATAGATTTTGTTTGTCTTATGAGCTTGCCACGTTCAAGTTTAGTGTTGAGGTGCATCTTACATCTGACCAATCTATGGTCACTACCTGTGTTGAACTTTTTTAGCACACTGCAGTCTTCTATGACGAATTTTTTGTTACACATAATAAAATCAATTTCACTTGTCGTCCCATTTGGATGTCTCCATGTCCATTTCCTGTGTGGCTTTTTCTTGAAGAAGGAGTTCAAGATGAAAAACCCTTCTGCCTCTGCAAACTCAACGAGAGTATTTCCACGCTGGTTTCTGTTGCCATGACCGAATTTACCTACTGAAGTTTCATTCTGTTGCCGTTGCCCTATTTTTGCATTGAAATCTCCCATAATTATTTTCAAGTGCTGCTTACCTTTATTATTTAGATGACAAATTTCCTCATAAAATTCTTCAATTTCTTCTTCAGGATGACTTGTGGTGGGTGCATAAGTTTGAATAATCTGAGCCTGGTATCTTTTCGAGAGTTGGATAACAAGTCGTGCAGCTCTGTCAGAGGAACTTTCAACTTCTACAACTTTATCCTTCAGTTTCTTGTTTATTATAAATCCAACACCACTAGTTCTGCCAGTATCTGTCCCACGATAGTAGAAGAGATGTCCACTTTTCAGTTCAATGAGATCTTCTCCATTTCTCCTTACCTCACTTAGCCCCACGATGTCCCACTTGATCCTTTGTAGTTCCTCTTCCAATTCAAGAAGCCTTGAATCAGAAGATAGGGAGCGTCCATTGTAAGTAGCCAAGGTCAGCATCAGATGGCAGCCTAGTCCGGTCCTCCGGGGATTCTTAGCACCCTCTGCCTTCATGTCGCACTGGCCGCTGGCTTGGCCAGGTACCTTCCAGCTGCCGGAGACTGAGGGCCAAGATTTAAGTTGTGGAATCATTTTGGAGGGGTTTGGCCATAACTCACCACGCTGGCCAAGCGGGTTGGTGACATATATATATACACAGTGTATATATATACACTGAAGAGCAATTGAATTACAGATACCTGTCCAGTAACGTGTAGCACCGCCTTCCGTCCTGATGACGGCGGCGATTCGTCTCGGCATGGACTCGACAAGACACCGGAAGCGTTGGGAAGCCATACGAATCCACGACCCCTGAACAAGCTCCTACAGTTCACGAAGATTTGATTGAGGGGATCAGAGCCTCGAACATCTCTCTCTCGATGGCATCCCAGATGTGCTCGATGGGGTTGAGGTCAGGTGACCTAGCTGGCCAAAGGAAGCGAGGTCACGTCGGTGGAGGGTTCATACAACCATTCGGATGCAATTCAGGAGCGATGGCACGGTGCATTGTCTTGTTGCAGGATGAGGTCCCCAGTGCAATGTTGAAGACGCACAAACGGGAGCAAATGGTCGTCCAGGATATCCCTGCAACGTTGACCTGTGATGGAAGATATCACACGTACAAGGGGTCCCATTTCAGTGCACGTAAATAATCCCCAGACGAGAATACCACCCCCACCAGCTTGAAGAGTACCCTGCGGGCAAGAAGGATCCATCGCTTCATGTGGTTTGCGCCGTACTCGTATCCTGCTATCCGCATGTACCAACGTGAATCTCGACTCATCAGTCCAGGCAACATTTTCCCACATGTCTAGGGTCCAGTGGCGATGTTCCCTCGCCCATTCTAATCTTTGCACCCTGTGATGTGCGGTCAGCAGCGGTATCCTCGTGGGACGATGGCTTCTGTGCCCTATAGCGAGGAGAGAGTTCTGGATGGTGTGGCTGCCTACACGTTTTTATGCCCCAGCGTTAAATTCCCGAGTGATTTCTTGCAGTGTGGCCCGTCTATCCGCTGTTACAATGCAAGCTAGCCGACGATGACCCCGCTCATTCACAAGCTGTTGTCCACAGCAGTTGGCCCTTGCAGGGATGGTTTTGCCGGATTCGATGTACTCACGGTGCACCCGTGTCACAGTCGCTTGGAAAAATCCCAGTGCCTGCACGACTTCCAAGATGGAGATGGAGTGACCCATTCTTCAGGCCCCGACAATTTGCCCTCGACCAAATGCGCTTAGATCCTTCGTCTTACCCATAATGCGTCCGACTCTTACTGATTCCCGTCGCGTCACTCCTTATATTGTCGGACCGCTGCATACGTCATGTCGTTTCCGTTTACAGGGCTGTCCATAGCGTCACATTTGCATAACGCCAGCTGTCTCTAATTCAATTGTTCTTTAGTGTATACAGTGTATTACAAGAAAATGGATGCTGAAGGATATGTTACTTCCCCATTCTACAAATTATTCAACGAAAATTAAATTAAAACAGAGTTAATAAATACAATAACCAGCGCCGTTTCTAAACAATATGACTCACCGGAGAAAATGCCGACATCCTGCCCCCGTCATTGTTATTTATTTAAAGAGCGACGATTGAATATACTCAAGTAGGTGGGCAAACCCCAGTGATAAACATTTCTTCGTATAGAAAACACAAATGACTGTTTAAATGGAAGAAGTGATTTGGAAAAATGCGACTTGTGCGGGGAAGGAAAGAAAAAGAAAAGAAAGCCCTGAGGCTCACCAGAACATGAGCAAATTTTAAAGTAATTTTACATCTATTTCACTGAATGACATTTGGCTCCTAAATTCTTTTGGAAATGACTCGATACTTCTCTTGAGGACATATATGCTTGTGGAAGTGTACTGGTTGTATTACATTTGGAATTCTATAGATGTATGCCAAAAATAAGAAGAAAAAAACAATAACACGTGCTCCGTCAGTCAAAAATAAAATTCATGCACTCACAGCGGCGCTTTGTTGAGAACTATGTTCTACGGATACATGTTGACAAGCCACTTTGTTTTTCGGATACATCACACTATAACGAAGTAAATTTCCCCGTCATTTTTGGTCTACGCCGGGAATCGAACCCGAGTCCGCTTATTCCGGAACAAGTCGCTCTACCAACTGAGCTGCCTTTATGTAGTGTGCGTCCTGCTGGCAGGTACGTCACATCTCCCCCCCGAAAGAGGGCCGGGGCATGGCCCACGGGTCAGCCGTGACCATGAATCGTTGCAGTCAGATATCCACTGTAGAACGTGCACTTGAGAACTCCCAGTCAATCTGGTGTGTGGAAAGCAACATCACACATTTTTATTTTCCGAAGCGCTGGAGAAGGGATTCTCTTATTTTTCCTATCTCGCGGTGTGGAAATAACATCACACCATTGCGAGATTTTGAACGGTCGGGTCATCCGGATAGTTCGGGCGCCATTATAACGAAGTAAATTTCTCCGTCATTTCTGTCCACGCCAGGATTCGAACCCGGATCCCCTCATTCCGGAATAAGTTGCTCTACCAATTGAGCTACGCGGACGTTTGTTCTCACTACTATCTGCCTGTATGTCGTGTGCGTCCTGCTGGCAGGTACGTCACAACACATGTTTACGAATTACACATTTTTACTTCCGTTCAGAATTTTCATTTAATTGTTTTTTTCAAATCACTAAATCCCCCACTCGAAACTGGAAGGGAAGTCTGCTTTCTCTGTTTCTAATTTTGTCACAAAAGATCCACACTAACACCTAACTTTCCGCCTGTCTCCTCGGGAAATCGAAGCTACGAGCAAGGTTTAAAAAAAAGGCGGAAAAACTTCCAAATTTCTGCATTCGTGTTTCTTCTTTTCTCTAAATAAAAAAAACCCAACTGTTACTGAGTGGTGAACGAGTTGGACGTCATATAAACCCATAAGATACTTGGGGCGTTGGATGCCCCAATTTAGGTGGGGGCCCTGGGCACCGGCCCCGTTGGCCCACCTCTTAAGACAGCCCTGGCTCTGCTTCACCCACAGAAGCTCTGTGTTCGTTAACTAATAATCGCTATATTCAAGACTGACGTACAGGTTTTAAGGGCACTCGTGATATTCAATTGTGTATGACCGTCAATGCAAGCAGATTAAAAGTACCGTCTTTTGAATACGAAAGTATGAAAACATGACTGCTAATTTTATGTATCGCCTCGAGAAAGAGCCCACACATCTGTTATCACGCATCCGCTGTGACATTTTATCTTCTCATACCCAATCCTCTTCAGAAGTGGTTATTATTTACCGAAGCATTTGCATTCACTGAACTGCGCTTGGAGTCTATGTTTTCCTGGAAGAGCAAAAAAGGAGAAAACAAGAGGTTTACAATGCTGCTTAAGAAAAGCAATGACAGCGGAAGATAAAGTGAAATCTTTCGCAATAAGTTTCTCACCTGAAATAATACGTTGAACACTGACGCATTCTCAGTGGGGAACAAAAGACAAACTTCCCTTCGCTCTTCGCTTCGTTCCCCCAGTAACAATTAAGCTCTCCTTTTTCTTTTCTTGAATAGATTGGACTCACTCCATCTTCTACACTTTTATACGTAAAGTAAAGAGATCCTGTAGTTCCTTTCTTCCGATTTTCCCACTTTTTATAGCTTTCTTTGCGAAGAACTAGAAACAAAATGGCTACACCATTATGATACGTGGGCAGTCAATAAAACAACTTCAACTGCTTCGCTTTGGGCAGGAACTAATTACTAAAATTCTTGGCGACGAAATGTTTTGAGAAAACAGAGCAAGCGAAAAGAAGACATCCTTTCCCGGAACCGATGGCACTGTCTCTTTAAGTTCATGACGCATGAATTAACGCTTCATTCTTTGCAACAAAGAAAGTTGTAGCGAACAGAAACAGTTTGTAAATGAGCGCCTTCTTTGCGAATTGTTGAAGATGTATTGTTACATGAATCGCCAAAGTTATATTCGAGCTAAGGTCTTGATGTAACTTTTGCGATGAAATATGTATACAGGGTCGTCTTTTAACAAGTGGGTCAACAGTTGTTCTCTTTACGGTGTTTTATGTATTTACTAACTCATAGGCTGTGTCTGAAATTTTAAAAGCTGTGTCTAAAATTTTTATAACACGAATCGTAAAATAAATGTACAAAACTACACTGGCGTGCAAAAATTAAGGACGAAACGGTTTTTCGAATGTAACGTCGTGCAGAAGTGCTCCACATCGAATCAAATCATACCATAAGATCCCCAAGATGTAAGAATATGGGACAAGTGAGCAAAACCGTCCAAACAAGGAATCCAAAGGATACAAAGGCACTTTATTGAAAAGTAGCTTCGAGCACAACTGGACAGAAGACAGAAACGTCCATGTGACTTGCGGCTGCCAAGAAAAATCCAGCCTTTAGTTGGGGATATGATCACCCCTGACTGTGTTGCAGGATTTACAACGTCTGTCCATGATGAGGACGAGGTTGTCAAGGAGCTGTTGAGGCATCGCGGCCCATTCCTCTTGTAGCGCCAATCACAGTTGCGTAATCGTTGCTGGCGGCTGGTGACGTGCTGCCAAGCGTCTGTCGAGAAGGTCCCACACCAGTTCGATTGGATTTAGGTCCGGGGACGTTGCGAGCCAATCCATACGTTGAATATCTTCAATCTCCACCAGCTCTGCGACAGCCACTGTACGATGAGGTGCAGCATTGTCATCCATGAAGAGGAACTCAGGACCCATAGCACTTCTAAACAGACGCACGTGAGACAGGAGAACCCCGGTACAATAGCGGACACCAGTGACTGAACCTCCTTGCAAGATGTGGAGGTCAGTACGGCTACCAAGCATGATACCGCCCCAAACGAGAACTCTGCCACCTCCAAACCGGTCCCTTTCGATGATGTTGGAGGTGTGATTGCGTGTTCATTGCTCTCTACAGATGTGTATACGTCCATAATCGCTCGTCAGACTAAATCGGCTCTCATCCGTAAAGAAAACTCGACCCCATCGCTGATGTGTCCAGTTCTTGTGTTCCTGAAACCACAGAAACCGCCGTCTCCGATGAGCACGCGTTAATGGCAAACACCGTACTGGTCGTCGTGCAAATAGACCACCTTTGCGCAGCGTCCTGGCCACGGTAAAACGCGATAACGGACGTCCAGTTGTCTGTTGCGTGTGCCTTGCGATTTCTTCCTCTGTCTGCCGTCTGTTTCTTCTCGCCTGTAGGACAATATACCGGTCGTCCGCCGCCGTGGTTACTCGAGGACGACCACTGTTCCTGTCATTTGAAATGCTCTCCAAGCTCGTGAAACGATGCTGTGAGCGATGCCGAACTCCTCGGCCACACTAGTCACACTTTAACCTTCTTCCAACTTCCCAATGACGCGACCTCGGGTAAAGTCATCCAGATGTCGTCTTCTGGATTGTCCGTTGGCCATATCACACGATGGCAGCAACTCGACGTCGTTCAAACCGATGTACACCGTGCAATAGCTTTAACCGAATTCCTGAGCGTACACCGCCCGTCTGCTTTATACCCTTCCATTACCCCCCCCTTCACGTCATCCTGCGCATATGCGCATGCTCTACCGTACGGGACCCTAGCTTATCTCCTGAGTGGTCTTTTGGTTCGTTCTGCCTGCTCGTTCCGCTGTTATGCTAATTTTCCTCTTTGTCCTTAATTTTTCCACACCAGTGTATACTAAACCGTTGAATTATAAAAATTAAAGTAAATTGAAACGGATGGATGTTTTAGGATTCTCAAAACATAGTACATAGCATATACTAGAATTTCTTTTAACACAGCACTTAAAATGAAAAAGTTTTTTTTTCATTCAATTAAACTAGCAATATCGCAAGAAATAAAGTTAAAGGAGCGTAATACACAAGACGTGAACCTACGTGGGAGGCCAACTCCTCCTGGTATACTACGTAGAAGAGGCAGGAGTATGCTCAGCAGAACATAGCGTACCTGCGTGGAGGTCACGCAGGTATACTATATTGGTTCTAAATTCTGTAAATTTTAAAAAGCAACTGAAGCATCTGAAGTATGTATTTCAAACCATTCAGCAGACCCTTGAAGTCTGCAATGCTCCCCGTTGCCGTGGCCGAACCAAGAGCTTAGGTACAGCGGTTCTGAACCTATATTTAGAGATTATGCGGGTATCTTGATTAGTTTTGACTGAGTCCTCCTTCTGGTTAGCCACTCGTACTGCTCAGGCATGTCTTCTTGGCGCTCCGCCGATTGCATTTTGCGTACAGCGTAGAGGCTGACTGGTTGTCGCTTATACAACTTGTCCTGCGCTGTCGTGTCTCTTACACGGATTTCTTAGTATGACTAGCCATTCATCGCATGTTGCACTGGATACAAGTAGAGAAGAGAAGTGGAAACGGGTCAGAGGGTCAAGGGTCGACAATTTCTTGTGGGTCAGAGGGTCAAGGGTCGACAATTTCTTGTGGGTCAGATGGTCAAGGCCGACAATTTCTTGTGGGTAAGATGGTCAAGGGTCGACAATTTCTTGTGGGTCGGACGCTCAAGGGTCGACAATTTCTTGTAGGTTAGACGCTCAAGGGTCGACAATTTCTTGTAGGTTAGACGGTCAAGGGTCGACAATTTCTTGTGGGTCAGACGGTCAATGGTCGACAATTTCAAGTGGGTCAAATGGTCAAGGGTCGATAATTTCTTGTGGGTCAGATGGTCAAGGTTCGACAATTTCTTGTGGGTCAGACGGTCAACGGTCGACAATTTCTTATGGGTCAAGGGTCAACAATTTATTGTGGGTCAGATGGTCAAAGGTCGACAATTTCTTGTGGGTCAGATAATCAAGGGTCGACAATTTCTTCTGGGTCAGATGATCAAGGGTCTACAAATTCTTCTGGATTAGATGGTCAAGGTCGACAATTTCTTCTGGATCAGACGGTCAAGGGTCGACAATATCTTGTGGGTCAGACGGTCAACGGTCGACAATTTCTTGGGTGTCAGATGGTCAAGGGTCGACAATTTCTTGTGGGTCAGATGGTCAAGGGTCGACAATTTCTTGTGGGTCAGATGGTCAAGGGTCGACAAATTCTTCTGGGTTAGATGGTCAAGGTCGACAATTTCTTGTGCATCAGACGGTCAAGGGTCGACAATTTCTTGTGGGGCAGACGGTCAAGAGTCGACAATTTCTTTTGGGTCATACGGTCAAGGATCGACAATTCCTTGCGGGTCAGACGTGTAGGTTCAAGGTGTTTCTCACCCGATTTCGACCAGGATCTGTTACTGTTTTATTTTTGAAGAGCAAAAAAAAAAAAAAAAAAAAAAAACATTTTATTTTAAAGAAAAATTCGCACTGTGGAGTTTTGTGCTCAATACTGGGGCCATCGGACTGAAAAATGATTTGTCGTGAAAATATGAAGGAACAGTGTCCTCAGGAAATGTGTGTCTTCCTTCTCAGAGGCAATGATGAAAATAAAATCCACATTTCGGAAACTATCAACTTATCATAAGCTTGTGAAAATTGGTGTTACTGTGAAACATATTCTGAAAGTTGCTATGCTATAAAAAACCCAGCAAAAACTGAAATTAAATATACAACAAGTTACTTAATTCAAAACTATTGACAGTAGCACCATCAAAAGTTAGGTGGAACAACCTTAACATTACTGCGGAGGGACTTTTCGACTCTCGCAGATGTGTTTGAAAACATATGTAAAAGAGGTAGGTTATGTCTTGCAAATGAAGGACGACAGTTTCAATACTTCCTGTAATTAAGTGAGTAAATTTTACGTTCCCATAATAAATTTTTTGGCTTGATACCCACTGAAGATTATATATATATATCATCATCATCATCGTTGTCAACCATTATCAATCCACTGCTGGACGAAGCTCTCCCAAGTTTCCTCCACAATGGTCTGTCTTGTGCCAGTCTCCTCCATGTCACCCCTGCATACTTTCGAATTTCATCCACCCATCTCCCATGTGGTCTTTTTCTGGGTCTTTTCCTGTCCCTTGGAATCCAATCTAAAATTTCGGCTGTCCATCTATGGTCTGTCCTTCTGGCAGTATGTCCAGCCCATTGCCATTTCAGGGATTTAACTCTGATCATGATGTCTTCCACTCTTGTCATTTTTCGGATCCACGAGTTCCTCTTCTTATCTCTCCTGGTTATACCAAGCATGCACCTCTCCATGCTGCTTTGAGTTGTCTGCAGCCTTTGTATGTCTCTTTTAGTTAAGGTCCACGTCTCTGCACCATACGTAAGCACTGGAAGGATGCATTGATCAAACACTTTTCTTTTAAGACATAATGGCATATTGCTCTTGAAAATTATGCTGTTTCTTCCAAAAGCTCTCCAGGCAAGTTTTGTACGCCGATTAATTTCTTCATCAATGTGACCCTCACTTGATATCTGCTGTCCAAGATAAACGTACGTGTCTGTTATCTCCAGCTTTTCTCCATCAATCGATAAATCTTCATTTCTTGTAAAAGCATTGAACATCACTTTTGTCTTCTGAAAGTTTATTTTTAATCCCACTTCTTTACTCTTGTCAGCAAGTTCCTGGATCATACTCTGCAGCTCTGATGGGGTAGTTGTAAAAATGACTACGTCATCAGCAAAACGAAGGTGGGTTAGATAATCTCCATTAATCTTTATCCCTTTGTTTTCCCAGTTCAGTGATTGAAAGACATTTTCCAATCTGGCATTAAAGAGCTTCGGAGATATGGTGTCACCTTGTCTCACTCCTTTTCCATTTTTTTTGTAAACCAGCATTTTCACATTAAAAGTTAGCCCAAATGCAATTCCTTGATGATGTTTTCGATGAATAGATTGAACTAAATGCATCAGATTCTGATGAAGAAGATGAAGCAGAACTGAAATTTAGCTGCTTTAGTGATGCTGGTAACAGTATAGAATGTGCTAAAAAGTACTTGATGCCCTTTGATATTAATGGTATTTTCCATTATAAGCAATCTTCTCTAAAGCATTTCTTTTCTACAATGTAAAAAGTCCATCAATACATATTCTGTTTTTACAAGTTAATTAGTACTAATTGTTGTTCTGTTTCATGCAGTTTAGGATACTGAAATCATTATTTAAGAAGCCAAATGCTCGGGAAAAAAATCACCTATTGTATTTTTCTTGCTATTTTAAAGTACGCCTAAATTTTGATGCTACATGTTGAAGTCTAATATCTACGAATTATGTATTTAATATGCAAAGTAAATGTGTACCTATTATAACAGTTTTGATAATAAATTCGTAATTAAAAGTACTGTACATGATTTAAATTTCACTGAAACAAAGAGAATTTAGCTGCTTACGTATTCTGTTGTGAACACTAGCTTAATTTGAATGTTTCATTCGAAAGGCTTCCTCGATTTAAAGAATTCCGCGATTTTACGCGCAAGACTGTTAGTCTCTTGAAGTTCGTTAAATCGAGGTTTGACTGTATATAAATATCATCATCATCATCATTGTCAACCATTATGAATCCACTGCTGCATGAAGGACTCTCCAAGTTTTTTTCACAATTGTCTGTCTTGAGCATGTCTACTCCATGTCACTCCGGCATGCTTTCGAATTTCATCCACCCATCTCCCACTGGGCCTTTTTCTGTCAAATGGAATCCAGTCTAAAATTTCAGTTGTCCATCGGTGGTCTGTTCTTCTGGCAGCATGTCTAGCCTATTGCCATTTCAGTAATTTCACTCTGGTCATGATGTCGTCCACTCTTGTCATTTTCGTTATCCACAGGTTCGTCTTCTTATCTCTCCTGGTTACACCAAGCATGCACCTCTCCATGCTTCTTTGAGTTGTCTGCAGCCTTTGTATGTCTCTTTTAGTTAAGGTCCACGTCTCTGCACCATACATAAGCACTGGAAGGACGCATTGATCAAACACTTTTCTTTTAAGACATAATGACATATTGCTCTTGAAAATTATGCTGTTTCTTCCAAAAGCTCTCCAGGCAAGTTTTATACTCCGACTAATTTCTTCATCAATGTGACCCTCAATTGATATCTGCTGCCCAAGATAAACGTACGTGTCTGTTATCTCCAGCTTTTCTCCATCAATCGATAAAACTTCGTTTCTTGTAAAAGCATTGTACAATCACTTTTGTCTTCTGAAAGTTCATTTTTAGTCCCACTTCTTTACTCCTGTCAGGAAGTTCTTGGATCATATTCTGCAGCTCTGAAGGGGTAGTTGCAAAAATGACTACGTCACCAAGAAAACGAAGGTGAGTTAAATAATCTCCATTAATCTTCATCCCTTTCTTTTCCCAGTTCAATGATTGAAATACATTTTGCATTTTGGCATTAAAGAGTTTGGGAAATATAGTGTCACCTTGTCTCACTCCCTTTCCAATTTTTATGTGTGCTGTATCATCAAATATCCGAACCTTTGCACTTGCGTTTTCATAGATGTTATTAATAATGTTAATGTAGGCATCTTCAATACCGCAGGATTTCAAAGCCATTGTAACTGCTGTTAGTTTCACGAAATCAAAGGCCTCTTCATAATCGATAAAAACCATACATAATGAGAGTTCATATTCCCTCGTTCTTTTCATTAGTTCTCTCAGTACATGGATATGATCCACAGTGCTGTAACCACTCCTGAATCCAGTTTGTTCTCTTGGTTGAGCCATGTCTAGTGTTACCTTCAAGCGATGTGAAAGAACTTTACTGAAGATTTTATAAACCACTGATAGGAGGCTAATGGAGCTGTGGTTCGCGAGAGCCTCGACGTCACTTCTTTTATGTAGCAGGATCATTGTAGCGTTGTTCCAATCCTCAGGAATCTTCCCTTCCTTGAGACATCTGGTGAAAACTTGGGCGATTGTAGTTTCAGTTTCTCCACTTGCTTCTTGTATAATGTCCATGGTAATTTCATCTTCTCCTGGAACTTTTCCCCGTATCATGTTTTTAATATGTATTTATATATAAAAAGATGCATACTATGTATTGTGTACGCTCTACTATACGGTGAATAGCCAGAAAAGTAAAATGTAAGATTTCGATACATTTTTTTGCAAGTGCTTTGAATTAAATTTAGATCAATTTTTGCAGTTTTCTCAGCTTTACTGGTTGCTAAAGTTCACACCCTCCGCAGGCAAGTGCTTCCACTTTTTCTTCCACCCACCTCACATCTACTGCTTAAGCGGAACAACCCTGCCTCTCGTTCGTTAGATTGCCGTTGGCAAAGTCAACAGCATGGGTTGATCTCAGTGTTCAGTGTGCTACGCTCTGTTACGGCAGTATGGTGGAGGCAGAGTTAAATTTCACGTTTAATGTTTATTGTGCTTCCGTCGGTTATCCCTTTTCCTGGATGTGACCTTGTCCGCAGCTACAAGGCGCCCACTGTAAGCCTGATCTTTTTCCATGTGAAATACACCAGAAGCTTTAACACCTAATCTGTCTGTGGCATTTAGCATAGCCTTTCTGTCTACACTACGTACATTTCAAGGAAAAGATGCTTTTATTGTCCGAACCACATTAGGTAAAAGGTTAATCTTCAATGAATGTTCAGGAAGGGAGTACTCTCTCCCTCTCTCTCTCTCTCTCTCTCTCTCTCATCTGCCTTTGCATTCAGTTTACTGAGTAACAATAATTTCAGTATGGCTAGTTTAAGAAAGAAAGTTTTAAGCATAGATGAGAAAGTCAAAATTGTAGAAAAAATCGAAAGCGGCACGAAAAATATCAGACGTTTGCCATGAATTTAATTTGGTAAATTCCACAGTTTTTGCCATCTGGAAAAACAAGAAAAACATTTTGAGGGCTTTTGTACTTACAAATGCCCCGAAACTAAAACACATCCGTTGTCCTTATCGAACTGAAATTGATGAAGCTCTGCTGAAATGGTTCAAGCAGCAAAGGAATGCAAATGTTACTGGCAGTGGGTTTCTTTTAAAGACTAAGGCTGAGGAATTTGCCAGACTCTTTGGTGATGAACAATTTGTATGTTCCAATGGCTGGATTGATAGATTTAAAGCATGATACTGAGAAAGTGAGTAGTGAAACCAAGGACATAAATTTAGAAACAACAAAGTAATGGCTCAACACGGTGTCTCCTAAAGTTAGAGAAGGGCATAGCGACAGTCACTTCTTTAATGCTGATGTCACAATACGTACACAGGTAGTAGTTACTAATGTAGATAGAAAATTGGATTGTGGGTTGTACGCCACTTACAATAATACGATATAACACATTAATGTGTATTTTTTAATCCGTTAATAGGCGTAAAATTAGTAGGCGTATTTAGTAATTTTACGCCTATTAACGGATTAAAAAAATACACATTAATGTGTTATATCTTATTATAGTTACTAATATTCTTGCATTTTGAAGCATTTTTTTTTGCTTTCAAAAGTTTAACGGCCGCGGCTACAAGCAGTCGCCCGTCCCTAATTTAGGACCCCTGGTCCCAGAGTAGAGAGAGCGGCAGTGCCATAAGACGAATACGATATCCATGCCTCTCGGAATTCGAACAGGAACTCATCTCGGACGAATAATCAGAAGCCATCGCTTAGACTACCGTAAGCAACTCGATGGGCTATAAGCAGTTTCCCGTCCTTAATTTAGGTCCACTGGTTCCAGTGAAGAGAGAGAGAGAGAGAGAGCCAGCGCTGAAAGACAAACACAACATCCATGCCTCTAGGGGTTTCGAACCAGGACCCATCTCGGGCGAATCATCAGAAGCCATCGTTTGGACTATCGCAAGCAACTCGATGGGCTATAAGCAGTTTCCCGTCCTTAATTTAGGGCCACTGGTTCCACTGAAGAGAGAGAGAGAGAGCCATCGCTAAAAGACAAACACAACATCCACGCCTCTCCGGGATTCGAACCAGGACCCATCTCGGACGAATGGTCTGAAGCCATCGCTTAGACTACCGTAAGCGACTCGATGGGCTGTAAGCAATTTCCCGTCCTTAATTTAGGACCACTGGTTCCAGTGAAAAGAGAGAGAGAGAGAGAGAGAGAGAGAGAGAGAGCCATCGCTAAAAGACAAACACAACATCCACGCCTCTCCGGGATTCGAACCAGGACCCATCTCGGACGAGTGGTCTGAAGCCATCGCTTAGACTACCGTAAGCGACTCGATGGGCTGTAAGCAAGTTCCCGTCCTTAATTTAGGGCCACTGGTTCCAGTGAAGAGAGAGAGAGAGCCAGCGCTGAAAGACAAACACAACATCCATGCCTCTACGGGTTTCGAACCAGGACCCATCTCGGGCGAATCATCAGAAGCCATCGTTTGGACTATCGTAAGCAACGCGATGGGCTATAAGCAGTTTCCCGTCCTTAATTTAGGGCCACTGGTTCCACTGAAGAGAGAGAGAGGGAGAGCCATCGCTAAAAGACAAACACAACATCCACGCCTCTCCATGATTCGAACCAGGACCCATCTCGGACGAATGGTCTGAAGCCATCGCTTAGAGTACCGTAAGCGACTCGATGGGCTGTAAGCAATTTCCCGTCCTTAATTTAGGGCCACTGGTTCCAGTGAAGAGAGAGAGAGAGAGAGAGAGAGAGAGAGAGAGAGAGCCATCGCTAAAAGACAAACACAACATCCACGCCTCTCCATGATTCGAACCAGGACCCATCTCGGACGAGTGGTCTGAAGCCATCGCTTAGACTACCGTAAGCGACTCGATGGGCTGTAAGCAAGTTCCCGTCCTTAATTTAGGGCCACTGGTTCCAGTGAAGAGAGAGAGAGAGAGCCAGCGCTGAAAGACAAACACAACATCTATGCCTCTACGGGTTTCGAACCAGGACCCATCTCGGGCGAATCATCAGAAGCCATCGTTTGGACTATCGTAAGCAACTCGATGGGCTATAAGCAGTTTCCCGTCCTTAATTTAGGGCCACTGGTTCCACTGAAGAGAGAGAGAGCCAGCGCTGAAAGACAAACACCACATCCATGCCTCTACGGGTTTCGAACCAGGACCCATCTCGGGCGAATCATCAGAAGCCATCGTTTGGACTATCGTAAGCAACTCGTTGGGTATAAGCAGTTTCCCGTCCTTAATTTAGGGCCACTGGTTCCACTGAAGAGAGAGAGAGAGCCATCGCTAAAAGACAAACACAACATCCACGCCTCTCCATGATTCGAACCAGGACCCATCTCGGACGAATGGTCTGAAGCCATCGCTTAGACTACCGTAAGCGACTCGATGGGCTGTAAGCAATTTTCCGTCCTTAATTTAGGGCCACTGGTTCCAGTGAAGAGAGAGAGAGAGAGAGAGAGAGAGAGAGAGAGCCAGCGCTAAAAGACAAACACAACATCCACGCCTCTCCATGATTCGAACCAGGACCCATCTCGGACGAATGGTCTGAAGCCATCGCTTAGACTACCGTAAGCGACTCGATGGGCTGTAAGCAATTTCCCGTCCTTAATTTAGGGGCCACTGGTTCCAGTGAAGAGAAAGAGAGAGAGAGAGAGAGAGAGAGGGCCAGATTTGAAAGACAAACACAACATCCATGCCTCTACGGGTTTCGAACCAGGACCCATCTCGGGCGAATCATCAGAAGCCATCGTTTGGACTATCGTAAGCAACTCGATGAGCTATAAGCAGTTTCCCGTCCTTAATTTAGGGCCAATGGTTCCACGGAAGAGAGAGAGAGCCAGCGCTGAAAGACAAACACAACATCCATGCCTCTACGGGATTCGAACCAGGACCCATCTCAGACGAATAGTCAGAAGCCATCGCTTAGACTACCGTAAGCAACTCGATGGGCTAGAAGCAGTTTCCCGTCCTTAATTTAGGGCCACTGGTTCCAGTGAAGAGAGAGAGAGAGAGAGCCAGCGCTGAAAGACAAACACAACATCCACGCCTCTCAGGGATTCGAACCAGGACCCATCTCAGACGAATGGTCAGAAACCGTCGCTTAGACGACTGCGCCACCGGGGTGGCAGGAGTTTATGGTAATGCAGCATTGTTAACATTGCACAAGCCTAAGGACTTAATAATATTGCAGAAGTTTAGGGAGGCCTTATTAATATTGCAGAAGAATAGGGAGGCCTTATTAACATTACACAAGTAAGAAAGGTATTTTCCCTTATCGGATCCACATGGTTAGTTACCTCTTGTTTCTGCTCACACATCACTGCTGATTTTAATGACGGAACTATGCAAAATGCTCGTCCCTTTTCATTCAGTTCGTCCAGGTTACTACCGAAAATATTTGCCTAATTGCACACAAATTTCGGTCTCCATGTTTGTCGCGCATATGTATAATTACCTTGTGTTTCTCAACATACTCTGGGAGCAAAGTGTTTCATTTTCTAACACTATTTCACACACTTCGTAAATCAGCTTGTTATAGCAACCTTTAAGTTTTATTACCCGCATCACTTTCGCCTTAATTAATTTATTTTCGTGAAGGAAAGTCCAACTCAGTCCTGCAAGTTTCACTAATGCAATTGTGAGTAGCTTTCGAGCGATATATGTTGAGCCATTCATAATTAACGAATGCCTTTGGAGTTTAATACGGACACTTCTGTCCAGATCTCCATGTCTAAAATAATTGATAAACAATGCGTGATAAGTATTGAGATGATAACGAGACTCACGAAAACTTTCAGCAATTCGCAACGTTGCATTAGTTACATACACACGAATCCTTAAACTCATAATATCAACCGAATGACACTGACTGTGGCCTGTAAGATATAATGAGTGTTGGAAATTCCCAAAAACAACGTTCGGCAAATTTGCGGTTAGGTGTCCGTCTTTTAACTGAATTTGGAACCTTCTGATAGGAAGAAAGATTTCTGGAATAATGAGCTAAATGCTGTTTTGAGCCTGTTTGATGCTAAAGAGAAAGTTATAATAACAGGGGATTTCAATGCTAGAGTAGGTGCGCAGAATGCAATTTCTGATAATGTTCTGGGTAAGTTTAATAATCCTTGTGTGAATGATAATGGTGAAAGATTAATTGAACTCTGCATTGAGAATGATTTGCATGTATCAGATACAATTTTTAGCCAGAAGTATATCCACACATATACTTGCGAAAATCGTACTCTTGCTCAAAAGAGTGTAATAGATTTTGTTGTTTACGATCAGCGTTTAAAACATTTAGTTGTTGACTGTCATTTGGAAAAAGAGTATAAAGGGGCCAAGGATGGAAAGCCCTGAGTCGTATTTTAAATTATCAGTGTGAGGTGTCGTAGCGCGTTTATCATTTCTTCGTTCTACCGCTGTTTTACGTTTTGTGTAGTGTGTTGTAGTTTTATCGTCGATTTACACCTTTTATTTTTTTATTATGCTGTTGTTTGTTACTATTTCAATACTTTGCAATGGCGCTCTTTGGTCCTCTGACGCTCTTGCGCCATTAAAATCAAATCAACCAATCAACCCAGCACGGAAGGAATAAAGGTTGAATGAAAAGCTTTTGAAGATCATCAGCGTTACTCTAATTTACTCAGACAACGATTGAAGAAGCTGAAGTCATTTGGGAGGGATGTAGAAAAGAAGTGGACATGTTTCAAGAAATTTGTTGTAACTGCTGCTGAAGAGGTGTGTGGCAGTGTCCGAGAATTATTGGACACATTACAAAATGATATAACACAAAACATTAAACAGATAGAAGGAAACTGACTGTAGTAACTTAGTATGTAACTACACAAGTTAATAAATTTCGATGTGAGATCCCTTGGTTGCTCGTAGTACGTCCAAGCGATACTCGAATTCATGCCATGCACTACAACAGTGGGTAACTTTAAAAGTGATGTTTGGTGGAACAGTTAGATTGAAGAAGCAGTAAAGAGAAAGAAAGAAGCTTATTTGGGGATGTTGCAAGGTAGAGTTTCTGAGACTGAATATCGCTGTAAGAGCGTGAGACAGCCAAGCTGGTTCGCCAGAGTATGGGAAACGATAGAAAAGAAAAGGTGGAAAGGCATGAACTTGTTTTTTGGAAAGAGAGAAAGAATTTCTGGAAGTACATGGGACTCAGGAAAAATAGACTGACTGTAAGAACTATCGTGGTATTAGCCTACTGAGTGTGCCGGGGAAAGTGTTTGGTAAGGTCATTATTGAAAAGTTACGAGGTATTACATCAGAGAAAGTGTGGGATGTTCAGAGTGGTTTTATGCCTGATAAAGGCTGCACTAACCAAAAATTTGCATTATGCATGATGATCGAAAAGTATCTAGCTGTTCGTAAGAAAGGTTTCGCTGCCTTCATAGATTTAGAGAAAGCTCACGACCGAGTAAAGAGGATACTTTTGTGGAAGGCATTGAATAAATATGGTCTTACGGGAATCTACTTAATAGTGTAAGAGCCATGTATGCTGGCAGTAGAGCTTGTGTACGAGTGAATGGTGTTTTATCAAAATAGATTTCTATTGGTGCAGGAGTCAGACAAGGTTGTGTAATGTTACCATTGCTATTTAATATATTTATAGATGCGTGCATGCGTGATGCCAAGGTCGACAATACTGGCTTATATCTTGTGGTAATATCCGTGTGTGCAGATTGCTGTGTGCTGGTGACACAGTCCTGATGGCAGAGAGCAAAAGTGAGTTGCAGAGTAATATCCGTGTGTGCAGATTGCTGTGTGCTGGTGACACAGCCCTGATGGCAGAGAGCAAAAGTGAGTTGCAGAGTAATATCCGTGTGTGCAGATTGCTGTGTGCTGGTGACACAGCCCTGATGGCAGAGAGCAAAAGTGAGTTGCAGAGTAATATCCGTGTGTGCAGATTGCTGTGTGCTGGTGACACAGTCCTGATGGCAGAGAGCAAAAGTGAGTTGCAGAGTAATATCCGTGTGTGCAGATTGCTGTGTGCTGGTGACACAGTCCTGATGGCAGAGAGCAAAAGTGAGTTGCAGAGTAATATCCGTGTGTGCAGATTGCTGTGTGCTGGTGACACAGCCCTGATGGCAGAGAGCAAAAGTGAGTTGCAGAGTAATATCCGTGTGTGCAGATTGCTGTGTGCTGGTGACACAGTCCTGATGGCAGAGAGCAAAAGTGAGTTGCAGAGTAATATCCGTGTGTGCAGATTGCTGTGTGCTGGTGACACAGCCCTGATGGCAGAGAGCAAAAGTGAGTTGCAGAGTAATATCCGTGTGTGCAGATTGCTGTGTGCTGGTGACACAGTCTTGATGGCAGAGAGCAAAAGTGAGTTGCAGTGTAACATCCGTGTGTGCAGATTGCTGTATGCTGGTGACACAGTCCTGTTGGCAGAGAGCAAAAGTGAGTTGCAGAGTAATATCCGTGTGTGCAGATTGCTGTGTGCTGGTGACACAGTCTTGATGGCAGAGAGCAAAAAGTGAGTTGCAGTGTAACATCCGTGTGTGCAGATTTCTGTATGCTGGTGACACAGTCCTGTTGGCAGAGAGTAAAAGTGAGTTGCAGAGTAATATCCGTGTGTGCAGATTGCTGTATGTTGGTGACACAGTCCTGTTGGCAGAGAGAAAAAGTGAGTTGCAGAGAAATATCCGTGTGTGCAGATTGCTGTATGCTGGTGACACAGTCCTGTTGGCAGAGAGTAAAAGTGAGTTGCAGAGTAATATCCGTGTGTGCAGATTGCCGTATGCTGGTGACACAGTCCTGTTGGAAGAGAGCAAAAGTGAGTTGCAGAGTAATATCCGTGTGTGCAGATTGCTGTATGCTGGTGACACAGTCCTGTTGGCAGAGAGCAAAAGTGAGTTGCAGAGTAATATCCGTGCGTGCAGATTGCTGTATGCTGGTGACACAGTCCTGTTGGCAGAGAGCAAAAGTGAGTTGCAGAGTAATATCCGTGTGTGCAGATTGCTGTATGCTGGTGACACAGTCCTGTTGGCAGAGAGCAAAAGTGAGTTGCAGAGTAATATCCGTGTGTGCAGATTGCTGTGTGCTGGTGACACAGTCCTGTTGGCAGAGAGTAAAAGTGAGTTGCAGAGTAATATCCGTGTGTGCAGATTGCTGTGTGCTGGTGACACAGTCCTGTTGGCAGAGAGTAAAAGTGAGTTGCAGAGTAATATCCGTGTGTGCAGATTGCTGTATGCCGGTGACACAGTCCTGTTGGCAGAGAGCAAAAGTGAGTTTCAGAGTAATATCGGTGTGTGCATATTGCTGTATGCTGGTGACACAGTCCTGTTGGCAGAGAGTAAAAGTGAGTTGCAGTGTAATGTCCGTGTGTGCGGATTTCTGTATGCTGGTGACACAGTCCTGTTGGCAGAGAGTAAACATGAGTTGCAGAGTAATATCCGTGTGTGCAGATTGCTGTATGCTGGTGACACAGTCCTGTTGGCAGAGAGCAAAAGTGAGTTGCAGAGTAATATCCGTGTGCAGATTGCTGTATGCTGGTGACACAGTCCTGTTGGCAGAGAGCAAAAGTGAGTTGCAGAGTAATATCCGTGTGTGCAGATTCCTGTGTGCTGGTGACACAGTCCTGTTGGCAGAGAGTAAAAGTGAGTTGCAGAGTAATATCCGTGTGTGCAGATTGCTGTATGCTGGTGACACAGTTCTGTTGGCAGAGAGTAAAGGTGAGTTGCAGAGTAATATCCGTGTGTGCAGATTGCTGTATGTTGGTGACACAGTCCTGTTGGCAGAGAGCAAAAGTGAGTTGCAGAGAAATATCCGTGTGTGCAGATTGCTGTATGCTGGTGACACAGTCCTGTTGGCAGAGAGTAAAAGTGAGTTGCAGAGTAATATCCGTGTGTGCAGATTGCCGTATGCTGGTGACACAGTCCTGTTGGCAGAGAGCAAAAGTGAGTTGCAGAGTAATATCCGTGTGTGCAGATTGCTGTGTGCTGGTGACACAGTCCTGATGGCAGAGAGCAAAAGTGAGTTGCAGAGTAATATCCGTGTGTGCAGATTGCTGTGTGCTGGTGACACAGTCCTGATGGCAGAGAGCAAAAGTGAGTTGCAGAGTAATATCCGTGTGTGCAGATTGCTGTGTGCTGGTGACACAGTCCTGTTGGCAGAGAGTAAAAGTGAGTTGCAGAGTAATATCCGTGTGTGCATATTGCTGTGTGCTGGTGACACAGTATTGATGGCAGAGAGTAAAAGTGAGTTGCAGTGTAATGTCCGTGTGCAGATTTCTGTATGCTGGTGACACAGTCCTGTTGGCAGAGAGTAAACATGAGTTGCAGAGTAATATCCGTGTGTGCAGATTGCTGTATGCTGGTGACACAGTCCTGTTGGCAGAGAGCAAAAGTGAGTTGCAGAGTAA
The DNA here is from genome assembly GCA_039090855.1 of Macrothele yani. Classification (NCBI taxonomy): domain Eukaryota; kingdom Metazoa; phylum Arthropoda; class Arachnida; order Araneae; family Macrothelidae; genus Macrothele; species Macrothele yani. The sequence continues at coordinate 125,172,618 of CM077030.1, forward strand.
TATCCGTGTGCAGATTGCTGTATGCTGGTGTCACAGTCCTGTTGGCAGAGAGCAAAAGTGAGTTGCAGAGTAATATCCGTGTGTGCATATTGCTGTGTGCTGGTGACACAGTCCTGTTGGCAGAGAGTAAAAGTGAGTTGCAGAGTAATATCCGTGTGTGCAGATTGCTGTATGCTGGTGACACAGTCCTGTTGGCAGAGAGCAAAAGTGAGTTGCAGAGTAATATCCGTGTGTGCAGATTGCTGTGTGCTGGTGACACAGTCCTGTTGGCAGAGAGTAAAAGTGAGTTGCAGAGTAATATCCGTGTGTTCAGATTGCTGTGTGCTGGTGACACAGTCCTGTTGGCAGAGAGTAAAAGTGAGTTGCAGAGTAATATCCGTGTGTGCAGATTGCTGTATGCCGGTGACACAGTCCTGTTGGCAGAGAGTAAAAGTGAGTTGCAGTGTAATGTCCGTGTGTGCGGATTTCTGTATGCTGGTGACACAGTCCTGTTGGCAGAGAGTAAACATGAGTTGCAGAGTAATATCCGTGTGTGCAGATTGCTGTATGCTGGTGACACAGTCCTGTTGGCAGAGAGCAAAAGTGAGTTGCAGAGTAATATCCGTGTGTGCAGATTGCTGTGTGCTGGTGACACAGTCCTGTTGGCAGAGAGTAAAAGTGAGTTGCAGAGTAATATCCGTGTGTGCATATTGCTGTATGCTGGTGACACAGTCCTGTTGGCAGAGAGTAAAAGTGAGTTGCAGTGTAATGTCCGTGTGTGCGGATTTCTGTATGCTGGTGACACAGTCCTGTTGGCAGAGAGTAAACATGAGTTGCAGAGTAATATCCGTGTGTGCAGATTGCTGTATGCTGGTGACACAGTCCTGTTGGCAGAGAGCAAAAGTGAGTTGCAGAGTAATATCCGTGTGCAGATTGCTGTATGCTGGTGACACAGTCCTGTTGGCAGAGAGCAAAAGTGAGTTGCAGAGTAATATCCGTGTGTGCAGATTCCTGTGTGCTGGTGACACAGTCCTGTTGGCAGAGAGTAAAAGTGAGTTGCAGAGTAATATCCGTGTGTGCAGATTGCTGTATGCTGGTGACACAGTTCTGTTGGCAGAGAGTAAAGGTGAGTTGCAGAGTAATATCCGTGTGTGCAGATTGCTGTATGCTGGTGACACAGTCCTGTTGGCAGAGAGTAAAAGTGAGTTGCAGAGTAATATCCGTGTGTGCAGATTGCCGTATGCTGGTGACACAGTCCTGTTGGAAGAGAGCAAATGTGAGTTGCAGAGTAATATCCGTGTGTGCAGATTGCTGTATGCTGGTGACACAGTCCTGTTGGCAGAGAGTAAAAGTGAGTTGCAGTGTAATGTCCGTGTGTGCAGATTTCTGTATGCGGTGACACAGTCCTGTTGGCAGAGAGTAAACATGAGTTGCAGAGTAATATCCGTGTGTGCAGATTGCTGTATGCTGGTGACACAGTCCTGTTGGCAGAGAGCAAAAGTGAGTTGCAGAGTAATATCCGTGTGTGCAGATTGCTGTATGCTGGTGACACCGTCCTGTTGGCAGAGAGCAAAAGTGAGTTGCAGAGTAATATCCGTGTGTGCAGATTGCTGTGTGCTGGTGACACAGTCCTGTTGGCAGAGAGTAAAATTGAGTTGCAGAGTAATATCCGTGTGTGCAGATTGCTGTATGCTGGTGACACAGTCCTGTTGGCAGAGAGCAAAAGTGAGTTGCAGAGTAATATCCGTGTGTGCAGATTGCTGTGTGCTGGTGACACAGTCCTGTTGGCAGAGAGTAAAAGTGAGTTGCAGAGTAATATCCGTGTGTGCAGATTGCTGGGTGCTGGTGACACAGTCCTGTTGGCAGAGAGTAAAAGTGAGTTGCAGAGTAATATCCGTGTGTGCAGATTGCTGTATGCCGGTGACACAGTCCTGTTGGGAGAGAGTAAAAGTGAGTTGCAGAGTAATATCCGTGTGTGCAGATTGCCGTATGCTGGTGACACAGTCCTGTTGGCAGAGAGCAAAAGTATGTTGCAGAGTAATATCCGTGTGTGCAGATTGCAGTGTGCTGGTGACACAGTCCTGATGGCAGAGAGCAAAAGTGAGTTGCAGAGTAATATCCGTGTGTGCAGATTGCTGTGTACTGGTGACACAGTATTGATGGCAGAGAGTAAAAGTGAGTTGCAGTGTAATGTCCGTGTGTGCAGATTTCTGTATGCTGGTGACACAGTCCTGTTGGCAGAGAGTAAACATGAGTTGCAGAGTAATATCCGTGTGTGCAGATTGCTGTATGCTGGTGACACAGTCCTGTTGGCAGAGAGCAAAAGTGAGTTGCAGAGTAATATCCGTGTGTGCAGATTCCTGTGTGCTGGTGACACAGTCCTGTTGGCAGAGAGTAAAAGTGAGTTGCAGAGTAATATCCGTGTGTGCAGATTGCTGTATGCTGGTGACACAGTTCTGTTGGCAGAGAGTAAAAGTGAGTTGCAGAGTAATATCCGTGTGTGCAGATTGCTGTATGCTGGTGACACAGTCCTGTTGGCAGAGAGCAAAAGTGAGTTGCAGCGTAATATCCGTGTGTGCAGATTGCTGTGTGCTGGTGACACAGTCCTGTTGGCAGAGAGTAAAAGTGAGTTGCAGAGTAATATCCGTGTGTGCAGATTGCTGTGTGCTGGTGACACAGTCCTGTTGGCAGAGAGTAAAAGTTAGTTGCAGAGTAATATCCGTGTGTGCAGATTGCTGTATGCCGGTGACACAGTCCTGTTGGCAGAGAGCAAAAATGAGTTGCAGAGGGTGTTTTCCCTGATGTACGAAGTTTGTATGAAATTGAAACTGAGAATAAATAAGGGAAAACTAAAGTTATGGTTTTTGAGGAAGGAACTGTGAATACTGATTGCAAGATAAGTCCAAATAACATAGTTATCGACCAGGTGAATGAGTTAGTGTATTTAGGAAGCATGTTTGACAGAGAGAAAACAGATTAGATGGCGAAATTAATAGTCGAGTGAATTCTTCATTGAAAACCGTAGTTGCTTTAGGAGGTTTTCACAGGAATGCTGGGTTTTCAAGAGAACTCCGAATGATTATGTACGAAAATGTAATTGATCCTACTCTGATGTATGGCATTGAAACAGACATAGGAGTCGTTTGCCTGCTGGAGAGATGCATTACTTACAGGGCGTTTGTGGCAAGACACATTCTGAACATGTGAGTAATGAAGATGTCTTGCAGTTGTGTAATGTGAAGCACAATGTTGTTAGCAAGGTGGAGACAAATATTCTTAGGTTGCTTGGTCATGTTGAAAGAATGAGTGAGGAGATGCTTACTAAGAAATGTTTTTTCAACCCAAGTGGCAGGAAAGAAAGGTAGATGAAATCCAAGGAAGTCATGGGAGGATCAGATTCAGGAGTGTCTGCATGAGAAAAAGATTATGAATGTGAAGTATAGAAGCTCTTGTGTACTTCGTGTCAGTGAAGCCCGAGTTGTGTGTCAAGATCTCTGTGAATGGAGAAGTTCTATATGGCAACAGTAAGTAAATAATCAGTTAAAAATGTATCTGGTGGTTTGTATTTTTTGTAGAGCTAACCTCTGAATCTCACAGAACAGCTTGGTGATATTTACAAGTCTGCCACCAGAGGGCGAAAGCTCACGTTTCCATTTACAGGATTATCTGCGGGAGTAAAAACCTCATTGAAAAACTTCTTTCTTCGGTCTGATACTACTAACTATGCAAACTCTGTTTGCGTATTTGTTTTCCAAAATAGTGCACAAATTCGCCGCTAGGGGCGCAAGTGCTTAATCTGTTTTTCTCAATAATACTGCTTTTATATGTGCGATTTAAAAATTTCTTTTAACACTGGATGCCATTGTCTAGTAGAACACTTTTTTTTTATTGGAGGTTTAACGACCACCGTGAGCAACTCAATGGGCTATAAGCAGTCGCCCGTCCCTAATTTAGTGTCACTGGTTCTAGGGAAGGGAGAGAACCAGTGCCGTAAGACAAACACAACATCCATGCCTCACCGGGATTCGAACCCGGTCCCCGTTCGGACGAATGATCAGAGGCCATCGCTTAGACCACTGCGCCCCCGGGGCGGCATAGAACACTTTAGGCTAGTATATGGGGAATTTTGTAGTTCACTGTTCTGTCGTTAGGTGGTATTTTTGCACTGCAGTTTGCAGCTGCATTGCCGCTTTTAAAAACACTATTGAGACATTTCTTCTTTACTGTATTATATTCACTACAGTAGAGATGTGGAGTATAATCCTTTTTAAATAATGCAAATATAATTCAAGGTAAAAATCGAAAACTTTTTCTCGCGGTCTCTGCTTCCGGGCGCGTATTTGAAAAGTTCTTTTCCCATAGCATAGCTTTTTCATGAACAGCGGAAAGGTTTCTGGAAATTCAGAATTTTCCGTTAACACATTTTAAAAACGGTAATTTACCGTCAATATAAGAAAGAAATTGCGGAAAGCTTTCTGGAAATTCAGAATTTTCCTGGCGTACGAAAAATCCTTGAATTTTTTTTTCCGTCTGTAAGGTGACGGAGTCAAGTTCCCAGTAATTATTTTCATGTAACAACCTCTTCTGTATCAATTAATTATTTCAAGTGAAATGTAATGCAAATTCCAACGCATGTGGAAGACACGTTGCCCATTTCTTTTGTACACCGTTTTAGGGAGTGGCGAGTCAGGCATGTACCTAGCGGCATCCGTTGATCTTGATGACTGGGTCTGATGTATTGGGGCAAGAATAAGGCTATGAAAGGGAGAGACACGTTCGCTCAGGTTCAATCCTAGAATCCTGTGCTGAATTTCCAAAGATGGTGTGATTTGCTAACAATCGCTGAATACCCGCCGTGCATCGGACGAGTACGTTAAATGACCGACCCCGAGTTGGACCCCCTCGTTACGTTGGGTATCCATTCCTACTCTCCCTGACTTTCTCTCACCCCTCTACGAGCAACACCGTACTTGTACGGTGGCGCCATCTACCGTGCTCCCTCTCACTTACAAACTGTTCTGTCAAAGTCGCTAGACTTGCTCTCACTCCTTCCGTTTCTGCGCCCTGCCCAAAAGGCGGGCCCGTTGTAGGTGGTTTGGGCATACACATTCTCTGTGGACGTAAGTCGTATATGAAAATGCCTGGCTGTCTCTCACAAGATGTTTCTCTGTCTGTCTGCTCAGGAGGCATCTGGTGTTTCGCCTTCGACGGCAGGTGGTCCGATATATGCGAGGACCGGGATTTTTCTTTGACGAACGGAGTGTACATACCGGGAGTGTCGGTTTGACCACTCGGGGATTTACGTTTTGACTGACGGAATAGTCAGGGTTTTTCTGCGATCAGAGATAGACATCGTTAATTCACGAGATGAATCATGGAAAGTGGCTGGTGAATTTTAGAAAAAAATTTATAGTGTAAAACACGAACTTTTCATGATGCATGGATAATTCTTCTTTGTTTAGTTTGGGACGTATACTACCTATTGAACCTTCTTGTTTAGCACGTCTTTTGAAAAAAAAGATCGAGCTTATATTATCACTTTACTCCTCATACTTTGGGCACCATATCTCTGTAACAATTAGCTCAATTTGAAAAATCCTTATTGCATTGAGAAGCTTGAAATATGAGAACCATGATCCTTGCTTTTACGTTTTTCTATGTAGAATAACTTCGCCACCAGAGAGCGTTAATGCAGATGCTATCTACTTCAACGAAGATTATATTGGGTACAGTTTCTTTTTCAAATAATAGAAAGTTTTTCCGCTAGAGGTGCAAATTTAAATTACGATTTCTACGATACTTCTGCTTCTAAAAGTCCGATTTAAAAAATTCTTTTTGCATCGGGTAGAGCTCCTGGTGGAAATTGCTCATTTTGTAGAAAATGAACAGTTTCACCAAATGGAAATTTTTGTAGAAAATGGCTTGGCCACTAAGAGCATCTTATATATAAAACACAAAACGTCTATTTCTCTGAAGCAGCAAAAAATCTCGAACGCCGAACTGTGGAATCGTGAAGTTTGCATAGCTTATTATTTACTGGAATTTCTAGGTCAACGGAACTATTTTAAGATGTCTACTTTGTTCCGTTCGCGAGATATGAACTAAGTATGAAGCTAATCAATAAAGTCAGCGTCGTTTGATACGTCATCCTGTTCCAAATCTGAAAGTACGTGACTACATTCATCGCCCGGTACATCCACAAGTGTTTCTATTCTTTGAGAACTGTGCATAAAAAAGGCAAAAACGAACTTTGGGAAATCTTAACGAAACGGGCTGAAATTTGTATCAACACCATGAATTTGTAATAAGAGGAGTCCCTCAAAATTTCACCGGAATCCGGTCAAAACTTTAAACGGTTAATCAAATTTTGACGGCTACGGTAAACAGAAATATATACTCATAAACGGTTAATAAAATTTTGACGGCTACTTTGGAGATCATGTTCCGTGGTCGATTTATAGTGCTCATAAAATTTCAGCCAGTTTCATAAAATATTCGCAAAGATAAGTTTTTAACTTCTTTATCTTCGAGATTCGCCCCTCAAAGACGTCTGAAACTGAAAGCACATGATGCATTTGATCGTCGATAACAAATTGTTAACGAAACACTGACTGAACAAAAGTTTAGTCAGTGTTCTAATGATGTGTCTCCTGGACGCGTGTTAAATAATTCGTAACGCTTTTGGTCCGTTTGATTCTACAGATTCCATAAATTCTGTACCGGAAAAAGCCGAATAGTAACGCTAGTAAGTGTATATTTTTGTTTCTGATATATTTGTAGCATTATCAGCGATTCTGAATGCTTGATATAAAAAATTCTTTCTCACTACAAGAAGCTTTTCAAGAGAACCTTGTGCTGAAAATACTGCATGATTCTTCTGTAGATCTTATTTTTGTCGATATCTCAGCTTCTGACAGTCCGATTTCACAATTTTTTCTTTGTCGGAGAGCGTTTCGAGTGCAAAATGTTTTGCATATAATTCGAAATTTTTCTTAAAGCACAAGTTTGCTTCTAAGAGAGCATAAGCTCACCTTTCCGTTTGCAGCACATTAGCAGCAGCATCTGCGCGCGTAAAAACCCGATTGAAAAACTCCTCTTTCAGTCAGACACTACTAATTGCCAAAACAGTTTATGTAAATTTACTGCCAAACAATAGTGCACAGTTTTCTCGCTAGGGAGCGCAAATATCTTATCGGTTTTTATTAATATTTCTGGTTTTAAAAGTCTAGTTAAAAAAATCTTTGAATGCTGTGTATTGTTCACTTTGTGGAATACATAGCTTCTATTCGTGTGATTTTGTAGTTCATAATTGTGGTGCTAGTGTACATTTATGTTTGATGCTGTACCTCCGCTTCTAAAAATCCTTTTGAAATTTTTTTTCTGTATGCCGTTCGGTACAGTAATGATGGGGAATATCATCGTTTTAAAAATAGTTCATAGTTTACCTGCCAGGGGGCAGAAAGGTCAAAACCTGTTTCTCGCTATCTCTGCTTCTACGAGACGTATTGGAATAATTCCTTTTTCTTAATATAGCTTTTGCTGTGAAGAATACCTTTTACATATTTTCTGCTTTTCCATTGTTGAAAATTCTTCCGCTAGGGGTGAAAAGTTAGATCATGTTTTCCTCTACATCTGTTCCTCTAACTGACTGATATGAAAATCGCTTTGTCTCTGATCTGATACGCTCCTTCAGCAAAGAGAAATGTTTGAGCACAATTTGTTAATTTTCCTAACATACCTATCAACCGCTAGTGGGGAAAGTAATTGTTTTTGTTTCTAACTGTGTTATCGATTGTAGAAATGCAGTTGATTTTTTTTTGTATTTCTTGTAATACGTTCCAGCGACTATGAATAACTTTGAAATATTTTATTGGTGTCGGAAAAGATTCAAAAGACGTGTTCATTACACCCGAAAATTCGGTGTCATTTTTGTTTTGTTTTCTGATTGGACTGCCCAAAAACGCTGGGACTTTTTTCGCGAACTGATACATTAAAAAAATAAGTTTAATTTGTAGTGCACTATTCTCCAGCAAAGTAGTTTTATCTGTTGCAAGCTACTTCCTGAATGTCGCAGGTGCGTATTTTTATACGAGTGCCTGTATGTTTGCTATTAATAAAGCATGAGCACTAATTTAGTGGAAGGCAATTTCCAAAGATCAACTGATCAATAACTTCAAAATGTTTCCAAGGGAAACCATCACTGAATAAAGCCATACTTTTCGAATTGTTTGTTTTATTTTCTCTTGTGTAAATTTTAGTCACCTGAACGTCACGTCAGAGCTCATTTAAGTTTATTCTTTAGGTTGACACTGGCAATCAGCCAAGTCAGGAAAACGAATATAAATAGAATAATGCAGCTGTCAAAGAGATCGATGAGATGGTCGTAGACTCTTTATATCATTGTTATGTTGATTATCGAAGAGTTCGTTATTCTGAGTGTTGTTACACTACGTGCATTCTAAGTGTTGGTAAGAATTACTGTGTGAGTCGCGACGTATATGGGCTATTTTAATTTTCCTTTTTTGTTCCTATCTGTTATGTAATTTTTGTTTACCACTTAAACATATTTTCTACTCTTAACGTCATATCTGAACTACCAAAAAGTTTATCCCTATCTGGCAACACTGGTAACAGGCCAAAGGTAAATAACAGAGTTAAAAACCGACGAGAGCTGTATGTTAAGTGTGAGAGGCGGCGTGAAATTCTCCCAGTCAGACTTTATTCTCTCGTGCTTGTACAACGTTCTGCTTGTTATATGTTATGGTAACAGTAATTAAAGTCTTCAATGTGTTAAACGACCTGGCTTATACTAATATATAGAAGTGGCAATTATTTAGGACACGTACTAGACAATGACGTTGAGATGGTTTTATAAACAGCTCACACTGTAAAAGATTCAGACACGTACGAAGTGTAAATGGCGGCAATATGGGAAGTCATTAAGGAGGTGCGATAAGTGGGCGCTGGGCGAAACGCAAACCTTCTTGGCTATGCAAGAACGGTACGAAGGGTGTACAGTGAGAAGTGCATAAGCAACAAAACAAGTCGCTATCAGTCTTCCTGTTAGCGGAAATGACTGGTCATTATTCTAGGGCAACGGCGGTTGGAGAGGATTGAATTAGGTTACAGATGTCTACATAGTCAAGTAACAACATACTTCAACAGCGATATCATACTACAACAGCGGTATCGTACTGCAACAGCGGTATCGTACTACACCAGCGGTATCGTACTACACCAACGGTATCACACTAAAACAGCGGTATCGTAGTACATCAGCAGTGTAATGCTTCAACAGCGGTATCGTACGACGGCAGCAGTATCATACTACAACAGAGGTATTGTACTACAACAGCGGTATCACACTACAACAGCGGTATCGTACTACAACATCGGTATTATAATATAATAGCGGTATCATATTTCAACAGCGGTATCATACTACAACAGAGGTATCATACTACAACAGCGGTATCATACTATAACAGCGGTAGCGTTTACAACATCAGTATCGTTCTACAACAGCGGTATCGTAGTATAACAGCGGTATCATATTACAACAGCGGTATGGTACTACAAAAGCGGTATCATACTACAACAGCGGTATCACACTGCAATAGCAGTATTGTATTACAACAGCGGTATCACACTTCAACAGCGGTATACACAACCCGCCATACATTGGCGCGAATAGGTTGTAAAAGCAGACAGCCCTTCATGTACTACAACTCTCCCTTAAAAACATACAACTTCATCTGCAATAGGCGCGGAAACATCAAAGGTGGTCCCTCGTGAACTGGAGAAAGATCGCCTGGTCCGACGAATCACATTTTCAGTTAATACTCGCCGATGGACATTCCAAAATATGGCGTTAACAGCATGTACGTGTCAGTGGATACCGTCTGCCTAGAGGTAAATATACAAGCTGGTGGAGGCGGTGTAATGGTCTTTGATCTGTTTCCATGGCTGACAATGGGTTCCTTAATACCTCTGAAACAGCATTTGAATGTTACAAGGTAACTTAACATCACTTCGGATCCGGAACACCCGTACCTGTGCATGATGTTTCCTGATGGAGAGGACTACAGCACGATAATGCTACATGCCATAATACTCGGATCGTCACTCAGTGATTCCTGAAGCACAACATTGACTTCAAAGTGTCAAAATAGCCAACACAGTCCCTAGATCTCAACCCAATTGAACACCCATTTGTAACCGAGATCCTCCTCCAGCGAACATTCGGCAATTGATGTGCGCCATAACATCAACTTGACTGAACATACCTGTAGAACGAGGTATGTTCAGACAGGATAATGACAGAAGACTTGGATTCCTACACAGTGTTTCCAGGAGCACGACACAGACTTCAAAGTGCCAAAATAACCCACACAGTCCTTAGATCTCCACCCAATTGAACACCTGTGTGGATGAAATTGAGAAAGCCATTTGTAAACAAGATCCTTTTCCAGAGAACATTCTGCAATTGACGTACGCTATCACATCATCTTGACTGAACATACCTGAAGAACTATAGCTATCAGAACCTCGTTGAGTTCATGTCTCATCTAATGGAAGCTCTTTTGTAAGCCATGTGTGACCCAATAGGTTGTTAGATACTTATTCCTAATAATTTACATGAATGTTCAACTTCCTGATTTATAAGTATTAACTATTGTATGTGCAAGTAAGCGCTCTTAAAAAGTGTGTGGTAAATGAAGCAAGGGTAAGGAATGAAGATTATCTAAGATAAAGTCGTACGATCATTTTAATTACCCTAGTACTTTGAATTCTCGGAGAGTTAGGCTACAATATTTAAGGCGTGTTAGATTTAAGCATTTAGGTGTTCAAGTGGCTAAATATTTAATTAAGTATATAATTCTGTCATCCAACAACCGTGTTTATTCCTCAAATTTGAAACTGATGTCTAGTTGAAGGGAAAACTTCTGTGACATGAAAATTGCAATGGACAACAGATTTGCTGGTAAAGCAGTCCTATTTTATATCATCTAATTAAGTATGAACCCTTAACTACGGTAGGAAGTGAAATTTTCTGTTTTTAAGTAGGTGTAATGAAAAAGATATTCAAACATTCAATTATACATTTGCCTGAAATTCAGTCAGTCAATAAGATAAATAAGGCAGTTAAATAGTATCCAATTAAAGTAAAATGCAACGCTTAATTTACATTTGAGAAAATATTTGCCCATTGAAACCTAACGTAAGATTTTAAATGAGATAGATACACTCGAATGCTTTCTAAAATAAAAACATTCTGGTAATGGCACCTGGATATTCGTCTCATTTGTGAACTGAAACCTTTCACTGGGAAAGGTTTGAAAGCACTATTCTCTTCAAGTTTTAATTCAGTGCTTCCGTGAAAATCCGATCCGCGACTGTAAACGAACACGGTATTGTTGAAGGAAATTTGGAGCAGTTATTCAAATATTTACCGTGTCAATAAACTGAACAAATGCAGTAGAATGTGAAAGCAAATATTAAACGCAATGAGTCTCATTAATACTGAAAGAGCGATGTGAGAATGAAACAAAGCAGTTCGCTAAATGAAGAAATGTTCGAAAACCATAGCTTCAATGTATAAATAAATTTAATCAGGACGTGGAATATGCTAATGGAAAATAATTAAGTAATTAGAATAGCAAACAGGGAAAAGACACTGTCCTTGACCCAAAAACTCTTTTCTCTCTTTCAGCAATAAAATGATGATAATTAAGCAACTCCGCCTCTAATAAGTACACGATTCCCACTCGAACGTAATAAAATAATTCCCTGACTGGTTCTTCAGGTGGGTTTAAAAGCTTTTCCAGAGTGCTGACCCCTATCAGGTTGTGATGATTTGTTGCATTTCATTACAATCATGCATTTTCTCACCAAAGCATACATCTGTTAATTCTTTAAGTTATTTGTCTTTATAAAACTACCTGCTTTTCAACAATAACTACATCGGTGACCCATTTCATTATGACCACCTCCAGAATAGAGAAATGAGAGCGCCTGGAGAACGAACGGTGCAGCAGCTGAAGTTCACAGAGCAGTATATATATATACATCCCGAGGACCGGCTTTCGGTTAGTAGAGTGTTCGGAGTCAGAATGGGAAAAGCTGCCGATTTATCGGAGTTTGATAAAGGACAAAATTGTGAAGGCACTTCGCCTCGGAACTAAGATCTCGGAAACGGCGCGGCTTGTGGGTTGTTCGTGTGCCGCTGTAGTGAGTACGTATCAAAAGTGGTGCACAGATGGCCAAACGACGAACTGTAGTCCAACCGTGTGTCGTCCGCAGCTCATTGATGCCAGAGGGGAGCGGAGACTGTCGCGTATTGTTCACAGCGACCGAAGGGTCACAGTGCGACAAATCACCAGCAGCTACAAGAGTGGTGATCAGGGCAATGTGTCGCAGCACACAGTTCATTGAAGTCTTTAGCGCAAGGGCCTGCGTAGCCGAAGACACAGCTGGGTCCCCATGCTCACTGCACGTCATCGCCAGCAATGCATGAAATGGACCCAAAATCAAACGAGATTTGACGGTCGATGATTGGAAAGAAAAGGGCCTGGTCTGATGAATCAAGATTACTGGTGCATCACGTAGACGGCGGAGCGCGGATTCGCCGATAACTAGCTGAGTCTATGACACCTGGATGCACTATTGGGCGAAAGCATGCCAGAGGCGGCGTTGTTATGCTGTGCGCGATATTTTCTTGGGACATTTTACACCCCATTATCCCAACTGTGCAATCCCTGATAGCTGTCAGGTATCTGAACATCATTGCGGACCAAGTTCACCCATTCATAGCAACTGTGCTCTCTGCTGGTGATGGCCATTACCAAAAAGACAATGAGCCATGCCGTACTGTCAGAATCGTCAAGGAGTGGTTCGAGGAACATGCTTTTGACTTTCTGTTAATTTTCTGGCCTCCAGGTTCACTTGACATGAATCCAATCGAACATTTGTGTTTCGACTTGGGAAAGCGGGTTCGCGCTAGATCAATACCACCCCGAAATGTACCGGAACAGGAGGACCTGATGCTGACATTATGGTACCAGGGTACTTATTCCAACCTCACTGTATCGATGTTTTGCCGAGTGGCCTCAGTTTTGCGGGCTAAATAGGGTCCAACAGCTTATTAGGTAGGTGGTCATAATGTAAAGGGTCATTGGTGTAAGTGCACGCACTATTTCCCATACCATAATTCCACGAAGTTTTGTGAATACTAACCACATAGAATTAGTTAATACATTCCTATAGAAATGTGCCATAATAGGGAAAAATCTATCAGTCGACTAGTTTCAGTTGCTTAATGACGAAATGGCTCCTGTTCAGGGAAACGTGTCGCAATAGAACCAGCAGACAAAGGACTTTGATCTGTTGTTTGGTTGGTTATGTGTTTCTTCGAGCAGGACTGTGTCAAGCCATTGTACCTAATTGTGCCATGTAACAAGAACTGTCTATAGAAATTGAACAAAAACTTAATAAGAGGAATTTTTTTTAAATTCAGTTTTGCATCTTTTTTAGGGCATAAACGAAAAATGTAATGTCAATTCAATTTCAATCAATTTTTTATTGATCGTGCTTTACATAATACAGTAATACACTAAAGAGCAATTGAATTATAGATACCTGTCTAGTAACGTGTAGCACCATAATAGGGATTCGTCTAGGCATGGACTCGACAAGACACCGAAAGCGTTGGGAAGCCATACGGATCAACGATCCTTGAACAAGCTCCCACAGTTTACGAAGATTTGATGGAGGGCGGTCAGAGCCTCGAAAATCTCTCTCGATGGCATCCCAGATGTGCTCGATGAGATTGAGATCAGGTGACCTAGCTGGCCAAGGAAACGAGGTCACGTCGGTGGAGTGTTCATCCAACCATTCGGATACACTTCGGGAGCGATGGCACGGTGCATTGTCTTGTTGCAGGATGAGGTCCCCAGTGGGATGTTGAAGACGCACAAACGGGAGCAAATGGTCGTCCAGGATATCCCGGTAACGTTGACCTGTGAGGGACGATGTCACACGTACCAGGGGTCCCATTTCCGTCCAAGTAAACAGTCCCCAGACAAGAATGCCTCCCCCACCAGCTTGAAGAGTACCATGCTGGCAAGAAGGATCGATCGCTTCATGTGGTTTGCGCTGTACTCGTATCCTGGCATCCGCATGTACCAACGTGAATCTCGACTCATCAGTCCACGCAACATTTTCCCACATGCCTAGGGTCCAGTGGCGATGTTCCCGCGCCCATGCTAATCTTTGCACCCTGTGATGTGCGGTCAGCAGCGGTACCCTCGTGGGACGATGGCTTCTGTACCCCATAGCGAGGAGATGGTTCTGGATGGTGTAGCTGCTTACACGTTTTTGTGCACCAGAGTTAAATTCCCGAGTGATTTCTTGCACTGTGGCCCGTCTATCCGCTGTTACAATGCGAGCTAGCCAACGATGACCCCGCTCATCCACACGCTGTTTTCCACGGCAGTTGGCCCTTGTAGGGATGGTTTTACCGGATTCGATGTGCTCAAGTGCACCCGTGACACAGTGGCTCGTGAAAATCCTAGTGACTGCACGACTTCCGAGATGGAGTGCCCCTTTCGTCGGGCCACGTCAATTTGCCCACGATCAAATGCACTTAGATCCTTCGTCTTACCAATACTGCGTCCGACTCTTACTGATTCCTGTCGCATCACTCCTTATATTGTCGGATCGCTGCATACGTCCTGTTGTTTCCGTTTAGAGGGTCGCCCACAGCGCCACATTTGCATAACGCCAGCTGTCTCTAATTCAATTGTTCTTCAGTGTAATTCGAAACAGTTACATATAAGCCAAATAAAATAACAGCAGCGAAGATCAAGGAAAGGCTAAGTCCAGGTCTCGCAGAGACTTGACTTAGCCTCGATTTTGCTATGTATAAGTCAAGCCAAAAGCATAAAAAAGAAGAATGATCTGTTACTTTCTTTTTTTTAAGTATAAAAAAAGTATTTAGAAATTACTTTTTTTTTTTGCATAAAAATATGAGTAACAGATCTAAAGTACAACATGTTAACTACGTTATATATCTAGTGCTATATTGTATAGACAGTATACTAAGGCAAATGAAACATTAAGGTATAAAGAAAATCAGTTGTGGCCCCCATATCCGATCCCCACTCTTAAATATTCTCCCTCCTCTGGTCATCCACAGAATCCCCGTCTGGTTTCAAAATCCCCTGGCTTCTCCTCTTTGTCGATAATCCTTTTCCTTCCCATCCTCCATCCTGCATTATTGAATAAATATTAGTTTCTAAGTAAGTAGTGTTTTAATTTTTTTAAACAAATAAGAGTTATTAATAGATGTTAATTCTACAGTTAATGAATTCCAAAACTATGGGTCAGAATAATTGACACTTTGTTCAGTAGTTTGTGTTCTAGGTGTAAGAAGTCTCAGCGGAGCTTGATTTCGCATACTTTGTCAGTACATAGCGGCATTAATTTGATAAATTCTTGTATTAATTTAATTTTATTTCGTGATCATTTGTAACTGAAAGTAAGATCTAACAAAATTCTATGCAGGCAGTAATTGCAAACAAAAGTTTGAAATCTGAAAAAAGAAATGTGTTTTTGCAAAAGAAAGTATCCCTTGATTTTTGCAAAAAAAAAAAAAAGGGCGAATTTCTCAGAGTTTTCCGTGATTTTTGGAACCATTTTCAAGTTCCCTGAGATTTCCACGTTTTCCAGGTTGTGTAGGAACCCTTTAACAGAATACATCAGAGTTGAATAAAGGACTCTTTCATCTTCGTGCTGATAAATTCAAGAGAAACGTATCGTTAAAATTGTCTTAGCACGATTTAAATTAAACACCCTCAACTGAACCAGACTGCAATATTAAAACATGACATTTATTTACCATCTTAAAACAGTAAAAGAGATTTAAGGCTGGCTAGATCTTTCGCGACTACACTAGTCGCATCTTCAGGCCCAAGTATGTGACAATACTGGAGTAAGTGGTAAGATTTTTATAGTTCCAAAACCTAAATGACCTGAAGAAAGCACATTATGTAGACAAAAGTATTCCAGTACCTAAGTCAAACGGAAACAAGAGCATTTATTAGCCGAAATCAGTACACTCACTGGAGAAAACACTAGTCCTCCTTTAGCACAAAAAACAATCTATACAGGAAGAGGCATCATCTCCACCAGATGCCTGAGGGTTTCTTGAGATAATGCCAGCCATGCCTGTTGCAGCATTGCCCACAACTCCGCCAGACACGTCTGTCCAGGATCAATGGATCTGATGATTCGCTTCACGGGATTCCAGAGAGCTTCCACAGTGTTTAAATCCAGTAACCTTGGAGTTCATTGGTCAGTAACCTTGGAGTTCATTGGTCAGTAACCTTGGAGTTCATTGGTAGATTCCAAACTCAGATGAGTGTTCCTCGAGCCAAGCATGGGTGGTTGCGACCCAGTGGGGAGGCGCATTGTCCTACTAAAACAGACCATCGGCAGCAGGATGCGCGAAGGACATAAAAGCGTGTCACTGATCAGTCAGCACATGCTGGCTGCGCGCAACGGTTAAAATCCTCTCTAGACACACTGAGCAACCTAATGTGTCCCACGAGAAGACTCCGAAAACCATACTTGAGCGACCACCGCCTTCAACTGAGACTACCTGGCACGACGGAGCCATGGCCTTATGCTGTCTATGCCACATCCGCACCCTCCCGTCACCTCGGTACAGCTGGAAACGGGACTCATCTGACCGCACGATGCGGGGGCGCTCTGCAGCGGATCAGTTTTGACATTCCTGGCCCCCACGTGAGGCGTTATGTCCGATGGCGAGCAGTTGAGAGTGGCATACGAGTAGTGCGTCGGCTCCTGTAACCCATGGTATACAGAGTGTGTCATCGACGACTCAACGACGCTACTTGGGCTTCTGACATTTAAGCTGGATGTGATTTGACATGCGGTCGGTCTATACGAGCCTGGCTAGTCTACGTTGACTCCTGTCATCAATGGCGTTTGGTCGGACACCGCTTGCTCTCTGGACGCTGGTACGTCCGTTGAGGGTGTACACGTGGTTCACCCTTGATACGGTTGCCCTCGGGGACCTTACCCATACAGCACAAAACGTTTCAGATATGTATCAATATTGCTACAATCTCTCATTTTCGTTACACTTTGAGAGATATCTTACAATTACGTTTCAACAACATCTATTTTGGAACATAACTCTTTGTACATTACGGTTACGTTAAAAATAACATTCACCGATACTACTGCTTTATAGTTTCCATTGTACATAATTGCTCCCTTGATGTTACATTCGGCGATATTTAAGATTTTTGGTTAGCCAACGGCGTGGATGCGCATGCGCAATTATGCCATTTTACGGAAGCACTCGTGTAGTCGTATTTCCATGTGCTACTGGTATATTCTTTGGTGATACTCGAGTTAACTAGTTACTTGATTTAATACAGGGTGATTCATAAAGAAGTATACAGTTTCCAGATGCTGTAAAACAGTAACAGTTGAAGACACGGACCACAAGTGCGAACCGTTAGGCAGATGTACTCATAAAGTTTGTGTCCCGCTACTGAGGGAAGTGACGTAGGCGATAGCTCGCGTGTCACGTGACTAGTCAGTCGATGAACATCTTCCTCACCGACGGATTGGACGAGCCGCGGGCTACAACATTCCCCTGACCCAATGGCCACCCAGAAAGCACCTTGTGACTTTTTCCTGTGGAGGTAAGTAAGGGACAAGGTATTCGCCCCTCTCCTTCCTGTTGATCTAGTGGAGCTGAAACAGCGTATCACAGCCACTATCACTGCACTTGATTCAGATATCTTACCTCGGGTTTAGGCGGAAATGGATTACCGGTTCGATGTGTGTCGTGTGACTAAGGGTGCAC
The DNA here is from genome assembly GCA_039090855.1 of Macrothele yani. NCBI lineage: Eukaryota > Metazoa > Arthropoda > Arachnida > Araneae > Macrothelidae > Macrothele > Macrothele yani. The sequence goes on from CM077030.1 coordinate 125,190,499, forward strand.
ACATAGAACATCTGTGACTGTCTCTAAAAAAACTTGAAACATTCCCCTACAATTCTGTTAAAGGTAAAATAAAATATCTTACATTGTTCTTGTTTTATAGTGCGTTGAAACTACATATTTCTTTATGTTTATGAATCACACTGTATTTCCTCTTTTTTTTTTTTTTTTTTTTTTGTGATTCAAGATCATCTGAAATTAAGTAATTGTTTTGATTATTATAATTTTAAAATTCAAAAAAGCATTTTATAAAATCTAAGTAGATGGCTGGGTTGGTGTATTAGTATGCTGTACCAGCATGTTTTTTTTAATTGAAGCTGAGAAATTTCATATTGTTAGCATTTAGAGAAATGACGAATTTGATTTACTTTCTTTTTTTTTTTTTTTTTGCTGAAATATAGTCTATTCCTCATGTACAATAGGAATTCGACGCCCTCATTTGGAACCGATTTTCAGTTCTTTATCAATATACAAACGCCGCCGCTGTTTCCAATGGGCAGCGGACTCCGTTGAACCTGTGAAAACGTAAACAATTCGTAATACGACTATTCTTACTTTTGAAACAGCTGTCGAGGGTAATACTTTTTATTGCGATTTTACAAAGTTTATTAAAACTACAATGTTCAATGTAGTAAATCCGTAACAGTAATACTAGGGGTGTTCAAATGAAAAGGTACGAAACGTCATAAGAACGTAACCGTTAACATATTTGCCTATGCCGCTATGGGAGAACGTAGCGACACATCTAGGGATGCGATTGGAGTCGCCGGCGTGGATCGGAGCATGCGCGGGCGCCCGCATGCGCAGGAGAGAGCAGAGGCTCTTATAAAGAGCGCCGTCCAATTGACTACTTGTTGAATTCCTCCAGCACAGACGAACCATTAACTCCGATGTGTACTGTGAGACACTCCGAAGCCTACGCAGGTCGATCAAGAACAAAAGACCGGGGCTGCTCACGAAGGGTGTGGTTCTGCTCCACGATAACGCGCGTCCACACGTCTCCAGGGTCACACACGCGGAACTGGCCAAGTTCCAGTGGGAGCAGCTTGACCATCCGCCCTACAGCACGGACATGTCGCCCTGCGATTTCCATGTGTTTGGTCCCCTGAAAAAACATCTGAAAGGGAAGCGCTTCCACTCGGACGACGAACTCAAGGACGCTGTGCAGGACTGGGTCTCGTCACGGCCACAGGAATTCTGGGAACAAGGAATCCTTCGGCTCGTTAATCAATGGGATCGTTGTGCTACGGCCTATGGTGTGTACTTTGAATAAAGTCTTCATTTATACCCACAGTGTCGTTTCGTACCTTTTCATTTGAACACCCCTAGTATGATGATGTCACAAATGTCTTTCAATGAGGTAACACTAATGTAACGATTACAAATGTTTTTCAAATACCTAACAGTAACAAGAAGTTGGTATGTTGAAGATACAAATATCTTTCAAATACCTAACAGTAACATGAAGTTGGTATGTTGAAGTTACAAAGACCTTTCACTGTAACGTATCGGTTATGCTTCAAAGTTATGTAACGTTTGAGGACACTTTGACGTAACCGTAAGGTTTCTGAAACATTACTGTTACACTGCGCAACGTATCTGAAAAGTCTAAATGTTTCAGTGCTACGTACTTGTAACATATACGAAATATCCTGTGCTGTATGGGTAGGGTCCTTACCTTAGGCAATTGAATTACGCATCTGTTTTGCGTCGACAAGGTATCTACGATCAGAGTCGCTCCGATCATCAGGTTTACCCATGTTTGTCGATTTTGATACAATGTTAAAAAACCCTGCCGTCCGTCCATTTATCGCTTGCGTTCTATTCGACTCTGTGCGGGGGATACCCATGCCAACTGTCCATCACCCCTATCTCCAATACATTGTCTACTAAGTGTAAATACAACAGCCATTCCATAAAGCCTGTGAGTAAAATCACCCAAAATGAAGAAATATAGGTACAGCAAAATATATGTTATACTTTCTCAAAGTATCTTCTCTCGGATGATATGCGACGGTCTCATCGTTCATTTTTCAGAGCATGTGGCGAAAGCGTTTTGTGGAAGCTGCTTTAGCGACCCCTGTACAGCTTCAATAACGTCATCATCTGCGATGAATGTGCCACGGAACTTCTTCATCATTGCTGGAAACAACCAGAAATCGCGCGGGGCGTGCTAAGGACTGTAGGCAGGCTGTGGCATGATTTGAATACTGCATTTTGTGAGAAACAATTGAACACAAACAGACACGTGTGGGCGAGCGTTATTATACATATCGATCAAGCGACCGGAACTTGCCCACCAGTTCCGGTCGCTTGACCGATATGTGTCTTCGCAGGCTGGAATTTAATACTCAGCATTGACAATAATTTGTGGAGGAACGACATGCTGTTAGACTGCACATCTTTATAATTAAAAAAAAATATATCATCATCGTTTTCCCAGCTGATTTGGTTTGGCGGATTTTTTTTGGAGGGCGAGAGCCTCTGTCTTTCCAGACACTCCTTACAATATCGTGAGAAGCTCGAAATACACTGCTTGGCACCCAAAATACAACACCAAGAAGGAAGCATCCGATTGGCCTGAAATTCGAAACATGCGTCGCCCGCAGGGCAGATGCAAATCATGTGCGCCCGGCACGCCACCGAGAAGCACTATCAGAAAGATGCACAGAAGGCGGGGTGTAAGTAGTGAAAGTGTGTTGTGCTGCCAGACCTTTGCGTGGGAAGCTTCCTGATGCCTCGTCGCAGAATACGGCAGTCATTCCAGCACGTTTCGGAGTTCAACAGAGGACGAATATTGGCTTATCACGACTGCGGTTTATCGTACCGAGACATCGGCGCCCGTGTGGGACGATATCCAGCAACAGTGAGGCGAGTAGGGATTCGGTGGGTGCAGGAGGGACGGTTTGGACGGACCGACGTAAGCGATTGCCGCAGCCGCGGCACACCACCGAAAGAGAGGACCGGCAGTTGTGCGGCGGGCATCGACGGCTCGCACCGCCACACCACGAACGTTAGCGCAGGAATTAGGGTGTGTTGCGCAACAACCTGTGTCAGCACGTATCGTTCGACGTCGTCTGCAGGAGCGGGAATTGTAGCATGGTGCCCATTGCTCCGATTACCATTGACGTTATACCACCAGCGAGTTCGGCGGCAGTAGGCCGTTGAACGCCGCACCTGGACTACGGAATGTCACGACATTGTCTTCTCCGACGAATCCCGCTTCTGCCTGCAACACTACGATGGTCAGATCCACGTGTGACGGCACCGCGGCGAGAGACTGTATGACGCCTGAATTATGCATCGCCATACCGGTCTGTCGCTTGGCGTTATGGTTTGGAGCGCAAATGGATATGACACCTGCACCCCTCTGGTACGTATCGCCGGTACACTCAACAGCCACCGCTACATCTCCGACGTTTTGGAGCCTATAGTCCTCCCTTACCTGCAGGACCTGCAAGCGGCCACGTTTCAATAGGACAATGCGCGGTCGCACGTGGCACGCATCGTGCAACAATTCTTCATGGCTCACCAGGTGTCAATGCTGCCGTGGCCAGCCTGTTCTCCCGATATGTCGCGCACCGAACACGTCTGGTCGCTGATCGGCAACCGAGTGGCCCGGCAAGCACCACCCGCTGCTACGCCTGATGAACTGTGGCAACGTGTGGAAGCAGCCTGGACCGACATACCTCAAGCCCTCATCCAAAGACTCTTTCGTTCGATGCCGTGGCGTGTAGCGGCCGTTATTGCCAGCCATGGGGGCCACACGAACTATTGATGTCTGCGTGTTCCGCAAGTCGCACGGGCCTGTAAGCTCAATCGTTTCATCTTTGTGTCTGTTGCTACGTGTCCAGTAAATCTGGCTTTGCTATCTCGTGCCCTTCTTGGTGTTGCATTTTTGGGTGTCCAGCAGTATAGTTGACCCAAGTTTCATCGGCAGTTATTACTGTGTTTAAAAAATTTGGATCCTTTGCAATTATTTGTTACCACTCATGACACACAGAACTCTGGTTAACAATTGTTCTGACGTCACGTGATGTGGCACCCATTTGGAGCACACATGATGCAGCAGTAATTTGTCGCGTAGAATGCGGAGTGCTGACGTCTTTGAAATAGTAGTTGACATCACTATGTCTTCACACGTCTTTCGTCGATCTTCTTGCAGGGTTGCCCAAACAGTGTTAACAATATTCTCCCTAACAACACTTTCAAGCCGACCAGGCCAATAGGAGCAAGTTCTGTCGACAAACGCCCTTTTTTGAAATCATTGTGCCATCCACAAATCGTTGACTCAGCTAAACATTAATCGTTGTAAACTTTTTTCATTAAATCAACTATTTCTGGAGCCGTTTCACCCAAACGACAGCCAGATTTTATCGCACGACACATTTCACTTTTTAGCACGTCTTTTGTAAAAAAAGATAGTGCTTATGTTATCGGTTTGTCCGTCCGTCCGTCTGTACCCACGATATCTCTGCAACTATTAGTCCGATTTGAAAAATTCGTTTTGCATTAGGAAGCTTGAAATATGCGAATGATGATACTTCATTTCGTTTTTTTACGATGTACAATTTCGCCGCTAGAGGGCGTAAATGCAGATGATGTCGAATTCAGAAATACGTTTTATTCCACATATTTGCTTATAAATATCCGATTGAAAAAAATTGTTTTATATTTCGATTCCATTTATGTCGAAGAGTATTTTAGATACAGTTACTTTTTCAAATTACGCACAGACTTTCCGCTAGGGGACGTAAAAGTAAATGATATTTTTCCTGAAAACTCTTTGTCTAAAACTCCGATTTGAAACTTTTGTTGTTATCATGATTCCAAAAGTTTTGCTGGTAGCTCCAGCTGTCGAACGGAAAAAAATTACAATCATGATATTTACAGCGTTGCTCAAGTTCCAGATGTCGAACGGAAAAAAAATCAGTTTTTACCACTGTGATTCTAAAAGTTTCGCTTGTAGTTCGAGCTATCGAACACATAAGACAATTATTGCTATCATGATTCATATAATGTGAATATTATGTTAAATGTGGATGTACGTACGTTGACACCACCTAAAGGGAAATTTGTCAATTAAATTCCAAAACGTATGTGTCACTACTCTAATGTTTAGCGCTATTCTGCCGAAAACTAATTTTTCGAATCTAGACTTACCGATGAGGACACAACATGCCAACTGATGAACAAACAGCCAGACAATTGTGCAACGTAATGTATGTTTAACAAGTTAGTAAAATCATGCAATGCATTGATTATGATACGCTTTCCAACATGCCAGAAATTATTACTCAAGTTATGAGGAGAATGGCTGTGGAATAAACCTCACTCCTGTGTCCTGACCTTTGACCCCATTTCGATGATATTCAACAGAACCCGTTCAGTACGCTTCAAGAATAACATACTAAAGTTTTGTCGCAATAGAAGCAGTTTTACGCAAGTTATGAGAATAATGGCTGTGGAATAAATCTTGCTTTTGTGCAATGACCTTTGACCCCATTTCGTTGATATTCAACAGAACCGGTTCACTATACCTCCGGAACAACATGATAGCGTTTTGTCGCAATCGAAACATTTTTTGGTAAGTTATGATGCACAAGGGCAATGAAATGGATCCCACTCCAGTGTCCTGACCTTTGACCCTATTTCGTCCATTTTCAATAGGGTTCATCCCCATTGGCTCCCTACCACATACTAAAATTTCATCGAAATCGAACCATTTTTACGCAAGTTATGACGCACAAGGGCAATGGAACAAATCCCGCTCTTATATCCTGACCTTTGACCCCACTTCACCCATTTTGAATAGAGTTCGTGCCCAGGTGGTTTCCTACCACATACTAAAATTTCATCGAAATCCAGTCATATTTACGCATGTTATGACGCATAAACGCAATGGAATGGATTCCACCTTTATGCCCTGACCTTTGACCCCATTTCGCCCATTTTCAATAGGGTTCGTCCCCAGGTGGTTCCTTACCAAATACTAAAATTTTATCCAAATCGAACCGTATTTACGCATGTTATGACGCATAAGGCAATGAAATGGATCCCGCTTTTATGTCCTGACCTTTGACCCCATTCCACCCATTTTCAAAAGGTTTCCTTCCCAGGTCGTTCCTTACCACATACCAAAATTTCATCGAAATCGAACCATTTTTACGCAAGTTATGACGCATAAGGGCAATGGAATAAATCGCGCTGTTATGCCCTGCCTGAGCTTTGATCCCAATTTGACAATTTTCAATAGGGTTCGTGCCCAATGTAGTTTCCTACCACATACTGAAATTCCACCGAAATCGAACCATATGTACGCATGTTATGACGCATAAAGGCAATGAAATGGATCCCACTCTTATGGTGTGACCTTTGACCCCACTTCACCCATTTTCAATGGGGTTCGTCCCCTGGTGGTCCCCTACCACATACTAAAATTTCATCGAAATCGAACCATTTTTACGTGAGTTATCGTGCCGACAGACAGACGGACGGAAAAAGCTGGAGCACATACGCTTCTTCAACCTACGGTTGGAAAGCGTAAACAAGACCTGCTAACAATGTGATCAACATATGATACTTGAGGGTAACAGCCCTGCTTGCTTGGAAATCGATGGTTGCGCAGTAGCATTTTTGAAATATGCGCTTATTACCGACATTGAAATCGAAAGATCCATCTGTGTGTTAAGCTATCTTCACAGCATTCAGAGGGCAAGGCAGTCTTTAAAAGGATTTTGTGATAACGTGGACTCAAGAAAATGAGCATTTAGTTGCGTGTGTTTGTTAATAACTTTGAATGTGAGTTTTGCGCTGTATGATAAGAATTTAATAAACTTCTTTTCAAGGTTTATTATCTTGATATTAATTGCATTTTTGTCTACTGTTTAATGCATTTAAATATGCCAATGGGAAAACTGTACTTGAAAGTTAGAACATTTGTGTTCACTCAAGGGATTACTTGCCATAACATGTTTCGGAAAGGATAATCTTCTTATCTGCCCCTCTATCGCAGACAAATGGCACAAGTTAAGCTTAAGGATAAACAGTGAAATTTCAAATGGACATTTCCTGCTATTTGGTTTGTTTTTAAATGGCGCAGTGAGAATGTTTGCGTTATTACGGTAATGCAAATATTCTGCTTTTAAAATAACCTAGGTTTAACTTCCCTCTTCAGAAAATTCGACGGAGCATGTTGTACTGTTCGTTATTTCAGGATTCGTTTGCGACAGACTAAGTTTCGGTTAAATCGGATTATATTGATTATTTACTGCTTGGAACAAGGAATGTAATTTCTCGGAAATACTTCGGGTTCGCCAAAAGCTTATGATTTACTGTTTGGTAAAAACCTTGAGGAATACGCCTGCAGTAATTAAAAGCTTAAATTTCTCGGCATTCTTACCCAAATACGCACTTCCTTATTTCACTTACGTCAGGAATCTAGTTCATTCCAAAAGCTATACGCAATGCGGCAAGTAAGTTGAGACTGAACTTTTTTTAAAAAATGGAAAAGGAAAAAAACTATCCTGAATATATCCCATTTGAAGTGCACTATATTGACAAAAGTCCCCGGACACCGAGAAGAGAAACACAACATAGCATTTGTTGACATACATTAGTACAGTGTCGGTCCACCTTTGGCCTTAATGCGCGCACTGACCCTTTGAGACATGCTTTCGACAAGGTTTTGGAACACAGCTATAGGTATGCTAATCCATTCAGTACATAATGCTGCTGCTAACTGTTGCTTAGTAGTAGGCCTTGGTTCCAAACTACTTACTTATGGGGCGCTTTAATTCATCCCATAGGTGCACTATGAAATTAAGATCAAGGCTTTGTGTTTGCCAGTCCACAAACGATACGGAAGTATCGTCAAACCACGCAGTAACAGTCCTTGCTTTATGGCTCGGTGCATTATCCTGCTGGTACCAACAAGGATCGGTTCTATAGCATTGCCACAGAATTGGTCGGATATAATTGTCCAGAATATCGAGGTAGACGTGCTGGTTGATAGGTTGGTCCACAATAGCCAATAGGCTGGGACCATACCACGAAACCCCCCCCCCCCCCACACACACACGAGTACACTGCCAGCTCCAAACTTGACCGTAGGAACAGTACACTGTGGTAAATAGCGTTTGCCCGGCTGCCGCCATACCCACACGCGGCCATCAAACTCATGGATCGTGTATCAGGATTCATCAGTCCGAAGGACCCGTTTCCATTTATCTACGGTCCACGATAAATGTTCTTTACACCATGATAAACGACGAGTATCATTCCGAGTGGAGATGAAAGGCTTATGAGCAGCCGTATGACCACGGTAACCCATGGAATGAAGTTCTCTGCGAATGCTACGTGTACATACCGAGGTTTAAGCATTTTTACTCACCTGTAGACTGATGTCTTGTGAAGTACTTCGTCGATTAGGTGTAATGACTCTGCTGAAGTTTCGACGTCCTCCATCACAGATTTTTTTTGGTCTGCCAGTACGTTTTGCTGCTTCAGGCACACCATGTGTCTTCCATTTATTAAATTTGGTAACAGAAAGTTCTCACACGGAGGCAAATCTGGAGATTAAGGGGAATGATTGAGTTACACACTTTTGTTTTCGTGCCAGAATTGTTGAACATGGGGTGCTCTGTGTGCAGGTGCATTATCATGAAGAAGAAACCGTAGCTTGTGTTAGTGTTCAGGTCTAACACAAACAATCCTCTTCCACAATCGCCCAAAATGGATGTGTAAGCATTGCCAATGCCAGCTGTACTTTCAGGAATCAACTCGTGATGCAGAATTTCGTTGCAGTCGTAAAAACGCACAAGCATAGGCGCCCGTAGCTTAATTTTCAGGAGTGGGCAAACATAATATTTTAAATTTCTGGTTGAAGGTTTAACGACCCCCGCGAGCAAATTAATGGTCTATAAGCAATCTCCCGTCCCTAAGTTAGAGCCACTGGTCCCATGGAGGGGTGGGAGCCAGAGCTGTAAGACAAACACAACACAAATGCGTCACCGGGATTTGAACCCAAACCCCTTCTCGGATGAATGGTCCACTTCTCCACCGGGGTGGCAAAAGCAGAAATAATAACATATGCAGACTCCCACTGTGCCTTCTTGTTACTTATCTGTTTTTGTCACACTCTCAACACTTAAATTTAATTGGCAATTAGCTGTTCCAAATCTACATAAAAAAAAAGATGAATAAATGAAATCAGGGAACATGGAATTTCTTTTGATTCTTTTGGACACTTGTGTCACATGGGCAACAAAACCCATGTGATCACTCAACTGGTCATCAAAAATGAAAAATATCCTCAAGACAAATTTTTTTTTTTTCTGAGAAAAACTTCGAGACATCTGCTCCAGAGGATGATATATTTTTTAATTTCTTCAATTTTCATACTTACCTGTGCTGTAATGTAACGTATTCCCCAACATGTAATGGAAAATTCTGTTGCTTTCTACTGTAAATTCCAGTTTTTTTCTTTAACTGAACATTTCCAACGTTTTTCCTATTTTTATCACGCGCATTCAGAATTTCTACAGAAAAATTAGCAATTGGAATTAGTGTTATCGCGAAAATCTCTGTAGTACCTTCCTATTATAGAAAAGAAACGGCATGATCCGTTTTCCAGAGCAAGACAAATGCCCCTCTTGCCCCTCTATATGGGCTGAGACAATCTCATTTCACAGAGCTGTGACAATCTCATTTCACTCATTTCACAGAGCTGTGACAATCTAATTTCACTCATTTCACAGAGCTGTGACAATCTCATTTCACCGAATTTTGGATTTCTGTAACCTGATCTTCTTTCCTTCCGGTGGCTGTGGCGACTTCAACTGAGGATTCCGATGCTTCGTTTCAAGATCATAACGAATGCGCCATATCTCATCACCTACCACAATGCTTTGGAGAAAATTGTAAATTGTTTCTGCGGTGTCCAGGATGCCTTTTGCGCACTCCGCTCGTGCAAGTTTCAGGTCTTCTGGCAACGCGTACGTAATAAAACCACAACAAACTTCTCTCGCCCCCTAAACAAATATAACAAAATTTGACGAATCGTCTACTTATTAACACCGAGCTTACATTTCAGCATTCTCAAGGCCACACAACGATCATTTTTTTACTCTTTCCAACTGTAGGTTGAAGAAGCGTATATGCTCCAGCTTTGTGCGTCTGTCTGCCCGTCCGCACGATAACTAGCGTAAAAATGGTTTGATTTCGATGAAATTTTAGTATGTGGTAGGGGACCACCTGCGGACGAACCCTATTGAAAATGGGCGAAATGGGGTCAAAGGTCAGGACATAGGAGCGGTGATCCATTCCACTGCCCTTATGCGTCATAACTTGCGTAAAAATGCTTCGATTGCTACAAAACGTTAGAATGATGTTCCGGATGCATATTGAGCTGGCTCTGATGAATATCATCGAAATAGGGTCAAAGGTCAGGACACAAGAGCGAGATTTCTTCCACTGCCATTATGCTCATAACTTGACTAAAAATGCTTCTATTGCGACAAAACGTTAGTATGTTGTTCAGGAGGTATACGGAACCGGTTATGTTGAATATCATCGAAATGGGGTGAAAGGTCAGGACACAGGAGCGAGATTAATTCCACAGCCATTATTCTCATTACTTGAGTAATGATTTCTGGTATGTTGGAAAGCGTATCATAAACAATGCATTGGATGATTTTACTAACTTGTTATTCTTTCGCGAACTTTTTCCATGAGTTCAGACGTGCGGCTGAAATTGTGGGGGTACGGGCCTTTCGCCGTTTTCTAAATCTTCCCGCCCATCCTTGAAACGTGCATATCTTCGGAATATTTCTGCACGAGATAGGCAATTAGTCCCATACATATCACGCAACAGTTCAAATATCTGAGATGCAGTTTTACCAATTTTCAAACACAACCGGATATTTGTTCTCTGCACCATGACAGAGCTGTGACAATCTCATTTCACCGAATCCCGTGATGAACAGCGTGAAAAATCATGGGCGCAATTCTCAGGCAAACGCTGTTTCCACCGCATAGCTGATAAACGACTGATCAAGAACTCATGCCTTCTCAACCCGTGGTTTTCACGGGGATTTTATTAAAAGAAAAAAATCAGTCACGTTATTTAATTACCGCACTATATATTTTTCATTGAGGAACACGGGCAACGATTAATATTTAGCACTTAGCCAATACAAAAGGGCCTGCGATTTGAATGCCACTGCCGAACGGAGTTTATTAAAGTATCGCACGCCCGTATTCTAAAACTGCCAGACAATTTTACTTTACTTACTCCGATAGAGTCTGTCACTAGAGATGCGAGTTTGGATTCGATTCCTGCTTTTAACCCTTTAACGATCATAACGCCCAAGATACCCGTATATACAAACGACCATAGCCTCACGAAACGCATGTCTACAGTGAGTCGGATTTCTTACCCTTACCTGCTCTTCAAATTTGCACGACATATGAGGGATCAGCAGCTGTTACCCTCAGTCACTATTGTTGTTACTGAACAAAGAAGTGGACCAAGAGACAGTTTTGGGCGTTATGGTATTTAGATTGATAGAAGATTTTTGGGTCATAGTCGTTAAAGGGTTAAGCAAATAGCTGTCTTTGTATTCCTGAAAATGTTCACTAATCTCTTGGAACGACCATTGCCTCACGAAACGCATGTCTAGAGTGAGTCAGATTTCCTATCCTTACCTGCTTTTCAAATTTGCACGACATATGAGGGATCAGCAGCTGTTACCCTCAGTCACTATTGTTGTTACTAAACAAAGAAGTGGACCAAGAGACAGTTTTGGGCGTTATGGTATTTAGATTGATAGAAGATTTTTGGGTCATAGTCGTTAAAGGGTTAAGCAAATAGCTGTCTTTGTATTCCTGAAAATGTTCACTAATATCTTGGAACGACCATTGCCTCACGAAACGCATGTCTAGAGTGAGTCAGATTTCCTATCCTTACCTGCTCTTCAAATTTGCATGACATATGAGGGATCAGCAGCTGTTACCCTCAGTCACTATTGTTGTTACTAAACAAAGAAGTGGACCAAGAGACAGTTTTGGGCGTTATGGTATTTAGATTGATAGAAGATTTTTGGGTCATAGTCGTTAAAGGGTTAAGTAAATAGCTGTCTTTGTATTCCTGAAAATGTTCACTAATATCTTGGAACGACCATTGCCTCACGAAACGCATGTCTAGAGTGAGTCAGATTTCCTATCCTTACCTGCTCTTCAAATTTGCATGACATATGAGGGATCAGCAGCTGTTACCCTCAGTCACTATTGTTGTTACTAAACAAAGAAGTGGACCAAGAGACAGTTTTGGGCGTTATGGTATTTAGATTGATAGAAGATTTTTGGGTCATAGTCGTTAAAGGGTTAAGCAAATAGCTGTCTTTGTATTCCTGAAAATGTTCACTAATATCTTGGAACGACCATTGCCTCACGAAACGCATGTCTAGAGTGAGTCAGATTTCCTATCCTTACCTGCTCTTCAAATTTGCACGACATATGAGGGATCAGCAGCTGTCACCCTCTGTCACTATTGTTGTTACTAAACAAAGAAGTGGACCAAGAGACAGTTTTGGGCGTTATGGTATTTAGATTGATACAAGATTTTTGGGTCATAGTCGTTAAAGGGTTAAGCAAATAGCTGTCTTAGTATTCCTGAAAATGTTCACTAATCTCTTGGAACGACCATTGCCTCACGAAACGCATGTCTAGAGTGAGTCAGATTTCCTATCCTTACCTGCTCTTCAAATTTGCACGACATATGAGGGATCAGCAGCTGTCACCCTCTGTCACTATTGTTGTTACTAAACAAAGAAGTGGACCAAGAGACAGTTTTGGGCGTTATGGTATTTAGATTGATACAAGATTTTTGGGTCATAGTCGTTAAAAGGGTTAAGCAAATAGCTGTCTTAGTATTCCTGAAAATGTTCACTAATCTCTTGGAACGACCATTGCCTCACGAAACGCATGTCTAGAGTGAGTAAGATTTCCTATCCTTACCTGCTCTTCAAATTTGCACGACATATGAGGGATCAGCAGCTGTTACCCTCAGTCACTATTGTTGTTACTAAACAAAGAAGTGGACCAAGAGACAGTTTTGGGCGTTATGGTATTTAGATTGATACAAGATTTTTGGGTCATAGTCGTTAAAGGGTTAAGCAAATAGCTGTCTTAGTATTCCTGAAAATGTTCACTTATCTCTTGGAAATTCTTCTTCTTGGTTACTCAGTCCGAGGGCTGGTTGTTCACTAGATGTACTCTGTCTCTCCATTCCCCTCTATTCTCTGCCGTTTTCTTCAAGTCATAGTGTGTCCTAGTATTGATGTCTTGTAGTAAATATGCCATAAATTATTCCTTGGTCGTCCTCTTGCCTTGAATTTTCCCTTCCAAAACTTTCAGAATCGGCCCTCCATGGCACCATATGTGTCCTATCCATAATATTCTTCCTCACTTTAACATGTTGATCAGATTCCTGGGTTCTTCCATTCTCTCCAGGACCTCCTCATTAGTCTTTCTATGAAGCCAACTTATTATCTCCATTCTTCTATAGCTCTAGATCTCAAATGCCTCCCACTTCCCTCTTGGTCAATGTCCATGTCTCAGAACCGTAGAGAGCTACTGGCCAAACATATGCCTTTAATATTCTCTTCCTCAGTTTTAGATCTTTATTTTTTTCCGCCAGTAGTCTTTGATTCTCTCTAAAAGCCGTTTTTGCCATTCCCAGTCTCATTCTAATTTCCTTTTCTCATCGCGCATCTTGCCGCCCCGGTGGCGCAGTGGTCTAAGGCGTTGGCCTCTGATCATTCGTCCGAAAGGGGTCCGGGTTCGAATCCCGGTGAGGCATGGATGTTGTGTTTGTCTTACGGCACTGGCTCTTTCCCTTCCCTGGAACCAGTGACCCTAAATTAGGGACGGGCGACTGCTTATAGCCCATTTAGTTGCTCACGGTGGTCGTTAAACCTCCAATCAAAAAAAAAAACAAATCTCGCATCTTCCGTAATAATTTGGCCCAAATAGCGAAATGATTTAATGATTTGTCCTTTAATTTTAAGAAAGCCAATTTTTTAAAGAAAGCCTCCATTAGCTGCATACACTTAACATACTTGCTAATATGTTACAAATCTATTGTACACATGCCGGCCACTGAAATTTAAACTTTTATTCAATACCAGGTTGGACCTCATTTAGCCCGAATTACAGCACGTATCATATTTGGCACAGATTCAACAAGGTTCTGGAGTTTATCTACGTCTGCAGCATAGCAGTTCACTGGACAGCCTTTTAATTGACTCAGATTTGAGGGTATAGGACTGAGCTTCCGGTTCAGTTTTTAAAAAATATCCCACACATTCTCAATGGGGCTCAGATTCGGGCTTTGTGGTGGGCGGGGGAAGATGGTGGAGGTCGCTGTCATGCTCGCAGAGCAACTGTTGAATACATCTTGAACAATGGACATTAGCACTATCATTATATATAATTTATGACTACAAACTTGTGGTGTTGAATAAAGTAAAAATATCAACGTTTACCACAATCAAAGGTTTATTATATATCGACTATATTTTTGCAGAGCTTCTGGTTCGGCTTCATTAGGACGAATGGGGCGTAAACATCCAAATCATTGTGACATCATCAGAATACTGACGGTCACGGTTTTTGGTAAGTTGTTTCCACGCGCTTGAAAGAAATGGAGTCGACGTCATGTCGTTGACAAGCAGTGAAGAGTTCCGGTATATGTGAAAAGCTTTTCATACATTAAGCTTCATCGTTGAATCAGGTTTATCAATGAGCATAGCGTTTCCGAACAGAAATTTATGGTTGTTTTCGTGACAATGCTGGGCTATAGACGACTTCTTCAGTTCACAATTCCGTACGTAGGTCTGGTGTTCCTTCACACGGAAATTTAAAGCCCTGCAGGTCTGCCCTATATACGAAAGTCCACATTCACAAGGTATCTGATAAATTCCCCACGAATTTATGTCTGCGACGTAATCTTTGGATGCGAAAAAATTTATCTTGTTTATGTGTTTGAAAATAACTTTAAAATTAAAACTCTTAAGAATTTTTGAAATTCCGAAGCAAATCTGTGGAGCAAATGGGATAACCGCCCAATTCTGTCGTATTGGGTGGTCTACTGGCGTGAGTGTGCAGACAGGCTTTGGTTTCCTAAATTTGTGGACAGCTTTATCTACGACGGAACGTGTATATCCTCTGTGTACTGCAATTCGTTTAAGAAAATCTAGCTCTTTCTGCAAGGAATCCTCAGCTGAGCATAGATGTATTGCACGATATACGTATGTGTAGAAGGCAGAGATTTTTTGTTTCCATGGGTGATTTGATTTTGCATGTGGGGGTAAGGAAACAGCGAATGGTTTTCGATAAACTGTTGTGCTAAAGGATCCTTCAGAGCGTGACACAAGGACGTCAAGAAATGATAAGCAGCCATTATTTTCAGTCTCACGTGTGAACTGTATATGAGGATCAATTGAATTGATGAGTTCCACTAATTTAGGTATTTCCGAATTCTTAAACGGAGTGCAGTGCACAGAGGATATAAACGTTCCGTCGTAGATAAAGCTGTCCACAAATTTAGGAAACCGAAGCCTGTCTGCTCACTCACGCCGGTAGACCACCCAATACGACAGAATTGGGCGGTTATCCTATTTTATTTGAAGTTATTTTCAAACACATAAACAAGATAAATTTTTTCGGATTCAAAGATTACGTCGAAGACATAAATTTCTGGGGAATTTATCAGATATCTTGTGAATGTGGACTTTCGTTTATAGGGCAGACCCGCAGGGCGTTAACTTTCGGTGTGAAGGAACGCCAGACCTACGTACGGAATTGTGAACTGAAGAAGTCGTCTATAGGCCAGCATTGTCACGAAAACAACCATAAATTTCTGTTCGGAAACGCTATGCTCGTTGATAAACCTGATTCAACGATGAAGCTTAATGTACGAAAAGCTTTTCACATATACCGGAACTCTTCACTGCTTGTCAACGACATGACGTCGACTCCATTTCTTTCAAGCGCGTGGAAACAACTTACCAAAATCCGTGACCGTCAGAATTCTGATGATGTCACAATGATTTGAATGTTTACGCTCCATTCGTCCCGATGAAGCCGAGCCAGAAGCTCTGCGAAACTATAGTCAATATATAATAAATCTTTGATTGTGGTAAACGTTGATATTTTTACTTTATTCAACACAACAAGTTTGTAGTCATAAATTATATATAACTTTTGGTGTCAACTGGACCTACGACTGCAGTTTGGTGCGTAAGTATATTGAGATATCCTACAACGGGAGGCGGAATATAACATCTTGCTTCGCTTCCGTTTTTGTGGACTTATTTAATACCGATATTGACTATTCAGGAACATAACATCTTAGTTCTTGATCTTGATTATGACGAACTCTCTGTCTGCGACCATCAACCGTTTTTCGAAGCTGAGGATAAAGAAGTTCAGATTACTGAATCACCTAAACTTCTTGCTTCGATGTAAGAGATACCAGATATTACCAAATTTTATATCTGTGGAAAACTTACGAACATCCCATAACGTCAAGAAAGCCATATCTAATGCTTCGTTTGCACTATTAAGAGCTGTTATTAAAGATACGAGGAAAAATATTGCAAACGTTGAGGTCGAACTGTATGACCTACATCTTTTACTGGCTAAAACGTTGCCAGATTTTTCTGACCTGGACGGCAAAACTTGGCCTAGGAGTTTCAATATGTCGTTTACTCATAAAATGACATTAGGAAGAAAATTTGAAAAACTATCGAATAAAAACAACAATAAAGAAAATTCCGCTGGGCAAACTCAGAATGACTTTTCGGATAATGAAGTAATATCTAACCTTTTTTGTTTTAAGCCGAGCGAAATTTCAAGAAAGGATTTTACGTTACAATTCGAATTTTGCGATTTCGAAAAAGGTACCTGTATCCAATATAGTTGCGTCGGTTGTGGAGTCCCTGATGAAAAGCGATCTAAACATTGATCAAAAAGAAACAATTAGACATTGTGTCAGCCAGATAATAACATCAAAATCCTTTCCACCATTTAAACCCAATCTAAGCAAAGAAGAATATAATGCTTTAAAAGAATTACAGTCGAATCGAGATATTGTCGTTACTAAAGCAGATAAAGGAGGACAAGTTGTTATTCTCGACAAAAAACATTATGAGATAGAAGTTGAAAAACTTATTTCCGAAGGACCCTGTAAAGAAATAAAAAAGGATCCATCGGAGAAACAATTAAAGGAAGTTCGAAAAGTGATATCAAGTTGTGTAACTCTTGACCAAAGTTCAAAAAGTCGTCTAAAGACCTCATATGCCCGTTGTCCGCGTTTCTATGCACTTCCGAAGATACGTAAGATTGGTATATCTTTCCGTCCCATAGTCAGCAACATTGGCTCAGCTACACATAAGTTGGCCAAGTTTCTATCTTCAAAATTATCCACCTTAACGACTTCTCCGAACAAAACAACTGTAAAAAATTCCATAGAGTTTGCAAATCGACTAAAACGACATCTGTGCAAAGATCAATTCATGTTATCCTTCGATGTGAAATCCATGTTCACAAGCATCCCACTGAATGGAGCCCTCGAATCATTGAAAGTGTGTCTCACTGAACATCATTTCAGTTAACTGGAAGTAGAAGAAATTTTGAGACTAGTGGAAATTTGTACCAGACAAAACAGTTTCCTTTCTCGTGGAAGATTTTTCCAACAGACGAAAGGCCATGCAATGGGTAGTTGGTAGCACATTGTCGCCTATTTTATGCGAAGTCTATGTGCATCACTTTGAGGACAAACTCTTTCAGCTCGTTACGTTTGACCTTTGGATTCAATATGTTGATGATACTTTTGTTCTCTGGAAAGGCATGAATTCGGAAATACCTAAATTAGTGAAACTCATCAATTCAAATGATTCTCATATACAGTTCACATGTGAGACTGAAAATAATGGCTGTTTATCATTTCTTTACGTCCTTGTGTCACGCTCTGAAGGATCCTTTAGCACAACAGTTTATCGAAAACCATTCGCTGTTTCCTTACCCTCACATGCAAAATAAAATCACCCATGGAAACAAAAAATCTCTGCCTTCTACACATACGTATATCGTGCAATACATATATGCTCAGCTGAGGATTCCTTGCAGAAAGAGCTAGATTTTCTTAAACGAATTGCAGTACACAGAGGATATACACTTTCCGTCTTAGATAAAGCTGTACACAAATTTAGGAAACCAAAGCCTGTCTGCTCACTCACGCCTGTAGACCACCCAATACGACAGAATTGGGCGGTTATCCCATTTGCTCCACAGATTTGCTTTGTAATTTCAAAAATTCTCAAGAGTTTTAATTTTAAAGTTATTTTCAAACCCATAAACAAGATAATTTTTTTCGGATCCAAAAATTTCGTCGAAGACATAAATTCGTGGGGAATTTATCAGATACCTTGTGAATGTGGACTTTCGTATAAAGAGCAGACCCGCAGGGCTTTAACTTTCCCTGTGAAGGAACACCAGATTAGCGTACGGAATTGTGAACTGAAGAAGTCGTCTATAGCCCAGCATTGTCACGAAAACAACCATAAATTTCTGTTCGGAAACGCTATGCTCATTGATAAACCTGATTCAACGATGAAGCTTAATGTATTAGAAGCTTTTGACATATACCGGAATTCTTCACTGCTTGTGAACGACATGACGTCGACTCTATTTCTTTCAAGCGCGTGGAAACAACTTACCAAAAACCGTGACCGTCGGTATTCTGATGATGTCACAATGATTTGAATGTTTACGCTCCATTCGTCCTGAAGAAGCCGAGCTAGAAGCTGTGCAAAACTATGGTCGATATATAATAAACTTTTGATTGTGGTAAACGTTGATATTTTTACTTTAGTAGCACTATCGTTCATGATTCAGCTGTCACCTGATTAATAAGGAGCCAGCATTGCAGGATGGACTTGATCGGCAACGCTTCCATAACCTTAATTTGTATAAGGGTCGCCCAAATGAATGTGAGACTCGTCTGATAGCGTCGTTGTATAATTACACAGAGACGTGCATTTGCGCCGGTAGATGGCGTGCCATGCCAGAAAGCACGCTGTTGTCGGCGGCACATGTCACTGTTCTGCTTACACGTGCGGAGGCAGGTTGACTACTTAGGGTCGTGACATGGATTCGCACAAACAGGCCCAGCATGCGGTTATGAAATTTTTGATGGCTGAAGGTGTTAGTGGAGTCGAAATTTATCGTCGTATGAAGGATGTGTATGCGAACGAGTGTCAGCTACGGTGTACAGTGATCTGCTGGTGTAGTGAATTTTGTAAAAGACGTGTGAACACGGAAAGCATGCCGAGACCTGGGTAAGCACACGTAGTCATCTGGAAACGATTGCTGCCGTGGACAACTTTGTGAAGAAGAATCGCGGAATCACTTGTGACGACATTGCCTGTGAGTAAGGGAACTGCTAACACCATTTTCCATCGTCGATTAGGATATAGAAAGGTTTGCCCACAATGGTTCTCCAATCATCTCCAGAAGCAGAAGAAGACTCGGCGAATGAGTGCTTGCCTGGAGCATCTGCATCGTTACCCCGCAGAGGGGGGAACAGTTTCTTTCTAAGATTGGGGCCGCAGATGAAAGTTGGTACCACTACTTCGATCCGGCCACAAAACGGATGAGTATGGAATGGCGGCCTTCAAACTCTCCAAGCCCAAAAAAAGATCAGTCCTCTTTAAGATCTAGGAAAGTGATTTTCTTCGATGAGAATAGCCCGTTTCTGTTGGATTGGCTGTGCGGTACGGTCCAGGCAACCACTACTGCAATACGTTACGCAAACACAAAACGGCCATCAAGCGTAAGTGACCCGGTATGTTGTCGAATGGGGTTATTCTGCTGCACGACAACGCACGCCCACATGTGGCGACAATATGCCAAGATTTGCTGCGGAGCTTCCGCAGGGAGATCCTCGACCATCCTTGCCAAAGGCCTGATCTGTCGCGCTGAGACTACCACATCTTCGGGCCAATGAAAAAAACTCTCAAAGGCCGCCTGTTCGCTAACGACGCTGAGGTCGGGGATGCCGTTGAAGACTGGTTCCACAGCCAACCACGGACATTCTTCGCTCAGGGTATCCACAACTTCGTGCCGCGCCGGGACACTTTTTGAATTGATTGGACGACTACGTGTAGCGGGTAGTTAGCCCATGTATCACCCTTACTTCCTTTATGTTTACGTATTCCAACCTATAAACCATTACGGCAAAAATAGATATAAAGGGCGACCTTTATATACCTTGTAGATATAAAGGGCGACCTTTATATCTACAAGGCAAGTCGGTTCCATTGCTTCATCTACAAGGCAACCGGTTCCATTGCTTTATCGGGCTTCCACTAAACATTCTGCCAGCGTCGCCACAGAACAAGGTGTACAGCGAAACATGCATAAACATGTGATTCGACATGCATCAGGTGTACAGCGACTCGTCAGACAACATGACATTTTCCCAGTCTTCTAGTGTCCAATCACCGTGTTCGTGACACCACTCTAAACGAACGTTCCAGTTCTTTGCAGAAGTCAGTGGTTTTTACGCTTTCCAACCGTAGATTGAAGAAGCGTACGCATATGCTTCAGCTTTGTCCGTCTCTCTGTCCGCACGATAACTCGCATAAAAATGGTTCGATTTTGATGGACTTTTAGTATGTATTAAGGGACAACCTGGGGACGAACACAATTGAAAATGGACGAAATGGGATCAAATGTCACGACATAGGAGCGGGATCCATTCCTTCGCCCTTATGCGTCATAACTTATGTAAAAATGCTTCGATTGCGATAAAACTTTATCATGTTGTTTCGGAGGTATACTGAACCAGAATATCATCGAAATGGGGTCAGAGGTCAGGGCACAGGAGCGAGATTTATTCCACAGCCATTATTCTCATAACTTGACTAAAAAAAATTTCTATTGCGACAAAACTTTAGTATGTTATTCCGGAGGAATACTGAACCAATTCTGTGGAATATAATTGAAATGGGGTCAAAGGTCAGGGCACAGGAGCAAAATTTATTCAACAGCCATTATCCTCATAACTTGACTAGAAATGCTTCTATTGCGACAAAACCTTAGTATGTTGTTTCGGAAGTGTACTGAACCAATTCTGTTCAATATCATCGAAATGGGGACAAAGGCCAGGGCACAGGATCAAGATTTATTCAACAGCCATTATCCTCATAACTTGACTAAACATGATTCCATTGCGACAAAACTTTAGGATGTTGTTCCGGAAGTGCACTGAATCGGTTCTGTTGAATATAATCGAAATGGAGTCCAAGGTCAGGGTACAGGAGCGAGATTAATTCCACAGCCATTCTCCTCATAACTTGAGTAATGGTTTCTGGTATGTTGGAAAGCGTATCATAATCAATGCATTGCATGATTTTACTAACTTGTTTGTATATGCATTGAGTGCTAGTACCGATTCTCTTCAGTTCCCTGCGCATAGTTCGCTGAGATATTGGGTCGGGAACAGCCTTTGTTGAATGCTTCGGTCAATTACTGTGCACAGGAAGTATCGTTTCTTGGTATATGTCTTCTCAGAAGACGGCTCTCTTGTTCCTGGCAGATTATCATCTCACCGCAGTTACGCCCCGTGGACAAGCAATGTGGATTATTTTTCAACTGATTAAAGAACCAGGATATATCACCTTTTGAGAAACCAGTCATCTCTACTGTTTTAAAAATGGTTGCTCCAGCCAGATAGGTATTTGGTTGGAGAAGAAGTCCCAAAGGACGCCAAACTATAATAGTGCATCGATTCCTTCGTTCTCATTCCATTTTTTGTTTCCAATAATTTCATCTAGCGTCATAAGTGATGAACTTGCCAAAGCCAGGTGGCACTTGACGTAATCTTGGAAGCTAAATTCATCTTCCTCTTCAGCATTCCAGCCAAATCGTGAAACGATATCTTCTTGGGGTTTACACTCTTCGGAAAAGAATTTAATGTAGGTCTCAAGAAAAAGAGTCCGATATGACAGCATCAAACAAGACCAGGTGTCGGCTGTAGGTGCCATCTGAATCGGAAGTAAAAGATCTTGGAAAGTAACCCACGGGTTTGAAATACTAACAGAAAAGGCCATCCAAATGTCCTGTTACATCAAAGCACAGAAACTAAGTAAATGATGAAAAAAATAAGCGTAAAACAGCAAAGGATAATTTCTTATCCGTGAATACACATTACGATAAAATAAAACTACCAACGTTTACCACAATCAAAGGTTTATTATACATTGACTATAGTTTCGCAGAGCGTTTGGCTCGGCTTCACCATTCTTCCTGATGAAGCCAAAGCAAACGATCTACGAAAGTACAATAAATTCAATGTATATTATTGAATTGATTGTAGTTTCGCAGAGCACTTGCTGTGGTAAACGTTGGTATTCATTATTTTCCCTCAACACCACAAGTTTGTAGTCATAAATTATATATAATACACATTATATAATGCCACATTGGAAAATGTCTTTCAATCACTGAACTGGGAAAACAAAAGGATAAAGATTAACGGAGATTATCTAACTCACTTTCGTTTTGCTGATGACGTAGTCATTTTTGCAACTACCCCATCAGAGCTGCAGAGTATGACCCAGGAACTTGCTAACCAAAGTAAAGAAGTGGGATAAAAATGATTTTTCAGAAGACAAAAGTGATGTACAATGCTTTTACAAGAAATGAAGATTTATTGATTGATGGGGAAAAGCTGGAGATAGCCAATACCTACATTTATCTTGGACAGCAGATATCAAGTGAGGGTCACATTGATGAAAAAATTAATCGGCGTATAAAGCTTTCCTGGAGAGCTTTTGAAAGAAACAGTATAAATTTCAAGAGCAATATGCCATTATGTCTTATAAGAAAAGTGTTTGATCAATGCATCCTTCCAGTGCTTACGTATGGGGCAGAGACGTGGACCTTAACTAAAAGAGACATACAAAGACTACAGAAAACTCAAAGAAGCATTGAGAGGTGCATGTTTGGTGTAACCAGGAGAGATAAGAAGAGCAACTCGTGGATCAGAAAAATGACAAGGGTGAAGACATCATGATCAGAGTAAAATCCCTGAAATGGCAATGGGCTAGACATATTGCCAGAAGGACAGACCATCGATGGATAGCCGAAATTTTAGACTGGATTCCAGTCTAAAATTTCGACCCAGAAGAAGACCACATGAGAGATGGGTGGATGAAATTTGAAAGTATGCGGGAGTGACATGGAGGATACTGGCACAAGACAGACTGTTGTGGAAGAAACTCTGGGAGACCTTCGTCCAGCAGTGGATTGATAATGGTTGACAATGATGATGATGATGGAAAAAATTAAAAAGCAAAATAAAGTAGCTAATAATAGAATGTGTCGGAAAGGAAGTGCAACCAACAATGTTCATGTCAACATTCATGGCAATAGAAACTTAAGGTAGAAGACCAGAAAGTAAAATAATGGCTTAAATAACAGCAACACCCAAACACAAATAAACTCAGGAGCGTATCGTGGAACAGGAACACAAGTACATGCGTAATAATGGAGCATACCGTGTGGTTGGCATGACGTGTGGTTGTCATGACGTGTGGTTCATGACGTAAGAACATAATGCCCTCATGTAGTCCAATAGCATCAGTTGAACGGAAGACACCGGATGGCGTACATAAGTGTAGCAGATGTTCGATTATGTTTGTTGTGTGCTAGAGACGACGAAATGGCCCGTCGAGAACATCTTGATGATCTTACTTGTGGTCGAATAATTGGGAGGGTCGAGGAGTGGCGAACTGTGATGAGTGTCGCCCGAAAGTTCGGTTTCACCCACGTGCGTGGTCGAATACAGAATTACAGATACAGCTGTGTGAAAGATCAGGGGTGGTCTCTCACCAAAAACCACCCCCCGCTATTTGCTTCTACAGGCCAAAAGAGATCGACACCAGACTGTAAGTGACCTTGCAAAACAACTCAACATGAGAACAGGGTACACAACATCGCGGTTTACTGCTCAACTGAGACACCGTTTACAGTGGTTGAGAGAATATACGGACTGGACAGTGGTGTACTGCACTCTTACTGATGAGAGTAGATTCAGTCTCTCTAACGATTCTGAACGTCCGCTAATCTGGAGTGAGGTAGGCTTTCTGGAAACATCAATGAAATTGATACATGTAGCGTCCGCTGTGATCTCGTATGGGTAGCCATTTTAATCGATGGACGTACAGAGGTCCAGAGACTGTAAGGAAGTACTCTAACTGGTGTGCGCTACAGTAATGAGGTAATCCTTCCCTGTGTTCGTTGTTCCGTGATGCCATGACCTGCAGATCGTGCCAATGGGCGATAACGCCACACACCATTGTACGGCGGCTGTTTAGGAGCTATAAGAGAGTGAAGCCATTCAGTGGATATATTCGCCAGCATGTTCTCCCGACCTAAATTCCATAGAACACATCTCTGACGCTCTGGGAAGACGCGTAGCGGCACGCCAACACACTCTAGGGATATCTGAGAGCTGAAGACGGCGCTGACGGAAGAATGCTCGATGTTACTGCAAGAACTAAACAAACTAGTGCGAAGTATGGACTGACGGTAAAAAATCATGCATCGACGTTATAGGAGTGATCATATCCCTTACTGAGAACTTTCTCTTCCCTTCGTACCGTCTTTGGCAGTGACACATCTGTATCATGGCCACCCAGTGCTGTGTATCCCATTCTGAATAACGTTCCACCATATCCTTTAGTATCTGCAGTAATCATTGGCAGTGACGCATCTGCATCATGGCACCCAGTGCTGTGTAGCCGATTTTGAATAAAGTTCCACTATATCCTTTAGTATCTGCGGTTGTCATTGGCAGTGACGCATATGTATCATGGCACCCAGTGCTGTGTAGCAAATTCTGAAGAAAGTTCCACTATATCCTTTAGTATCTGCGGTTGTCATTGGTAGTGACGCATCTGTATCATGACACCCAGTGCTGTGTAGACGATTTTGAATAAAGTTCCACCATATCCTTTAGTATCTGCGGTTTTCATTGGCAGTGACGCATCTGTATCATGACACCCAGTGCTGTGTAGCCAATTCTGAATAAAGTTCCACTATATCCTTTAGTATCTGCAGTTGTCATTGGCAGTGACATATATGTATAATGGCACCCAGTGCTTTGTAGCCAATTCTGAATGAAGTACCACTATATCATTTAGAATCTGCGGTTGTGTCGGTGTTGTATCCGTCATCATTTCGGTAAGTAATTAAGTTCCTATGGATCGAAATTCCGCCGCTCCTGTGCGACGCTACAGGTCAAAACCTGGCTCGTCCTTAACTTTTGCACACCAGTGTACATGAGTATAACAAGCATAAAAGCTGAGAATCCAAAAATAAGTGATTTGGAAAGCCATTCTGAAGCTAACACACCATACACGCAGGCAACAACCAATCTCAAGCTAAAGCAGCAACAAAAAAGGAAAGCTGATCTTTCCGGAAAATGGCGATTACCTGCAATTCAGCCATTCATATTTTTATCACATCTTTTGTAAAAAAGATCGTGCTTATGTTACCGGTTTGTCCGTACGTCCGTCAATTAGTCCGTCCGTCTGCACCCACGATATCTCTGCAACTGTTAGTCCGATTTGAAAAATTCTTTTTGCGTTTAAAATCTTGAAATATGCGAATGATGATCCTTCATTTCGATTTTTTTTATGATGTACAATTTCGCCGCTAGAGGGCGTAAATGCAGATGATGTCGAATTCAAAAATACGTTTTATTCGACATATTTGCTTCTAAACATCCGATTAAAACACTTCTTTTATCTTTCTATTCCGTTTATGTCGAAGAGTATTTTAGATATAGTTACTTTTCCAAATTACGCATAGATTTTCCGCAAGGGGCGTAAAACTAAATTACATTTTTCCCGATAACTCTTCTTCTAAAACTCCGATTTGAAATTTTTTTTTCTTCAGCGGATACACCTCCTGATGAAAAATAGTTTGCATATGATTTCAAATTTTGGGTATAGAATACTTTGGCCACCAGAGGGCGTAAGTGTTAATTTTTGCTTTTGATGTATTTGGCATAAAATCTGAGCTTCTAAATTATCGATTGAAAACTTCTTTTGTGGACTGATGCCACTTGCATCGATAAACCGTTTCGGAATATTTTCTTCTTAAAATATTCCACAGTTTCTCCGCCAGGGGGTGTAGATGTACAACTTATTTTGGTCAATATCTCTACTTCTAGGAGTCCGATTTGAAAAATTCTTTCTTTGTTGGATAACGTTTTCAGTGTGACATGTGTTTCGTATAATTTCAAAATTTGCAAGAAATTCATAGACTTTCCCCTATGGGGCGGGGCGTACAGGCAAATTGCATTTCTCCCCTATATCTCTGCTTCTAAATCTCCGATTTGAAAAATTATCTTTGCACCGGATACAGTTCCAGATGGAAAATCGTTTGCACATAATTTCTAGTTTTTGTAAAAATAATGGGTTTGGCCACCAGGTGGCGTAAACCTTAATTTCCGCTTCTCATGTATTTGTAGCAAAATATGAACTTCTAAATTCTCGATTGAAGAAAACATCGTTTGTAGACCGATACTACTCATGTCGACAAATCTTTTAGAAACATTTTCTTCTTAAAATAATGCATGGTTTCTAAGCAAGGGGGCGTAGATGTATATCTTATTTTTGTCAATATCCCTACTTCTAAGAGTCTGATTTGAAAAATTCCTTCTTCGTTGGATAGTGTTTCCAAAGTGACATGTTTTTCATATAATTTCAAAATTTTCAAGTAATTTGTAGACTTTCCGCTAGAGAGCGTAAAGGTAAATTGCTTTCCCCCTATATCTCTGCTTCTAAATCTCCGATTTGAAAAATTATTTCTCCACCGGATACAGCTCCCGATGGAAAATCCTTTGCACGTAATTTCTAATTTTTGTAAAAACTGGTTCGGCCACCAGGTGGCGTAAGTCTTAATTTTCGCTTCTGATGTACTTGCAGCAAAATCTGAGCTTCTAAAATATCGATTGAAAAACTTCTTTCGTGGACTGATGCCACTTACATCGATAAACCGTTTCTGAATATTTTCTTCTTAAAATATTCCACAGTTTCTCCGCCAGGGGGCGTAGATGTACATCTTATTTTTGTCAATATCTCTACTTCTAAGAATCCGATTTTAAAAATTCTTTCTTTGTTGGATAGTGTTTCCGACGCGAAATGTTTTTCATATAAATTCAAAATTTTCAAAATAAATCATGGACTTTCCGCTAAGGGGCACAAAGGTAAATTGCGTTTTCTGCTTCATTTCTGCTTCTAAAACTCCGATTTCAAAAATTCTTCCTGTATCCCATGCAAGACCGAATGGAAAATATTTTTCATATATTTTCTAATGTTTGGTAAAGAATGCTTTGGCCACCAGCAGGCATAAGTTTTAATTTCTACTTCTGATGTATTTGTAGCGAAATCTGGGCTCCTGAAAACCAGTCAAAACTTTTTTTTTCTTGGACCGATACCGGTCATATTGGAAAACATTTTGACAATACTTTCTTCCTGAAAGAATGCATGGTTTTCCCACCAGGGGACGTAAAGTCACATCTTATTTTTGTCAATATCACTGTTTCTAAGAGTCCGATTTGAAAAATTATATCTGTGTTGGAGAGCGTTACTGGTGCTAAATTTTTCTCACATAAATTCATGGTTTTCTTAACGCACAAGTCTGCAACCATAGGGCGTAAGCTCACGATTCCGTTTACAGCAATATCTGAGGGATTAAAAACCCGATTGAAAAACTTCTTTCTTCCGTCAGATACTATTGTTTTCCATACCGGTTTCATTGACTTTGAATAACTCTGATAAATTTAATTTACGTCAGAATGGATTCAAGAGACGTGCTTATTACACCCGAAAATTCGGTGTCATCTTTCTTGTTTGAAGTTCACACTGTAAGAATGCATTTCATGCTTACACACACACACATGTTTTCTTTATGTGGACGGCATGGTGAACAGGGATTGTAAGCAGTACATTTCTATTGTACAACTTCACGTCTTTTTAACTAACCTTAAAAGAGTTCATTGCTGTCATCAGCCCATTGATATAAAAAACAGTTCTATCACCTTGTATTTTAAAGAACTGCTGCACATATTTTTGTCGGAAGCTAAATACAGTCATTTTCATAGTGTTCTTAATAATCTCGCACTGTTGCAGCCTTGAAGCAAACAGTTCTGTCTTATTCTTTGATACAGAACTATTTGTCAAAATTGCAACACCACGAAGGACTGCTTGTATTACATTGAAACTTACAGGATATGTACAAAGGTTGGAAAAGGCAAATGATTAAAATGTCAGTGAAGATGAGCACGTGGTTTCGGAGCAGCGACCTCTGTACTGTCCGATCTTGGGTATAAAGATCTGGCTCATACGAGCTGTTGCAATCAGTGAAGAGCCGACACTGAGTCGAAAGGGTGTTTTTTACGCTTTCCAACCGTAGGTTGAAGAAGCGTATATGCTCCAGCTTTGTCCGGCGTTCGATTTCGACGAAATTTTAGTATGTGGTAGGGGACCACCTGGGGACGAGCCCTATTGAAAAAGGGCGAAACAGAGTTAAAGGTCAGGACATAGGATCGGGATCCATTCCATTGCTCTTATGCGTCATAACTTGCGTAAACATTGCTCGATTCTAATGAAATTTTAGTATGTGGTAGGGAACCACCTGGGGACGATCCCTATTGAAAATGGGTGAAATAGGCTCAAAGGTCAGGACATAGGATCTGGATCCATTCCATTAGGTTTATGCGTCATATTTTGCGTAAAAATGGTTCGATTTCGATGAAATTCTATTTTGTGGTAGGGCACCACTTGGGAAGAAACCCTATTGCAAATAGGTGAAATAGGGGCAAAGGTTAGGACATAGGAGCTGGATCCATTCCATCGCCTTTATGCGTCATAACTTGCGTAAAAATGGTTCGATTTCGATGAAATTTTAGTATGTGGTAGAGAACCACTGAGCACGAACCCTATTGAAAATGGGCGAAATGGGGTCAAAGGTCTGGCAGGGCATAAGAGCGGGATATTTTCCATTGCCCTTATGCGTCATAACTTGCGTAAAAATGGTTCGATTTCGATGAAATTTTATTATGTTATTCCTGAGGTATACTGAACCGGTTCTGTTGAATATAATCGAAATGGGGTCAAAGGTCAGGACACAGGAACGAGATTTATTCCACATAACTTGAGTAATGATTTCTGGTATGTTGGAAAGCGTATCATAATCAATGCATTGCATGATTTTACTAACTTGTTTGTGCCTCACTGTGCTTCGTCACCGAAAAAGGTCGCATTATGAACACCTGACGGACTTTGAGCGAAAAAGGAGAGTTGGGATGAGATAATCTGGATTTTCATACAACGAAATCGCCACTCGAACTAGACGAAACGCTAGTACAGTGACGCAAACGTGACGTCAGTGACCTATGACGCTCGAACGAGACGAAACGCTAGTACAGTGACGCGAACGTGACGTCAGTGACCTATGACGCTCGGGCACACAGAAATCCGGGAAATGGACCGAAAAGTCGTTCGCCTGCACGGGATGGCAGACACCTCTACCACATGGAAGTGACCGATTGCACAGCGACATCCACGGTGTTAGGGCAGCGGTGCAGCAATGCCACAGGTCACGCCTTGTCATCCAACACAGTTAGACGTCGTCTATTTAACAGAGAACTGGTCGCTAGCAGCCCATTGCTGCGCATTCCTTTGACCCTCAACTACAGACGCCCCAGGCTGCAATTGGGTCTCCAACAGAGACACTGGCACTCAGATTGGCAACAGATCGTATTTTGTGACGAGTCACAATTCAACCTGATGCAGTATGATGGTCGCATATGTGTTAGAAGACATCGTGGTGAACGGCACGAGTGTGCCACTAGAGGGCACAAGTTCACATTTCGGTTTATACCGATACGTGCTGGACCAAAACCCGACTGAATTTTCTTTTTTTTTTTTTTTTCAGATGCTATAAGCATGAAACGTCTTTGCGTGTATTTTCTCCCAGAATTTTTCACAATTTCGCTGCTAGGTGGCGCTAATGTTAATTTGTTTTTCTCAATATATTTTCTTCTAAGTGCGCGATTGAAAAAAAAATATTTCAACACGGAATATCATTTTAGAGGTCTGAATTGGCCTTATTTCGTGAACCCAGCCCGGCCTGGCCCGTCAGTTGCAGCTATTATTTAGGCCCGACCCAGTCCTTGACGTGCTAGTTTTCTATTACTTTGTTTTCCTATTGATTTTCATTAAATTGTAAAAATTAAATAATGAAATGAGTATTATTGAAAACATATAGTATTTAGTCAAATGCAAGCAGAAAAATTTAACTATACTTAAAAAAAAAGTAAGAGGAAAGACAAATAACTTCAAAATAAACGCTCTTAAAACAAAAAAGAAAATCCTGCAGTTAATCCGGCATGCACAATGACAAAAAAAAAGACTTCTTTGAAATGTTTCTTCTAACCCTTAGTATCAGCACCAGTTAATTTATGAGGTTTTAATAAGTTTATATGATTTAATTTTTACTCAAACTCCGAATAAATATAAGTACATCAACATATCTTATTGCAACAGGAAACATTTCCTCTTATGCAGTATAATAAACAGAAAATTTGAAATTTTTTCGCACTATAAAATTGAAACTCACCGTAATAACATCATCACAAATTGTTGGGTAAAAACAATGTCGCATCAGTTATTTCGGCCTTCAGTTTTGTTTTGCGCTCTTGAGCAAGTACACTTGCAGCACTAAAGTTTCGTTCAATACTTGCACTAGATGCAGGAATGCAAAGATACCATTGGTCAACTTTGGAAAGCTTGGGCAATTATATTTCGTGATTTTACCACCACCCATTTATATCACACTCAGACGGTAAAGCGGCCATAAGTTTGAGATATACACTATATTGACAGAAATCACCGGACACCCCTTCAAAAGCAAATGAATGGATCCGCTGCGTTGTTAAGATGCGCGGTGCAGCTGCAAACGGTATAAAAACAAGCCTGCAGCTGACCGCGATCATATCGCACTGTGAGGTTGAGTGAAAATGCCGCGGCAGGAGAGAACTGACTTTGAGAAAGGAAAGATTGCTGAGTGTTATATTAGTGGGTTGTCCATAAGAGAAACCTAGAGGTTTTTAAACATACCGAAGTCAACTGTTTTAGATGTACTGAATAAGTGAAAGACACGTGGCGTGTCTGAAGCAGCAAAACCTACCGGTACACCAAATAACATCAGCGATAGAGGACGTCGAAGCCTCAGGAGAGTCGTTACAGCTAATCGACGGAGTACTGCATAAGACCTCAGTCTACAGGTGAGTAAAAATGCTGAAACCTCGGTATGTACACATACCATTTGCAGAGAACTTCATTCCATGGGTTACCGTGGTCGTACTGCTGCTCATAAGCCTTTCATCTTCACTCGAACTGCCACTCGTCGTTTAGCATGGTGTAAAGAACATTTATCGTCGACCGTAGATCAATGGAAACGGGTCCTTCGGACTGATGAATCCAGATACACGATTCATCAGTCTAATAGCCGTGTGTGGGTATGGCGGCAGCCGGGGAACGCTATTTACCACAGTGTACTGTTCCTACGGTCAAGTTTGGAGCTGGCAGTGTACTGGTGTAGGGGTGTTTTTCGTGGTATGGTCTCGGTCCATTGGTTATCGTGGACAAACCTGCTAACCAGCACGTGTACCTCGATATTCTGCACAATTATGCCCTACCAACTCTGTGGCAATACTATGGAACCGAGCCTTGTTAGTAACAGATGGATAATGCACCGAACCATAAAGCAAGGACTGTTACGGGGTGGTTTGACGATGTATCCGTATCGTGTATGGACTGGACAGAACAGAGCCCTGAACTTAATCCCATACACCATCTATGGGATGAATTAGAGCGCGGCATAAGAAGTTCGGAACCAAGGCCTACTACTAAGCAACAGTTAGCGACAGCATTATGTACTGAATGGAAGCGCATAGCTATCGCTGTTTTCCAAAACCTTGTCGAAAGCATGTATCGAAGGGTCAGTGCATGCATTAAGGCCAAAGGTGGACCGACACCGTACAAATGTATGTCAATAAATGCTATGTTGTGCTACTCTTCTAGGTGTTCGGTGACTTTTATCAATATAGTGTATATCAACTTCATTTTTCTGATCATGCTGGGTGCTATGGCGTTCATCTTTCCAATCACTGAAATCATATTGGCCTTTCTTTGTCGGTCGTATGTCTGGATTAGTTTCATGGTTTAATTTTAGACTCGTGAGGAAAAAGTCTTTCATTATCGCCATCAGAAAGTTCCTTTCGTACAGCGTTTAATACTTCGTTTAGCATTCTCAGTTGACGAAAAGATGGACATAAAAACGTTGAAATTTTGTGCTGCATTTTAATGGAAAATTTCTTGACGATAAATTTTTGGGTTCTTTCCTTTAGGTTCTTCATAAAGGGGGGGGGAGGGATCTCCAGTCTGTACCTCACATTTGGTAAGCAACGTTTTGTACCACAATAAAACGAAAGGCAATGTTACGCATTTTTCGCGTCCTAATGCTCAGGCTGCAGAAAATCAATTAAATATTTCAAAATATTTACATGCAAGTTAGAAATGCGGTATTCTTTATTTCTTTCAGCTAAAATTTCAAAAATTTCCTCACGCCTGTCATGGATTGACACCAGTAGTCTGAGCTTTGAATTCCATCGTGTTTCAACACCTTGGTGAACTGTCTTTACTAAGCGCTTTACCAGTCCACTTTGCTTTAAATAAGTTACTAATAATTATACGATGTCATCGCTCTGTCCACGTTATTTTATAAACAACGAATAGCAACTGAAAAATTGTGCATCCGGCACCGCTGGGATCGAATCCCAGATCTCTCTCTCTACCGCGAATAGCGCTGTGAATTGTTGGCACCGTAGCGTAAAGCGAACGCACTCGGCTAGGTATCGATAGATCTGGGATTCGATCTCAGCAGTGTCGGATGCACAATTTTTCAGTTGCTATTCGTTGTTTATAAAATAACGTAAACAGAGAGATGACATCGTATATTTACTGTATCTCCGCGTATTTGAAATATATTCACCATTTCTAAGTTACTAATGCCGTCGAAGCATTCAGTGTTCCAAACACTACTTGATTTGATTTTTTCAAGTACTCCATGTTGAAAACGTTGCAGAGTGCAGTCAAGTCGCTGAAACGGTTGCAGAGCATTTACTATGTTTGCTCCTTGATCTGTTACAAAGATCAACTTAACAATTGCTTCAGGTGCCAGACCAATTTGCAAAAATCATCTTCGAAGTTCCTTCTTGATGTTTTCGCCAGTTTTCTGTTCATCGGGATAATCGCACGCGAAGAGCAGTCGACTTATCAAATTCCACTGTGTTATAGCGGTGTATGAGATATTTTTAAAATCTTCCGTCCACATATCCGTTGTGGCTGCGCAACACTCTTTGCTCAGTGCGTCGTTTACAGCTCGAATGATTTTATTCCGTAGTTCATCTGCTGATTCAGCAATATGCCTTGAAATCGTGGTTGGCTGGGGCAGTACTTCAGCAGCTAACACATTTCCATGCACAGAACCAATTTTTATTAGTGACTGAGCAGGTTGAAGAAATCCATCTCCACTAACAATGTCGAATGGCCTGAAGTCCTTGCGACACATACATACTTACACAAGCTTCAATAATTACTTGATTTTCCTTTTTTTCCGACTGATAACGCATTACGTTGAAAATACGATGCGAGCATTTTAGACGAGGAACTTGTAACAGCAGAAATGCATTTATGTCTCTTAAGATGAGATGTTCCAGATTTCGAACTCTCATGGCTAAAAAAAAATCTTCCACTTAATACATTGCACAAAGGTTTTCGGCCGACGAGTTCCTGTATCGGCAAGCCATTTAAAATGCGCCCAAATGTCACTTTTTCCGCTTACATTATCTATTAAGATGTGTTCTCCAGTGGCAATTTTTTCCCGCAATTCTTTTGATTTATTAAATTCCATGATAAAAAATGAAGATACATTTAACTATCAGTGAGCTGGGAAAACAAGGGGATAAAGATTAATGGAGATTATCTAACCCACCTTCGCTTTGCTGATGACGTAGTCATTTTTGCAACTAGCCCATCAGAGCTGCAGAGTATGATCCAGGAACTTGCTGACAAGAGTAAAGAAGTGGGATTAAAAATGAACTTTCAGAAGACAAAAGTGATGTTCAATGCTTTTACAAGAAATGAAGATTTATCGATTGATGGAGAAAAGCTGGAGATAACAGACACGTACGTTTATCTTGGACAGCAGATATCAAGTGAGGGTCACATTGATGGAGAAATTAATCGGCGTACAAAACTTGCCTGGAGAGCTTTTGGAAGAAACAGCATAATTTTCAAGAGCAATATGCCATTATGTCTTAAAAGAAAAGTGTTTGATCAATGCATCCTTCCAGTGCTTACGTATGGTGCAGAGACGTGGACCTTAACTAAAAGAGACATACAAAGGCTGCAGACAACTCAAAGCAGCATGGAGAGGTGCATGCTTGGTGTAACCAGGAGAGATAAGAAGAGGAACTCGTGGATCCGAAAAATGACAA
The DNA here is from genome assembly GCA_039090855.1 of Macrothele yani. Lineage (NCBI taxonomy): Eukaryota > Metazoa > Arthropoda > Arachnida > Araneae > Macrothelidae > Macrothele > Macrothele yani. Next base: position 125,225,201 of record CM077030.1, read on the forward strand.
GAGTGGAAGACATCATGATCAGAGTTAAATCCCTGAAATGGCAATGGGCTGGACATACTGCCAGAAGGACAGATCATCGATGGACAGCCGAAATTTTAGATTGGATTCCAAGGGACAGGAAAAGACCCAGAAGAAGACCACATGGGAGATGGGTGGATGCAATTCGAAAGTATGCAGGGGTGACATGGAGGAGACTGGCACAAGACAGACCGTTGTGGAGGAAACTTGGGGAGACCTTCGTCCAGCAGTGGATTGATAATGGTTGACAATGATGATGATGATGATGACATAAAGACATCGACACGGGTCTGCTGCCGATAAGTTTTCCCAATGAAATGGCGCAGGAGGGTAATAAAATATCCCTTTCTCCGAACTAGTAAGCGGCAGCACTACAAAGGTCAATACCTACAGCGATTCGGGATAGGAGAAACTACAAGGTGACGGACTAGGACACGCTACTAAGGCACTCCAACGCTCGCCTTCGAAGATGGAGACATTGTGGTGTTAGCTGTCTTACAGAGCCTGTCCGCTGATCTGGAGTCAGTATTTCCGGCTAACCGTGAGTAACTGTCTTTCGCCTTGGTTTTTCATTGCTTTAAAAGAGATCATACTATGCCTTGATTATGTGTGCCAAGTCTGTTAAACAACCTTAAATTACTGCTTAGTCTCACTATTGTGCTGTGATGCCTTCCGTCTTTCTCTCTTTCTCTCTCTCTCTCTCTCTCTCTCTCACACACACAAACACACACCAGCCTTCTGCAGAAGACCCCTCTCCTGTCTTCCACTCCACACAACATGCTCGAGATGGAATCTTTTTTTTTTTTTTTTTTTTTTGTCAACAAGCCGCAAAGTGTACAGATGGTAAAAACACTTCGAAGTCCTCCCTTCTATTGCGATTACGCACAGCGGCTGTGCTATGTCATGGAAGTAAAAGTAAAGCCAGCAAAACAGACCAAGAAATCGGGAAATGTCACTCCTATGGTGCAATGGTAATTTGGCGGAGTCTTTTGGTTACTCAAAATCTTTGATCGACAGATTGACTAGCAGATTCCTTTGCTCTGCTTCTACCACCTTGACTGGTAATCGTCCCATTCGCAAGTTTGTTGGTTCTTTTCCCTTTGTTCCTTCAAATGTCAGACCTTTAAAGACTATTTGCCATCACCATGATCTGAGTTTTGGGATCAGAGTTTCTAACTTATTTTCATCTATTAAAAAAAGACCTCGACAGACTTACTGACTTGCAGAGACATGGAATATATCTTGTTCCCCTTAAATCTGTAACACTGGATTTCACTGACAAATGTTACATCGGTTCCACTTCCAGGGCCCTTTAAACCCATCCCAAAGAACACCAATATGACCATCGTAATGGCTCAACTTCCACTGCTTTATCCCGACTTTTAACCAAGGGGACATACATTCCCATTTGGGACGATTCTAAAATTCTAACTGCTCCTCATATAAAATCTCCGCTGTTATTCACTGAAAGCATGTACATCGATAAATTATCTGAAACTTGCTGTAATGATAAATTGCCAAGAAACATCCCTCGACCTTGGAAATATCTACTTACAGATTTATTAACATAGTTTCTACTAGCTAATGACTATGTGTTCGCTGTTAATTACTGGACATGAGCAATATACCTCATGACGACTGATTGTACGTCATCTGTTTATTCAAGTATCTATTTATAAGCTGCCTCTTCCACTGTATGTGTTCATTGCGTCTGAAGATGGGTGCCTGTTGGCAGGATCAGAAAGGTCTCACGCTTTTAAATTTTTAACTATCATTAAAGTTCTTATTTCCATCATGAAACTCTTTTATATATCGTGTGAAGACGGTTTGTCGTTTATAGTATGACCTTTTAGAACGAGTTACTTCTGTTTTGTAGGTCTATGAGATAACTTCTGATCATTTGTCCGAGATGGGTCTGGGTTCTAATCCCGGTGAGGCATGGATGTTGTGTTTGTATTACGGCACTGGCTCTCACCCTTTCCTGGAACCAGTAACCCTAAATTAGGGACGGGCGACTGCTTATAGCTCATTGAGTTGCTCACGGTGGTCATTAACCCCCCCCGAAAAAAATCGGGAAACACGACTTGTTTGTCTGTTTCTCTCCTTCTTTCTTTCTTTACCATTGCGATAAAAAAGTAGTTCAGTTTGGCTCAGCTCGGCTCGGCCCCGCCCGGCTCGCCAGTAGGCGTCTGGGGAAAGCCCGGTTCGGCCGGTTGCTTTGTTCTCTAAACAAAAATAAGCCCAACCCGGCCCGGCCGGTTGCTTTGTTCTTTAAACAAAAATAAGCCCGACCCGGCCCGCCCGTGCAGACCTTCATGTCATTTACCTTGCAAAACACTTTAGGTTTGTGTTTGAGGAGTTTTTTAGTTCACGATTCTGTCGCTAAGTGGTGTTTGTGTACTTTTGTTTGCAGCTCTATCTACGTTCCTAAAAACCTTACTGAGAAATTTCTTTTTAACTGAATGCGATTCGCTAAAATAAATAGGTGGAATATTTTTCCTGTTTAAACAACGCGTAGATTTCCGTCTGAGGGGCGTAAAAGGTCAAAACCCTTTTCTTCCTATTTCTGCTTTGAGGAGATATTTTTGAAAAAAATTTTTTTTTTCCTTAGCATGGCTTTTTCCATGAATAATATTTTTCACTTATTTTCTATAACGCAAATTTCTTCCGGTAGAAGGCGTAGAGTTACATATCATGTTTACTTCTATATTTCTTCATTTAACTGTTCGATTTGAAAATCTCTTTGTCTCCGATCCCTTCCATCTGCTATTAGAAAGTTTTATACGAAAATAATTTGATATACGTACAACATATACTAGTTAAATATAAAACCGTATTTGCACGTTCTACGAAATGTACATGATGCACACAATGGCTTAAATACTTTAATTAAAATGCTGTATACAAAAGATGGGATGTAAGGTCAGGTGATGCGTAACAAAAAATGAACTTTCAGAAGACAAAAGTGATGTTCAATGCTTTTACAAGAAATGAAGGTTTATCGATTGATGGAGAAAAGCTGGAGATAACAGACACGTACGTTTATCTTGGACAGCAGATATCAAGTGAGGGTCACATTGATGAAGAAATTAATCGGCGTACAAAACTTGCCTGGAGAGCTTTTGGAAGAAACAGCATAATTTTCAAGAGCAATATGCCATTATGTCTTAAAAGAAAAGTGTTTGATCAATGCATCCTTCCAGTGCTTACGTATGGTGCAGAGACGTGGACCTTAGCTAAAAGAGACATACAAAGGCTGCAGACAACTCAAAGTGGCATGGAGAGGTGCATACTTGGTGTAACCAGGAGAGATAAGAAGAGGAACTCGTGGATCCGAAAAATGACAAGAGTGGAAGACATCATGATCAGAGTTAAATCCCTGAAATAGCAATGGGCTGGACATACTGCCAGAAGGACAGATCATCGATGGACAGCCGAAATTTTAGATTGGATTCCAAGGGACAGGAAAAGACTCAGAAGAAGACCACATGGGAGATGGGTGGATGAAATTCGAAAGTATGCAGGGGTGACATGGAGGAGACTGGCACAAGACAGACCGTTGTGGAGGAAACTTGGGGAGACCTTCGTCCAGCAGTGGATTGATAATGGTTGACAATGATGATGATGATGATACAAAAGATAAAAGCATTAGCACTTTCGAACTACTTTAGTCCATCATCAGATGCAGTACAAAAATATGCGGGCCGGCACGGTGTATATATGTGTAGGAACATGTTACGTGGGGGATCATGGGATAATTGTTAATTACGTGACCAAGTGACGTAGACACTGGTAACCATGGTATAATATATAACTTTATAATAAATTTCTCCAGGTAGAAGGTATGACATAAGGCACATAATCATTGCAACAGTTTTCTCGGTGTTTCAATATTAAGATGCTTTCGGTCATAAGAATTAGTGATTTAGACCTTGGGGTTGCAATAATTTTTGCGCTGTCCCCATTTGGAATGTGGGTTCCATTATAGGCATTGCGTGATAAGGCAGTATTTTGTTGTGCGGTCTGCACGTTATATTTGTGTTCCTGTAGACGGCACTTGAGATTTCTAATTGTAGAGCCTATGTAACTTGAGGAATATTGACCTGTATTATCAAGAAGCGGAATATAATATATAACCCATTTCTGATCCTGAGGGAGTTTTCCCCTATCCTTCCTGATTAATGTTAACAGATTAGTAGTACGCAGTCCAATTCCTATATGAAAACGTTTACAAATATTTCCCAAAGGGACGGTAACGGCCGGGTAATAGTCAAGTGAAGATTCCTACTGTTTCAGGGGTATTCTCGTTGTGATGTTATTGCTTTGTTGTAAAGTCTTATACGCCATTGATGTTGTAATGTAATTGCATTGTTGTAAAGTTTTATGCCCCATTTATGAATTTTTCGTAGCATGCTGTTTAACCGCTAGTGCAAGTAAGTCGCTGTTTCTATTCCCGGATGCTTTATCGATCGTAGAAATCTGGTTGATTTTTTATCATCAACCAGATTTATTGTTAAATTATTCATCGATTATGAATAATTTTGTTAAATTTTATTCATGTCGCAAATAAATCAAAACACGCGCTCATTACAACCGAAAATTAGATGTCATCTTTCTTGTTTTTGCTATTCTCGTGCTCCCTCATGCTCTGATTTTCTTAGTCTCTCACCAGTACGCATCTTCATCACATAGTCGTCGAGTTCCTTTAGTCATCCACAGCCAAGAACCCCTGAATCTAGAGCTACTCCTTTCGATGCAGTTCTGGGTGAGGGTCCTTCCTGCTACATTCTGTGTAATTTTATTTTGTTATGTGCCTGAATATCTGCTGAACGTCTGCTGTTATTTCATGCTGTACCGTGCATCTTATGATGCACGTCTAGTGATTTTGCTCCCTATACTTCCAATGGAAAAAATTTCGATCCGATTTCCTCAGTAAGGAAAGATTTCCCGTACATCAAAATTGGCCCACCGAAAAAAAAACATGCTAACTTAGATTGTACAATTCCTGTTTTTTGCAGAAACTTTCCTGAACTATATTAAAAGTCAATAACTTCACTTCGAGGTAGTGGTAAGGAAGAGTGGCACTACCTGTAAGCAAGTATCATAATTACATCGAAGTAAAGTCATTGATTTTTAATATACACTATATTGACAAACGTCACCGCACACCCCTTCAAAAGCAAATAAACGGATCCGCTGCGTTGTTAAGATGCGCAGTACAGCTGCAAACGGTATAAAAACAAGGCTGCAGCTGACGGCGATCATATCGCACTGTGAGGTTCAGTAAAAAGGTCGCGATGGGAGAGAACTGACTTTGAGAAAGAAAAGATTGTTGAGTGTTATATTAGTGGGTTGTCCAAAAGAGAAACCGAGAGGCGTTTAAACATACCCAAGTCAACTGTTTTGGATGTACTGAATAAGTGGAAGACACATGGCGTGCATGAAGCAGCAAAACATACCGGCAGACCAAAGAAAATCAGTGATGAGGACGTCGAAGCATCAGGAGAGTCGTTACACCTAATCGATGGACTGCTGCACAAGAACTCAGTGTACAAACGAGTAAAAGTGCTGGAACCTCGGTATGTACACGTACCATTCGCAGAGAATTTCATTTCAGGGTTACCGTGGTCATGCGCCTTTCATCTCCACTAGGAATGCTACTCGTCGTTTAGCATGGTGTAAAGAACATTTATCGTAGGCCGTAGATCAATGGAAACGGGTCCTATGGACTGATGAATCCAGATACACGATCCATCAGTCTGATGGCCGTGTGTGGGTACGGTGGCAGTTTGGGAAACGCTATTTACTACAGTAAACTGTTCCTACGGTCAAGTTTGGAGCTGGCAGTCTACTCGTGTGGGGGTATTTTTCGTTGTACGGTCCCGGCCCATTGGTTATCGTGGTTATTTTAACCAGCACGTCTACCTCGATATTCTGGACAATTATGCCCTACCAACTCTGTGGTAATACTATAGAACCGAGCCTTGTTGGTACCAGCAGGATAATGCACCGAGCCATAAAGCAATGACTGTCACGGCGTGTTTTGACGATAATTCTGTATCGTGTGTAGAGCCTTGATTTTTATCCCATAGAGCACCTATGGGATGAATTAGAGCGCCGCATAAAAGTTTGGAACTACTGCTAAGCATCAGTTAGTGGCAGCATTATGTACTGAATGGAAGCGCATAGCTATCGCTGTGTTCCAAAACCTTGTCGAAAGCATGTCTCGAAGGGTCAGCGCACGCGTTAAGGACAAAGGTGGACCTACACCGTCAATAAATGCTATGTTGTGTTTCTCTTCTAGGTGTCCGGTGATTTTTTGTCAATATAATCTTTTCATTGGAAGTGTAGGGAGCAAAATCAGTGAACGTCTACTTGTTTTGCAGATACTTTCTCTGTCTTTTACCACATTTTGTCATTGTCGTGGTAAATTGTGACCCATAATGCTTTCTATTTTTCATACTGTTCACATCTATGGATCTGTCAATGTTCTTTTCCCTACACGTGTAATTTGATAATGCTGACACTTTTTTGTTTTTCATTTAACGTGCCCCGTGTAAGCGCGTTCATCGTTCTATGGTGTGGACACCTATACATGTGTTTTGTGTCCTTTGTTATTGCTGCTGTTTTTTTGCGTATCTGGTGTTCTGCCTGTGTGCTTAATGCAAAGAAAATGAGTACCTTTGCGGGTGCTCACAATTTTTAAAGTAAAATAACCCAGTGTATATAAGCACCTCAATCATTCCATTAATTCACCAACGTATGAACCATGATTGTGTAAAAGGTTTCCAAACGCTGCGAGCGTTGCTTTCCGACGGCAACTCCCGCAGTCCGTGCTATAATTTGAGATCGTGGGCCGATTATCCGTTTTAACGTAGAAATTCTTCACGAAGCTGAAGTTTGGAGTATCACGACCTAGTTGGTCATATAGCGACTATCAGTTCCAGTATGAGCACATAACGTAGATCGGAGCCAGTGAATTTTGGTAGGAAAGTTAAGAGACTATAGTGGAATACCAGATTACCACTGAAATCGGGTGGGAGAGAGATTAGGGAAGCGTAGAGATGATTTTAATTGTAGCGAGAGGTCCAGTGTTCCTGGAGCGACATCTTAACATACTCTACCAGACACGTCGGGTCTGTGGTGGCATGGGCTCCCAGGCAAGGATCGAGCCCGCGTCCAGCTGCGCTGAGGCCGGCAGCTGTAACCACTGGATCTAACACGGTCCGAATGGAGATTTTCTTTTGTCCTTCTTTAGAGAAAAAAAAAATGCTCTGTAATTTCTCTGAGGGATTGCTCTCAATGTTAGGTTCAGATACAACCACCTGTGACGTGCCTGCCTTGCAGGACGCACATGAGATAAAGGCAGATAGCAGCGAGAACAAACGTCTGCGTAGCTCAGTTGGTAGAGCAATTTCTTCTGGAATAAGGGGATTCGGGTTCGATGCCCGGCGTGGACAAAAATGAGGGAGAAATTTACTTCGTTATACACCTCAGAAGGAATAGGCATTTGGATCATGTATTAAAAATGGTTAAGGGAGCCTGGCAGGGAAGTAATAAGACAGGGACGACGCAATGGGAAGTATGGAGTGGGGCAAGGTGAGAAGAGATGATGACCTTTGTGACGAGGGATCCATGTAGGTGGCTTAACGTGCTCTCCGAGGTATGATCGGCACGTTAGGTCGGTGAGGCATGGATGTTGTGTTTCCTTTACGGCACCGGCTCTCTCCCTTCCCCAGAACCAGCGGCCCTAAATTAGAGACGGGCGACTCCTTATAGCCCATCGAGTAAATATTGAAAAAATCATCCGTTGATGGGAGAAATCTTGGCGAAAGTGCTCGTTTAATTCATTACACCAATCAACGGATGGTTACCACGGTTTGTTTTTATTTTTCACTCTCTTTTACGCTTTCCAACCGTAGGTTGAAGAAGCGTATATGCTCCAGCTTTGTTCGTCTGTCCGTCTGTCCGTCCGCACGATAACTCGAGTAAAATTGGTTCGATTTCGATGAAATTCTAGTATGTGGTAGTGGACCACAGGTGACAAACCCTATTGAAAATGGTTAAAATGGAGTCAAAGGTCGAGGTATAGGAGCGGGATCCATTCAATCGACCTTATGCGTCACAACTTGCTTAAAAATGGTTCGATTTCGATGAAATTTTAGTATGTGGTAGGGGACCTTCTGATGACAAACCCTATTGAAAATAGGTGAAGTGGGAGTCAAAGGTCAGGGCATAGTAGCGAAATCCATTCCATTGCCTTTATACATCATAACTTACGTAAAAATGCCTCCATTGCTACAAAACTTTATCATGTTGTTTCGGAAATATACTGAGCCGGTTCTGTTGAATGTAATCGGAATGGGGTCATAGGTCGAGACACAGGAGCGAAATTTATTCCACATCTATTATCCTCATAACATGACTAAAAATGCTTCTATTGCGACAAAACTTTAGTATGTTGTTCCGGAGGTATGCCGAAACAAATCTGTTGAAGATAATCGAAATGGGGTCTGGGGTCAAAGGTCAAGGCACAGGAGTGAGTTTTATTCCACGGCCTTTATCTTCATAACTTCAGTAATTACTAGAATATTGATTTCTGGTATGTTGGAATGCGTATCACAATCAATGCATTGCATGATTTTACTAACTTGTTGTAGCTTCGGGATGAGTTTATGTTAACCAGATACCGAAGGAAGCTCATAAACCTGACTATCCTGCCAGCTCCCAAAAATAGCGCTGGATCAATAATGGTTTGGGCAGCAATCTTCTGGTATTCTCTTCAGGCACAACTTCATCGCATGGTGTGGCGTCTTAGTAATCATCACGAATACTCATTTATGACTATTATAAATTTCACAACACATAACATTTAATTAAAAAAACAAAAACAATACGATTCTTATGCCCTGTCGTCCTCCCTACAAATCAAAACAAACAAACTCTCTCTCTACGCTCTTCACTCCTTCTCTTGCTTCTGCTGTCGACCTCAAAAGCTCTACTGTCAGCTCTGACGTCAGCAATGACGTCACTATCCAGGACTGGGAACGGCACAACGGTAAAGCACCGTTGTTAATCTTGTTAAAGGACAGATTTGAAGCTACACATTGCTCACAGTATCCCAATTATCTAACAAAAAAGCGTTTTGCACTCAGGATACTTTACCCAGTCGCCGAGTCTAAGACTTCGGTTAAGTCTTTAGTGTTAGGCCCAGGTTTGAAACCCGGATGAGGCATAGGTGGTGTGCTTGTCTTACGGCATTGGCTCTCTCCCTTCCCTGGAACCAGTAGCCCTAAACTAGGAACGAGAGACTGCTTATAGCCCATCGATTTGCTCACCGTGGTCACTATACTCCCCCCCCCCCCAACAAAAAATTACATGTGCTTTCTTTGTTTCGGGGTCTAAAGGTTACCATCAGATCTACTCTGAGGGGTACAACATATCCATAATTTAGAATGAATGGTCCACGTCAATTAAAAGAGCCAGCGCCGTAAAACAAACACGCGAGCCATGTTTTATCTGGCAGCTGAACCCGAGTCCATCTCGAACGAACAGCCACAAACCAGCACCACCGGCTACTCGGATGCGCCGCCCTGGTGGCGCAGTGGTTTAAGCGATGTCCTCTGATCATTTGTTCGAAAAGAGTGCGGATTTGAATCCCGGTGAGGCATGGATGTTGTGTTTGTCTTACGGCACTGGCTCTCTCCCTTTCCTGGAACCAGTGACCCTAAATTAGGGACGGGCGACTGCTTATAGCCCATTGAGTTGTCCACGGTGGTCGTTAAACCCCCAATAAAAAAATAAATAAATAAAGGGGCGCAGTAGCAACTGCGCCACAACCTATAACGTGCCGCCCTGGGAGCGCAGTGGTCTAAGCGATGGCCTCAGATCATTCGTCTAAAAGGGGTCCGGATTTGAATCCCGGTGAGGCATGGATGTTGTGTGTGTCTTGCGGCACTGGCTCTCTTCCTTTCCTGGAACCAGTGACCCTAAATTAGGGACGGGCGACTGCTTATAGCCCATTGAGTTGCTCACGGGGGTCGTTAAACCCCCTATAAAAATAAATAAATAAAGGGGCGCAGTAGCAACTGTGCCATAACCTATAACGTGTCGCCTTGGGGGCGCAGTGGTCTAAGCGATGGCCTCTGATCATTCATCTAAAAGGCGTCCGGGTTCGAATCCCAGTGAGACATGGATGTTGTGTTTGTCTTACGGCACTGGCTCTCTCCCTTTCCTGGAACCAGTGAACCTAAATTAGGGACGGGCGCCTGCTTATATCCCATTGAGCTGCTCACGGTGGTCGTTAAACCTCCAATAAAAAAAACAACAAAAAACTCGGATGCCGGAATTGCTTCATTATTTACAATTCACCACTATACAGTGGTGTAGTATAAGGTCTCCTAGTACACTGTAATTCAATATTTGAGACGCCATGGCATTTCCCTTAGGCAAGCAAGGACTTTTATTGATTTGGAAAGACACGCTGTACTGTATGTGATTCATTTCGCGGAAATCAAATAGTTGTTTTCTGAGAACCCAGCTTTGTATGTATGTGTGCGTGTGTGCAATCATTCTTGCTAAAAGAAGCTACTGTTTGCGATTCACATCTATCAAATGTTTTCTCAAAGATAAAAACCATAGAATCGCTTGGGTGGGACATTCTACCTGTCAATGCAGAAAGAATTCTTTCGCGCAAGGTTTCCGCATCTTCCAGTTATGATGAATTAAGTTCTTATGAATCATTTGCAATCTGAAGATCACTGTTAGCGAATTAAAAGTGATATTCACTTTCCCGAAAAAAATTTCTGGAGTGTTATTCTATTTCCTACTTGCTCACAAGTACTTATTGCATTAGCGTGAGTTTCGGAAAAGTACTACAAAAGGTGTACCTTTCCGAAACAGATTGTTTAATCAAAAGCCGTCTAGCTTTTATCCAAATTTAGATAATGGAAAAACAAATATTTGACTTTATCAGTTCGAACATATTTTAAAATCTGAAGCGCGATGTTCACTATGTTTAAAATACTACAAATACGTGGCGACAAGTAAATAAATAAATACATCGCTCTTAACCACGTTCTAGAAACACACAGCAACCGAAAAATTGTTTTTCAGCCGCCGCTGTGATATTTCTTTCAGCCGCCGCTGCGTATATGTAACGCACTCGGCTAGATATCGAGAGTTCTGTTGATTCATTTCCACAGCGGCGGCTGAAAAACAATTTTTCGGTTGCTGTGTGTTTCTAGAACGTGGTTAAGAGCGATGTATTTATTTATTCACTATGTTTAATTTGTGAACAGGTGTCTCAAAGCATTGAAAAATGGTTCGTTGTATATCCTAGAGTACATTCACGATGATCGAAACGGCTTTTAAAGTTTTATACTTCAAAAACCTCTTGTGTAATGAAACTTCAAATTCCAGTAATGCCCATGCTGAATGGACATGCTCTGCTGCATTTCAGCTGGAAAGCAAATCTTAGTACTTCTTACGGATATGTAGCTTAGGGTAAACGGTGAATGTACTTTCTTTTGCTTTTAAAGAATTCCATTGATGTGTTTCATCATAAAAGCCATGTAATGAAGCGTAGACAGTGCGTAAATATATACAACGTGTCGATAAAGTAATGGAACTACCTATGTACTAGCTTCTGCCCGCGACTTCGTTCTCGTGGAACTCGGAATATGTTATCTATTATCGGAACATACTATCTCAGAATATACAGTATTATCATGTGTAGTTACAATGCTTTTGCATATACCACATTTTTGTTTTGGTTGCAATTTATTATTTAAGCATAGGAACGCTCAAATAATAATAATATATAGGTACCTACTCAAATTTCACTTAGCATTGAGACCTTAACAATCAAGGAAGCAATATCTGTGCGTAAAAGCCAAGCGAACTATCACTACGTGCTGGTTCGCTTGGCTGTGCCGGCGCAACATGGTATTTTACTGATATCGAAATGGGCGTGTCTTCCTCCTCTTCCCCCACCCCTTACCCCACATGACACCGGTGAAAGACGTGAGAGTATTTTACATAAACGTTTGATCATCCCCCGCTTTTCATACCGTAATAATATATAGCCTATGCACATTGGGAAAAAATAGGCTTCTGAATGGCGAAAGAATTTTCCAAATCGGTTTAATTGTTTCCGAGATTTCCTTTTATAAACATACAAACTCACAAACATTTTCTTTTTGTACTATTGGCATATATATCTATGTAGTATCTATCTATTTATCTATCTAGTCGAGTCACATTATTGTGACCACCTCCTACTTTTGACGCCAACAGCGCGTAGCCAATGAAAAAAGGCACATGTCGTGAACCGGCTTAGACGGTATATAAGGTGTGCAGTAGGCATTCTGAAAACATTCTGGACGTGGGTGGCCTAGTGGACAACGTTCTTTACTGCTACGGAAAAAACCTCAGGTTAGATCCCAGGAAGGTACGAACGCTCGATCCACTAAATATCCGCCGTGCGTCGGATGGGCGCGTTAAGCCGTCGGACCTCGGGTACTGGCCCCCGGTAATAAATAAGGGCGTCTTCCTTCCCCTTTCTACTTCGCTTTGGTGTCACTTTCCTATCGGGCACTCTAGCCCAAATCTCCTAGCTTCCTATTTTTAAGGGTTGTTTAAGACCTGGGGTCAGACACTCCTTTCATAAAATCCTCTACATATGATCTCTTCTGAAAACATAGCACTCGTTGCTGTCATGAATAAAAGGAGCGATTTATCAGATTTGCAAAAAGGGATGATTATCGGCTTTCGGGACAAGGGTGGCAGGATTTCTGAAACAGAGCAGTTTGTGAACTGTTCGCGTGCTGCTCTGGTTAAAGTGTATCGTGATTAGAGAAATGACGCCATTGCGAAAAAGCGACGTGCGAACTACGTAGCACCACGCGCCCTTGATGTGAGAGGTGAACTTCGGCTTCGAAGGTGCATAAGGGCCGATCAACACGATACAGTGGAGCAACTCACTGGCCGAATGAACCAGGGGCTACAGAAGTATGTCTAAAACGACAGTTCAGCGAACCCTGCGGTGTATGGGGCTCAGATGCAGACAGATGGTTACTGCACTTATGCTAACGAAGGTGCATCGGCAGAAAAGGCTTGCATTAGCACGGAAGTATTGGAATTGGACCTCCGCTAATTGGCAAAGAATTACCTTCTTCGATGAGTCACGTTTTCTGCTTCATCGAACGGATGGACGTCGGCGTATAAGTTGGCAAACATCGGATAACAAACACTCTTCAACCATTATTGGAAGAACACAAGCTGGTGGGTTCCGCGTTATGGTCTGGGGAATGTTTTCGTGGCATTTTCTAAGTCCGCTCATACCCGTGGAAGACACTATGCACTGGATTCATTATAAATCCATCCTTGCAGACCACGTACACCCATACATACTGATTTTTTTCCCTGGGACTGATGGGATTTTGCCGCACGACAATGCGATGTGCCACACAGCTAGAAATGTCCGAGAGTGGTTGGAAGAGCACGATGAAGACTTCAAAGTAGTTCACGTGCCCTCCAATTCCCCAGACATAAACCCAATTAAGCATCTGTGGGACCACCTCGATCGTGTTGTTCGCTCTGTGGATCCTCCACCACGCACCCTTCAGCAGCTGTCAGATGCACTGCAATCAGCATGGCTCCACATACCTGTGAACGCCTTCCATAACATTACTGAATCAATCCCAGCCCATCTAGATGATGTCCACGTTGCACACGGCGGTTATTCCGGATATTAGCTGGTGGTCACAATAATGTGACTCGGCAATGTACAAACCCATATTCACTATCTACCAACAAGTAATTGGGTACCCCTGCAATCGACGATATCTAAGGTCTTGATAAACGTCACGGCCGCCGAGGTTAAATATCGTGTGGGAAACAACAACGCAACCAGTCGCATGCAAGATGCCACGCAGTTCGGAGCTCTCTGATTTCGAGAAAGGTGTAATCGTCGGGTATCACAGAAATGGCCGATCCATACGAGACATATCCAGCTAGTTGAAGTACCCAAAATCGACAGTGGCCTACGTGATTGGCAAGTGGAAGATGAGAGGTGACTGTCGGAATGTGCCTCGACCCGGCAGACTCACAAAACTGGGACTTAGAGACCGACGGGTGCTGGCCAGAGAAATTCGGAAGAATCGCACCAAATCGATGGGCCACATCCGCGAGGAGTTTCAACAGGCATCCAGGAGTGTTCTTTCGATGAATACCATCCGTAAGGAAGCCCATCTGCTCGGTTATCATGGACGTGCTGCCGCCCACAAGCCTTTGATCACCAAGTCCAATAGCGCTGCTTGGCTTACGTGGTGCAAAGAACGTCGACAGTGGGCCGTTGAACACTGGAAACAGGTTCTCTGGAGCGACGAATCAAGGTTCACCCTCTACCGTTCGGATGGCAGGGTCTGGGTTTGGCTTCTGCCTGGAGAACGCCTCCTGCCGGAATGTATTGTGCCAACTGTGAAGTTCGGCGGCGGTGGAATTATGCTATGGGGGTGTTTCTCCTGGTATGGCACGGGATCCTTGGTCGCAATTCCTGGTATACTCAACGCCGAGACCTACTGCACCATTTTGGATGACCACGCGCTTCCTACGTTGTGGCAGTTTTACGGGGTGGACCCATGTTACTTTCAGGATGACAATGCCACCTGTCATGTTGCGAGGTCCACCATGGCTTGGTATGGTGACAATGGGGTTAATCGAATGGACTGGCCTGCGCAGAGCCCGGACCTTAACCCTATCAAGCACCTCTGGGACGAGTTGGGGCGTCGACTTAAGGGGTGCCCCCACCGTCCGAAATCGGTGAAGGAACTGGCCTGTCTTCTCCAAGCCGAGTGGAAGAAAATACCGCTAGCCGTCGTACAACGCCTGGTTGAGAGTATGCCCCGGAGAGTCGCAGCTGTAATCGCCGCTCGTGAAGGCTTCACCAACTATTGAAGGTGAATAAACTTCGTTTTCTTTTGCTATCACAGGTGTCCTATTACTTGTTGGTAGATAGTGTATATATCTTATGGGGGTTTAACGACCGCCGTGAACAACTCGATGGGCTAAAGACAGTCTCCTGTCCCTAATTTAGGGCCACTGGTTCCAGCCAAGGGAGAGAGCCACTGCCGTTAGACAAAGATAACATCCATGGCTTAACGGGATTCGAACCCGAACCCATCACGAACAAGCTCTTAGACCACTGAGCTACCAGGTGGCGAAATATCTGCTATGAATTTACTACTTTTTGTAGTGACTCACTTTTTTAACCATATTTGTCTTCGTATACCCTGCATACCGTGAAATTCAGGGGGAGGGATTCCTTCGCATATATATATTTCGCATATTCCGCGGCGGTGCATAATTCTCAGGGCGTGAATAAAATCGTCTTGTCATCCGTACCTGCGATGTTGTTCCCGAACCCCAATTTCGTACAGAAAAGTAGCAATTCACGGAATGACACAATAGTCCGTAAAAAAGAAAAAGGAAGAAAAAAAAACTTAAACGGTAAGAGAAATGATCATCTTATTAAACAAGAAATATGACACTGAATTATCGGTTGTAATGAGGACGCTTTTTGAGTCCTTTCCGACGCAAATAAAATTTTATCGAAGTTATTCACAGTCAATGGAACCGATTGGAATAAAAAATCAACCTTTTTTTCAATCAACAAAACATCCAGAAATAGAAACAGCTGCTTCGTTCCACCATCGGCTACAAAGCATGTTACGAAAATTAACTATTGGCTCATAAAAAGTTTCTCATAGCAGAAGAAAGGTATCAGAAACGCTTTTCAATTCGAACAGTTAAAAGAAGGAATATAGAAGAAACATGAAATGACTCTAAGCCTTCTAGCGGAAGAATTTTGCATAATGGAATAGTTGAAAACAGGTGCAAAGTATTTTTCATTGGAAAACCTATGCTAAAAAAAAAAAAAAAAATTCAAATACGTCTCTCGGAAGCAGGGATAGCGAAGAAAAGGGTTTAACTTTGCACCTTCTTGTTGATAAGCTGTGTATTATTAAAAGAGGATAATGTCCCCCATCTTTATTTCAGCGAATAGCATAGAATAAAAGAACACATTTCTCAATGGGGTTTTTAGATGCGGAAAATCAGCTGCAAACGAAATTGCCCAACACAATGATCCAAGAGATCTTGATCCGAGTAAACTGCCTACACATGAGGATTTAATATGGTGCTGTTTTGAATAGAGATAGAAGCTGGCATTGGAATGTAACAAAACAAACGTGAACTTTTCATCTGTTGCGGATTTGTGGCAAGCAATAAAAATCGGTATTTGAAAAACATGCATCTTATTATAGAATAGTAGTGCAGCTTATTATGGCGTACCATGATAAATATTACAAACTTAGAAAGTATAATTACCGGGACAAAAACAAATGAAACTTTCAAAACAGGCTTGACAGTTTTATAAAAGAATCTAAGTCATTTTTTGATGTTGCTGCATGCAAGTGTTTCATGACACTAGATTGCATTTGTTTGTAGAAAAATACGCGACTCTTGTAAATTTATTTGCCCAATATCAATCGTATGCACCTGTGAGAAACAGGAAAAATTCCTTTCGATTGAACTGGAGTTTCGGTATCTCCAAAGACAGCGTGGAATAGGAATTATTGGATTCGTAGATATACCGGAAACCCAAAAAATAAAAAAGTGGAAACAAAGAAAATAACGTGAAGTCCACTATATGTCAATTGCTGCTACTTCTAATCCTGAGTTTCCTTCTAGTGGATAGACTACAACTGAACTCGAGGACATGAGGAAAGTTACTATCTTCAACCTCCTGCTGTGTGCACTGAATCAAATTCATCAACTCAAACTGAAATAGATTATTTTCCAGAAGTTCTTTACTCTGGACCAAGCACATCTAATAGCAAAACTTCAACATCGCCATGGCAGATTAATTTGAGAGCAACAGCATTTGCTAGTGACTGCTATGGAGTATCTGACCACGCTATCGCTGCAATCGTTTCAAGTGTCCTGAATTACACTCTACGTCCAAACAATAATTGCACCCAGAAGGACGTGTAGGTAAAGATTACCAAGAACAATAAAAGATTAAACATTGAAACTCATATGGGGCAGATTTATTGAGATACGCGCCAATATGTAGGGTCTCTCAATATAGCGTCGGGCCGCCATGTTTGCTCACACAGCATGACAGACGTCTCAGCATGGAGTTATGCAGGTTCCTAATGCTGCGCTGCGAAAAGCCATCCCATGCAGCTTGAATCTTCTCACGCAGTTCTTGCAGATTGTGCGGTAGGGATGGAGTGTGGATAGCGCCTCCAATAGCATACCACACATTTTCAGTGGGCGATAGGTCTAGCGATGCGGCTGGCCATGGCAGAGTGCCAATGCCTTGAAGGCAAGTTCTCGAGACAGCAGCAGTATGCGGACGAGCGTTCTCCTGTTGGAAAATCGCACCGGAGTGAGCGTTCAGAAAAGGAAGGGCCACTGGTGGCCTGACCTCATTAACGTAACTTTAGGCTGTCGAAGTGCCTGTAATGAACACTAAAGGTGATCTGGCATCGTAGGCAATTACACCTCACACCATGACACCAGACCATCGGGACGTGTGACAATCGACAACAAACTGTCCATCTCGGCGCCGTCTGGTTAGTGTTTACGTGGACTGAAAAGGGACCCCTGGTACGTGTGACATCGTCCACACACGAATTTGTTGGTCGTCTCCTCCAAGACAAAAACGGGACTTGTCACTGAAAACCACCTGCTGCCATTCTAAGTGGCTCCACGACAGTCTGGCACGACCCCATTGCAGTTTTTTGCGACGATGCAATGCTGTTAAGGGCAGTCATCGTAACGGTCTGCGTGCGTGTAATTCTACGTTGTGCAGTCGTCTGCCAAATGTGCTTGCACTAATCGGACGATGCTCGGAGGGCACCACTGCTCGCTGAATATCCGCATTCGTGACTGTTGTGTCACTACTCGCACGTCGGACAACCCATCGGTTCTCTCTCTCCGTGGTTCGTCTAGGTCTCCCAAATCCTTCCTGTCGCTGCTGCGTGCCTTGTTCTATCCACTACCGCCAACAAAATGCTACGGTTTATCATGACGTGTATGGCGGGCAATACGGCGATAAGATAATCCCGCTTCCCGGAGCCTGACGACGCGGCATCTTTCGAACTCGTCCAACTGCTCGACTTGCTTCCGAACTTTTCTCAGAGGCATACTTCACTTGCAAAGGATGAAACCAACTCAACAACACGAGTCGGAATGGCAAGTACGCGCAACGGAACAAACTTACATAGCCGGTAAGGCAACAGCGCTATGACCCCTCCTTGCTTGCGTCAAATGCGCCGCCGAGCGTGATACTTGAATTATTTGCATGTCTCACGATCTCAAACCTGCCCGCCAAGTTTCATTCCTGTCGGTTGCTTCCTTC
Organism: Macrothele yani; assembly: GCA_039090855.1. Taxonomy (NCBI): domain Eukaryota; kingdom Metazoa; phylum Arthropoda; class Arachnida; order Araneae; family Macrothelidae; genus Macrothele; species Macrothele yani. The sequence goes on from CM077030.1 coordinate 125,243,649, forward strand.
TAGGTGCAACTATTTTTTATTTTGACGTAGATTGTACACTGAAGAGCAATTGAGTTAGAGACAGCTGGGTTTATGCAAATGAGGCGCTCTGGGCGGCCCTGTAAACGGAAGCGACATGACGTATGCAGAGATCCGACAATATAAGGAGTGATGCGTCGGGAATCAGTAAGATTTGGACGCAGTATGGGTAAGACGAGGGATCTAAGCGCATTTTATCGTGGGCAAATTGTCAGAGCCTGACGAATGGGTCACTACAACTCGGAAGTCGTGCAGGCACTGGAATTTTCACGAGCGATTGTGTCACGGGTGCGCCGTGAGTACATCAAATCGGGTAAAACCATCCCTGCAAGGGCCAACTGCCGTGAACTACAGTGGCTGGATGAGCGGGGTCTTCGTCGGCTAGCTCGCATTGTAACAGCAGATAGACGGGCCACAGTGCAAGAAATCACTCGGCAATTTAACGCTGGTGCACAAAAACGTGTAAGCAGCCACACCATCCAGAACCATCTCCTCGCTAAGGGGTACAGAAGCCATCGTCCCACGAGGGTACCGCTGCTGACCGCACATCACAGGGTGCAAAGATTAGCATGGGAGCGGGAACATCACTACTGGACCCTAGACATGTGGGAAAATGTTGCCTGGACTAATGAGTCGAGATTCACGTTGGTGCATGCGGATGGCAGGATACGAATACGGCGCAAACCACATGAAGCGATTGATCCTTCTTGCCAGTAGGGTACTCCTACACTGGTGGGGTGGCATTCTTGTCTGGGGACCATTTACGTGGGCTGAAATGGGACCCCTGGTACGTGTGACATCGTCCATCACAAGTCAACGTTACCGGGATATCCTGGACGAACATTTGCTCCCGTTTGTGCGTCTTCAACATCACACTGGGGATCTCATCTCTCAACAAGACAATGCACCGTGCCATCGCTCCCGAATTGCTGGATGAACACTCCACCGACGTGACCTCGCTTTCCTTGGCCAGCTAGGTCACCTGACCTCAATCCCATCGAGCACATCTGGGATGCCATCGAGAGATATGTTCGAGGCTCTGACCCCCTCCATCAAATCTTCATGAACTGTGGGAGCTTGTTCAGTGGTCATGGATCCTTATGGCTTCCCAACGCTTCCCGTGTCTTGTCGAGTCTATGCCGAGACGAATCGCCGCCGTCATCAGGGTGTATAACGAAATAAATTTCTCCGTCATTTTTGGTCTACGCCGGATTCGAACCTGAGTCCGCTTATTCCGGAACAAGTCCTTCTGCCAACTGAGCTACACAGACGTTTATTCTGATTTCTATTTGCCTTTTATGTCGTGTGCGTCCTGCTTGCAGGTACGTCACATCTCCCCCCCCCCAAAGAGGGCCGGGGGCATGGCCCATGGGTCAGCCGTGACCATGAATCGTTGCAGGCAGCCATCCACTGTAGAACGTTGACTTGAGAGCTCCCAGTCAATCTGCTGTGTGGAATGCAACATCACACATTTTTATTTTTCGAAGCGCTGGAGAAGGGATTCTCTTATTTTTCCTATCTCGCGGTGTGGAAAGAACATCACACCAATGCGAGATTTTGAACGGTCGTGTCATCCGGATAGTTCGGGCGCCTTTGTAACGAAATAAATGTCTCCGTCATTTTTGGTCTACGCCGGGATTCGAACCGGAGTCCGCTTATTCCGGAACAAGTCGCTCTACCAACTGAGCTACGCAGACGTTCATTCTGATTCCTATCTGCCTTTTATGTCGTTTGCGTCCTGCTTGCAGGTACGTCACAGGTGAAAGGTGGTGCTACACGTTACTAGACACTTATCTCTAATTAAATTGCTCTTCGGTGTATATAGGCATTATAACATAGTTTGACACCTCCCGTATCATTGATAAAAACAAGATTAGAAGGGTAAAAGTTCGGAACTGTGAAACTATTGTAGTTACAGAAGCATGAAGCAAGGTTTGTGGTTCTTCTGAGGCCAGAGACGGGTAATTCGTACAATACTGCTATCAAGAGCTAATATGCCTGAATTCTCACATAAGTCTTCCTTCAAAGTGATTCCCAAAAAAGAAAAGGAACAACAGTAGTAAAATTAAAACTGAAAAATTGTCTAAATTTGTAGAATTTTCATAATTTTGGTCATCATGCGCGAACAGAACATACTGTCTTAATTCAAAAATGTTTTTATATTATATTCAGCTGTAGTAGATGCAACTTTTCCTCACTATAGCGATTCGATTTTAATATATTTGGAACTTCAAAAAATCAATAAAATTCCGTAAATTTTGGAAATTCTTATTATTTTGATCGTCATGCACTATCATAAAAAAATATTGTCTTATTTTTTTCTTTTTACATTATTATCTTTAGCTGTACCAGGGGCAACTTTCCCGCATTATAGCGATTCAGTTAAAAATATTTCGATATTTCCGTCCCGCAATAGTAAGTACATGACATACATGGGTTGGACAGAATAATGTGAACACCTCGGAAAAGAAGGTTTTATGCATATAGTAGGGTATGGAACCACCACTGATATTCAGAACCGCATGAATCCTCCTTAGAATGGACGCATATAAATTCTGGTTGGCGAGTAGTAAGATGTTACACCATTCTTCATGCAGAAACAGTTTTCGGTCCTTGAGAGATGCAGGAGAAGGATAACGGGATCTTCCTCTCTTTTTCCAACACAGACCACAGTGGCTGGTGATGATGTCTAAGGCTGGTGATTGGGGAGGCCAAGGTTCGTCCTCATACTCCTCAAACCATGATTCGACGTTCCCAATTGGAAGTTATGATCAAGGAGGTGCGTACGTTCGTCCCCGTGTTCCTCAAACCATGATTGGACATTCCGAATTGTGAATTTTGATCAAGAAGGTGTGAAAGTTCGTCCTCATGTTCCTCAAACAATGACTGGACATTCCGAATTGGGAGTTATGATCAAGGAGGTGTGAAAGTTCGTCCTTATATTCAACAAACCAGGATTCGACATTCCGAATTGGGAGTTGTTATCAAGGAGGTGTGAAAGTTCAACCTCATGTTCCTCAAACCATGATTGGGCTTTCCGAATTGAGAGTTATGATCAGAGAGGTGTGAAAATTCGTCCTCATGTTCCTCAAACCATGACTGGACATTCAGAATTGGGAGTTACGAAGGAGGTGCGAAGGTTCATCCTCATGTTCCTTAAACATTGATTACACACTCCGAATTGGGAGTTATGATCAAGGACGTGCAAACGTTCGTCCTCGTGTTCCTCAAAATATGATTGGACATTCCGAATTGGGAGTTGTGATCAAGGAGGTGTGAAAGTTCGTCCTCATGTTCCTCAAACCATGATTGGACATTCCGAATTGGGAGTTATGATCAAGGAGGTGTGAAAGTTCGCCCTTATATTCCTCAAACCATGATTCGACATTCCGAATTGGGAGTTATGATCGTGTTAAAGTTCGTCCTCATGTTCCTCAAACCATGATTGGGCATTCCGAATTGAGAGTTATGATAAAGGAGGTGTGAAAATTCGTCCTCATGTTCCTCAAACCAAGATTGGACATTCCGAATTGGGAGTTATGATCAAGGAGGTGTGAAAGTTTGTCCTCATGTTCCTCAAACCATGATTGGACATTCCGAATTGGGAATTTTGATCAAGAAGGTGTGAAAGTTCGTCCTCATGTTCCTCAAACCATGACTGGACATTCCGAATTGGGAGTTATGATCAAGGAGGTGTGAAAGTTCGTCCTTATATTCCTCAAACCATGATTCGACATTCCGAATTGGGAGTTATGATCGTGTGAAAGTTCGTCCTCATGTTCCTCAAACCATGATTGGGCATTCCGAATTGAGAGTTATAATCAAAGAGGTGTGAAAATTCGTCCTCATGTTCCTCAAACCATGACTGGACATTCCGAATTGGGAGTTACGAAGGAGGTGCGAAAGTTCATCCTCATGTTCCTCAAACCCTGATTAGACACTCCGAATTGGGAGTTATGATCAAGGACGTGCAAACGTTCGTCCTCGTGTTCCTCAAAATATGATTGGACATTCCGAATTGGGAGTTGTGATCAAGGAGGTGTGAAAGTTTGTCCTCATGTTCCTCAAACCATGATTGGACATTCCGAATTGGGAGTTCTGATCAAGGAGGTGTGAAAATTCGTCCTCATGTTCCTAAAACCATGATTGGACATTCCGAATTGGGAGTTATGATCGTGTGAAAGTTCGTCCTCATGTTCTTCAAACCATGATTGGGCATTCCGAATTGAGAGTTATGATCAAGGAGGTGTGAAATTTCGTCCTCATGTTCCTCAAACCATGATTGGACATTCCGAATTGGGAGTTATGATAAAGGAGGTGTGAAAGTTCGTCCTTATGTTCCTCAAACCATGATCGGACATTCTGAATTGGGAGGTGTGATCAAGGAGGTGTGAAAGTTCGTCCTCATGTTCCTCAAACCATGATTGGACATTCCGAATTGGGAGTTATGATCAAGGAGGTGTAAATGTTCGCCCTCATATTCCTCATACCATGATTCGACATTCCGAGTTGGGAGTTATGATCGTGTTAAAGTTCGTCCTCATGTTCCTCAAACCATGATTGGGCATTCCGAATTGAGAGTTATGATAAAGGAGGTTGTAACGTTCCAGGAGATGTGACGTACCTGCCAGAAGGACGCATACGACATAAAGGCAGATAGGAATCAGAATAAAAGTCCGCGTAGCTTAATTGGTAGAGCAACTTATTCCGGAATGAGTGGACCCGGGTTCGAACCCCGGCGCGGATAAAAATGACGGAGAAATTCACTTCGTTATAATGGCGCCCGAACTATCCGGATGACCCGACCGTTCAAAATCTCGCATTGGTGTGATGTTATTTCCACACCGCGAGATAGGAAAAATATGAGCAGCACTTCGAAAAAAAAGAAAAATAAGGGGGAGATGATGTAACGTACCAGGAGATGTGACGTACCTGCCAGAAGGACGCATACGACATAAAGGCAGATAGGAATCAGAATAAAAGTCCGCGTAGCTTAATTGGTAGAGCAATTTATTCCGGAATGAGTGGACCCGGGTTCGAACCCCGGCGCGGATAAAAATGACGGAGAAATTCACTTCGTTATAACGTGTGAAAATTCGTCCTCATGTTCCTCAAACCAAGATTGGACATTCGAAATTGGGAGTTATGATCAAGGAGGTGTGAAAGTTTGTCCTCATGTTCCTCAAACCATGATTGGACATTCCGAATTGGAGTTCTGATCAGAATTGGCTGATCAAGGAGGTGTGAAAATTCGTCCTCATGTTCCTCAAACCATGATTGGACATTCCGAATTGGGAGTGTGATCAAGGAGGTGTGAAAGTTTGTCCTCATGTTCCTCAAACCATGATTGGACATTCCGAATTGGGAATTTTGATCTAGAAGGTGTGAAAGTTCGTCCTCATGTTCCTCAAACCATGACTGGACATTCCGAATTGGGAGTTATGATCAAGGAGGTGTGAAAGTTCGTCCTCATGTTCCTCAAACCATGATCGGACATTCTGAATTGGGAGTTATGATCAAGGAGGTGTGAAAGTTCGTCCTTATGTTCCTCAAACCATGATTGGACATTCCGAATTGGGAGTTATGATCAAGGAGGTGTGAAAGTTCGTCCTCATGTTCCTCAAACCATGATTCGGACATTCCGAATTGGGAGTTATGATCAAGTGTGAAAGTTCGTCCTTATGTTCCTCAAACCATGATTGGGACATTCCGAATTGGGAGTTATGATCAAAGAGGTGTGAAAGTTCGTCCTCATGTTCCTCAAACCATGATTGGACATTCCGAATTGGGAGTTGTGATCAAGGAGGTGTGAAAGTTTGTCCTCATGTTCCTCAAACCATGATTGGACATTCCGAATTGGGAGTTCTGATCAAGGAGGTGTGAAAGTTTGTCCTCATGTTCCTCAAACCATGATTGGACATTCCGAATTGGGAGTCATGATCAAGGAGGTGTGAAAGTTTGTCCTCATGTTCCTCAAACCATGATTGGACATTCCGAATTGGGAATTTCATGATCTAAGGAAGGTGTGAAAGTTCGTCCTCATGTTCCTCAAACCATGACTTGGACATTCCGAATTGGGAGTTATGATCAAGGAGGTGTGAAAGTTCGTCCTCATGTTCCTCAAACCATGATCGGACATTCCGAATTGGGAGTTATGATCAAGGAGGTGTGAAAGTTCGTCCTCATGTTCCTCAAACCATGATTGGACATTCCGAATTGGGAGTTATGATCAAGGAGGTGTGAAAGTTCGTCCTTATGTTCCTCAAACCATGATTCGACATTCCGAATTGGGAGTTATGATCAAGTGTGAAAGTTCGTCCTTATGTTCCTCAAACCATGATTGGGACATTCCGAATTGGGAGTTATGATCAAAGAGGTGTGAAAGTTCGTCCTCATGTTCCTCAAACCATGATTGGACATTCCGAATTGGGAGTTCTGATCAAGGAGGTGTGAAAGTTCGTCCTCATGTTCCTCAAACCATGATTGGAACATTCCGAATTGGGAGTTCTGATCAAGGAAGGTGTGAAAGTTCGTCCTCATGTTCCTCAAACCATGACTGGACATTCCGAATTGGGAGTTATGATCAAGGAAGGTGTGAAAGTTCGTCCTCATGTTCCTCAAACCATGATTGGACATTCCGAATTGGGAGTTATGATCAAGTGTGAAAGTTCGTCCTCATGTTCCTCAAACCATGATTGGACATTCCGAATTGGGAGTTATGATCAAAGAGGTGTGAAAGTTCGTCCTCATGTTCCTCAAACCATGACTTGGACATTCCGAATTGGGAGTTATGATCGAAGGAGGTGCGAAAGTTCGTCCTCATGTTCCTCAAACCATGACTGGACACTCCGAATTGGGAGTTGTGATCAAGGAGGTGCAAAGTTCGTCCTCATGTTCCTCAAACCATTGATTAGACATTCCGAATTGGGAGTTGTGATCAAGGAGGTGTTCGTGTACCTCAAACCATGATTGGACATTCCGAATTGGGAGTTGTGATCAAGGAGGTGTGAAAGTTCGTCCTCATGTTCCTCAAACCATGATTGGACATTCCGAATTGGGAGTTATGATCAAGGAGGTGTGAAAGTTCGCCCTTATATTCCTCAAACAATGATTCCTCAAACCATGATTGTACATTCCGAATTGGGAATTTTGATCAAGAAGGTGTGAAAGTTCGTCCTCATGTTCCTCAAACCATGACTGGACATTCCGAATTGGGAGTTATGATCAAGGAGGTGTGAAAGTTCGTCCTTATATTCCTCAAACCATGATTCGACATCCCGAATTGGGAGTTATGATCGTGTGAAAGTTCGTCGTCATGATCCTCAAACCATGATTGGACATTCCGAATTGAGAGTTATGATCAAAGAGGTGTGAAAATTCGTCCTCATGTTCCTCAAACCATGACTGGACATTAAGAATTGGGAGTTACGAAGGAGGTGCGAAAGTTCGTCCTCATGTTCCTCAAACATTGATTAGACACTCCGAATTGGGAGTTATGATCAAGGACGTGCAAACGTTCGTCCTCGTGTACCGCAAACCATAATTGGACTTTCTGAATTGGGAGTTGCGATCAAGGAGGTGTGAAAGTTCGTCCTCATGTTCCTCAAACCATGATTGGACATTCCGAAATGGGTGTTATGATCAAGGAGGTGTGAAAGTTCGCCCTTATATTCCTCAAACGATGATTCGACATTCCGAATTGGGAGTTGTGATCAAGGAGGTGTGACAGTTCGTTCTCATGTTCCTCAAACCATGATTGGACATTCCGAATTGGGAGTTATTATCAAGGAGGTGTGAAAGTTCGCCCTTATATTCCTCAAACCATGATTCGACATTCCGAATTGGGAGTTGTGATCAAGGAGGTGTGAAAGTTCGTCCTCATGTTCCTCAAACCATGATTGGACATTCCGAATTGGGAGTTATGATCAAGGAAGTGTGAAAGTTTGTCCTCATGTTCCTCGAACCATGATTGGACATTCCGAATTGGGAGTTCTGATCAAGGAGGTGTGAAAATTCGTCCTCATGTTCCTCAAACCATGATTGGACATTCCGAATTGGGAGTTATGATCGTGTGAAAGTGCATCCTCATGTTCTTCAAACCATGATTGGGCATTCCGAATTGAGAGTTATCATCAAGGAGGTGTGAAAATTCGTCCTTATGTTCCTCAAACCAAGATTGGACATTCCGAATTGGGAGTTATGATCAAGGAGGTGTGAAAGTTCGTCCTCATGTTCCTCAAACAATGATTGGACATTCCGAATTGGGAGTTCTAATCAAGGAGGTGTGAAAATTCGTCCTCATGTTCCTCAAACCATGATTGGACATTCCGAATTGGGAGTTATGATCAAGGAGGTGTGAAAGTTTGTCCTCGTGTTCCTCAAACCATGATTGGACATTCCGAATTGGGAATTTTGATCAAGAAGGTGTGAAAGTTCGTCCTCATGTTCCTCAAACCATGACTGGACATTCCGAATTGGGAGTTATGATCAAGGAGGTGTGAAAGTTCGTCCTTATATTCCTCAAACCATGATTCGACATTCCGAATTGGGAGATATGATCGTGTGAAAGTTCGTCCTCATGTTCCTCAAACCATGATTGGGCATTCCGAATTGAGAGTTATGATCAAAGAGGTGTTAAAATTCGTCCTCATGTTCCTCAAACCATGACTGGACATTAAGAATTGGGAGTTATGATCAAGGAGGTGTGAAAGTTCGTCCTTATGTTCCTCAAACCATGATCGGACATTCTGAATTGGGAGTTCTGATCAAGGAGGTGTGAAAGTTTGTCCTCATGTTCCTCAAACCATGATTGGACATTCCGAATTGGGAGTTCTGATCAAGAAGGTGTGAAAATCCGTCCTCATGTTCCTTAAACCATGATTGGACATTCCGAATTGGGAGTTATGATCGTGTGAAAGTTCGTCCTCATGTTCTTCAAACCATGATTGGGCATTCCGAATTGAGAGTGATGATAAAGGAGGTGTGAAAATTCGTCCTCATTTTCCTCAAACAAAGATTGGACATTCCGAATTGGGAGTTATGATCAAGGAGGTGTGAAAATTTGTCCTCATGTTCCTCAAACCATGATTGTACATTCCGAATTGGGAATTTTGATCAAGAAGGTGTGAAAGTTCGTCCTCATGTTCCTCAAACCATGACTGGACATTCCGAATTGGGAGTTATGATCGTGTGAAAGTTCGTCCTCATGATCCTCAAACCATGATTGGACATTCCGAATTGAGAGTTATGATCAAAGAGGTGTGAAAATTCGTCCTCATGTTCCTCAAACCATGACTGGACATTAAGAATTGGGAGTTACGAAGGAGGTGCGAAAGTTCGTCCTCATGTTCCTCAAACCCTGATTAGACACTCCGAATTGGGAGTTATCATCAAGGACGTGCAAACGTTCGTCCTCGTGTACCTCAAACCATGATTGGACTTTCTGAATTGGGAGTTGCGATCAAGGAGGTGTGAAAGTTCGTCCTCATGTTCCTCAAACCATGATTGGACATTCCGAAATGGGTGTTATGATCAAGGAGGTGTGAAAGTTCGCCCTTATATTCCTCAAACCATGATTCGACATTCCGAATTGGGAGTTGTGATCAAGGAGGTGTGACAGTTCGTTCTCATGTTCCTCAAACCATGATTGGACATTCCGAATTGGGAGTTATGATCAAGGAGGTGTGAAAGTTCGCCCTTATATTCCTCAAACCATGATTCGACATTCCGAATTGGGAGTTGTGATCAAGGAGGTGTGAAAGTTCGTCCTCATGTTCCTCAAACCATGATTGGACATTCCGAATTGGGAGTTATGATCAAGGAGGTGTGAAAGTTGGTCCTCATGTTCCTCAAACCATGATTGGACATTCCGAATAGGGAGTTCTGATCAAGGAGGTGTGAAAATTCGTCCTCATGTTCCTCAAACCAAGATTGGACATTCCGAAGTGGGAGTTATGATCGTGTGAAAGTTCGTCCTCATGTTCTTCAAACCATGATTGGGCATTCCGAATTGAGAGTTATCATCAAGGAGGTGTGAAAATTCGTCCTCATGTTCCTCAAACCATGATTGGACATTCCGAATTGGGAGTTATGATCAAGGAGGTGTGAAAGTTCGTCCTAATGTTTCTCAAACCATGATCGGACATTCTGAATTGGGAGTTGTGATCAAGGAGGTGTGAAAGTTCGTCCTCATGTTCCTCAAACCATGATTGGGCATTCCGAATTGAGAGTTATGATAAAGGAGGTGTGAAAATTCGTCCTCATGTTCCTCAAACCAAGATTGGACATTCCGAATTGGGAGTTATGATCAAGGAGGTGTCAAAGTTTGTCCTCATGTTCCTCAAACCATGATTGGACATTCCGAATTGGGAGTTCTGATCAAGGAGGTGTGAAAATTCGTCCTCATGTTCCTCAAACCATGATTGGACATTCCGAATTGGGAGTTATGATCAAGGAGGTGTGAAAGTTTGTCCTTATATTCCTCAAACCATGATTCGACATTCCGAATTGGGAGTTATGATCGTGTGAAAGTTCGTCCTCATTTTCCTTAAACCATGATTGGGCATTCCGAATTGAGAGTTATGATCAAAGAGGTGTGAAAATTCGTCCTCATGTTCCTCAAACCATGATTGGACATTAAGAATTGGGAGTTACGAAGGAGGTGCGAAAGTTCGTCCTCATGTTCCTCAAACCCTGATTAGACACTCCGAATTGGAAGTTATGATCAAGGACGTGCAAACGTTCGTCCTCGTGTACCTCAAACCATGATTGGACATTCCGAATTGGGAGTTGTGATCAAGGAGGTGTGAAAGTTCGTCCTCATGTTCCTCAAACCATGATTGGACATTCCGAATTGGGAGTTATGGTCAAGGAGGTGTGAAAGTTCGCCCTTATATTCCTCAAACCATGATTGGACATTCCGAATTGGGAGTTGTGATCAAGGAGGTGTGAAAGTTCGTCCTCATGTTCCTCAAACCATGATTGGACATTCTTAATTGGGAGTTATGATCAAGGAGGTGTGAAAGTTCGCCCTTATATTCCTCAAACCATGATTGGACATTCCGAATTGGGAGTTATGATCAAGGAGGTGTGAAAGTTTGTCCTCATGTTCCTCAAACCATGATTGGACATTCCGAATTGGGAGTTCTGATCAAGGAGGTGTGAAAATTCGTCCTCATGTTCCTCAAACCATGATTGGACATTCCGAATTGGGAGTTATGATCGTGTGAAAGTTCGTCCTCATGTTCTTCAAACCATGATTGGGCATTCCGAATTGAGAGTTATGTTCAAGGAGGTGTGAAAATTCGTCCTCATGTTCCTCAAACCATGATTGGACATTCCGAATTCGGAGTTATGATCAAGGAGGTGTGAAAGTTCGTCCTTATGTTCCTCAAACCATGATCGGACATTCTGAATTGGGAGTTGTGATCAAGGAGGTGTGAAAGTTTGTCCTCATGTTCCTCAAACCATGATTGGACATTCCAAATTGGGAGTTATGATTTTAATAAATGGCGTCCTTGTAGGAAACATTGCCTGAGCCATCGGATGAACGTGGTCGGCGAAAATGGTTTCTTACGCCCTTCCAGTCATCCGTCCTTTCAAGATGATCAGGGGACCTGCAGAAAACCACGATATGACCGCCCAGAGCATGACAGAACCACCACCATGCTGCACTGTTGGGAGCAGACAGTTTGGGTTGTACGCTTCTGACGGTGTTCTCCACACGTAAACACATCCTAGGAGAGGAATAATGTGAATGTGGATTCATCCAACCACATTATACGCTTCCATGCATCGGCCATCCACGTTGAATGCTCTTGGCACCACTGCCGTCGCCGTTGTGTATTCACCCGTGTCACCAGAGGTTTAGGGATAGCAGCTGTGCCATGAATTTCTGGTTTATGCAGTTCCCTGCGCACTGTTTTTGTTCATACTGGAGTCTGGAGACGCAGATTGATCTCCGCACTAATTTTCGGCCTCGTGGTCTTCTTATTACGGGTAACAATCCTCTTTAATGCTCTTTCCCTCTATCAGTGAGGGTTGCTTTCTGGCCGTTCTTGTGTTTCTCAGACGAGGTTTTGCCTCGAACGCGTATGCTGTCATGACGCTAGATACAGTAGCTCTCGATACCCACAGTACCCCCACTACCCTGGCGACTGTTGTCACGGATTCACCAACTAGCCGGCCACCAACAATTAGCCCTCTTTCGTCGTCACCCTGAAAGAAATTTTGTAAAACAAAGCTGTTACAACCAAAAAGTCGTGGATATCTTTGCGTATTGCGACGTACGCAGATGCATTAAAAGTCACGTCTCTGAGCGCGGTGTTCACTTTTTTCTGTCCAATCGATACCCCCTTGAGAAAGGGCTGGGAGGAAATCGTATTTTTCCTGGTCATCTGGCTAACCATGTTTGAAGTAGCTATCTGTGGAAGAAGGAATTCTTATTAATTCCAGATGACATGTGGGAGAATCATGACACAATTTTCTTTAATCTTACCCCCAGGAGAGTCATTTTTTGAGCGCTAATGTTAGAATAAGGCCTCATTCCTGTCAGTGATGGGATTACAACTACATATTCCTTCTCCGGAGTCGGATATTCAACCGCTTGAACTACACCGACGTAGACTTTTAGCTGCAACTTGCCGTTTCGACATGTAGGGACGATACAGTTTTCAAATATTTATACGGGTTAATTAAGAAAATGAAGCAAATAATCTAAAGAAATGGCCATACATATCAAAAGAACACGGTGTCCGTAAAAGAGTAAAGATATTTTAAATGGTAATTACCAGGCGTTCACTACAGGTGAGCAGTCAACGTTTTAAAGCGCAATAACATTGTTATCAAAAGATTGTACACTTCTCTTGAAGTTGTTTCACCTGAATAACAGCTGCGCCTTAACAGCACTACACAAGCTCAAAACTTTAAATGGATTGCAAACTGGACCAATGACTGCAAATGGTTTAGGTAAAATGATCCGGAAGTTTATTGAGAACGGTTTTTTAGGTGTCAAACCTGGCAGAACTCGGAACTCAGTTGGCCAGCATACCATTGGGAATGTAGCGTTAAAGAAAGACGACGTTTGAAATGTCGTAGCAAGCAGTAACGCAAAGCGTATTTCTCAGTCTTCACGCAAACCAGCACTTGTTTCCACCTGACAGGGCTGCACGAGGAGTATACGCAGTGCTGTTTCTTTCTCGGGTTGAGCTGGACAATGAATATTCAAGGAAACCTTTTTGGATAGACGAAGTCCATTTCCATGTGCATAGTGCTACTAATACACAAAAACTACAGATTTTGGGCAACAGAAAATACACATAAGATTCCACTTTGTTCTCCATAAGTCATCGTTTAGCATGTTTCACAGCAGAATTCATCGTTAGGCTCTTTATTTTCAAGAAAATCAGTCCTCTGGGTCTCATTGCAGCTTATATCAATGACCAGCGATATGCATCTCATTTGTCGAAGCAGGTGATTCCAACAATTCAACAGCGTCAATGCTTCGATTCCATTGTTTTTATGCAGTACGGTGCTCCTCCTCACATAGCAACGCCTGTCAAGCAGTTGTTGCAGGCACATTTTAACAACGAAAGAATAATCAGCCTCCAGTTTTCTACAAATTGGCCAGCGAGCACACCGGACCTGACCCGTGCGACCTTTGTTTATGGAGGCATCTAAATAAAATATTTTAGAGTGTTCACATAGCAAACTCGGTGGACATCATGGCAAGCATTACATGCCATATCCGCAACATTTCCAGTGATTCACCTAGGTCTATGGTTGAGTCTGCTTTGCGATTTCATGTTGAAGAAAACCGAGGAAAACATATCGAACATGTTGTTGCGTAATCCCAAAATGTGCCTTCTGTATTGTAAGTTCTATGCGTTTTTACGTATTTTTCTCTGTCGTAATAAAGCGTCATCTATCGGCCTGGAAGATTGTCGGGGCCTGACGAATGTGTCACTCCATCTCGGAAGTCGTGCAGGCGCTGGGATTTTCACGAGCCACTGTGTCACGGGTGCACCGTGAGTACATCGAATCCGGTAAAACCATCCCTGCAAGGGCCAACTGCCGTGGACAACTGCGTGTGGATGAGTGGGGTCATCGTCTGCTAACTCGCATTGTAACAGCGGATAGACGGATTGATAGTGCAAGAAATCACTCGGCAATTTAACACCGGTGCACAAAAACGTGTAAGTAGACCCACCATCCAGAACCATCTCCTCGCTATGGGGTACAGAAGCCATCGTTCCACGAGAGTACCGCTGCTGATCGCACATAACAGGTTGCAAAGACTAACATGGGCGCAGGAGCATCGCCACTGGACCCTAGACATCTGGAAAAATGTTGTCTGGACTGATGAGTGGAGATTCACGTTGGTCATTCGGATGGCAGGATACGAATACGGCTCAAACCACATGAAGCGATGGATCCTTCTTGCCAGCAGGGTACTCTTCAAGCTGGTGGGGGTGGCATTCTTGTCTGGGGACTGTTTACGTGGACTGAAATGGGAACCCTGGTACGTGTGACGTTACCGGGATATCCTGGACGACCATTTGTTCCCGTTTTTACGTCTTCAACATCTCACTGGGGACCTCATCCTGCAACAAGACAATGCACCGTGCCATCGCTCCCAAATTGTATCCGAATGGCTGGATGAACACTCCACCGACGTGACCTCGCTTTCTTGGCCAGCTAGGTCACCTGACCTCAATCTGGGATGTTATCGAGAGAGATGTTCGAGGCTCTGACCCCATCCATCAAATCTTCGTGAACTGTGGGAGCTTGTTCAGGGGTCGTGGATCCGTATGACTTCCCAACGCTTCAGGTGTCTTGTCGAGTCCATGCCGAGACGAATCGCCGTCGTCATCTGGGCGAAAGGTGGTGCTACACACTACTAGACAGGTACCTCTAATTCAATTGTTCTTCATTGTATATTGGGTTGGAAAGAAAACAATGTCGACAAATGCAAGGCAGCAGAAAAGTGCTAATTACCGTATATACAAGTACAAATAAGTCTAAAATGTAGCCGCCATCGTGTGCCGTGACCTGTTTCCATCGTCTGGGCAACAGTTGGATACCGTCTCTGTAGAACTGTGACGGCTTGGACGCAGAGAAGGGAGTAAGTGGGCGTTTGACACCGTCCCGGTTGGTGAACCTCGGCCCGTCTAGGAAATCCTGTTAGGACCAGGAAAGGTAGTAGTTTCTTGAGTCAATGTCCACAGAATGTGCTGCAACAGCTGCTAGCACAGGTCCCTGATCTTGTGACAGGTCATCCATGCTGTGTGAGGTTTCTCTCCTTCCTGCTGTTGGAGAACGCCCTTGCAGTTCACCAGTGCTGGTGGTTTCAACGTGAGCGATTCGTGCCGATCGTCGAGTTGACGGCAGTACGCATCTGAAGTGATAGTGGTGTTGTTCGGCAGTAGCTCAGAAAATACGACACACCACCAAACTGACATCAGGACCTTACGTTGGTGTAAGCTGGCTTTGGTGGTCGGTATGGGTTTCTGTTCGGGGTCCAACCACTGTTTTCGGGTGCTGATATGGTCATACATTTCTCGTCTACGTCCTGAAATAACTGTCTTTGCACGATTTAAAGAACTATCGTCTAATACCCCACCATTTGCAAGATTAAAATATATTTATTATTTACACTTAAAAACGGTATGTACAGATAAAAGCTTCGAAAACTAAGTTTGTGAGATCTTTCGGCTCCCCCCGGGAACCATTGTCAAGCCTAAGAGTGCCACCCAAGTGGAGCGCGCAATGCATCTTATATACAAGAAGAAGAGACATGTCATACATCCGTTACCATAGATACAATTATAAACAGCACACCTCTGTACAACAGGAGTTAAGTAAAGCATGTGAGCAACTAATTAATAATTTTAAAGACAGTACAGCATGGGGAACAAACTAGTAATTCACAGACTAGGAGGTTTTAAATCGTGCAAAGACAGTTATTTGAGGACGTAAACATTTAGGCACGAAATAAATATCTGATGCCCATTTCTCGTCACTTGTCACAATGTGGTTCAAGAACGGTTCAACCTGGTCATATGCGAGGAGGGAAACTTTCTTTCTGCTCAAGTGAGTGCGTATGGTACCCAAACTCCCCTCTTCTGCACCTTTTTCAATTTGACGCAGGTGTGAGATAATACTCATCTGCGTAGTTCTCAGCTGTTCGGCCAACTCTCGCGTGTTCACAAGTGGATCGGTCTCCACTAAGGTCTTTAGCATGTCCATATCCACTGTTGTGAGTCTTCCCGCTTTGAGAGGTCAATATTTCACTCTCGAAACCCTCGAACCAATCTAACGATGTGATATGGAATGGAGGGACATACTGTTAATGTTCCTTACAGAAGTTACTACCGCGAGGAAACTCATACAGCATGCAATGGCAAATGTGCTGCTTGTCCACTTCGATGTTGGTTGGCGCTTACGCTCTTCGCCCTCTGCCACTGACATAAGCCACCCACATGCTGATGTCGTGCCGGTGTGCTGCGTAATCTCAGTGGCCAATGTGCCTCGTGGCCGAATCTTCGACTTCAGGTACTTCGTCATCGGCGATTACTTTCTTTCTAAATCAATATAATAGCAGCATACGCCAAAGGAAATAGAAACACCTAAGGTGAATAACATTTTGAAGTAAGAAGAATTTTTTCGTGGGTTAATTTTTTCTTGTTCCTCTTTTCACATGTACCTGGTCGTAGTGGAACTGTAATGGGATTACCCATCCGTTAAAATGACAGGCTGATCGATCTACAAAAATAAGTCGGTAAAAATTTGGTGCAATCAATTACATGGTACGAATGGCCCATGTAATTGATTGCATCGTTGCGGAACAAGTTCACCCATTCATGGAAATTGTGTTACCTGCTGGCTCGCTGAAAACCAAATTTTGGAAGAAACCGTTATATTGATCTCCCCGAGGAGGTTAATCACCCGTTGAAGTTCGTATTTGAAGTTCCTCTCTAGCTCCGTTGTTCATCATACATTGAAAAAAAGAAAGAAAAATACGAAAGTAGTGTAAGTTAACGATCGTTCAGCGTAGCAATGAAACTAATGAACCAGCCCGTTTTAAATTATCTACCTCCTGTGTGAAAAGAAAAAGGAAAGAAACAAAAACTAAAAAGTCAAATAGCTACCAACACCAAGTTGTCACTACAATATTTGTTTCTGCTGTAATGCACACTTTATATACATACACCGATGTGCCATTACGTTATGAACACCCCCAGCTTAGAGAAATGGGCGCGCCTGGAGACCGAACTGTGGCGCAGGTGAAGTTCACAGAGCAGTATATATACAACACGAGGACCGGCTTTTGGTTAGTAGAGTGTTCGGAGCCAGAATGGGAAAAGCTTCCGATTTATCGGAGCTCCGTAAAGACAAATTGTGATGGCACGGCACTCGGAAACAGGATCTCGGAAACGGCTAGGTTTGTTGTTTGTTCACGTACCGCTGTAGTGAGTACGTATCAGAAGTGGTGCACAGATGGCCAAACGACAAACCGTTTTCCAGCTGTGTGTCCTCCGCAGCTCATTGATGCCAGAGGGGAGCGGAGACTCTCGCGCATTGTTTACAGCAACTGCATGGCCACAGCGGGACAAATCGCCCGCAGCTACAGCAGTGGTGATCAGGGCAGTGTGCCACAGCACACAGTTCATCGCAGCTTTCTGCGCATGAGCCTGCGTAGCCGAAGACCCAGCCGAGTACCCATGCTCACTGCACGTCATCTCCAATAATGCATGGAATAGGTCCAAGATCATCGAGATTGGACCGTGGATGATTGGAAGAAAGTGGACTGGTCTGACGAATCAAGATTCCTGGTGCATCACGTAGACGGCCGAGCGCGGATACGCCGATTGCCAACGGAGGCTATGGCATCCGGATGCACTGTTGGGCGGAAATTTACCGGCGGCGGCGGCGGCGGCGGCGGTGTTATGCTGTGGGTGATGTTTTCTTGGTGCACTTTAGGCCCCATTACCCAACTAGTACAATCCCTGACAGCTGTCAGGTATCTGAACATCCTTGCGGACCAAGTTCAGCCATTCATGGCAACTGTGTTCCCTGCTGGTGACGGCAACGGGATAATGCGTCATGCCACACTGCCAGAATCGTCAAAGAGTGGTTCGAGGAACATGCTGGTGACTTTCTGTTAATACCCTGCCCTCCAAATGCACCTGTTATGAACCCAATCGAACATTTTTGGTTCGACTTGGAAAAGCGGGTTCGCGCTTAATCTCCACCACCCTTAAATGTACAGGAACTAGATAACCTGGTGTTGACATAATGGTACCAGAAACTCCATGATACCTATCGCCACTTCATTGAATCGATGCTTCGCCTAGTGGCCGCTGTTTTGCTGTCTAAAGGGGCCCTACAGCTTATTATGTAGGTAGGTGGCCATAATGTAATGACTCAGTGGTGTATGTTCGCATTTCAAATACCGGAATCGCTTCTTTGGAAAACATATATGCATTTCTTACAGTGGGCATATTTGTTCTTTACACATGCTCCGAACTGCAACGAAATCACATTTAGCCCACCACGAAAGCGAGCAGGACACGGTACAGTACCTAGAACTTCTCTACAGTACTTAGTATCTGAAACTTCTCTACGGTACAGAAGTTTACAGGTACTAAGGTATAATTGATGAATAAATGTAATTTCATGGGAAATATTTGAGAAACCTCGCAAAAAACAGCCTTTTCCAGATCCCTCTGAAGATTTTAGGCATAAGAAGATAGAAAATCAAAAGGGCACAGTAGCAACTGTGCCCCAACCTACAACGTAGAACTACGATGTATTCCGTTGGTGCGAATGAAATGTCCGGCGCAAACGAGCAGTGGAGACAGGCCCCCACCACAGCAGAATGGAACCACCCACAGGTGTTGCGGGTGTTACGTTACGGAGTTATTATAAATAGCTAGCACGTGTGGGAAGAACAAGGTTCAGGCGTGATTTGTTTGGACGTAACGTCGGTTGCAATGCAGATGCCGGATTTGAGAGTCATCTTACTGTATGAATTTAAACTGGGCCATTCGGCACGAACTGCCGCTCGAAACGTTAACAAAGCGTTTGGGGAGAATACAACCAACGAACGAACCATTCTGAGATGGTTTGTGAAGTTTCGAAGCGGAGATCCGGACCTGTAAAACGAAGCACGTGGTCACAGACCTGTTGCTGTTTCTGACGATGTTCTGTTACGTGTGGTTGAAGAGGACCACAAAAAATGTATCGTGAGATATAGGGAGAGGTAGGTGTCCACCACACGACAGTTGTTCGGCATCTGGCTGCGCTGGGTAAGGTTAAAAAACTGAACATGTGGCTGCGGTATGAGTTGACAACTGCCAACACGACTAGGCGTTTGGAAGTCTGTTCGTCGCTGCTTGCCAGGAATATAAAAGAACCTCTACTGCATGGAATCGTCACCTGCGACAAGAAGTAGGTCTTTTATGATAATCTAAAATGATCTGCACAATGGTTAAGCAAGGCACAGCCTGCTGAACGGCATCCTAAGCCACTTCTACACACCAAGAAGATGATGCTCCTTGTCTGGTGGTCCACAGCCGATATATTTCATTGGAGTATCTTGGCGAGAGGCCAAACCATCACTGCGGGACGTTATTGTGCTGAATTACACCAGATGCACCTGAAATTGTTGCAGAAAAAAACGGCCTTGGTCAACAGACATGGTGTTCTTCTGCTCCAGGACAACGCTCGCTCTCATGTTGCACAACGAACGATGATGACACTAAGTGCCTGGGGCTATGAAGCACTGCCTCACTGTCTATTTCCAGGACATGTCTCCGATAGACTATCATCTGTTTCGTCGCCTGTATCACTTCCTGCACGGGAAACAGTTCACGACACACAACGAGGTTCAACGTGCAGTTGATCATTTCTTCGGGTCTCAGCCACAAGACTTTTTTCATTATTTTGCCTAGGAAATATTTGACTAGGAAAGTTATCCTACTTATCCATTCTCACTGTCCACATGTGCTGATCCTTTGCCGGACATTTCATTCGCACCAACCCAATACATGAGTCAAATGTCACTATTTCACTAGTTCTACGTCATTAAAGTATTCAGCGGACATTTCATTCGCACCAACCCAATACATGAGTCAAATGGCACTATTGCACTAGTTCTACGTCATTAAAGTATTCAGCGGACATTTCATTCGCACCAACCCAATACATGAGTCAAATGGCACTATTTCACTAGTTCTACGTCATTAAAGTATTCAGCGGACATTTCATTCGCACCAACCCAATACATGAGTCAAATGGCACTATTTCACTAGTTCTACGTCATTAAAGTATTCAGCGGACATTTCATTCGCACCAACCCAATACATGAGTCAAATGTCACTATTTCACTAGTTCTACGTCATTCAAGTATTCAACGGACATTTCATTCGCACCAACCCAATACATGAGTCAAATGGCAGTATTTCACTAGTTCTACGTCATTAAAGTGTTCAGCGGAGGACAGTTGACATAGCCGTACGTTTTAGGTCGCGGCACAGTTGCTACTGTTCCACTTCGATTTTTTTTCAGATATAAAATATTTAAGAAATAAAGCGAAAGAAATGTTCTGCTTTATTTACTTAAAAGCAAATTATGCTACGTAGTATACACCATTCATATTGGGTTGTCAGAAAAGTCATGACGTATTTTGCCACCCGATGCCGGTTGGTCGGTTTTGGAAATACTAGAGGCATGTACAGCTCTGTTATCAATATGGAATTCGACAGGTGCCCGTTCTAGCTGCAGTTTAAAAGGAATAGTGAGCGATTTGGTTGATTTGCGGAGATTTGACATCAAATTGAAGATGGAAGACCAAACTGTGCATTTTCCCTATATTTTATTGTTTTACCTCCGTAAAAGGAAGAACGCGCGTCAAGTTTGTGAAAAGTTGCGTTAAATATACGGTAATAATGATTTACAAGAATGTCAGTGCCAGCGGTGTTTCGCAAAATTCAGTGCTGGTGATTTTGACCTCAACGATGCTCCTCGGTCCGGGAGACCCACCGAGGCTGATGACGACCAAATCAAGGCATTGATTGAGTCAAACCCACGTTACACGACACGTGAGATTGCAGTCACATTGCACATCTATCATTCAAGCGTTCACGACTACCTGAAGAAGCTGAGATACGTAAGCAAGCTCGATGTGTGTGTTCCTCATGAACTCAAAGAAGCTCAATTGACGGCGCGTTTAAACATCTGCGATATGCTCATTAAACGTGAGGAAAACGATCCTTTTTTGAAGCTACTGATAACTGGTGACCAAAAGTGGATTCTGTACAACAATGTGCTGCGCAAACGGTCTTGGTCCCGACGTGCTGCTTCGCCTCAAACGACATCCAAAACAGACATTCATCAGCAGAAGGTTCTGGTCTCAGTTTGGTGAGATTTTAAAGGTGTCGTGTTTTTCGAGCTCCTACCACGAAACCAAACAATGAATTCGAATGTGTACTGTTGGCAATTGGACAGTTTGAACGAATCCGTCATCCAGAAACGTCCAAGCTCGTTCGTCGTATAGGTGTTGTGTTCCATCACGACAACGCAAGACCACACACAAGTTTCATCACCCGCCAAAAATTATTGGAGCTTGGGTGGGATGTGTTGCCACACCCAGCATACTCACCTGACCTTACGCCGTCCGACTTCTACTTGTTTCGCTCTCTTCAATAGTACTTGCGTGGTATAACCTTCAATTCAGATAAGGCTGTAAATCAGCACTTTGTACAGTTTTTCGCCACGAAAGGCAGGTCCTTCTATGAACGAGGCATTCTTCAGCTCACTGAAAGTTGGCAAAAGGTTATTGAACAAAACGGGCATTATATCATTGATTGATCTTTGTTTTTTCTATCAATAAATGACCTTTGCAAAACATGGCTAAAATACGTCATGACTTTTCCGACAACCCAATAGTATCTTATGCTGATTATAAATTAATGTTAGCAGAAGTAGAAGGCGTAGTATCATCAGTTATTGCTAAAACTGTTTCTGAAGAAATCGTTCTTCAGAAACAATTTTTCAAACTCCTTATTTGCCTTGTTATAAATTTTACGATACGTCTCAGGCCTAATGTACTCTTCTTGCTGTTGCTGTTGTTCGTGTCTAGATTTCGAATGCATCAGAGGTGTAAAGGTTTGAGACGTAATACATTCATTTTCCTGCGAAGTTATGAAGCCTCGCGATGTACATTGGCATTCCATGCTTGGTGTGAATTTTTGAAAATTTGGATCGATGGCATCAATCTCCATCTGTTCTTGCTGTTCAGGCTCAATTTGTGCAGTTGAAGTGGAAAGTTTGGGCTTTAGAGTCGAACTCGGGTAAAACGCACCCTGACGCGTAGAAATTTTGACGCTCCTACTTTCCCGTGACCATTCGGTTGATGTCTTTTCAGATTTCTCTCGTCCTCCTCTAGCAGTTTCTTCAACTTTCGTAGGTTCTTATAGTAATTTTCCCTAGATTTTCGCGGCATTTTAAAATCTTTTTCACCAATTTTATTTATCTAAAAAAATAAATAAACTTTAAATCAACTATAATTCGGTTTATCACATACGTCCGTTTTCTCTGACCGTCAGCTATGGAATGCGGAGCTGAGGTCATCACTATCATTATCTATTCACCAGTTATCAACCTTAAAACGGCATGCGGCGAAACAAATCAACGCGAAATTTAGTTTAACTTTCTAACGCTACTAGCGCTACTGTATCGAGGGGTTAAGGAATGGAGAGTTGAAACTTATTTTGTTATAAATGGGACTCTACAAACTATCTAATGGTGTATTATTTATCAATCTACGATATTTAGTTTCGAAGATATGAGCATTCAAAGTTTGATATGTTTTTGTTGCATCCGTGCTCCCAATGTTACCCCCTAACCATCGCGGGCAAAGACGTACTTCTTCGTCGAAATGTCACATTAATTTGCAACTTTCAGTTAACCTTGTGAATGAACCGATGCCTGTGAAGAGGTGAACCATAATCCACTCAAATGTGAACTTACTCCAAGCCTCTGAAAATAAAAATCATTTCAAAAATCTGGGAAGCAGAAGGATTTATAAGAAAGAGAGAAAATTTTGGAAAGTTGTAAGAAAATGAAGGAAAGCTGAAGGGGTTCATATCAAGGCTACCATGGACTTTTATTTAAGAAGTTAACGTTTCAGATTATGCTTAAATACTAAGATGATTCAAAAGTCATTGCTATTTTCTGATAGTTGATGAAAACATGCATAAACGCACAAACGTAAAAGTTTAATCTTCTAAATAGAGGCCATCGTGCTCGATGATCTTACACCATGGTGATACCATGTCTTGAATCCCCCAGCGAAAAAATTCCTGTACATGATTCAAAAATCATTGAATCATGAAAAAATTCCTATACATAATAAAAATTCCTATACATGATTGAGAAACAAAAATTCCTATACAAAAAAAACAATAACAAAAATTCACTGTTTGCTTATAAATAAAAATTTATGATAAAAATTCTTATACATGACTCAAAAATCATTTTTGAAAAAATAATTATACATGACTCAGAAATCATTTTCGAAAAAATTATTATACATGATTCAAAAATCATTGCCATTTCCTGACAGTTAATGAAAGCATGTATAAACGCGCAAAAGTAAAATTTTAATCTTCGAAATAGAGTCCATCGTGCTCGATGATCTTACACCATGGTGATACCATGTCTTGAATCCCCCAACGAAAAATATTCCTATACATGATTCAAAAATCACTGACTCATGAAAAAATTCCTATACATGATAAAAATCCCTATACTTGATTCAGAAATAAAAATTCCTATGCAAAAAAATAAAATAAAAAAATAATAACTGTTTGCTTATAAATAAATATTCATGATAAAAATTCTTATACATGACTCAAAAATCATTTTCGAAAAAATTATTATATATGATTTAAAAATCATTGCCGTTTCCTGACAGTTAATGAAAGCATGAATAAACGCGCAAACGTAAAATTTTAAATTTCGAAATAGAGTCCATCGTGCTCGATGATCTTACACCATGGTGATACCATGTCTTGAATCCCCAATCGAAAAAATTATTTTGGTTTCGAGGAGAAAAAGTCTTGGACCCAAAGTTCAACATCGTGGACGTTTTGGAAGTATAGAAGATGCGTCATGGACCGGCATAAATAAAAGGCTCAAGGTCCAGGTTCAAAGGCTCAAGGTCCAGACTATAAGCATGGTGGAGCATTAGCTCAAAGCCCTAAATTTCCTATATATTTTCCTTAGTTAACCGGGCACGATGAGAAGGGGCATTATCCCGTTGGAGGGCAACTCGTTCACAGTTCCCCAGAGCAAGGTACTTTCGGCATAAAGGGGCATGCAACCGTTCCAACTGACCACAGTACAGCTGCGTTTTAAAGCCTTGGCCATCTGGAACCAAATCTCAATTAATGGGTCGTCAAACGTGCACCATACGCATAGCATAACTTTATGCTACTTTTTGAGATCTAACCACTATTTCCTCATGTCAGGATTCCGAGAAAATATCCGCTTTTCATCATATGTCACAATTCGCCTAAACGAACGGTCGTCATGGGGATTTTCCAACAATTGGCGACTCACATGAACACGTCGTCGAGCTTGAGCAGCAGTCAGTTCATGCAGTACTTGTCGACAGCTTCTGTTCGTCTTGCCGAGCTTTTGCGGTTGGCGAACAATTGTGGGATGAGGTATTCCCAGCTCATTTGACAGTTGTTTAGTGCTTGTGCACGGATTTGATTCTACGACTCGGCGTACAGCTTCAGAATTCACCGTCGGAGGTCTTCCAGCAAGTGCTTTGTCTTCAGGGCTGCAGGTCCCATTTTTAAATCGCTGAAACCAAAATCTTACCTCTCTTTCAGACACTGCTCCTTCTCGTTCCACAGCACAAATTTTCCTCGCTACAACTGCAGCAGTCAACTATTTTTTTTTTTTTTTTTTTTGAAGAAAAACTGTAACAGAACTTAGATCGTGTATTTCTGGTCCATAGTTTTTGAGAGAGAAAAATTTTCCAGTGAATCACGGCAGTGTGTGTTCCAATTTATACCAACTAGACGACATGTGTTTTCCAGTCATGCGTCGTTCTTATCTTCATAACGAATATGCACCGAGTAATTGCCTGACGCAGGGTCACTCTTCAAAACGGCAGTGACTTTTGAGTCACCCTAGTACAACGTCTGTTACTCGTGAGAAGTGCAAGAAAGTTTTTTACACGTCTTTTGCAAAAAAAGATCGTGCTTATGTTATTGGTTTGTCCGTCCGTCTGTACCCACGGTATCTTTGCAACTATTAGTCCGATTTGAAAAATGCTTTCTGCATTCGGAAGCTTAAAATATGCGAATGATGATCCTTCATTTCGTTTTTTTTTTTTAACGATGCGCAATTTTGCCGCTAGAGGGCGTAAATGCAGATGATTTCGAATTCAAAATTAGGTTTTATTCCACATATTTGCTTCTAAACATCCGAGTGAAAAAATTCTTTTATCTTTCGATTCCATTTATGTCGAAGAGTATTTTAGATATAGTTTCTTTTTCAAATTACGCATAGATTTTCCGCTAGGGGCGTAAAAGTAAATTACATTTTTTGCGATAACTCTTCTTCCAAAACTCCGATTTGAAAAACTTTTTTCAGCGAATACATCTCCTGATGGAAAATCTTTTAAATATAATTTCGAATTTTTGGTAAAGAATACTTTGGCCACCAAGGGGCGTAAGTGGTAATTTTTGCATATGAAATATCGATTGAAAAAGTTATTTCGTGTACCGATGCCACTCACATCGATAAATATTTTCGGAATATTTTCTTCCTAAAATATTCCACAGTTTCTCCGCCAGGGGGCGTAGATATATATCTTATTTTTGTCAATATCTCTACTTCTAGGAGTCTGATTTGAAAAAAATCCTTCTTTGTTGGATTGTGTTTTCCGTGTGACATGTTTTTCATATAATTTTAAAATTTTAAAGTAATTCATAGACTTTCCGCTAGGGGGCGTAAAGGTAAATTGCGTTTATCCCTATATATCTGCTTCTAAATCTCCGATTTGAAAAATACTCTCTCCACCGGATACAGCTCCTCATGAGAAATCGTTTGCCCATAATTTCTAATTTTTGTGAAAAAAAAATTGGTTTGGCCACCAGGTGGCGTAAATCTTAATTTCCGCTTTTGATGTATTTGGAGCAAAATATGAGCTTATAAATTCTCGATTGAAAAAACGTCGTTTGTAGACCGATACTACTCATGTTGACAAACCTTTTAGAAACATTTTCTTCTAAAAATAGTGCATGGTTTCTACGCCAGGGGGCGTAGATGTATATCTGATTTTTGTCAATATCTCTACTTCTAGGAGTCCGATTTAAAAAATTCCTCTTTTGTTGGATAGTGTTTCTAGTGTGACATGTTTTTCCTATAAATTCAAAATTTTCAAGTAATTCTTAGACTTTACGCTAGGGAGCGTAAAGATAAATTGCGTTTCCGCCTATATCTCTGTGTCTAAATCTCCGATTTGAAATTTTTTTTCTCTGCACCGGATACAGCTCCTGATGGGAAATCGTTTGCACATAATTTCTAATTTTTGTAAAAAATGGTTTGGCCACCAGGTGGTGTAAATCTTAATTTCCGCTTCTGATGTATTTGCAGCAAAATATGGTCTTCTAAATTCTCGATTGAAAAAAACGTCGTTTGTAGACCGATACTATTCATGTCGACAAACCTTCTAGGAACATTTTCTTCTTGAAATAATCCATGGTTTCTACGCCAGGGGCGTAGTTGTATATCTTATTTTTGTCAATATCTCTACTTCTAAAATTCCGATTTGAAAAAATTCCTTCTTTGTTGGATAGTGTTCCCGATGCAAAATGTTTTTCCTATAAATTCAAAATTTTCAAGTAAATCATAGACTTTCCGCTAGGGGGCACAAAGGTAAATTGCGTTTTCTGCTTCTAAAACTCCCATTTGAAAAATTCTTTCTGTATCGCATACAAGACCTGATTGAAAATATTTTTCACATAATTTCTAATGTTTGGTAAAGAATGGTTTGGCCACCATGGGTCATAAGTGTTAATTTGTTTCTGATGTATTTGTAGCAAAATCTGGGCTCCTGAAAACTCGACTAAAAATTTTTTTCTTGTACCGATACCGCTCATATGGATAAACATTTTGAGAATACCTTTCTTCCTAAAATAATACATGGCTTTCGCACCAGGGGACGTAAAGCCACATCTCATGTTTGTCGATAACACTGTTTCTACGAGTTCGTAAGCTCACGATTCTGTTTACAGCAATATCTGAGGGATTAAAAACCCGATTGAAAATCTTCTTTCTTTTGTTAGATCTGTTGTTTTCCATACCGGTTCCATTGACTTTGAATAGCTTTGATAAATTTAATTTGCGTCAGAACGGATTCAAAAGACGTGCTTATTACACCCGAAAATTCGGTGTCATCTTTCTTGTTTGAATTACAAGGGCTCATAATTAAGCAAACTTGCCACATTTGTTTGTCGACAGTGGGATTCTAACCCACATCTTACAACTGCGGAAAGGTGTTCTCCAAATTGTTGTTCTTGATTGAAGGTTTAACGACCACCGTAAGCAACTCAATGGGCTATAAGCAGTCGCCTGCCCGTAATTTAGGTACATTGACCTCAGGGAAGGGAGAGAGCCAGTGCCGTAGGACAAACACAAAACTACGCCGATACTGACTTATCGCTGGTTCATTGTCCATTTGACTTATGCGACACTTTAGTACTATGTCCCCTTGTACGGTGCAACCTCCCACGACCTTTGGCAGCGGATTAGGGATATGCAAGTTGCTGTCTTCCAACGACATTTCACTCTGTTGATCAGAGGGCGTAGTTCAGCACAGAAGTTTGAATAAAAAGAAAAAGTTCTGGAGAGCAAGTTTAAGTGACAATAACAACCCTCCTGGAAACACAGTCTCACCCGGAGTACGCGCTGTGATAAAGTTGAAGGATGCAGCCTGCGGTACCGGAAAGAAAAGCATTTCCGTTTGTAGCAATCTTACGCAAAGTCACCGGTAAGAAGTCTTGAACCGAGGCCTCCACACACTCCAATTTGCTGTCTGTTGCTGATATTGAAGGCCTGCCACTGCGTTTTTCATCTGCTAACGCACTGCGTCCGTGTGTGATATTTGAACGCTATTCTGACACTCTCTGAACGTTCATGACTTGAGGATCATACACAGTAGGTATCGTTTACTTGATCAAGATCACTTGACCGAAAATCAGTTGGCCGAAAATCACTTGATCGAGAGCTACATTTCACTGAAGGGTCACTTGATCGAAAAGTTCATTCCACCGAAAGGTCACTTCACCTAAAAGTTCATTTCATCAAAAGGTCATTTGATCGAAAGGTACATCTCCCCGAAGGATTACTTCACCTAATAGTTCATTTGATCCATAGATCATATCACCGAAGGGTCAGTTTATCGAAAACTTGGAAGTTTTTTTTTAGAGATTTGTTGAAGTGTGGTGCACGGGCTTGAAACACTTGCCACCAAAACGTTACTGGATTTTGGGCTGCGAATAGCCCTGTGGTCAACGTCGTGACTGCCACGGAGGAACCTCAAGTTCGCGTGCCATTCCGGGCAGGTACGAACGCTCGAACCACTGAATATCCACCATACGTCAGATGGGCATGTTAAGCCGTCGGATCCCTGGTACTACCCCCCCAGGTAATAAATAAAGGCGTCTTCCTCCCCCTTTCTACCTTGCTTCCGTGTCACTTTCCTGTCGGGCACTCTAGCCAAAATCTCCTAGCTTGCTATTTTTAAGGATTGTTTAAGACAAGGGGTTAGACACTCCCTTCCTAAAATCCTCTATATATGATCTGATCTGATCTGTTACTGGATTGTATAAAAATTGCACTTTTTATTTCTACGGTACCTCTTCATAAGTAGATCTTTTGAAACATAACTATAGTTATAACTACTAATATAATTATAATATATAATGTTCTGAAATAACACCTGGGCTTTTTTCCAGCAAATCTCAATCCTCCGAGCTAGCAGATCAAGACAATAATGTTGCATACGAAATAAAGATAATAATGTTACTTAGCAAATCAAGGTAATAATGTTACATAGCAAATCAAGATAATAATGTTCCACTTGAACCAGACCCATTTCTTGCGGTTGGCGACTAACCTCTACTGCCTGCCTTTTCCGTTCACAAAGAAACATAAGTAATCGCGCATACCTCCGAGTGAGACCATGCCTTCAGCTAGGTCATCATTTTGATTTTCATATATGCTCCAGCACGTTCCCTCTTTTACGCTTTCCAACCTTAGGTTGAAGAAACGTATATGCTCCAGTTTTGTCAGTCTGTCTCTCTGTCCGTCCGTCCATCCGTCCACACGATAGCTCGCGCAAAATTGATTCGATTTCGATGAAATTTTAGTATGCGGTAGGGGACTACCAGGGAAGGAACCCTGTTGAAAACGGGTGAAATGGGGTCAAAGGTCAGGACATAGGAATGGGACCCATTCCATTGCTCTTATGCGTCATAACTTGCGTAAAAATGCTTCGATTTCGATGAAATTTTAATATGTGGCATGGGACCACAAGGAAACGAACTCTATGGAAAATGGGTGAAATGGGGTCTAGGGTCATGACATAGGAACGGGATCCATTCCATTGCTCTTATGCGTCACAACTTGCGTAAAAATGCTTCGATTTTGATGAAATTTTAGTATGTGGTAGGGGACCACCTGGGAACGAACCCTATTGAAAATGGGAGAAATGGGGTTGAAGGTCAGTAGGAGCGGGATCCATTCCATTCCCCTTATGCGTCGTAACTTACGTAAAAATGCCTCGATTGAGGCAAAACTTTATCATGTTGTTCCGGAAGATACTTAACCGGTTCTGTTGAATATCATCGAAATGGGGTCAAATATCAGGACATAGGACTGAGATTTATTCTACAGCCAACTTGAGTAATGATTTCTGGTATGTTGGAATGCTTATCATAATAATGCATTGTATGATTTTACTAACTTGTGTAACGTACCAGGAGATGTGACGTACCTGCCCGCAGGACGCACACGACATAAAGGCAGATAGGAATCAGAACAAACGTCCGCGTAGCTCAATTGGTAGAGCGACTTATTCCGGAATGAGGGGATCCGGGTTCGAATCCTGGCGTGGATAGAAATGACGGAGAAATTTACTTCGTTATACTTGTTTATTCGAATTTCTGTGCCAAACAACGAGCTCTAGTTAGGAAAATGTAATAACATTTAGAGGCAGATTTGCATACCGTTAGTCCACCGTTAAGAACAATCGGAAATTACTTATTGCTCAGCCTACGCTTATCATTTCAGAATAGTCAATGATGTCATGTTCTGAAAGAATGCTGAGAAATTTGTATTGGTTTGTAAAGTGAATGGAAAGATGTTTGATTTGTACGTAATGTCAGATGTCACGCACGAACGTAATAGATGTACTGTGGCACTAATCCCGCTCATTGTTATTATTTATGCGATGAATAAAGTTGAGTTATCGTGAAGTTGTTGAACCAGGAATGACTTTTATAGTTGCGTAAAAGAAACAAATGATGTGAACAAACGACAAAGAATCCGTTCTTTACATATCCAAAGAACAGGACTAACTTTATAAAGTTTACCATATAACTGGTACCAGTACCAATGACTCTAGCTCTTAAATCATTTGTTGCTTTTCCAGGTACATGGCTGTCGTGCACCCTCTCGAATCCAGGATGCATCAGACAAAACGTAGGGCCAAGAAAATTCTCCTCGTGGTGTGGCTGGTCCCGTGTCTCATCGCATCACCATTCCTTAAGCCCTGGGATGCCGAATCCAACACCTTGTCGAGCAAATATGGGACCATCTCTCGCACCACTTGCTTCAGTAATCTGGACGAATTTGACAGACGATGCTTCTACACTTTTCTCTTCGTATTTATGTACGTCGTCCCTCTCATGTTCATTGGAGTCACATGTCTGAAAGTGGCGAGGGTCCTTCTTAAAGATATCCCCGTCCAGCGGCAAGGCAGCATTAGAAGGCAGGAGGCTAACAGGAGAAAGGTAATACCTGTTGTAACTAGAATGAACCCCTTGAAATGCTATGAAATCAAATAAAAAAGTTCTTTGCCAACGTTTTTTGTTTTAACATAATGCCGCATTTCAGGACAGAAAACAGGAAAAAATCGTTTTTGATTTATTTTACTATTTTCTTTGGTACCTATCTTGCGATTTTCATACTCAAGTTTTCGAAAATTCCGTGACTAAAGCCGAACAGCTGCACAGGTGGGTGAATGGTACGAAACGAAGCATAAGCTTCAAATCATTTGTCCCAGAATGGTCTGGGTTCAAATACGGGGATGGATGATCTGCCTGTCTAATGGCCCCAGAGCTGTTCCTTCCTCGATACCAGTTGCAACATATTAGGAACGAGCGACTTCTTATAGCCCATTGTACAAAAGAGAGAAGTCCAAAAAGTCGACCCCGTGGCCGAGTGGTACGTAACGTTGACTTCTAATCACTCGTCCCAGAAGAATCTGGGTTCGAATACGGGGATGGATGATCTGCCGGTCTTACGGCCTCAGAGCTGTTCCTTCCCTAATACCAGTGGCAACATATTAAGAACGAGCGTCTTCTTACAGCCTACACCCGGTGCCAGTGTGGTACGAATCGTTGGCTTCTCATCATTCGGCTAAGAGGTTTCTAGGTTTGGATCCCGGGTGTGTCATGTATAGTGCGCTGGTATTAAGAATCTGGCTGTTTCTCCACCCGGGAACCAGTGGCTCAAAAATAAGAACAGGCAACTGAGTGCCTATAACTCATTGATTTGCCCTCGGTGGTTTCAACCATACTCCTCAAAGAATAAAGAAATCCGAAATGGCAATTAAAGAAGAAAGAAATCCGAAATGCTTACTATTTGCTGTTGTATTATACAGACACGACAGCCAGCTTACAGTTGCCATCTGCGGGAAAAGTTATTTAAACTAAAAATTCATCCGTCACGTGCTTATTCTAAAATTTTGGCAAACCTACTACACGTGGAATAAATAAATGGTACCGAAGACTTTCGAAATTAAGGTGGATTCACCTAAAATCTCTGCCCTATGTTTCCAATGGTAAAAATTTCTGTAGACATTTTCTTCGCAATTAGGGTATTCCCAAGGATGGAAATTTGAACCTTGATAAAAATAACTTTGTATTATAGCCTTCTATGCTTAATGTTTGCTAAGACTTACCCTTAATTATATTTAAAACCAATCTCTTTTTCTTTGGTAGCAATGAGATCTGCTAATATATGGCACCACACGCATATGTGACTTGCTAAACGTAATCATGTTGCATTGTTTTTCAATAATTTTATTAAATTTCGGAATGAATCAACATTCTTGAGTTTAACCATGCGATAGTGTGGAATGTTTACAATGATTTGAGCCAGTTAGACTAATTTTTCTGACAATAATTTAGCTGAAAATGTCGCAGAGTGAGCTTGCTGGTTTATTTCAGAATTAAAAATCGGCAGAACCTACAGTTCTGTTAACATTTTCAGTTACATCAGTGTCCGAACATTTAATCTAAGTGGCTCAATCCATTATGAACATTCCATATACTATCGCATGGTTAGACTAAAATGTTCATTCCATTCCGAAAATTAATAAAATGATTGCAAAACGATGTGACGTTCTGCGTTTAACAAGGCACTTGTACATGTGGCGCAATCTAGTAGAAGATATTAACGTTAGCGAAAGAAAAATTATTGAATTTTAACATGATTGTGGATACGTTTTAGCAAATATTAAGTATATTAGGCTATAAAATAAAGTTATTTTTATCAAAGTTTCATTCTTGGGAATACATTAACTGCGGAGAAATTGTCAGTTATGGAAATACAGGACAGAGTTTTTATGAATCCAGCTTTAATGTGTTTTAATTTCTATGCATTCCACTTGTGCCTATGAGTGATATTTGTTTGTCCACTTAAATTCATTTTCCTATATTACTTATATTTCGTGCTGTTCTTACGCTAATTGGAGTATTACTTTGAACAGGTTATCAGGTTCTATTACTGCTGAAGATGAGAGAACAAGCCTAACATAGGGAGTTGAACAACACTGATGCAATATTTTACATCAGGACTTCGATTATTATGTTCAATACAGCTTAAAATTAAAATTTCTACTCTTTAGAACTCCTTACTCTTAAAAGTGAATTCCAACTCACCGAATATTTACCATATGTTGCACTCGATCCTCAGCTACTGCAGAAAGTTTCTTTTTCCTATTTTTTTTTTACCCATTTTAGACGTCGAAACTCCATATCGGTCAAAATCGAGTATTAAATAAAACAGCATTTCAAAACGAACAAGGACTATGTGCGAGAAGACCTGCAGTTTGCATCCCACTCACTCCTTCAGCAAGAAATGCCAGGGTACTGTGATGCACACAACATCAAGATTGGGAAGAAAATCAATGGGCTAGTGTCCTCTTCTCCGATGAATCCAAGTTCGTCAGCAAGAAATACTAGGGTGCTGTAGTGAACACAACATCGAGACTGGAATGAAAATCAATGGGCCAGTGTCCTCTTCTCCGATGAATCCAAGTTCGTCAGCATGAAATACCAGTGGGCTGTAGTGCAGACAACATCGAGACTGGAACAAAAATCAATGGACCAGTGTCCTCTTCAGCGATGAATCCAAGTTCGTCAGCAAGAAATACCAGTGGGCTGAATTGCGGACAACATCGAGACTGGAACGAAAATCAGTCCTCTTCTTCGATGAATCCAAGTTCGTCAGCAAGAAAGGCCATGGTACTGTAGTACAGGAAAACATCAATACTGCGACGAAAAGCAACGTGCCAGTGTGTCTTCTCAGATGAATCCAGGTTCAGTTTCGAAACTGACAGCCGTCGTATTCTTATCTGGAGAGAACCTGGAACCCGTTATTCCCTCATAATCATCCGAGAAACGGTCTCGTTCATTTCGTCGACGCCACTTCGTCGACAGGTACATTTCGTCGACACTCACTTCGTCGACACTATATATGTAAACAGTCGATTCCTCATAATTTTCGTAAAATCTACAGTTTTCAATTTAGAACCACCAAATTTGGTATACTATCTCATGGAACTCTAACTTAGACCGTACACGTTTTTTGGAAGGGGTCGGGGCCCGGAGTAAAGGGAGCCCCTTACAAGATTTTCTCAAAAATTTCAGTTTTTTACTTAAGAACTGCAACACAATTCTGCACTCTAATACCCTATCAGCGAGCTAAGTTAGAGTACCATGACATAGTATACCAAATTTGGTGGTTCTAAATCGAAAACTGTAGAGTTTACGAAAATTGTGTACAGGGCCTCATGACTCCGGGCCACGACCCCTCCCTTCTATGGTCTAAGTTGGTGTAAGAGTACAATGAGATAGTATACCAAATTTTGAGGTTCTAAATTTAAAACTGTAGATTTTACGAAAATGTTATATGAGGCCCCTTTGACCCCGTGCCCCGACCCCTTCCAAAAACCGTGTACCATTTAAGTTAGAGTACCATGAGATAGTATACGAAATTTGGTGGTTCTAAATTGAAAACTGTAGGTTTTACGGAAGTGTTCTATGAGGCCCCTTGACTCCGGGCCCCGACCTCTTCCGTCTATAGTCTAAGTTAGTGTAAGAGTACAATGAGATAGTATACCCAATTTGGTGGTTCTAAATTTAAAACTGTAGATTTTACGAAAATGTTATATGGGGTCCCCTTGATCCCACGCCCCGACCCCTTCCAAAAACCGTGTACGGTCAAAGTTAGAGTACCATGAAATAGTATACGAAATTTGGTGGTTCTAAATTGAAACTGTAGATCTTACAAAAATGTTGTATGGGGCCCTCTTGACCCCGGGCCCCGACCTCTTCCAAAAACCGTGTACGGTCTAAGTTAGAGGACCACGAGATAGTATACCTAATTTGGTGGTTCTAAATTTAAGACTGCAGATTTTACGAAAACTTTGTATGGGGCCTCTTTCACGCCGGGCCCGACCTCTTCCAAAAACCATCTACGATCTGAGTTACAGTACCATGAGATAGTATACCAAATTTGGTGGTTCTAAATTGAAGACTATAGATTTTACCAAAATTTTGTATGTGCCCCCTTTCACGCCGGGCCCGACCTCTTCCAAAAACCGTCTACGATCTGAGTTACAGTACCATGAGATAGTATACCAAATTTCGTTTTTCTGAACTTATTTTCGTTTTATTATGAATCGACTGTTTGCATATACTGTATAGTGTCGACGAAGTGAGTGCCGACGAAATGTACCTGTCGACGAAGTGATTGTCAACTAAGTGAACCAGACCCCCGTGAAATGCAGCATTATGGAGGTGGTGGTGTATTTGTCTGTGGTGGCATTATGTCCAACGGTCTCACATAGCTCCATGTCCATTTTGGTGGAACTTGAACAGGTTGGTGATACAGCAACGAAATCTGTGATCAATGCGTGAAGCATTTTCGCGGTGCTGTTGGCCCAGATTTCCTGTTCATGGACGATAACCACAGACTTCCCAGAGATGCTGTTGCCGATGATTATCTAGAAAGTGAAGATTTCAACAGTATGAAATAAGCAAGCGAAGTTGAAATAGCAAGCGGAATACATCGATAGACATCGATATGATACTTGTATCTCCGTAAGAGGTCATCCTACGCCTTACTAGACCGCTGTACAAAATCGGAAACGTTCCCGGAAAATTCCTGCTGCTCTCTCCATTTCGGACGATGGATGCGTTTTCCTGGTTCCTCACTAAGATATCTATATATAGTAAACAGCCTATTTCATTGTGCTTTCTGGTCTTTGTAAATTAACACTTTCGGTTGATTATGCTTAACGTTTGGACAGCAGTGTACTGTGGACTAATTATACCAGCCGATCAACTTGCTGTAGTAATTCGCTATGTGAACAAGGAAGGTAAGCCAGTGGCACATTTTCTACTTTCATACCTGTCCACCATCATTATACGAGGTCCGATCAAAACGTTCCGATACTAGGCCGAAATACAACAAAGAACTTATGTTTCTTAAGTCTGGGTACGATCTCCCTCAAAGTAGTCACCTTGGGCAGCGATACACCGCTGCCAGCGTTTTTGCCACTGTTGGAACGCTCCCTGGAAGTCCTGTTCGCAAATCGTGTCAAGCACCGTCTACGATTTGCGCTGGATCTCGTCCACGGTTTCAAAGGTTACAAAACGGCGACCCTTGAGCTTCAGCTTTATCTTCGGAAACAGAAAGAAGTCGCAAAGGGACACATCCGGAGAGTAAGATGGGTGAGGAAGGGTAGTTATGTTGTTGCGACTGCAAAACTGGCATGTTGCTAACGCTCTGTGAGCAGCTGCATTGTCGTGATGGAGCAGGAAATCGTCCCTGCGCCACATTTTATGCCGTTTGCGGCGAATGTCCTCCCTAAGACGCCGCACAACATCGCAGTAAAACAGGGGCTGTGACGGTCGGGCCCTGGGGAACGAATTCACGGGGCACAACCCCACGAATGTCGAAGAACACCATGAGTATGCTTTTGGTTGCGCTCCGGACCTGTCGGGCCTTTTTCAGTCGTGGAGATGCCGAGCTCTTCCACTGGGACGACTGTTGTTTGGTTTCCGGGTCGTAACCGTAGACATATGTCTCGTCCCCAGTGATGACCCGCGACAAGAACATTGGCTGATTCACCACCTGCTGACGAAGATCATAACAGAGTTCGACACGGAGCGCGTTCTGTTCGGAGTTCAGAATGTGGTGAACGTTCAAACCCAACGCCAGAATTTCTTGCACTGTCCGTATGACGCATTGACGATGGCAGCAATGTCTTTAATGGTTCTCCAACGATCCTCATGCACCAGTTCCCTAATTCTGTCCACATTTTCGTTTGCTCGAGGACCGACGCCCTGACCTCTCGTCGTCTTCCAGTGTCGTTCTGCAGCTCTTGAACCGCGAGTGCCACTCAAAACACTTAGCACAACTCATTGTTACATTGCCATAAGGCCGCCCCGGTGGCGCAGTGGTCTAAGGCGCTGGCCTCTGATCATTCGTCCGTAAGGGGTCCGGGTTCGAATCCCGGTCAGGCATGGATGTTGTGTTTGTCTTACGGCACTGGCTCTCTCCCTTCCCTGGAACCAGTGACCCTAAATTAGGGACGGGCGATTGCTTATAGCCCATTGAGTTGCTCACGGTGGTCGTTAAACCTCCAATCAAAAAAAAATTGCCATAAGCCTGCTGCAATATTTCACGCATCTCCGTTCTCGATTTTACGAGTTTGACGCAGAATTTGATGTTCGCTCGCTGCTCTAGTTTGCAGTCCATACCGAAATTGCAGCTGTGTTCTGCACGTGGTCACCAAATATTGTGTAGCACAGGTCCCTGTGTTCACAGAACGACGCCACTCGGTACAATGACTCATGAAGGTCACTGCCCTGGACTGCTGCTCGAGCATCTGTGCACTGCCATGTGTTGCTGCGCTACGTACCTAGTATTGGAACTTTTTGATCGCTCTACTTACAGTGCATATAAACGGTAGAGTTATTAAAATTGTTTCGAAACCTCGGAATTGATATGAAGTACTGCAGAAGTCAGCGTAGAATAATGCAAATAATATAGCTGGAAAATAGCCAGGACTGCAAGCCTGACCAAAAATTGATTATGCTCTTGATGGGTGCGTGTCCTGTACAGCATTCACAAAATCTTTGCGTAATTACAGTAGAATGTTGTCTCTACTCAGTTTTATAATTTCACTTCTTCCAGAGTCTATATGTATAACTTATTTCCTGCATTTATTCACAGTTGGCAGGTACTTTCAGACACAATTTTCGGAAGTAATTGGAGAACTTCATATAAAATCGTTCTCAGTACAAGGTGGTTTACAAATTACGATGCACTAAAAGCTTCGAGGAAAGGTTGCATTTGCAATACAAGCGTTTTGTTAAACACTTCGGATGTGTGTGTGTGTGTGTGTGTGTGTGTGTGTGTGTGTGGTTGGAGGTTTAACGACCACCGTGAGCAACTCAATGGGCTATAAGCAGTCGCCCGTCGCTAATTTAGGGTCACTGGTTCCAGGGAAGGGAGAGAGCCAGTGCCGTAAGACAAACACAACATCCATGCCTCACCGGGATTCGAACCCGGACCCCTTTTGGACGAATGATCAGAGGCCATCGCTTAGACCACTGCGTCACCGGGGTGGCACACTTCGGATGATTCAAATGAAAGCACTGCTGCTAGATTCGAAGTGAAAAGTTGATTTACAAAAGTCAAAACATTTGAAAGGGCACTTGTGACAGTTTCTGGAACAGTGTATTTCAAAGAA
The DNA here is from genome assembly GCA_039090855.1 of Macrothele yani. Lineage (NCBI taxonomy): Eukaryota > Metazoa > Arthropoda > Arachnida > Araneae > Macrothelidae > Macrothele > Macrothele yani. Next base: position 125,282,023 of record CM077030.1, read on the forward strand.
TAAACTGTGCTAGTTAAACCTTTCAATCCAACAGCTGCAGTGGATCACTTGAAAGATTCATGTCTAAAATGATATTGAAACTTGCGAGGAAGAGGCAGCAGCGATGGTTAGAAAAAAGTCACAATATCGAACCGCATAGAAAGAAATGCATTTCGGAAAGCCAGATTCGGGATGACTGCAAAACTACTGATGTTGAATTAATTGATCGACAGAGAAAGGTTTATATATAGAACCCACTATTTAGCATGTGATTCTGCGACAGGCCATCTGAACTGAAGAAAGACAGTGTATTCATTTTTAGAATCTAGATTCAGTGTTCTGTGCTCAAAAAGCGTACAGAAAAACGATTCGCCCGTGACGTCAAAGAATTCACAGCAAACGTTTGCTGAAAAGATTTGGGTGTGTTTTGCAGATGAACGTTTTTAGTTCACTGAATCTTTGCAGTATGTTTCAAATACTTTGGGGTCATCCGGTGTCTGAGTGGTCCGAAGCATAGCTTTTCGGCTAGTCCTCCGAGTTCAGTCTGGGCTAAAGTCCAGGTTGGAACCTGTGTGGTACCTTAGTCTTACTTTTTTCCCCCGGAGTTTGCGAGAGGAAAATCACTAACTCTCGAAACTAAAAATAAATGCAATGGAAGCACTTGAGGTAATCAAATCCCTAAACAACATTAACACTTGCCGAAATGACGAAACTGCGCTGAGAATATTACCGTATATTCCAATTCCAACTATTCGACTAAACAATCATTCTCAGTTCTTTAACGTATAAAAAAACCCACCTAACACCCCAGTGGCCTAGGTGTTTTGGCTATTAAGAGCGAAACGCTATTTAACTCTGTTACTTGTCCGTGCGTGTGTATGTGTGCGCTTTGGTTTTTTTTTTTTTTTTTTTTCTTGATTAGAGGTTTAACGACCACCGTGAGCAGCGCAGTGGGCTATAAGCAGTCGCCCGTCCCTAATTTAGTGCCACTTGTTCTAGGGAAAGGAGAGGTCCAGCACCGTAAGACAAACACAACATCCATGTCTTACCGGGATTCGAACCCGGGCCCATATCGGACGAATGATCAGAAGCCATCGCTTAGACCACTGCGCCACCGGGGAAACCACTTTGGGCTTGAACAACCACTATGAACATCTCATTGGAAAACAGTCGCCCATCCGTAATTTGGGGCGCTGGTCCCAGAAAATTGCCAGAGTCAGTGCCATATGGCAAACATAGTCCCTCATGCGGGACTCGAACCGAATCAACGCTCCTGTAACTTATAGTCTCACAACTCATTCATCATCGCAAGTGGACCGCAGGTTTCTTTCCACTTCTCGTCAATTGAAGAGATTACAGGAATTCTGGTGTAGTTATAACGTAAACACCACTTGACGGCGACGGAAATAGAAGCCGTATCCTCTGTTCCGGAGCTTAATGCCTCCCCAATTAAGCTAGGCCGACAAGTTTGTAGCTGCAACTTTGCCATCTTGACATTTGCGTCACTTCTGAAGTAAGGACGTCACATAGTCTGAACAAGCAGATGTTCAAATGTAGTCGGTATTTGTAGCAAAACCGACTGAATTTGTGATATGGCACAACTACAAAGGACGCTGAGTTATTTCACTAGTCAACATGCTTTTATTGCTAACATAGTTAGTTTTGTAACTGTGTTAACAATAAAAGCATAATATTTTTACATATAGTCGTACCGACGACTATGTGTAATCATCTACTGTTCCATTTGTTTAGGCTCTGCTTATTCTCGCCGATAGACAAACAAAGTAAACGAAAAGATGGTCCCCTATAATGACGTCATAAATAAGTTGTAAGGCTTCCAGTTACAAGAAGCGCTGGCCCAAATCCATTTCGGACAAATGATCCGAAGCCAGCGCCACAGACCACTCAGCCATTATTAGCATCATTTTTTTACTATTCTATGTTATATACACTGCTGGCCACCCAAAATGCAACACCAAGAAGGACACGAGATAGCAAAGCCAGATTTACTGGACACATAACAACAGATACAAAGATGAAACGATTGAGCCTACAGGCCCGTGCGACTTGCGGAACAAGCAGACATCAATAGTTCATGTGCTCCCCATGGCTGGCAATAACGGCCGCTACACGCCGCGGCATCGAACGAAAGAGGCTTTGGACGTGGGCTTGGGGTATGTCGGTCCAGGCTGCCTCCACACGTTGCCACAGTTCATCAGGCATAGCCGCGGGTGGTGCTTGCCGGGCCGCTCAGTTGCCAATCAGCGACCAGATGTGTTCGATGGGTGACATATCGAGAGAACAGGTGGGCCACGGCAGCAGTGACACCTGGTGGGCCGTGAAGAATTGTTGCACGATGCGTGCCACGTGCGGGCGCGCATTGTCCTGTTGAAACGTGGCCGCTGGAAGGCCCTGCAGGTAAGGGTGGACTACAGGCTCCAAAACGTCGGAGTTGGTGCGGTGGCTGTTGAGTGTACTGGAGATGCTTACCAGAGGGGTGCAGGTGTCATATCCAATTGCGCCCCAAACCATTACGCTAGGCGACGGACCGGTATGGCGATGCATAATGCAGGCGTCATACAGTCTCTCGCCGCGGTGCCGCCACACGCGGATCTGACCATCGTGGTGCTGCAGGCAGAAGCGGAATTCGTCGGAGAAGACAATGTCGTGCCATTCCGTAGTCCAGGTGCGGCGTTCAACGGCTCACTGCCGCCGTACTCGCCGGTGGTGTACCGTCAATGGTAGTCGGAGCAATGGGCGCCGTGCGACAAGTCCCCGCTCCTGCAGACGACATCGAACGGTACGTGCTGACACAGGTTGTTGCGCAACCTACGCTAACGTTCGTGATGTGGCGGTGCGAGCCGTCAATGCCCGCAAGAAAACATGCCGGTCCTCTCGTTCGGTGGTGTGCCGCGGCTGCGGCAATCGCCCAAGTCGGTCCGTCCGTCCCTCCTGCACCCACCGAATCCATACTCGCCTCATTGTGGTTGGATGTCGTCCCACACGTTCGCCGATGTCTCGGTACAGTAAACCGCTTTCGCGAAAAGCCACTATTTGTCTACTGTCGAACTCCGAAACGGGCTGGAATGACTGCCGTATTCTGAGACGAGGCATCGGGAAGCTTCCCACGCACAGGCCCGGCAGCACAACACACTTCCACTACTTACACCCCGCCTTCTGTGCACCCTTCTTATAGTGCTTCTTAATGACGTGCCGAGCGCACATGATTTGAATATGCCCTGCAAAGCTAATCGTTTGCATGTCTTCTCGCGGGTGACGCATGTTGCGAATTTCAGGCCAATCGGATGCTTCCTTTTTAGTGTTGCATTTTGGGTGGCCGGCAGTGTATATTACGATAATACAACGTTCGTCGCAAACATTTTTTCTCAAGTCGACCATGCTTTCGCTGGGTATTGTCCTAGCTTCATCAAGACGAATGGCACGTAAATATTCAAATTGTATATGATATCATAAGTGATGTTTACAATCATAGGTTTTGGTTAGTTGCTGATACGCGCTTGATAGAAATGGCGTGGATGCCACGTCATTAACAAGTTGTAAATAATTCTGATATACACTCACTGACAAAGAAATTTGCGCAGCAAGAAAGAAGCATCGGATTGAACTGAAATTTTATGGACGCAATGACGCAGATGAATGATACACGTGATGACAAAAACAAAGCTGCAGGAAAGTTTTAGAGGGATCTGTGGCACGCACTCCGGTCATCTTCAATAGCGCGTCGCACCGCCTCGTGTGGCAATATGGTCCGGCATGGAGGCGAACAGACACCTGATGTTGTTCTGCGGCAGACTGGCCGACACGTGTTGGACGGTGTGCTCCAAATCCCGGATAGTGAGGCAGGATTGCAGCTGGCGTTTCAATTGGTCAGATAAATGCTCGATAGAGGACATGTCCGGGGAGCGGGCAGGCCATGGAAGTGTCTGGATATGACGTAGGCAGTCCTGGGCAACTCGAGCCGTGTGCGGGCGGGCAATATCTTGCTGGTATAGCGCACCTGGAATCCCGCCAGGAATGCGTGCACATGGCTTCGTAGGATCTCATCCACATACTGCTTGCCCTTCAGTGATCCATGTACCCCTACTAGAGCTGATCGGCTATGGTAGACAATGGCTCCCCAGATCATAATGCCTGCAGTGTGGGAGGTGTGGCGCTCGATAGCGAGGTTGGGATCGTGCTGTTGACCCGAGGACCTGCGCACCCGGACACGATGACCATTTGTCCCCAAAACGAGACGGCACGCATTGCTAAACAACACACGTCGCCAGTCTGTGGCGTCCACGTTGCTCTGGCCTGGCACCAGTGCACACGGAGCCGGTGATGGTCCAGGGTTAATGGCAGCACACGTACGGCGCACTGGGATCACAAATTCTCTCCAGCTAGGCGTCGGGAAATGTTTCGTGAACACAGAGGGTTTGCTACATCTGCCTGTACAGTGAACTGGGTCCAAGTGGGATCTGTTCGTTCTAGGCGCACAATCAATCAATCCTCTCTATCGGTCGTCTTCCCTGATTCGTCCGAAGCCACTCCGCCATGTGGCAGTGACGTCACTTGTCCACTGCACCCAACGCAGTCAGACGGTATGGTCAGAACGATCCACGTGGTGGGCGGCGTGCCGACCACCCTGCGGTTTTCAGCCCAATGATCAGGCCTCTCTCAAAGTCCGTAAGTTGCGGAAATCGACGTCTCTCGGGGTCTATCCGTATTCTTGTCACTCTGTATTCTTGCTCGGTGCTTTTCGCTTTCATGGGGCATCGACTACACGCCGGTTTATAAGGCTGCTGGTTCGTGCTTGCAGCGTCATCGTAGGGTGTGCTGAAATGCGCAGTCGCACCAAACGTGCATCATTTGTATACCAGCACGCACTTTAGCTATTTGCAAAGTTTCGTGGTTGTAGTATGATTTCTTCTAAGTGCCAAATTTCTTTCTCCGTGAGTATACATGGAAAGCTTTCAATATATCAAGTCTTGGTGGTTCAATCTGGCTTGTAAATTAGTTTTGTTTCTTCAAAGAGAAACTTAATGTCCTTTTCGTACCAGTGTTTAGCCAACGATGAATTTTTTAGGTCACAGTTCCGAATGTAGGTCTTGTGCTCTTTCAATCGAAAACGCAAGGCTCTACGGGTCTGTCCTATGTACGAAGCGCCACATACACATGGAATTTGGTAAATTCCCCACGAATTTTTGTCTACAATATATTCGTTTGATCCTAAAACGTTCACTTTGTTCATGGGTTTAAGAATCACTTCAAAAATATAGGTTTGAGAATTTTTGAAATTTTGATGTCACGGGAAAATGGAATAATGGCAACATTCTGTCGTAATGGGCGCATCACAGGAGTTAATGTGGAGATAGGCTTCAGTTTCCGTAAATTTGTTAGAGCCTTGTCTCTGAATTCAAGTATTCTATATTATAGCACAAATTTTTCGAGCCAGTAATAGAAAAATGTTGCAAACTGGAACTGACGAAAATTGGAATATACGGGATTTACCATATTTGCGAGTGCTATTGATCTCAGCTCATTAGTAAGGAAGTAAGAACATTTTATTCAAGTTCTTGCACTTTAAAATGAATTAAAATTGAACAACGTGCTCCATGTAACAAAAAGATTTTTGTGTTTTTACTTACAGATTGCCAAGATGGTGCTGGTAGTCGTCATTGCCTTTACGACTTGCTGGACTCCTTATTTCCTGGTAACCATTGTGACAATCTACCAAGAGGTCAATTTCTTTGAGAAGGAAAACTACTTTTTCACTATGCTGTGCATCAACCTGTTCGCATTCATAAATTCCTGCGTGAACCCGCTCATATACGCGTCAATGAGTGCCAGGTTCCGTCAAGGCTTTCGGAGTTTCTTCTGCACTGTATTCTGCTGCAAGAGTGGATCATTAGAGGTGAGTGACCCAGCTTTTCAACCACGTTCTGACGCCAGTCTTTCCAAAGTAGCGCACCGCCAGATTAAGCGCAGGCTGCCGAACCTTTGTGTTGTGCCACAGACCTCTTCCGAAAGTGGTAGTGGATGTCCAAATGACAGTATGAAGCACACAGCAATTACCATTCAGAGTCATAGGAGTTTCAAAACATTCTCTCTGAAATCTGGCAACAAGCGTTTTAAGTGCAAGATGATTGTTCGCTACATGAACAAGAAGAACAAGCCCAAAGTGTCTGGTAAGCACACAGGGATCACCAAAGCTCAACTAAGCATTGATTCGGAGAAAGCTCTATTTGTGAATGAGCCTCCTTCCAGTAATCAGCCTCTGTCCGTACTGGGGATGGAAACTACTTTTCTCGGTGACCGGAAGTGTGTAAGCGAAAATGACGTAACTTTTCTAACCTCTGAATTTACTGAGGAGGATGTACACGCCAAAAAAAGTAGTAAAGGAGATCTGATAAAGAAATATCTTTCTTGCGTAGAGATTACGTGCAGATGAATGGCGTCGCGAGCTTACTGGAAAGTTTGTAAAATATTTGAATCATATTTTTTCTGGAGTTGACATTTTCAATAGTTCCTCGATGTTTCGGAATGTTTTCATTTCCGGCTACAGAAAAGATAATTTGTACATATAGTATAATGGCAACGTTAAGAAAAGAGTTAAAAATTACATCTCTTGTTGTACTTTCATATACTTCAAAATATGAAGCCCACTTGAGTAAAATTTGCAAAATGTGCTGCTAAACTTCGTTCATCTGAATACGGTTTCGGTGTTTGAAATATTGTTTTGGAAAATCAGAGCTTAAACATACAATTTAGTAGATAATCCAGCATTTTTATTTATTTTAGGATCTCATAAATGATGAAATTCGTTGAAGTCGCAACCGAATGAGACCGGAAAAGCAGTTACTCTTAATGGATTTAATTAAATGGTAATAGCTTCCGCTCTGGGAGATAACTGTGCCATACAAATGCTATTTTTCTGTCACCTTTTGAAAGTGGTCGCTAATTTAAACTAAAGTGAGAAAGATTTGGAGTGAATACATTTTCTTCCTGAAGTTAAGTTTCACAGACTACTGAATTGTCTTCATGAGTATTTCCGGTGATATTACTCTTGTGATTGGTCGATTTGCAGAAAATGTGCCCAGGTAACTTGAGAAAGAAAGAAAGATCAAAGTGGATCAATTCGGGAATCTGCCTTCTGCCTCATGACTACTACAAATGCATGGTTGAACAACGATCAGTAACATATGTATCGCTGCGCAAAACCATATAACCCTGAGAACTGTATTGTATAAGTAAGGTAAGGCCAATCCCAGACGACAGTGTTGACAACTGTTTCACTTTAGTATGTTTTATTTTTGCAACCATATGCTGTTACGAGGGTAAGTCAATAATTATCCGCAAGGCAGTTGTATTTGTATTTCTGTTGGCATCACTGTCGTTTTCGTGCGCATCGCTAGGCGAGGTTGCCATCTCATCACTGCTGTCCAGGTTTGAAGTTGCTATGTCAATTCCATTGCCTCTGCCGTGACGTTAACCATGGCATCTTCGCAGCGTCGAGTGATCCGTTGTTATCATCTGAAGGTATATCAGGCGCCAAAATCCATTGAGCACTTTCAACAAAGTACGGAAACGGTGTTTTGCCGCAACGAAATGTCTACGAATGGATTGAAAAGTTCAAAAATCGTCGCACAAGAGTTACGCATGAAAAAGGAGCCGGAGACCCGTCCACGGCCACAACTGACAACAACATTGAGTGAGTACATGACATGGTTCTGTTAGACAGACGAGTGACTATTGATGAAGTGGCGAATAGTCTGCAAATTAGTCATGGTTCTTACCACCTATTTGGTTCATTCAAAGAGTTATTAAAGGGCCGTCGATTCACCTCGACCAAGAACTGAAAGAAGCGGTGCGTAAGTGGCTTGCTGCTCAGCCGAAACCGTTTTTTCATGCGGGCATAAAGAAGCTTGTGCAACGATGAAAAAGTGCCCTGAAAAGCAACGAGACTATGTTGAAAAATGATGTTGTTGTAAGTTCCCTATTTTTATCGAAGTAAATTTTATAGCTGCATTGCGGATAATTATTAACTCACCCAGGGATAAACTGAATATCTCTATAGTGAACTGTAAATGCATTATATTCTCGGCGGAATCAGTAGCTTTTACCTACACTTGTGCTTTTAATGTAAATGGTTCTCACATATAGAGGTCAGATCAACTAAAGTGCTGATATCAAGGTTTTGAATACATCCAGAAACGTGATCATCTCACTTTTCATCTATTGTTTAACAACACGTGCTCATAACGCACTTATTGCGTGTTTTTTTTTAATTTAAATTTCCCCAGTATGATTCTGTACTCAACATTGTTACCATTAGCCTGCTGAAGCCGCCCGTCTTCGGCGGTGAAAGCTAGCGTTCTAGTTTTTTAGTTTGTACTCTTGCGCCAATTAAACGGAAATCGGCACGCTCGTGTTGAAAATAAAGTGCTGATGTTATAAAAATATTAAGTGCCTCTTCAAAGTACCTTCGCCTTTGAAATTCAATGTGAGGTTTTGGTAACCAATGGAGACATACAGCTGGAAATGCTAAAACCCACTATCGAAATTTTCAAGATGTTGGAAAAAAGATTAGTTACTGGAGTACACCAGATATTTTTGGCTATTAAATTCCAAACGAGTTTCCTGTTTTCTTAAAATATTGAGACGATAAAACGTCGGTGGATGGTAGCATTCTGCTTTCAAACTTCCTGTGTGTGTATTTTTTTATTTATTTAGAGTTCTGTCATGCAAAACGTATCATGCTTGCCGCCTAATTTGCTCTACAGCGTTAAAAACAAGCATTTCCCCCATAAAGGAACGACACAAGAGAAAATTTTCCTACTTTTCTGTCGAAAAAGAATATACTCTGCATGTGGAAATCTGTACAGTAACTCTTTTAGAAACTATATTTATTTTAAAAAGGATTTTTGTATTTCGACTTTTATATATTTGACTAATATTTTGACCTTTTGTTTTTTTACATTTTGTGAATGTCCTCAGAACGTATATTAGATGTGTGCAAAAGTTCTACTCGTTTTTTTAGTAGAGAGGAAAGCAATTTTTTTTATAAATAACATCTTTATTGTTTTACATAATTACCATTATTATGCAGGATCTCTTGCCACTTTCTGGTAGTAATTGAGTTTCCCTTGTGTAGAACTCCTCCGGTTTGGAGTAAAAAAGACTTGCAATGCAGTTTCCACATCTTCAACTTCATCGAAGGTTTTTCCAGTGAAGTTGTTCTGCAGACATCAAAAATGTTTGTAGTCCATAGGTGCAAGATCTGAGGAATACGTGTGGTGAGGTAATACTTCCCATATAATGTAACTTATCGTTCCAAGTAGATTCATTTATGTGATGCCCAAGCAAAGAAAGACAGGTGGTCATTCTGTCCGATTTCTTGTGGATAGGTCATGTCGTACCCACTGGTCGAACTTTGTAATAAATCCAAACGCATGCATCCCTCCTTCTACTGTTGTTCTGTGCACAGAAAACCTTTCTGATAATTCTTCAATGGTTAGATGTTGGTAGTTTGAGATGGCTTGGTTGAGATCCTTTTCAGAAACGTCTGATGGGCGTCCAGAACGTGGTTAATTTCTTCATCACTTTTCTAACCTTTCGAGATCGTACTACAGTGAAACCTCTGAATAACGGTCATCTCTCGGACCGGAAAAAAGTGATCCTTTTTGACCTTTGCTCGGAGATTCGGCCTAGATCAATAATTTTTTTGTCAGGTATGTTTAGGCCACCTGGTGGCGCGATGGCTTATGACCATTCGTCCGAGATGGGTTCCGGGTTAGAATCCCGGTGAGGCAAGAATGTTGTGCTTGTCTTACGGTACTGCATTTCCCCTTTGTCTGAAACCAGCGTCCCTAAAGTAGGGATGGGTGATTTTTTTTTAATTTTTTTTTTTTTTGATCGAATGCTTAATGACCACCGCGAGCAACTCTGTCGTTAGGCCCTAATTTTGGGTCACTGATGGAGCTGTCGTCAGTCCCTAATTTTGGGTCACTGATGGAGCTGTCGTCAATCCCTAATTTTGGGTCACTGATGGAGCTGTTGTCAGTCCCTAATTTTGGGTCACTGATGGAGCTGTCGTCAGTCCCTAATATTATGTCACTGATGGAGCTGTCGTCAGTCCCTAATTTTGGGTCACTGATGGAGCTCTCGTCAGTCCCTAATTTTGGGTCACTGATGGAGCTGTCGTCAGTCCCTAATATTGGGTCACTGATGGAGCTGTCGTCAGTCCCTAATTTTGGGTCACTGATGGAGCTGTCGTCAGTCCCTAATTTTGGGTCATTGATGGAGCTGTCGTCAGTCCCTAATATTGGGTCACTGATGGAGCTGTCGTCAGTCCCTAATTTTGGGTCACTGATGGAGCTGTCGTCAGTCCCTAATATTGGGTCACTGATTGGAGAAAATCAGTGCCATAAGAGAAACAAATCATCCATGCCTCACTGGGATTCGAACCCGCACCCTTCTCGGAGGAATGTTCATAAGCCAGCGCTTAGAACAATGCGCCACCGGGGCGGCGGTGTGTGACTTCTTGTAGCCCATCGTGGTGCTCGTAGCGGTCGTTGAACACCCAAACAAACAAACAAACAATAGTTCGTGTTTGGACTAAGAAAATCCTAGAAATCAATGCGAAATTAGAAACAGATGTACTCAGCGAATGCAGCAATGCGGAAATCAGAATGCAAGTTGCATAATATTAGCCTACAGAAACCCTTAATTCAAAAGTGAAAATATCCATATTTAGAACAGTAAATTCAAATGATTGTTTGCAGCTTAATCCTTGAACCAGCAACTGCAATTTAAATGCGAAGACTTTTCTCGCTATCTCTGTCTGTTGTTCATTAGAATTCGATGACCTACAGCTAAACTTTAACAATTAATCAAAGTGTAGAAGATTTTATAAACAGAGTGTCTGAACCCTTGTGTTAAAGACCCCTTAATCATATCAAGCCAGGAGATTTGAGTTAGGGAACACCTATACGAAAAGAAAACAGAACAGTTTTGGAGGCACTGAAGTGTGGGAGCACAGATAAACGGCCGCGCGCAGAAAACTGGAGGAAAACACGTAGGTACCAAATGAAAAGACACCACCGAGCAATATTCCAGGCACTAACACTCATTCCCACTGTCATCGGTGTGGGACTGAGATATATACGAGGACTGGAGCAGGCGTCAAGTAATTGCCGTTGCACGTAGCACTAAACTTTTAAGTCATTTCTTTTCACCTAAGCACGACATTATGCCCGCCGTAATGCAACTCATCCTTTTCCCGAGACGGAGTTTTTCAGCAACATTCTTTGTCCTCATGTTATTCATCCCCAAAAGTGTCGAAGTATCCTAAGAGATGTGCTCTCCTTTAGTCGTCCTTCCAAACTGACCAGGGTGTCAGTTGACCACTATGAAAGGGTCACCTTTCTTCGGAGTTTATCAGTAATGTTAATCCTACAGCAGCTGTCTTACTGTAAGTTCTCAAGCAAAACATACTTTCGTTTGGTGATGATCGTTGTTCGACAGTTGGAGAATTTACTGTATAATAGCTCCCTACGGCTGGTTGCGATGTGCCAGCGGTGAGGCTCAAAACTTCTAAGGCACACATGCACATTCATGTATTTCGTGCAACCCGCGCGGTGCTTTTCTACTCAAATTCTTTTACGTAGCACAACTCGAAATTATTATTTTTTTGTATTATTTAAGTTTTGCCCTGATCCACGAGTTCTTTTTCTGATAACACAATCATGCAACATTATGAGCTCTTTCAGTTTGCGTCTAGAACGTTTGTTCCCGGTGGCGTAGTGGCCTAAGCGAGGGCTACTGATCATTTGTCCAAAAGGGCTCCTGGTGAGGCATGGATGTTGTGTTTGTATTACGGCATGGGTTCTCTCCCTTCCCTGGAACCAGTGGCCTTAAATTAGGGATGGGTGACTGCTTATAACCCATTGAGTTGCTCAAGGTGGTCGTTAAACCACCAATAAAAACAAAAACAAAAAAACGTTTAAACAATTAAAACTTACTTTCGCAGAAGAGGACGCGTAACTCTTGAAAGTAATTCCAGTTTTGAAGGTATCACGAAATTCAGTATCGATTTGGTAAGAAAAGACACTTTGAAAAACTAGGAACTGAGAAAGATAAAATATCGTTTTAAATTGTTTGAAGATAGCAAATATACCGTAATGAACCTATTATTGTAACTTTTTTTACAAGTTTTTCCCTTTTTTGGTATCACGCATAACCATTTCTGCTCTTGTTTGAGGTGTTTGTAAGGATCAAAATTGGAATTTTTCTTCCAAAATTAAATATACTATATTAAGTTATATAAAACAAACTGTAATTACATTTTTATCACATGAAGACTTTCACCTGAAATTCAATAAGCAAAACCACTGAAAAAAATAATAAAGAACTAAAACAAACAAAAACACGTCATCAATAGTAGTCAGATATACCGCTCCCTGAGACATGGTTTTATGAGAAATCACGGAAGCTAAAAATTTTGAAGGAGAATGGTAAGAATTCACTTGTAATCCTGTTACATGAAAATGAGAATAAAACTGATATCAGTAGGTATTGGCACAGTGGTCTAAGCGCTGGCTTGTGACCATTCGTCCTAGTTGAGTGCGAATACCGGTGAGGCATGGATGTTTGTCTTTGAGAACTGGTTCTCCATGTGTTCCTTGATCAACACTAGCTCTCCGTGTAATTTCATCATTTGACATACTGTGTACCATGTTTGATATGTGTTACTTGATGTACACTGGTCCTCTCTGTGTATATTGATGATTTGGCATACTGTGTATCATGTTTGATTTGAACTAGTTTATATTGATCATTTGACATACTGTGTACCATGTTTGATTTGTACTAGTTGATGCAAAACTGCCCCTGTCTCTGTTCAAAAATGTATATACTGCATATGTCTGTCTGTATAAACTGAAGTGCCAGAAAAACTGGTACCCCAGTCTAATACTTGGTAGGTCCCCCACGGGAGTGCGGGACTGCGGAAATACGTAGGGGCATGGACTCCACCAGCTTCTTGAAATATGCTGTAGGCAATGCACACCATACTTCATGCAGAGCGTTCCACGATTCGGGTGTATTCCGAGGTCTCAGACTCCTGTGTTCGATAGCGCGTTGCATGGCATCGGAAATGTTCTATCACGTTCAGATCTGGAGACTTGGGTGGGCATGGCAACACCCCAAACTCAGACAAATGCTCCTCTAACCATAATGTGGCGTCCCGAAACTTGTGTGGAGGTGTATTCTCCTGTTGGAACAGGCCCAACCCATCAGCATGAATGCAGGACATGAACGAGTGTACCTCGTCAGAAAGGATGCGCACATAGTGTTGGCCGGTCACAGAGGTTTGTAGACGTACCAGGGGTCCCAGTGAAGTCCAGCTAAACACACCCCATACCATTAGGACACCCCACCAGCCGGTACAGTTCCCTGTTAACAGGCGGGATCCATGGCGTCATGGGGTATGCGCCAAACACGAATTCTTCCATCTGTCCGATACAGTTGGAAACGCGACTCGTCAGACCAAGCTACTTGTTTCCAGTCATCAAGTGTCCAGTGGCGGTGTTGTCGTGCCCAAGCGAGACGCATAGCTCTGTGTCGTGCACCCATCAAGGGGACTCGAGTTGGGCGTCGTCTCCCAAAGTCCATATCGTGCAGGGTACGTTGCACAGTCTGGACGCTGATGCTTGTTGAGGCTCCAGCATTGAATTCTGATGATACCTACGAGAGTGTTGCACGCCTATCGCGTGAAACGATTCTTGACAGCCGACGATGGTCACGTTCACGGAATGTCTTTATACGGCCACACTGGTATCGTAGATTGGAGGTTTTGCCGGAATTCTTGTAGTTACGGTACACCCTTTGCAATGGTCCTCCGTGTAAATTCGAACTTCGTTTCTACTTCCGAAATACTATGGCCCATCTCACGAACGCCAGCTATGACCCCGCGTTGAAAACCGATCAAATCGTTATTACTTGTCATTCTCATGCCGAAAACTGCTCTGACAGCTGGCAACGATGTCTGTCGCTTTATATACGTACTGGAGGACGCAAATGAGTACGCGTATAGGTGACGTTGCTATGCATTTTGCATAATATTCAATGAAAAAAAGAATAGATATTGAACAATTTTTCTACAATCAGTTGGTTTACAAAATTCTAAAGTATATACTGCAACATCATACTATACAGTTTAAACGAGACTGCAAACTGGATTTCTTTTTATTAGTTGGAGGTATAACGACCACCATGAGCAACTCAATGGGTTATAAGTAGTCGTCCGTTCCCCAATTTTGGGCCATTGGTTCCAGGGAAGGAAGAGAGCCAGTGCCGTAAGACAAACGCAACATACATGCTTTACCTGAATTCGAACCCGGACCCGATTCGGACGACTGATCAGAAGACAGCGTTTAGACGACTGTGCCACCCGGGATGCACAACCTTTATTCAGGCATACACGCAACAACACAGAACATACGTAATCATGGAAGTGGTGTTGAAAAGATGGGAACAAAATGAACTCTCATTATGAATTTTAAGTTATTAAGGTGCCGCCCCGGTGGCGCAGTGGTCTAAGCGATGGCCTCTGATCATTCGTCCGTAAGGGGTCCGGGCTCGAATCCCGGTGATGCATGGTTGTTGTGTTTGTCTTACGGCACTGGTTCTCTCCCTTCCCTGGAACAAGTGACTCTAAATTAGGGACGGGCGACTGCTTATATCCCATTGAGTTGCTCACGGTGGTCGTTAAACCTCCATTAAAAAAAAAGTTATTAAGGTTGTACATCTTACATGTATGAGGTAACAGAAACACATGAAAGCAGACGAAAACACGCTACCAAGGTTCAACTCCAAAAAGAAGTGTGGGCGTTTGGTATTCGCAACGTAAAATCGGACACCAGCAAGTCATACCCCAACAAGGTGATCCCGGAACGAAGAAAGGCAATAAGCCTTATTGATGTCAGGATCATCAGATACGATGTGGGCACCAATACTGTACTTCTCCTTTTGACGTCCCACAAATATGTAATAAAATTCAGGATTTGGGACAAAATGCAGGGCAATTCTTTCGTTATATACCTTCTTCTTCAAGATATGCGTTGAAGACGCTCGTTCTGTGGAGACCTAAGCCAAATGTAGCGGCCTCGCATAAGAATCGTGAGTCTCTTCCAGGCATTTTATGGTAGTCCTAAGCCGGGGCTGATTGTCCGATCGGGACACCGGGACATGGACCACTCGAGAAATGGCCCATTATTTCTCGTATCCTCTATGTCTGGATTGTTTGGAAAGAACGAAATAGTTATTTTGGTTCTTATAAATAAGAATCGTTAACTTCATTGGAGGTTGTCCCACTCGCTACCGAACCCGGCATTTCTTTAATAATATTAACACCAATGAAGATATTGCAACGAAATTTAAAGCTGACTTACCTCATTTCATGCAAAATGTGTTGACATCACAGCATGTGCTAGAAGTGGCCACCATTCTTCCATCTTGTACTAAAAAGAAAAAGTTCCACGGAAACAATAATTTTTTTAAATTTCCATCACAGTGAATCAAAACTACGCCTGCAGTTACTTTCTTACAATTTTACTTGTTCCTTCTTATGAAATAAAATAACACTGGCTCCTTTTTATGAAATAACTGTGCAATTTTATTTTTCATATGAAATTACTCTGCAATGCGAAGAAAATGAAATAAAACACGACATAACCCTTACGTAACAGAACAGGTCGCATACAGTTGTTCGAGCACGTGCTGATTGCCACAGATGAAGTCGTTTGTCTTACTAACTTCATTTTATTTTCCGGTATTTTTCTTTGATTTTACGTATCGTGCGATAGCGGTCAGCTTAGTTCCAATTTCGGCCACCGGATAAAAGCAGATGGCGCTGCAATTTTGACGTCAGAGCGTTAGGGACAGACGTAGCCTTATTATATAGGTTTTATATATCATACAACATTCAATCATGAGCTAATTTTTAAAATTCTTACTTAAATTGCTGCTGAAATTTGTTCATGACTGAATTAGTTTTACAACGCATATTTCAACAATCCTTGTTAGTCCAGGAGTTAAGGGAATTTTTTTTCATGAAGGGAATTTTGGAGGTGTTCCCCTGTGGGTATGCGTGTTTCTCTAGTGGACCACAAAACTAAAGTTCCCGGCCTGGTTTCGTCGACCCAACCCTGCCCAGGTCCTAGTACCTTTTGCAAAATAAAATCAACCCGCCCAATCACATCACTACTAACACCTAAAGCCTTTTGTTGGGTTATGTTACACGATGTGTCTTGTGGATTCTAATCACACGCGGTGTTTGTCAGTTGCGTAGTCCATATGTCGGACTCAGTTCGAGCTTACACTGTTAAAAATAAGGGGCGTGAATTCACGGAAAATAATTGAGCAGCAAAGTTGCCCGTAGATGTCCGTCCTTTTAATGAGTTGCCTGTAGATGTCCGACTTTAAGTTGCCCGAAGATGGTCAATAGGGGGCCAGGAAAGTACATTTTATTATTGTAGTATGTCTACAAGTAATTCATCGGTTACCTGCAAGAGGCGTAAAAATAATAAAAAAGGACATCTTTTTAAATATATATATATATAAAAATAAAAGGACATCTTTTTTTAAAAAATTCGGACCAATATTTCGTTATAAATATTATCTCCTGCTCACAACCGAATAAAAAAAGGACATCCTTAAAAAAAAAAAAATTCACTGCGTGTGAATTTTTTTTTTTTCGGATCAAGTTGATAATAAAAAAGGACATCTTTTAAAAAAATATATAAAATAAAAGGACAGCTTTTTTAAAAAATTCGGACCAATATGATAATAGAAAAGGATTATTTATATATTATAAAAATAAAGGACATCTTTTTTAAAAAATTCGGACCAATATGATAATAAAAAGGATAATATAAGTTCGGACCAAGTTGATAATAAAAAAGGACATCTTTTTAAATAAAAGTATAAAAATAAAAGGTCATCTTTTTTTAAAAATTCGGACCAACATGTCGTTATAAATATTATTTCCTGCTCACAGCCGAATAAAAAAGGACATCTTTAAAAAAAAAAAAAATTCACTGCTTGTGAAAATTTTTTTTAGTGTTATTTTTACTTTATTTTTACTTTTTTTAATTTATTTTTATTGTTGGTTTAAAGTTGCCCGTAGATGTCCGTCTTTTAACGAAATATCCCGTTTCCGAAAGATCCCGTTCTCTTTTAACTTCCGTATTTTTACAGATTTTCTGTAGTCAGTAGTTATATTTATTTCACAAAAATCCGTTTAGGGTTTTCCGTATTAATACAGAAATCCCGTAAAATCGAAGACTCTGACCGTGGGTGGCCTAGTGGTCAGCGTTCGTGACTGCCATGGAGAAGACCTCAGGTTCGATCGAAAGATCACTTGACAGAAAATCAGTTGGCCGAGAATCACTTGATCGATAGCTACATTTCACCGAAAGGGTCACTTGATGGAAAAGTTCATTCCACTGAAAGGTCACTTCACCTAAAAGTTCATTACATCGAAAGGTCATTTGATCGAAAGGTACATCTCACCAAAATATTACTTCACCTAATACTTCGTTTGATCGATAGATCATATCACCGAAGGGTCAGTTTATCGAAAACTAAAGATTTGTTGAAGTGTGATGCGCGTGCTTGAAAAACTGACCACCAAAAAGTTAGTGGATTGTGGGCCACGGATAGCCTAGTGGTCAACGTTCGTGACTGCCACGGAGGATCCTGAAGTTCGCGTGCGATCACGGACAGGTACGAACCAGTGAATACCCATCGTGCGTCACATGGGCGCCTTGTTTAAGACCTGGGGTCAGATACTCCCTTCCTAAAATTCTCTACATATGATCTGATCTGATCGAAGACTCTGCATTTTTAAGCCGTTGCTCCAGAGTTTCCTTTCCATGGTGGGATCAACTAGAGAGACTCGTAAGTCACAGTCGGCGTTCAAGTTAAAACTCTAACTAACTCATAACGAAATTTTTTTGTCATTAATACGAGTGAATAAGTCATTTTATTTTCTGCTGGAGCTTATTATTTTTTGAACAGATTTGTAATAATTTTATTTTTTTCTGTAGGAGGACTGAGCACAAATTAAGTATTTTTTTTTTCATCGTGATTTTTCAAACCAACAGAATGGTTTGCAACTTGAGATCGTTTTGAACTGACAATGACTTTTAAATATCTTTTTAGCCGCCCCGGTGGCGCAGTGGTCTTAAGGCGCTGGCCTCTGATTATTCGTCCGTAAGGGGTCCGGGTTCGAATCCCGGTCAGTCATGGATGTTGTGTTTGTCTTACGGCACTGGCTCTCTCCCTTCCCTGGAACCAGTGACCCTAAATTAGGGACGGGCGACTGCTTATAGCCCATTGAGTTGCTCACGGTGGTCGTTAAACCTCGAATAAAAAAAAAAAAAAAAACCCTCCAATCAAAAAAAAAAAAAAAAAATTATCTTTTAAAAAAGGCGAAATGTACTGTTTTATACTGTAGTATTATTTCACAAAACTCTTAAATATAAAATTTACCTTTGATAGCAATAATATTGGGTTGATTAATAAGTTCACGCCGTTTTTTTCATCGCACTGCAGGAATGTATAACATCAGAAGGGAAAACGGAATCAATCAACTATGTATCCCCCTCCATTGTTTATGATAGTATCCCAACGTCTGGATAGGTCTGCAATACCATTCTTTAAAAAACGTGCAGGTTTTGCTGCGAAGAAATCATCAAGGAAATTCTGGAGATCAACATCATTGTTGAACGTTCTGCCACGGAGTGCATTCGACAGAGATAGGAACAGTTGATTAGCCTGAAGGGGTGACATCTGGGGAATAGGCCGGATGTGGAAGGAACTCCCATTTCATGTCCTGAGTGGCCATTTTGGTCATGCTCGTACTGTGAGGGCGTGGGTTATCATGCTCGAGAAGGACACCATGGCGCCGATGTGGTCGTTTCTGCTGAACTGCTCCTTCCACACGGCGGAGTTGCTCACAATATAGAGTGCAGAGTTGATGGTCCGATTCCTTGGCAGCATTTCCCAGTGAATAACGCCTTCCATGTCCCACCAGACACACAACATGAACTTCGCAGGATGAAGGTCATGTTTTGGACGTGGTGTGGAAGTCTTGTTTGGGCTTAACCATTCCGTCCGATGTCTGGAACTCACGTACAGGCACCACTTTTCATCTCCAGTAACAATACGGGACAGAAAGGGTTTGTGTTGCTGAGATCATTCGTGATAACGGGCGAGCAAGGAACCACGTATGGCAACCCGCTGATTCTTGTTGTCCTCGGTGAGAGTGTGAGGCACCCAGGACCCCAAAATCTGGACCTTTCCCATACGTTCCAGGTGTCGTACCATTGTGGCCTGATCACAGTCCATCTCAGCGGCCAATTCGCGTGTGGTTTGACGCGGATCCAAGTGGATGAAATGGTTCAAACGATCCTCATCAAAGTGAGATGGACGACCTGAGCTTGGAGAGTCGTTGAGTTCAAAATTGTCACCTCGGAACCACTCAAATCATTTCCGGACTGTCCTCGGAGCAATAGCATCCTCCCCATATACAGCACAAATTTCTCGAGTAGCCTCGGCGGCTGTGGATCCCTTGTTAAACACGTAGAGGAGCAGATGTCGGAAATGTTCATTCCTCTCTAATTGACACTCCATACTTCCTGACTTGAAAACCCAAAAACCATTAGCCACAATCACACAACGCAGTATGATTTAGATGCACGATATCACTGGCTACATTTCGATATACAACTGACCATCTGCACCGTCACTACTGACATGGGAAACACTCGTGAAGTAAAACGGCATGAACTAATGCATCAACCCATTGTCACCTGTGTAGTAATTCAAGTAACCAGTTTCTTACGTTAAGACAATATACCATAGCTGGAGCGCAAGGTGAGAGAGCGGGAAGGAATATCTGATGCTACAATAACCAAAATTTGATGTGATATGCTATCCACAGTATCCGAAGTCCCTACAGAACTTTAAAATCAGATCAATAGGTGATTGAAGTTTAATAATTATTAAACTTATAATAAAACCTCAAGTATTCCAGTGAATCGATCCTATTACTGGGAAATTTTGGACATATGTATACGAAAAAAACGTGAAAACACAGTTTTTCAATTAATATCTCTCTATTCTAAAAAAACGTAACTGCTGCCGCTGTTTTAGAAATTTCGCGACACTCTTGCTTTACTAGCTCGCAGCGCAAAACGTATCGAACACAAAAATATGAAATTTACATCGTTTGAAGAGAATTGCTTCGAAATCACGCTGAAATAACCCGTCTTACTATTCTGGCGATACTTAAAGAGCTATTGTATTTCGAAGTTAAGGTAAGCAAAAAAGTGCTATCAGGTGGCGTTCCGGACATACTAACAGCAACAGAACCACGAAACTTTGTAAGCATGTGGTGCGATGACCGAATGTTTTCACCTCCTTGCTCTTTTTTTGAACTTCGATTTAGTTAACGAGAAATTAAATTTCTAAATTTCCCCAAATTCTCTATTTCGCGATGGGGTCCATTTAAAAAAACGAATATATGGCAAACTATAAATCATAACTCATTGCAATTTTTACAGCATAAATTTACAACTATCCTCCCTTTTTTACAAAAAAGAAATTGAAGAAAAAGTCATTTTCTGGTTTTTAAGCATTTTTTAAAGACGCAAAGGAAAGAAACGAACGACTTGTCTGCCTTCACGATAACCACAGAGGAACGTTCTGGTCCCGTGACCTGCTACCATGGTGACGCAGGAATTTGTTATGCATATGCTTTGTTGGTAAAACTATCTCAGTTGTTTAACGGTTTAGCATTTCCGTAAGATGCATACATTTTAAGGAAAATGCTTTTTGCACCGCTTTTGTTTTCTTTAGTGGTAAATTTACTAAGCGCTATAAGTTCAAACGACAAAAGTCCGCCCTTCCAAAAAATAACGACTGTAAAAAAACTCGGATACTTCGGAATGGCGGCGGAACAAAGTCCTTGAATAAAAATGGAAGGAAATTGAAAACAGTTCCCCAAAACTCCAACAGGGAGTTCACCAGGAGCGAAACAAAAACTGTAAACAAGCCGCCATCTTGGAATCGATACAGCGCAAAAAGTATGGAACAATTGGGAGAACATTTTCATTTTGCCAGATGACATCACCGGAAAGAGCAGGGAACACATTTGTCGGCAATTCTGACGAAGTGGTGTTTGCAAAGCTGTGGCATTTCTACTGTGTCTGTTTAACCATGCCACGTCGAAGGAAAAAACAATCAGAACGCCAAAAAATGAAAAGAATTTTTTTTTTTATACAAAACAGGATTTGCAAAGCTGAAAAAGATAAGTTAGAAAAGAATTTTCCAGTTTTTATTTCATGTGATATACTTAAAGATCGGGCTGCGGGGCCCGAGCGCTACTCTGAAAACGAGCGTAGCGAGCTTTGAGGCGTAGCCACTAGTATGCGTAAAGAATTGCGGAAATATTTCTGAAAATTCAGAATTTTCTGTTAACACATCTCAAAAACGGCAATTTCCTGTCAATATAGGAAAGGAAGAACGGTAAGCTTTCTGAAAATTCAGAATTTTCCTGGCGTATGAAAAATCCGTGAAATTCAGGTTTGTTTCCGTCATTTCACGGAAAAGGTTGTATCAGAAATATGCTTCGTTATTTCTCGAAGGGAGTCACCGATAGCAGCTCTTGTATTTCAGAGATGATATTCAGGTTTGTTTCCGTCATTTCACGGAAAAGGTTGTATCAGAAATATGCTTCGTTAATTCTCGAAGGGAGTCACCGATAGCATCTCTTGTACTTCAGAGAAGTTATTCAGGTTTGTTTCCGTCATTTCACGGTAAAGGTTGTGTCAGAAATATGCTTCGTTAATTCCCGAAGGGAGTCGCCGATAACAGCTTTTGTATTTCAGAGAAATTATTAGTGTACCGATCGGCTTGAAAACGTTGCGATAAAGATGGTGGAGCTGAGATAATCAGTGACAGCAGAAGATTAGTGAATTTTTATTTTTAAGGAAGTTTTGTGTCTTACCGTAGTATTCAGAGGGTATGGTAGAAAGTCTTCTGCTGTCAGCGGTAGTTCGAAATGCTTACAAGGAAACGGAGGTGTACAATTTGATGAAAGGATAGAAAGACGGTGGGACGTCACCTAAAAATAGTCCAAGATACGGTCGACTGATTCTAGACAGGAAGGCAAGTAGACCATCCAAGAGGCCTTACAGCAGTCTTGTCGGGTGAGTATCAATGACCTTAACCGCTTAACTTGGTGTCCCTCATAGAGATTTGCACGGGCCTTATTTGATGAGTCCGGCTCGTCCCAGCCCAAGCCCGTGCGTTTGAGGCGCAGCCCGTCCCGTACCATTTCAGACATTAGACACATGCCGCAGCACCGTCAATACCAGTTTTCATTTAGGCCCGGCCGGGCCTGGTGATGTACCATTTGGTATTAGTTTGTCTTTCTATTGTATTTTATTAAATTGTGAAAATTAAATAATGAAATATTATTGAAAATATTTAGTTGAATGTAAGTCTAAAAATATTAATTAAACTTTAACAATTATCGAGGAATACAACCTTTAAACAGAAACAAAAAGAAGACTAATCGGGTTCAAAATCTCCTATTCTCTGAACTAGCAAATGGTAACACTACAAAAGTTCAATCCCTACACAAATTAGGGATAAGAGAAATAATCGTTGTTTCAGTCTCTCATACCAACACACACACAGACACCCCACATTACTGCAGATACCCTCTCTCTCCCACTCCACACAACACATACACTCTCTCGAGGTGGAATCTTTTTGTTGTCAAGAAGCCCCAAAGACGTTTTACCGTATTAATATCTGCAGATGGTAAAAACACTGTCGGTGCCTCTCCTTGATTTTGTGATTACGCCCTGGGCTATGTGATGAAGTAACCCAGCAAAAACACAAGTGTTTGAGAACTGCTGGCCGAAATCTGCTGCTTGCGGCTATCCATGATTTTCTTTATGGCTACTACTGGGAAATCTGAGGACAAGATTCAGCAAGCCATCAGTTACGTGACGTGATTGCCGGCTGCTACTGCCGGAAAACTAGCGGAACACATTAGGCTAGCCATCATTTATGGTATGTGCTTGCAGGGTTGCTGAAGGGGCACTTGTGGCAGCTGCTTCATGTGATGGATAACTGATGGCCCTGTTGTGTCATGTGACAACTGATATGTTGCCAACTGTTGGCCGCCCGGACATTTTATTGACGGTTCGGAAGCGGCAACATGGTGCTGGGCCATTTCTGGCAGTGCTGGCCCAGCAAGACTGTTTTTGCTGGGAAGTAAAGCCAGTAAAACAGTTCAACACACCAGGAAATCGGGGAACACGACTTGTTTCTTTATTTACCATTGCGATAAAAAGAATGGGTCGACTTGGCTCAGCCCGTTCCGGCCCGGCGTAAGTGTGTGGGAAAAGCCCGGCCCGCGTAGACTTCTAGTCCCTCATACAGCGGTTTACACCGTACTAACAGAATATTTAGGCTTAATGGTCAAACTAACGTCTTGGGTACCGCATAGGCTGATCACGGCTCGGGAGGGGTTTTTTTGTATTTTTTTATTGAAGGTTTAACGACCACCATGAGCAACTCAATGGGCTATCAGCAGTCTCCCCTCCCTAATTTAGGGTCACTGGTTCCAGGGAAGGGGGAGAACCAGTGCCAGAAGACAAACACAACATCCATGCCTCACCGGGATTCGACGGACGAATGGTCATAAGCCAGCCCTTAGACCACTGCGCCACCGGTGCGGCGCACGGGAAGTTACTCTATGCTACGAAATTCCATGGAGTAACTCTACGTGGTGTCGTTGCAATAAGAGGGTGCACAAAACGTTCCTCTGCTTAATGAAATTGGGTGAAATTTTGCGCACTCAGGCAACAATATCAGTCAAAAATAACGGTTGAACCCTGTACTTTCACGGCGTCCTTATACCGTGCAGATTGGCATTAGCGTAAAAGCTTATTTGTCGTTGGGAGGATGTTCGCGGCGTAGCTTTCTGAAAGACGTATGACGAGAAGATCACCATGAATCAGAGCAGTACAAGTCGTTTGCAGAGAAGCACCACCGTACGGACACTGCGATATCATGTACAGCAATATATTCCCAATCACAATAGAGCACGGCTGAACACACAGTCCGGATTGTTCAAGTTGTACTATTTGTTCCCATTCACAATAATACACGGCTGAGCAAAGCCGAATTGTTCGGGTTGTAATATTCGTTCCCATTCACAATAACACACGGCTGAACAAAGCTCGGATTGTTCGAGTTGTACTATTTGTTCTCATTCAAAGTAACACACGGCTGAACAAAGCCCGGATTATTTTGGTTATAATACGTCTTTTTAGTGCACTTAGTTGAAGATATCTGTTAACTGTCTCTGTTACACCAAAACACTAGCATACTTAACCGTATACCCTCTTATTGAAGAATGCGTTTTGGTGTTCCTCAAAGTTTTTACTTTCGTTCGGTAAAGTTTAAGTTGTGCTCCAGATAGCTTAAAATATATAACACAGAATCAAATAAGCACTAAATAGCATTTACGGCCAAGAAAGTCAAGTCTACTTCGGAGTTCAATCATTTATTAGTCCTTGGTAAGTATTCCAGTTAGCACATCACACAAAACAGAATTCACTTCATTCGTAATCTTCTAGCACTGACGTTGAAGTGCAACAGATTCTCAAAATAAAAAACCTTTCTCAAGAATTACGAAATCAACAACAGTTTAAGACTCCAATATCAATGAAGCACAATACACAACATGAAAGAATTAATCAAATTATAAACGATCAAACACTAATCTCATAACATCAAGTAGTGAGCCCTCTCAGCATCAATAAAGTTATATAAGATCAAACACTAATAGCATAATATCATTGTTTGAGCTCTCTCAGCGTTAATCAAATTATACGAGATCAAACGCTAATAGCATAACATCAAAGTAGTCTGAGCTGTCTCAGCAATAATCAGGTTATATAAGATCATATGCTAATCGCATAACATCAAAGTAGTCTAAGCTCCCTCAACATCTTTCTCCAAAGCAATTGTAACAATCTTAGGCTCCACCTGACTTCTACAGAGAGCTATGAAGTAAACGAAAGCATCCCTCTTATCTGCTTCGTCAACATACGTCACTTGCTTTTGTCTCATAGCCCACTGGAAAGAAAAGGCACTGAAACAAACCGTCATGTGACCAACTTAGTCCAAATTTTTAGCTTATTATTTTTAATTATTTATTACGTTTTACTACTGCAAGCAAATTATATTTAAAAGTGCCACAGATATAGTAATTTAAACCCTACACAAAATTTAATATTACACCCACTTACATTTTTTTCACAAAACTGGCCCAAGAATAAAGCAGTTTTGACTGGAAAACTTAATGGAATAAGGGTTTTTAAGAGAATTTTATCACAAGAATAATAACTGTATTCACTCCCGGTAAAAACTTGGAGAAATTTCACAAAACTGGGACCATTTTGGTCACATGACACCGTTCGTTTCAGGGCCTCCTCTTTCCAGTGGGCTATGCTTTTGTCTTAATGTCAGGTTGTCGAACCAAAATTCAGCGAGAGAGGAAATGCAGAGTTAAATCAGAAACTGGTAAAATAGAGAATGAGCCGAAATTTACCTAAAATAACCAGAAATAAAAAAAAAAAAAGTTAAATTACAGTATACGTCACAGGGTGTTCACCTTAGGGGAAAGAATAGGGTGGAGATCAAGGTACTTAGAAAGAGGAGTACCTTGGTGGAGATGTCATCCGTTATGTCCCTCGCAGCCAAGGCTGAAACAGGTTTCTCAGATGTCCTTGGGGTGCGTAGAGAGCTCAAAGGGAGAGCCACGCCCCTTATTCGCCCAAAACAGCAAGTTGGTCCCTATTTTGCTTGTTTCGAGACAAGTTTACATAACCTAAAAATTCATGCGAAGGGGATTAAATTTTTAACACTTTCGGCTCAACAATTTGCTGCAATTGCTAAAAGAACGCTAAGTTATAGTAAAATAGATCAAACCGAGCAGAAAATTAACACAAAAATTATTATTCGTTAACTTCCACGAAAAATCAGATTCACAGAATTATCTTTTGACATATCAATTGCATGATGTTGTTTTGAACTTAAAAATACCACAGAGAGGAATCCATATATACACAGAAGTACATTTCCTGACACAGAGCAAGTCACCTGAAAATATTTTAATAACTTTTTTATTACTTGCGTAAATTTATCTTACATTTTTCTTTGATTGAAAGAGTCGGTGTCCAGAAACAAATTTCACCATTTTAAATGCATTATTGCTTTTCATATTGTTATCGCAGTAAACGTAAAAATAAGACAGTAAATATAAAGCTCATATTAAGCAAACAAAAGCAGCAAACATTCATAATGTAAAACATTTCTACACTTAAGTTTCCATCAAACCAAAATGCATTAGTTTGCGATATTCATGGTAAATACCCCCCCCCGCCCCCTCAAAATAAAAAGCAACATAGTTGAAACTTGCATAATACTTCATTTGCATCTCTCACAATTTTCCTTTTAAAAAATATCTCATTGACCTTTGAGATTTTTGTCTAATATTTTTGGATTTGAAGTTAGGAGTGAATGTTTTGGACCAATATTTGAATGTAATTTCTAAATAGTTCATGGAAACAGATTTAATTGAATGAACTATGTGATTGTTGAATGGGTGATCCTGGTTTAATGCATGTGTCTGGATGTCATTAAAAATCCTTTTCCCAATGGAAAATCCCAAAATTTTAGTTGGAAGCCACAACGGGGTGTGCATAAGTTTATTTTTTCTACTTGACTCGGTTAAAAAAGTAGATTTGAAAACTTTTTCACATTGGTGACAAATGGGCATAATATCACTTGAAGAAAAAAAGAGACCCTCCCCTATTCTTTATGTTTATATATAAATCCCATTTTAGTCTTGAAGATTTTATTGGTACTTCTTGCTCTAATGTGCTAACACATTCCTTGCAGTTCAGTTTGTTTTTTATGTTTTCTTGCAACAAAACCAAAAATATATCCTATAATGGCTTCAACACTATCTCTCAGTTCTAACTTTTCATAATCTATATATTTAAAACACAAAGCTGTTTCTTTCGACAATCCGCCAGCGCTACCCACTAGAACGATTTTCATGATTTTTTTAAATGAAAGCTACTGACCCTCAGATTTGTTATCGCTAATTTTTACTGTCATAAATATTTTTTATGTTACCATGTCATTTTCTTTGTACAATCCTGCGTTAATTATTCTGGCGTTTGTTCTCGCTTCAGTACTTGCAGCGTCATCTACCTTTCTGCGGTGGTCGAACTTAGAACTAAGCCCTCCGCTATCAACTACGTAGTTATAATTATCCGAATCGTTTCAGTAGTTTTCGAGATTGGTAAAAAAAATTCCGTATATTATCTTTCACGTTAAATGTGATTAGGTTGTATGTAAATAAAGCGGAATGATACACGGAAAATCAGGAACTACTTGAAAGCGATCAGATTCGGTAGTACAGCCAAAAATAATAAAATGTAATAATAAATAAACGAAATAGCCTATGTCCATCGGAAAGAAATAAGCTCCCCAACGGTGAAAGAATTATCCAAATCGGTTTAGTAGTTTTCGAGATTACCTCAAACACAAACAAGGGTTTTTGATAGAATAAAAATACCAACGTTTACCATAATCAAAAGTTTATTATACATCGACTATAGTTTCGCAGAGCGTCTGGCTCGGCTTCATCAAGACGAATGGAGCGTAAACATTCAAATCTTTGTGACATCATCAGAGTTATGACGGTCACGGTTTTTGGTGAGTTGTTTCCACGCGCTTGAAAGAAATAGAGTCTACGTCATGTCGTTGATAAGATATGAAGAGTTCCGGTATATGTGGTAAGCTTCTAATATATTAATCTTGATAGTCGCATCAGGTTTATCAATGAGCGTAGCGTTCCCAAGCAAACATTTATGGTTATTTTCTTGACAGTGTTGGGCTATAGACGACCTCTTCAGTTTGTACGTCTTTTGTACGACTACTTACGCACGTAGTCGATGTATAATAAACCTTTGATTCTGGTAAACGTTAGAATTTTTATTCTATCTCAACACCACAAGTTCTGTAGTAAAAAATTAAATATAAGTGTGTTTGAGCCTTAATGGTCCCCTCTGGGGAAACTTTCTTAACTTTCTTGCGAAATAAACTTTCTCTCTTTGTATATTAGTATAAATTATGTAATGCTACCAAAAATAAATTGTTAAAACTAAACTAGCAAAATAAAATACATGTTTAACCCCATTGTGTAATTATCCAGACATGACATCATTTCGGGTCACTGACAGAATACCTCAATACTTCTTTTTTTTTTTTTTTTTGATTGGAGGTTTAACGACCACCGTGAGCAACTCAATGGGCCATAAGCAGTCGCCCGTCCCTAATTTAGGGTCACTGGTTCCAGGGAAGGGAGAGAGCCAGTGCCGTAAGACAAACACAACATCCATGCCTCACCGGGATTCGAACCCGGACCCCTTACAGACGAATGATCAGAGGCCAGCGCCTTAGACCACTGCGCCACCGGGGCAGCCCTCAATACTTCTATGTAAACCCGTCAAAGACGCGTATGCACATGTTTATACAATAATCAGGAACGTCATCGCTAAATTTGTTTACGAGCATTTGGAAAAATTAAAAATTTATGGGAATATTACGAACAGTTTATAATTGGTGATGCATCTTATACATGCCCATTAAAAATTCAGCCGTCCAGGTGGCGCAGTGGTCTAAGCGATGGCTTCTGATCATTCGTCCGAAAGGGGTCCGGGTTCGAATCCCGGTGAGGCATGGATGTTGTGTTTGTCTTACGGCACTGGTTTTCTCCCTTTCTGGAACCAGTGACCCTAAATTAGGGATGGGTGACTGCTTATAGCCCATTGAGTTCCTCACGGTGGTCGTTAAACCTCTAATAAAAAAAAATTAATAATTCAACCGTTTATTATACACTGGTGTGCAAAAATTAAGGACGAAGAGAAAAAATAAGCATAACAGCGGAACAAGCAGGCAGAACGGACCGAAAGACCACTCAGGAGATGGACTAGGGTCCGGTACGGCAGGGTATGCGCATATCTGCAACATGACGTAGGGGGGAGTGTCGGAAAGGTATAAAGCACACGGGTGGTGTAAGCTCAGCAATTCGGTGAAAGCTATTGCACGGTGTACATCGGTTTCAATGACGTCGAGTTGCTGCCACCGTGCGATATGACCAACAGGCAATCCAGTAGACGACATCTGAATGAATTTACCCGAGGTCGCGTTATTGGGAAATTGGAAGAAGGTCGAAGTGTGACTAGTGTGGCCGAGGAGTTGGGGATCGTTCACACGATCGTTTCACGAGCTTGGAGAGAATTTCAAACGACAGGAACAGCTGTCCGAGAGTTTAGCACTGGTCGTCCACGAGCAACCACGGCGGCGGACGGCCGGTATATTGTTATACAGGCGAGAAGAGATGGACGGCAGACAGCGGGAGAAATCACAAGGCACATGCAACAGACAACTGGGCGTCCGTTATCGCGTTTTACCGTGGCCAGGAGACTGGACAAAGTTGGTGGCCTATTTGCACTACGACCAGTACGGTGTGTGCCATTAACGCCTGCTCATCTGCCAGGAACACAAGAACTGGACACATCGACAATGGGGTCGAGTTCTCTTTACGGATGAGAGCCGATTTAATCTGACGAGCGATTCTGAACGTATACTCATCTGGAGAGAGCAGGGAACACGCAATCATACCTCCAATATCATCGAAAAGGGACCGGTTTGGAGGTGGAGGAGTTCTCGTTTGGGGCGGTATCATGCTTGGTATCCGTACTGACATCGACATCTTCCAAGGAGGTTCAGTCACCGGTGTCCGCTATTGTACCGAGGTTCTCCTGCCTCACGTGCGTCTGTTTAGAGGTGCCGTGGGTCCTGAGTTCCTCTTCATGGACGACAACGGTACACCTCATCGTACAGTGCCTGTCGCAGAGCTGTTGGAAAGTGAAGATATTCAACGTATGGATTGGCCCGCAAGGTTCCTGGACCTAAATCCAATCGAACACGTGTGGGACCTTCTTGGGAGACGCTTGGCAGCACGTCACCAGCCGCCAGCAACGATTCCGCAGCTGCGATTGGCGCTACAAGAGGAATGGGCCGCGATGCCTCAACAGCTTCTTGACAACCTCGTCCTCTGCATGGACAGACGTTGTAAATCCTGCAACGCAGTCAGGGGTGATCATATCCCCTACTAAAGACTGGATTTTTCTTGGCAGCCGCCTGTCACATGGAAGTTTCTGTTTTCTGTCCAGTTGTGCTCGAAGCTACCTTTTTAATAAAGTGCCTTTGTATCCTTTGGAATCCTTGTTTGGAAGGTTTTGCTCACTTGTCCCATATTCTTACATCTTGGGGATTTTATGGTATGATTTGAGTCGATGTGGAGCACTTCTGCACGACGTTACATTCGAAAAACCGTCTCGTCCCTTAATTTTTGCACGCCAGTGTAGTTATGTATTTTATTGCGATCCGCCTTATATGACAAGACAAAATTTTAGTCATAGCGTTTTCAACCGTGCATGCCACGGGTAACGGACCAGTTTATAATTAATTCCGATTCTACATTACAAACTTTATCTAAAACCCTTCCTTTTTCAGATGTCAAATTTATGATTTCTTCAGATTTTATATTCGTTCTGAAGCTGTGTTTTGACAAAATGCTAAAATTTCCTAATCTAAGGCAATACCCTCGATGATCTTTATGCAATTTGCAATGAGTGAGTAGGCGTTTGTAACTGGTGGGCAGTGGGATTTTTATTTTACCCTCTTAATGATCGAATTAATTCAAAAAAAAAAAAAAAAAAAAAAAAAACTCAGTGTGATCTTGAGAGAATTTATATATGGTTAAATATTGCAGATTTCCTGATGCAATGACACGACTTTCACACACTTTATGATATCGTGAATGCAAATTAAAAAGCCAATGAATCCAGTTTTCCTACTAGAGTGTATAATTTTATTACCCATTGCATCTGTTAAGTTCAAGATATATACTTTTCTGCCATAAGCAAAAATCCTTAGCTCTTTGGAAATTTGTTGGGCAAAAGGGCTTTTTCCAGAATTTTTGCTTCATTGAGCGGGTATTTAAGATCTTGAACAAGTGGTTCATAATTTTTAAAAATTTTACCTTTGCCCCTGTGTGTGTTTAAAATGTTTAAGTTTAAGTCCTCGCATAATCCGATAGTATCAGCTACTGACTCATTTAGAAGTTGAGCACCTACTTTAACTTTCATTTTACGGAAACCCGACATGGGGTTTCCTTTAATTATTCCTAAAATGTAGTCCTTCCTGATCTTGAAGTTCTTGTAAATTTTTTATGTGCATCCAGAGAATTGCGTTTTTATCTTCGTCTACTATATGCTCCTTATCTCCTAAAGTGTTTCGTACCAATTTAATCATATGACACCGATCAAGCATTACGTAGATTGGGTTCCTTAGTGACTGGGTGCAGGAAAAATGTTTTAAATTCCGAACCAGGATTAAAATTGCATCCCAATTTTGATGCCATGCTCAGATTTGTTGCATTCCCATCAAAAGTAAAGTTTACTATCTCAGTTTCTGACTCATGAGTAAGGTTTAGTGCCTGAATTACCAAATTTGCTAGTTGTGATCCTTATAAGCCATTTACAAAATATAGCCAATAGGTATTTTGAAATTGGTATTTATACCTACGAACACTACGCATAAAAGCCCTTTTTGCCACTGGAAAGTCATCTATATCAAATTCAGTCCCTATATTAACCCTTTAACCGGCTGGAGCGAATTAACTCGTGGTTAACAAAATGGGCTGAACTCAACTCAAAGGAATATATTTGCTGTCTAAGAAGTGGGCCGAACGCAACTGGAGCGAATTCATTCAGGGTATGTTTGGTGGTCCCAAAGCTGCTCGTATGACTTACGTTCAAGGCTAGAGCATCGAAAAAAGTTGCGTTCGTCTTAAGATTTGTTATTCGGACTGGTCATTCAGGCGTATGGTTGACACCAATCACTTCTGAAAAATTAACTGACAAAGGGCTATAGCAATGGAGCCAAGATTAAAGAAGAAGAAAGAACACATTTGAGTAACTTCTTTTTCACCGAGTTGCATGAAGTTCGTGTCAGCGAGACTAAGCCCTTCCCTATCATGTTTTAGGTCATAGAACAGAGAATATAGAACTAGAAGGGAGGGCTTATCATCTATAATAGGTTTATTTTCGCTGCTGATGAGATGAGAGGGGGAAAAGATAAATTATTTTCCCGTAGCTTTCGTAAAACCCGGTCGCTATGTGAACATTTCTGTTTGGAGGGAGCAAAGGTTTTGGGCACAGTTTAGTTCAAGCACAGTACATCTGCCTCTTACAGGGTTAAAAAAACCATGAAACCCTTTCCCATCCCATTCTATCGATAGTCATATTCTAGAATCGATAGTCATATTCCAGAAAAAATGTTGTTTGAGAAAGGTATCGTTCAGATGAATAAAAAGATTCAAACTACAGCTGTAGTACGTAAATCATGAATGGAATACGGGATTGCACCATACATAACAATACAAATGTTGAAGATGTGAATCCGTTTTTTGGTGTAAATATAACATGGATGATAAGTCAGATAACATCCTAAAACTTGAAAATTTTGCCGTCCTGGAGCGGGAATCGAATCCGAGTCTCCCGGATAGCACCCGAGTATGCTAACCGCTACACCACCCAGAACGACCAAGTTTCAAGTTTCCGATTAATTTGAATATAACCATCACAGGATTCGCTAGTCGAAGCAACCGGCATTCATGTTTAGCGAATCTGGAGGTTAAGAATCCAATCGCGTGATTGCCCGGAGGAGCAGATAAATCATGAATGAAATACGGGATTACACCATACAATACGATATTGTATTGTGTTGTGTTAGTACGTAAATGTTTGAAAAGGTTGTTTTTCATTTGCTTCCCGTAAGGTTGTTTGATTCCTTTTGGGCTTATAAGGGGCGTGGCGGAAAACCTAGTGGTCCAAGGTCACCGGGGGTAGCGGGGAAAACTTGCTTCAGGGATTAGACGTCTTAGCATCTCCACCCTACTCTTTCCCCCAAGGTGTTCAGCTCTTGCCTCACCTACGGCGTTCATTGGATTCGAACCACTGTGATTTCAACTGCTTTGGTCATTTGGAAATTTCTGGTACTCTCTGCAACAACAAAAAAGATATAGATATCCAAAATACAGACATTTTCCGCAAGTTTTAATGACACTGGTACTTTCAATATTGTTCCTGAACTGTTCACAGTTTGGAAGTTATTGTTGATAATAACAAGATCGACTAAGTATTAACCTCAAATATTGCGATCATTGATTTACTGTTACAGAAACTACGGTAAGTTGAAAGTGTTCAGTTACTTCCTGAGCGATCTAATACTTGAATATCTACAAAAATAAGGATTTGTTTTTCGATAATAAATGCTGAAGGAATAGGTTGTGAAATTATTATTGCCATATCACAACGTTTTTTTTAATCTTTATGTTTTTAGTACACGCATTTTCAGTTCCTGAATTTTTGGAATAACCATCGTAATGTTTCGTACATGTATGTGTTGTATACGTATTAGTGTTAACATTATCAAGTGCATGTAAAATAAACAGCAGTTATTATGTGTTTGTCGTCTATTATAAGTGCATGTTCTCTGCTGAGAAGAGACTTCATGGGTTTGAAAAATGTGATGTGAAACTTCAGTGTTCTCGTCAAATGTGATATATATTGTTGATATTAACCAAAAGTGTCCAGAAATAAGATGATATTTATTGTTATTTATGACATTACTTCAAAACTTGGTGTTATGAATTTTGTGATGCTAAACCTTTTTTCTTCAAAGAAGTGAATATCTCGTGGTGCTATTTTTCATTTCTAAACTTTTTTATTATCTTGATTTTGACAGTTGTTATTTTATACTCAGTACTGTCAGTTTTGAACACCACTCTTTCTGTACTGTTATTCCTGTTAAAAATTGCCCACCTAAATCCAGTCGCTCTGCAGATGCTGCAAGCTTTTTCAGTTAAATTTGTTGATTTTTACATGTTCTTCAGTATCGAAAAATGAAATAAAATGTTGTAATGTTACATGATAGCTCACTTAATGTAGTACAATGCACACTTAATACCACTCCGATCAACGTTTGTCGTTGATCTTGCTGTTAGGATTGTATGCGGCTGCTCGGGAACGGAAACCCCTTCTTGTCAGCTCTCAACCAATCCTTGTAGGGCTGGCGTTGCTTCCAGAGGCATTCTCGAACATTTTAATGAGTGTTGCAATCGAGGACAAACGATTTTTTCGCACCATCAACCTCCGCACTCGGTAGACGCTCTCTGTTATTTGCCTCCGCACTCGCTGGACGCTCTATGTTATTTGCCTCCGCACTCGGTGGACGCTCTCTGTTATTTGCCTCCGCACTCGGTGGACGCTCTCTGTTATTTGCCTCCGCACTCGGTGGACGCTCTCTGTTATTTGCCTCCGCACTCGGTGGACGCTCTCTGTTATTTGCCTCCGCACTCGGTGGACGCTCTCTGTTATTTGCCTCCGCACTCGGTGGACGCTCTCTGTTATTTGCCTGCGCACTCGATGGACGCTCTCTGTTATTTGCCTCCGCACTCGGTGGACGCTCTCTGTTATTTGCCTCCGCACTCGCTGGACGCTCTCTGTTTGCCTCCGCACTTGGCTGGACGCTCTCTATTATTTGCCTCCGCACTCACTGGACGCTCTCTGTTTGCCTCCGCACTTCGATGGACGCTCTCTGTTATTTGCCTCCGCACTCGCTGGACGCTCTCTGTTTGCCTCCGCACTTCGATGGACGCTCTCTGTTATTTGCCTCCGCACTCGCTGGACGCTCTCTGTTTGCCTCCGCACTGGATGGACGCTCTCTGTTATTTGCCTCTGCACTCGGTGGACGCTCTGTGTTATTTGCCTCCGCACTCGGTGGACGCTCTATGTTATTTGCCTCCGCACTCGGTGGACGCTCTCTGTTATTTGCCTCCGCACTCAGTGGACGATCTCTGTTATTTGCCTCCGCATTCGGTGGTCGCTCTCTGTCATTTGACGCTCTCTGTGAGGTCGTGTTGCAGTAGGGCGGCTGTAGCTAACGGTAAATTAATATGGTAGGCTACTATACAGTCATTTCCAAAAGTATAAATCCACCTGTCAATTTATTGAAAATTAAGATCTTCAAAGAAATAACTAATTGCTAGTCAGAGATATTTCAAAAAAGGTCACCACAGACGCGACATTCTTTAGAACCCAAAAAGACCGAAATCAGTACTTCGTGTGGCCGTCTTTGTTTTTTATAACAGACAGAATACAATGCGGCATACTCTTAATGAGGGATTTGCAGTAGTCACTTGAAATGTTTTTGCACCACACGTATTTTATCGCGCCAATCAAAGCTTGGGAATATGATGTGTGTTTTCCTAATACCTTGCCTTTTAAAATGATACACACATTTTCCATGGGGTTAAGGTCGAACTTTCAAGGAAACAACTAATTACTATTCACAGTAATTTGAAAAAACTGACACCACAGAAGAATACTTACATTTTTTAGAACACAAAAACACCGAAATCAGTACTTTGTGTGGCCGTCTTTGTTTTTTTTTATACACTATCTACCAACAAGTAATTGGACACCTGTGATAGCAAAGGAAAACGAAGTTTATTCACCTTCAATAGTTGGTGGAGCCTCCATGAGCGGCGAATACAGCTGCGACCCTCCGGGGCATACTCTCAAACACGCGTTGTACGACGGCTAGCGGTATTTTCTTCCACTCGGCTTGGAGAAGACAGGTCAGTTCCTTCACCGATTTTGGACAGTGGGGGCACCACTTAAGTCGACGCTCCAACTCGTCTCAGAGGTGCTCAATAGGGTTAAGGTCCGGGCTCTGCACAGGCCAGTCCATTCGATTATCCCCATTGTCACCATACCAGGCCATGGGTGACCCTGCAACATGACAGGTGGCATTGTCATCCTGAAAGTAACATGGGTCCACCCCGTAAAACTGCCACAACGTAGGAAGCGCATAGTCATCCAAAATGGTGAAGTAGGTCTCGGCGTTGAGTCTACAAGGAATTGCTACCAAGGGTTCCGTGCCATACTAGGAGAAACACCCCCATAGCATAATTCCACCGCCGCCGAACTTCATAGTTGGCACAATACATTCCGGCAGGAGGCGTTCTCCAGGCAGACGCCAAACCCAGACCCTGCCATCGGAACGGTGGAGGGTGAACCTTGATTCGTCGCTCCAGAGAACCAGTTTTCACTGTTCAACGGTCCACTGTCGACGTTCTTTGTACCATGTTAGCCGAGCAGCGCTATTGGACTTGGTGATAAAAGGCTGGTGGGCTGCAGCACGTCCATGATAACCGAGCAGATGGGATTCCTTACTGATAGTATTCATCGGAAGAACACTCCCGGATGCCTGTTGAAACTCCTCGCGGATGTGGCCCATCGATTTGGCCAGCACCCGTCGGTCTCTGACTCCCAGTTTTCGTGGGTCTTCCTGGTCGGGGCACATTCCGACAGTCACCTCTCATCTTGCACTTTCCAATCACGTAGGCGACTGTCGATTTTCGGTACTTCATCTCGCTGGATATGTCGCGTATGGATCGGCCATTTCTGTGATACCCGACGATTACACCTCTCTCGAAATCAGAGAGCTCCGAACTGCGTGGCATCTTGCATGCGACTGGTTGCGTTGTTGTTCCCCACACGATATTTAACCGCGGCGGCCGTGACGTGTATCAGGACCGCAGATATCGTCGATTGCAGGGGTGTCCAATTACTTGTTGGTAGATAGTGTAACAGACAGAATACGATGCGGCATACTCTCAAAGAGGAATTTGCAATAGTAACTTGAAATGTCTTTGCACCACACGTATTTAATCGCGCCAATCAAATCTTGGGAATTTGATGTCTGTTTTCCTACTACCTTGCCTTTTAAAATGATACGCTCATTTTCCATGCGGTTACGGTCGGACTTTCAAAGAAGCAACTAATTACTAGCCAGAGATACTTGAAAAAACTGACACCACAGATGAATACTTACGTTCTTTCGAACACAAAAAGACAGAAACAGTATAATTTGTGTGGCCACCTCTGTTTATGATAACAGACAGAATATGATGCGGCATACTCTCAGTGAGGGATTCGCAGTAAGTATTCACTGGAGATGTCTTTGCATCATACGTACTTCATCGCATCAATCAAAGCTTGGGAATTTGATGTCTGTTTTTCTGCTACCTTGTCTTTTAAAATGTTTCACACATTTTCGAAGAAGTTAAGGTTGGACTTTCAAAGAAAGAACTAATTACTAGCCAGAGATACTTGAAAAAACTGACACCACAGATGAATACTTACGTTCTTTCGAACACAAAAAGACAGAAACAGTATACTTTGTGTGGCCACCTCTGTTTATGATAACAGACAGAATATGATGCGGCATACTCTCAGTGAGGGATTCGCAGTAAGTATTCACTGGAAATGTCTATGCATCATACGTACTTCATCGCATCAATCAAAGCTTGGGAATTTGATGTCTGTTTTTCTGCTACCTTGTCTTTTAAAATGTTTCACACATTTTCGAAGAAGTTAAGGTTGGACTTTCAAAGAAAGAACTAATTACTAGCCAGAGATACTTGAAAAAACTGACACCACGGATGAATACTTACGTTCTTTAGAACCCAAGAAGACCGAAATCAGTACTTTGTGTGGCCACTTTTGTTTTTTATAACAGATAGAATACGATGCGGCATACTCTTAATGAGGGATTTGCAGTAGCCACTAGAAATGTCTTTGCACCACACGTATTTTATCGCGCCAATCAAAGCTCGGGAATTTGATGTCTGTTTTTCTACTACCTCGCTTTTAAAATGATACACACATTTTCCATGGGGTTAAAGTCGGACTTTCAAAGAAGCAACTAATTACTAGTCAGAGATACTTGAAAAAACTGACACCACAGATGAATACTTACGTTCTTTAGAACCCAAGAAGACCGAAATCAGTACTTTGTGTGGCCACTTTTGTTTTTTATAACAGGTAGAATACGATGCGGCATACTCTTAATGAGGGATTTGCAGTAGCCACTTGAAATGTCTTTGCACCACACGTATTTTATCGCGCCAATCAAAGCTTGGGATTCCAAGAATAGGTTTAATGCGATGCTGTAGCTCATTGTCCACCTCATGGTCCCACAGACCCTGCCACGTTCTCTTGATTTGGTCGTGAACAATAAAACGGAAATCCCGGTGAAACAGTGGTAATTGTGAAGCGACTAAAGAGGAAGAAGATCTAGCAGCCGCACCAGCACACTCCTTACCCGAGATTCCAACATTCCCAGGAATCCAGCAAAACTGAACCTGAAAACCGGTCTCGAGCAATCAACGAAGCAACTGTCTCACATCCAAGAGAAAAGGATGGTCACGGCAATCTGCATATGACAAAGACTGCAAGACACTTAACGAATCCGTAGAGACCATAGCACGATGATGAGAACTCTACTGAACATGGAGAAGGGAGAAATACACAGCATGTATCTCCGCCGAAAACACTGTGGACTCAGCTGGGATCCGCGCTACAGAAACGTCATCTACACAGACAGCCGCGGATCCAACGACTCCATGCATCTTGGAGCCATCAGTAAAAATAGGAGTGTAGTCAGAATTAAGGACACGGTGCTCAGCAAAGAGCTGCTGGTACACGAAAGCAGGGGTTGAGGACTTATCAAAAGAAGTAAAGTTGAGATCAGTGACAACCTCAAAAGGCTGCCACAGCGGGTCCCCAACGATTCTGGTCGCTCCAACAATAGACAAGTCGAGCCCTGCATCACGAGCTACTGCCGCCATACGAAGACCAAAGGTTGGAATGCACGAGGGCCGGTTCTCAAATAAACGAGCATGCTGAGGATGAAAAACTGCATCGTATAAAGGATGGTCTGGAAGAGATCGAAGTTTCAAATATAATTGAACAGACAGCTGCAGACGGCGTAATTCGAGAGATGGTTCGTTTGCATTACCGTAAAGGCTGGGAATCGGAGATGTTCGAAATGCTCCCGTACAAAGACGCAGCGCTTGATGGTGAATAGGGTCCACAGGCCGGAGAACGGAACGACGAGCAGAGCCGTACACGATACAACCATAACCCAGTTTCGACCGTATTAAAGAATGGTAAATGCGAAACAAAGACACCCTGTCTGCACCTCACGAAACTCTCGAAAGGATCTTAAGAGTAGATAGAGCCCGCAGACAGGAAATCTTGAACCTCCCAAACGTGCGCACGGAATGTAAGCGCACGGTCAACTGTCAAACCAAGGAACTTGGTCTCGGGCAAAACTGGTATGGATGCACGGTTTAAATACAGCTCGGGTTCAGGATGGAGGCCACGCCTCCGGCAGAAATGGACACACGCTGTCTTGTCGGGAGAAAGAACAAACCCATTGCTATTCGCAGCTTTAAAGATCTGGTTAATTGCAGACTGCAACTGCCTTTCAATAAAATTCATGCTTGATGACGAGCAGAAGATCTGCAAGTCATCAACATAAACAGTAGCCGAAACCGCAGGAGGAAGATTCGTAAAAAGACAATTAATGCGAAGGATGAACAATGTGACAGATAAAATGCAACCTTGAGGAACCCCTTGTTTTTGATGGAACGGTGCCGAGAGCGTCGTACCCAGGCGCACCTGTAACACCCGATTGCGAAGAAAATTTACAATGAAGGTTGGAAGACTTCCTCGCAACCCGCATTCGTGGAGGTCACGGATAATACCGTGCCACCACACTCGATCATAGGCTTTCTCAATATCACAAAATACAGAAACCAGGTGCTGCCTACGCACGAACGCCTCGCGCACAGATGTCTCAAGGTGCAGGAGATGATCGTGAGGTGAACGATAACGGCGAAAGCCGCTTTGTGATGGTCAAAGTACTTGATGATGTTTTAAAAAATGAACTAACCTGTAATTAACCATGCGTTCACGAACTTTACATAGACAACTAGTCAGAGCAATTGGACGATAACTAGAGGGAGACTTGGGATCCTTGCCGGGTTTGGGAAAAAGCAGAACAAAAGCTTTTCGCCAAGATTCCGGGAAACTGTGCTCCAGCCAAATACGATTGTACAGGAATAAGAGATTTCCGAGTGACGACCGCGAGAGATGACGGACCATGTCATAGTGGATGCCATCGGGACCGACAGATGTAGCGCCGGACCGATGCAGAGTCACCCTGAGTTCAACCATGCTGAAGGGGGAGTTATGCCTAGTGTCTTAAAAGGCGCAAAGGAGATTTTCTGGCGTTCCGCAGCGGGTTTAATTCTTTGAAAAGAAGAAGGATACGCCAGGTCATTCGACAAGGAGGCAAATGCCTCCCCAAACAATCAGCAATCTCCCCGACTTCAGCATATGTGCAGCCGTTACTCTAGAGAATGGAGATCTGGTAAGAGCTGTAGTTACCCCGGATCTTACGAGTCTTTTCCCACACACTTTTGGAACTGGCATGTG
Source organism: Macrothele yani (assembly GCA_039090855.1). Classification (NCBI taxonomy): domain Eukaryota; kingdom Metazoa; phylum Arthropoda; class Arachnida; order Araneae; family Macrothelidae; genus Macrothele; species Macrothele yani. The sequence continues at coordinate 125,322,651 of CM077030.1, forward strand.
AAGTGAGAGATGAAACATACTGGATCCAAGACTCCCTCTTGCTACGTCGACGCACCAACCGAGCATAGGATTTTGCTCGTTTGAATGTAACGAGATTGTCATCGGTTGGACAACGCCGAAACGTTGACAGGCTATATGTTGAGCTCTCCTAGCCGCTACGCATTCAGGGGTCCACCAATGCTTCGGACTTCTGGGGAGCGTCGTAAATGTTTTTGGTATAGAAAGATCAGCTGCCTGAAGAATGTAATTTGTGACTTCAAGACAACTGCGTCGATTGACTCTTGGGTCACCATGGCAGAAGATATCACTGCTGACGATGTGAAGACCTCCCATCTCGCACGCTCCATCCTCCACCGAGAAGGGCGGGAGGCAGAAGAGGGCATGTTCGCATGATGCAAGAGCACAATTGGAAAATGGTCGCTCGCGTGGAGGTCATTACACACCGTCCACGACCAATCAGCAATACTCTATGGTGATCCCAAGGTCAAATCGATCGCACTGAAGGATCTTGTCGGCTCATGGAAGTATGTGTCAGCACCGTTGTTAAAAAGGCACCAAGAGGCCGAGGACAGAAGAGACTTTATGCGACGACCTCTCGTGCTGATGCCGACACTACCCCACAAATGGTGATGGGCATTGAAGTCACCCAGTAGAAGAAAGGGTGAAGGCAGCTGATCAACCAAGCTCTCCAGAACAGAGACGCTCACGTTCTCGTCCGGCGGCAGATAGACACTGCAGACAATAAGAGGCACAGGCACAGATATTCGAACCGCCACGGCCAGCAAAGTTGTGGATATCGCAACGGAAGACACCGAAACACTATGAGGGACAAGAATAGCTACTTCCCCGCAGGCGATGTCTCCCGATGCATTATTTGTCAGATACGCGTTGTAGCCTCGAACTGAAAGCAGGTATGATAGTTTAAGTTTTGTTTCCTGTAAACAAAAGCACACCGGAGAGTACAACGAAAGCAGGTGTTTCACGTCCTCAAAACTCGTCCGAAAACCTCGACAGTTCCACTGAATGATTGAAGCCATGGTTAAAAGTGAAATAAAAAGGAAATGTTCAAACAAGGTCAGGCTCCATCTCTTCTGATGAGGGTTCCCCCAGATTTGGGGGCGTGTGACCAGGGGCCAAGATGGGAGCATGCTTTGTCACAAGTGCCTTAACGGGAGGCGCTCGGCGTTGAGTTGTTTGCTGAGATTTTGGTGAAGAAATGCTTTTCTTATCCTGGGCTTTGGTTTTCTTGCCAGAAGTGGCCTGAGTTCCCTTGCTGGTGGTGGGGTGAGTATGCTTCGGCGAAGTGGTGGGTGCAGCTTTCGGACCCCTAGCTCGAGACTGGAGTGCCTCCAGCCCAGCTGCGATGATATCATCCAGCTTGCAGAGACATTTAGGAGGGATCTGAATGTCGGTTTGAATGCCAACCGTAGATTTGGCAACCACCACTGATGCATATGATCGCCAACCAGAAGTAACAGGAACTACTCTCCTTCTGGCTACAGGATATGAAATATTCTCAACCGTTTTCAGCCTTTGAATTTCTTTCTCCTCCTTCCACTTGGGACAATCTTTGGCTGATACCGAGTGTGAACCCTTGCAATTTACGCAAAACTCGGCCTCGGCCACACATTCCGGTAAAAGATGATCTGCGGCACCACAGCGTCCACACCTAGGATTGCTCTTGAACGACTGCTGCGAATGGCCGTACGACTGACACCTAAAACATCTCAAAGGGTTAGGGATGTACGGACGTACTTCAAGGCGAAGATACCCTGCCTTTTTTTTTTTTTTTTTTTTTGAGGTTTAACGACCACCGTGAGCAACTCAATGGGCTATAAGCAGTCGCCCGTCCCTAATTTAGGGTCACTGGTTCTAGGGAAGGGAAAGAGCCAGTGCCGTAAGACAAACACAACATCCATGCCTCACCGGGATTCGAACCCGGACCCCTTTCGGACGAATGATCAGAGGCCATCGCTTAGACCACTGCGCCACGGGGGCGGCATACCCTGCCTTGATGGACGTAAGCAGGGAAGGGCTGTCAAATATTAAAATGATGTTGCGGGATGGGACGGACGGCCTATTCCGCTTGAAGAGAATACGTCGCACACCCGTAGCGTGTTAACTCCTCAGTTCTCCAAGTAGTTCATCCTCAGTACACTCAATGAGGTTCTGAGAGGAGACAACACCTCGAGATGAATTTAGGTATCCATGTGGTGTTATTTTGACCGGAGTCTCAAGCAGCATGGTGGTGTTAAGAAGTGTGGAACTGTAGGCCACAGGGGACATCTCTACAAGAATATCTCCAGATTGGAGCTTCTTTACGCTCTTAGGAGAGCTTGCTATAGATTGAAGTGCTTTGTTTATCCAAAATGGAGTTTTGGGACTCAAAGGCTTTGAAGGGTCAAATGAGTGCACAAAAAGAAAAAAGCATTAGAAGAATCAGGCACATGCTTTTTGGCGGAAGGAGCTAAGCCTTCCTCCATACCTCATTTGGTTGTTGGTTCGTGGGAAACAGAATTTAGAGCCACGAAAAATGTTAAGAATTCGTCCGCCGACTTCCCCGCACCCACAATCGAGCTCAACAAGGAAGAGCCGGAGGTCCGCAAGCCCAAAGGGGCGCAGTACACAGCTCTAGGGATAGGAAGCGGATATAGCAAGTTGATAGGGCAGACATGCGCTCGGCGTGCACCCAGACTTTCCCATGCATGGGGAACACCCCTTTGCCATGCCCACCCTATCCCCAGACTCACCCTATCGTACGAAACGACAAGCCGTTAGAGGTCTGGGCTCCACTCTGCCACAGACCTCATCGACTAGGAGTGGATTAGTTCCTAGCCGCCCGTTTAGGGTGAAGCAGGGGGCAAAGAAGAGTGTTGGCAACTGGCGACAACAACACCCTGGCCTCCAGAAACCTCAGCCTCCAGCATCCTCTTTTCCACCTTACGAGTCACCGCACGCGGCAAACGTGCAGGTAGCTCTAGCTAACCAGCTTGGAAAAACAAAGAAGGGAACATAAAATGGAGATGACAGGAAAGAAAAAGAGAAACTAAAATCCAGAGCTGGCGCATAATCACAACCTCAGCAACCAACAACTGAGGCGAGTGCGTGTCAACAGAAACAACGAAAAACATAAAAATGGAAAACTCATCATAAAGTACATGTCGGCTCGGGCCGTTGGGGCGCCGTTCCTCAAATAACTGGACAACCAGTTATCCCCGTGCGGGGGTACACCTCTGCAATGGCCGTCCGTGAAAATCCGAACTTCGTTTCTACCTCCGAAATACTATGGCCCATCTCACGAGCGTCAACTATGACACCGCGTTGAACATCGCTTAAATCGTTATTACTTGTCATTCTCATGTCGAAAACAGCTCTGACAGCTGGCAAGGATGTCTACCGCTTTATATATGCACTAGCGGACGCAGCCGTGTACGCGCATAGGTGACGTTGCTATGTATTTTGCATAAGCTCGTCTGTACCAGTTTTTCTGGCACTTCAGTGAATTATATCTATTATATGCGTTGGTTTCTCGTTGCCTGCTGCCACACAGCTTCAAATGTTTCACTTGCTTTTCAATGTTTGTGCTCTTTTGCTTTTAATTTTTACGATTTTGCTTCCGCATTTATTAATGCCTGAACTTTTGTTTACGGATCTCACTATATGCAAAGCATTTCAAAAATGAGTAATCATAATGTGTACGAGGAAATGGACAGGTTTAAGGTGTGGAATTGTAGCAGTTTATTATGTGAGTCAGAGCTGCAAATTGATCTGCGAATCTCATTCCTGTGACTTAAAAAAGTTTCTCTAAAAGCTATTTACCGGTTTTAAAACTTCTAATTTCTACAAGGGTTGTACCAAAAGTAATGCAAAAGTGAGTATAACTTTTTTATTAACTGACAAAGGTCGTTCATGTTACGCATGTTAGTTGTCATCCGAGTTTCTGCCACATAATGTGAAATCGCACTGCCAACAGATGGAATTTTTTTTTAATTTCACTTTTTAGATTTCTAAAAAATTCCAACTTGTCAAGGTACACACCCATCAACATGTGTGTGTAACTTGACAAGTTGGGGGACATTTTCAGATTGTTGTGAAAGAGTTACTTGACATCAAAACTTCGTCTATTGATGGCGTAATTATGGTCACTGAAAAATACGTAGTTTCTATACGTGTGCGTCAATAAGACGCAGACCAAATTAAAGACAGACCAAAGCTTCGTCGGAGGAAAAAAAAAACAGTACTCAATAAAAGTCCAGTCTTCAGAAGATTTTGATACTATAAAGTTTGCACATGACCTTTTGATACTCTTATTTATTGTACAGTAAAGCCTGTTTAAGACGGGACATGCACAAAACGAAAAATTGTTTTGCTCCAGAAATGAAAGATAAAAAATTACATACTATTTAACCTGTCTAAAACGGAACATGTGTAATTCGGAAACGAAAACAGCAGGATGGAAAATGAACCTGGTAACAACGGAAAGTTCACAGATATTTCCGAGCAGTCAAGTAATTTAATTGAATACAAAACATTACACGATAAAGTGCAATGATGAATTAACACAAAACAAATGTGCTTGAAGTTGAAAATATCATAATTAAACAGAGACAAATTGCTTTTGGATTGTTTACACAAGCACACACTGCAGCACATCCATTGTCTGGATTCTTCTTAAAGTGGTACCACCTAAAATCTCTTCCTTATGTTTCCAATGGTAAAACTTTTTTACATATTTTCTTCACAATCAATGTATTTCCAAGGATCAAAATTTGCATATCGATAAAACTAACCTTTAGTTATAGCATAGAATACTCAATGCTTGCTAAAACATCACCATAATCAAGCCATCTAACATTAGCTTCTCTACTGACGTCATCAATGTACAGGTAGCGCCATCTATTAACAGGTCTGAACATGGCTCAAAGAAAAGTGATTGATTTTTAATATAATTATGGTTATACTTTAGATAGTATTAAGTACCCCATGCTATAACTTAAAGTTAGTTTTATCGATGTGCACATTTTCATCCTTGGGAATACATTAATAGCAAAGAAAATATGCAAAGAAGTTTTACCATTGGAAACATAAGGCAGGGATTTTAGGTGGAACTACCTTAAGCACGTGCCGCTATTCAGATTTAGTTCATGTGACCAGCGTTGCTGTCTTTGCTGGATGCAAAACCTAAAGTCTTCGCAGCTGGGTGTTTCGTTCTCTTGCCTCCACCAGGGTCCCAAAAAGAAAGTTATCGATTTGGATACAAAAGTTAAAGCTATTGTATATGCACGAAAAACAAATTGTTAGTATCAAGCATTCGGTAGAAGAATGCAATGCCAAAAGATACAAATTCATGGCATTTAAAAGCGACGAGACAAGAGAGAGAGAGAGAGAGAGAGCAGTGGGATAAAGGTAATAGCTCAACGAAGAAACAACTGAGCACAACCACAGATGAAAAATTAAATAAGATCGTCTTGGAATAATTTGTTAGTGCAAGAGCGAGAAATTTGCTAATTTTAGGACCTACGCTGCAGACACGAACAACAGATGTAGACAAAAAACACGTGTAAAATAGTTTCATGTTTCAAAAGGATAATTAGATAGTTTTGAATTGGATACAGAAATTATCAGCACTAGTTGAAGGCCATGAACCTCGAAACTTTGTTAATGGTGATGAAACTGGATTGTTTTTCCTGGAACAGCAAAATGAAACTTAACGTTTGAAAGGTGAAATCTATACTGGAGGACAAAATTTTAAAGAACGACTTATAGTTTTTATGTGTGCGGCGTTTATATCTGAAAAGATTGAAAAAAATATTATTGATTGGGAAAACCTCCAAAACACGATGTTTTAATAATTTAGATTGAAAATAGCTTCCCGTAGAGTGGAAATCGGACAACAACAACAACAACAAAAAAAGCGCCCTGGATGACAGCTCAAATCATGAATGAGTGGCCAACGAGTTTTTAATTCAGAGATAGAATGGCAAAACAGACATTTCCTTTTGTTTTTGAAATAATGCAACATCCTCTATTTGACCTATCAAATGTAAGGCTTGCATGGTTTCCACCAAACACAACCAGCATTTGTCATTCCATGAATCAAGAGATTATTCAATGCGTCAAAATTCATTATCGGAAGCTTGTTATGAATCGCTTCGTGCGAGTGTGAAACCCGCATCCTCTTTCAGTGAATTAACGAAATCCATAAGTATTTTCTGACGCGTTTTGGATGGCTTGTGAAAGCATCTGGGGAGGTGCCACACAAAGCCGTTAAGTACTTCAGATGATCTGAATAGGGCCCGATTTACTCAGAACCGGGCCCTAGCACAGCACAAGATGCAGCCTTCCCCCATCCACTTTCTGGAAATAAATTAATTTAAAAGTTGATTTAATAAGTGGGTCACTGCATGTGCGAGAAGAAACAGGAAATAACTACTTTTATTAATTCTTAATATTAGCAAGAACATTCGCACTTCAAAATAGAGACGGGTAAATAAAACACTATTTAGTAGTTTCGTATTGCTGTTTTCGCATTTAATTATTAATTCAAATATCCACAGATGTTAAGTTATTCATCCCCTTTAAATTTTATTTTAACCGATGAATTTTATTTAGACTTCGTACAGACTGATTTTTTGGGGGCAAAGTGAACTTCCACGTAGCTGATTAATCACCTGTGATGTGTTCAATGTTATAGTAGAATAATCCTACACTGGCGTGCAAAAATTAAAGGCGAGACAGTTTTTTGAATGTAACGTCGTGCAGAAGTGCTCTACATCGGCCCAAATCATACCATAAGACCCCTAAGATGTAAGAATATGGGACAAGTGAGTTAAACCGTCAAAACAAGGAATCCAAAGGATACAAAGGCACTTTATTGAAAAGGTAGCTTCGAGCACAACTTGACATAAGACAGAAACGCCCATGTGACAGGCGGCTGCCAAGAAAAATGCAGTCTTTAGCAGGGGATATGATCACCCCTGTCTGCGTTGCAGGATTTACAACGTCTGTCCATGCTGAGGACGAGGTTGAAAAGGAGCTGTTGAGGCATTGCGGCCCATTCCTCTTGTAGCGCCGATCGCAGCTGCGGAATCGTCGTGATCCAACACGTGTTCTATTGGATTTAGGTCCGGGAACTTTGCGGGCCAATCATGCGTTGAATATCTTCACTTTCCAACAGCTCTGCGACAGCCACTGTAGCGTTGTCGTCCATGAAGAGGAACTCAGGACCCACATCGCCTCTAAACAGACGCACGTGAGGCAGGAGAACCTCGGTACAATAGCGGACACCAATTATAATGAATTAGCTTTATTTTGCTTTCCGCTAAGCTAATTATAATGAATAAGCTCTTTCTACCAGCTAGCTAATGATAATAATGAAGCTTTCCTACTGAGCTAAGTATAATGCTTCTGCTACTGAATTATATGCTTGTACTAAGCTTCAAATAGTGAATTCAAATGGTTGTTGTTACTAGTTAATTAAGATCATGAATAAAGTCTCCTGCTAGTAGTGTAGTAATAGTATTTAACCAAACTTATAACTGGTAGTAATGTTGTAGCAGTAATTAGGATAAATAAAGTCTTATGCTGGTTGTTACTAGTAATATTAATTGAAATAAACCTAACAGCCAGACAGAGGTCTGACAGTACTATGAACTGAGAAAGACGTACTTACTTAAAACCTTTTATTATCAACTTCAACTGGTATCAACACACACAGTTACTCAAATAACACGTAGCTCCTCTAGTATAACAACAAAAGCTCTCCTTATAACAACAAAATCTCTCCGTACAACACCAAACGCTCTCCGTACAATAACAAACGCTCTCCTTATAACAACAAAATCTCTCCGTACAACACCAAACGCTCTTTTGGCTATCGATGAACGCGCCTATATATACTGGCTACCACCACGTCATGACTTACACTCATTGCCAGATCTCATTCATCGGGTGAAATAATATTTCGTTCAGTAAGAAGATATTTTACATAGTAAAATAAAATAACCAGAGATAGTAAAATCAAAAGGAAAGTGAATATAGAGTATACGTTACACAGTGACTGAATCTCCTTGGATAATGTGGAGGTCAGCACGGTTACTAAGCATGATATCGCCCCAAAACGAGAACTCCACCACCTCCAAATCGGTCCTTTTCGATGATGTTGGAGGTGTGATTGCGTGTTACCTGCTCTCTCCAGATGTGTATAGGTCCAGAATCGCTCGTCAGACTAAATCGGCTCTCATCCGTAAAGAGAATTCAACCCCATTGCTGATGTGTCCAGTTCTTGTGTTCCTGGCACCAAAGAAACCGCTGTCTCTGATGAGCAGGCGTTAATGGCACACACCGTACTGGTCGTCGTGCAAATAGACCACCTTTGTGCAGCCTCCTGGCCACGGTAAACGCGATAATTGACGTCCGGTTGTCTGTTGCATGTGCCTTCCGATTTCTCCCACTGTCTGCCGTCTGTCTCTTCTAGCCTGTAGGAGAATATACCGGTCTTCCGCCGCCGTGGTTGCTCGTGGACGACCATTTCTGAACTCTCAGACAGCTGTTCCTGTCGTTTGAAATGCTCTCCAAACTCGTGAAACGATGCTGTGAGCGATCCCGAACTCCTCGGCCACACTAGTCACACTTCGATCTTCTTCCAACTTCCCAATAACGCGACCTCGGGTAAAGTCATCCAGATGTCGTGTACTGGATTGACCGTTGCCCGTATCACACGTTGAAACCGATGTACACCGTGAAATAGCTTTCACTGAATTGCTGAGCGTACACCGCCCGTGTGCTTTGTACCCTTCCGACACCCCCACCCCCCGTCATGATGCATATATGCGCGTGCCCTACCATACCGGATCCTAGTCTATCTCTTGAGTGGTCTTTCGGTCCGTTCTGTCTGCTCGTTCCGCTGTTATGCTAATTTCTGATCTTCGTCATTAATTTTTGCACACCAATGTATTAACAGAGGAATGATACTTAGATTTGAGCAAACATGCATAACTGGATTATTCTCACACTCATAAAAGCACATTATTCAGCTTATTCATTCACTTAATTCAGATCCAAACATTTTTAAAATTTGATACTTTGCAATGTGAAATACTCAAAGCTTCTACGAAGTGTCTCAGCAACGCAAAACCTCTCGAGAGGTGCATAGAAACAGGAAGACAGCACATTTATATTTCATTCGCAAGTTTCAGATGGCCTCCCCGGTGGCGCAGTGGTCTAAGGCGTTGGCCTCTGATCATTCGTCCGTAAGGGGTCCGGGTTCGAATCCCGGTGAGGCATGGATGTTGTGTTTGTCTTACGGCACTGGCTCTCTCCCTTCCCTGGAACCAGTGACCCTAAATTAGGGACGGGCGACTGCTTATAGCCCATTGAGTTGCTCACGGTGGTCGTTAAACCTCCAAAAAAAAAAAAAAAAAAAAAAAAAACGTTTCAGATGAAAGCGGCACCACATGACGTCATTGAACGGCAGTTAAAATGAGAGGTGGTAGTGAAGGAGCTTAGTAAAAACACCAGTATTAATCTTCATTCCAGGAAAAAAAGGCTGCTCTCCCCCCCCAAATGTGTTTACCATTAATAAAAAAGCATAATTTTTTATTTTTTTTTTTTGCATCGTGGTTCTGGCCCCTTATAATGTGAGTGTGAGGCCCTAGGCCCGGGCCTTGCGGATCTACGCGCAAATCAGGCCCTGGATCTGAAGGAAAATCTCAACTGAACCAGTTTAGTAACCAGGGAGCAAAGGATTATGTAAAGATCGGCATGCCGCCCCAGTGGCGCAGTGGTCTAAGCGATGGCTTCTGATCATTAGCCCAACAGAGGGGTCTGAGTTCGAATCCCGGGTAAGGCACGAATGTTGTGTTTGTCTTTCGGGAGTTTATTCGCTGAGTTCCTTATTCACGTATGTACATTACTGACGTTGAAACGCAAACTATGTCTACTGTGTCGATCTGTGAACCAGGACTAATATATTTTCACTGTATTTGTCAATGTATCTGACAACGGCCGGGGCGACCGTTGTCTAAGGCGCTGGCCTCTAATAATTCGTCCGTGAGGGGTCCGGGTTGGAATCCCGGTGAGGCATGGATGTTGTGTTTGACTTACGGCACTGGCTCTCTCCCTTCCCTGGAACCAGTGACCCTAAATTAGGGACGGGCGACTGCTTATAGCCCATTGAGTTGCTCACGGTGGTCGTTAAACCTCCAATCAAAAAAAAAAAAAACTGTCAACCAAGACCAATCTATATTCAATATATATGTCAACCAAGTCCAATATATAATTTTTTTTTATACCTCCAATTAAAAAAAATAAAAAAATATCGACAGCGACGTTGCTACGGTGCCTTGAAAAGGATCTTGATGAATTTATTGAGCGACATCAAACTGAGACTAAAATCATGAGGATGATGAAATAGAGAAGGTGAATATAGAAACGTCATCTAGGATAAAAACATGTCATCAAGCATTGCAAAATATTCAGGGCCGCCCCGGTGGCGCAGCGGTCTAAGTGATGGCCTCTGATCATTCGTCCGAACGGGGTCCGGGTTCGAATCCCGGTGAGGCATGGATGTTGTGTTTGTCTTACGGCACTGGCTCTCTCCCTTCCCTGGAACCAGTGACCTTAAATTAGGGACGGGCGACTGCTTATAGCCCGTTGAATTGCCCACGGTGGTCGTTAAACCTCCAATCAAAAAAAAAAAAAATAATAATAATATTCAGGATATTTGAGCTATTGCACTTCTCCCGGGTGACTCTGAATTATTTCAGTTCATGAACAGAGTACACAATGTAAGCCTTACTACAGGATGTTTCACTGAGGGTCACACTGTAAGCCTTACTACAGGGTGTTTCACTAGGTGCCCCCCCAAACCAAGTATTGTTTTCTTCCAATTCTACATAGAAACACGACGTTTGGTTTGCAAGTGACCTTGGTCCTTGAGAAATGCGCGTGAATGATTTTCCTGATAAGGCGATGATTCATTGTGACTCCACCCAACCAGATGCATGAACACTCTAATTCTGTCCAGAGGCAATCTGCGTGTTTTAGTGTGTCGTTGAATGTCGTTCAGGATGGTTGTGTATACCGTTGCGGAACGGTTGTTTATGGTGAAAAGTTATTGGCTAGCAAAGCCTATAAAATTAACACAGCGTGAATTCCCGCAGAAGTTTGGGGGAAGAAAAGCCCCAGACACACGTCACATCGCCAGGTTAGTGAATAAATTTGAAATCACGGGCAGTGTTTTGAACCAGTTCAATAGCGAGCGTCTTCCTTTAGCAGAAGAAAATATCGAAATACGTGAAGCACAGGCTGCTGGCATCACCGAAGAAGTCACTTTGTCACAAGAAACTGGGTGTTCTGTTTCCACATGCCAAAGAGCCGCGAAGGAAGCGTTGCTTTATCTGTACCATGTGACAGCTGTGCAAGAGTTGTAAGAACCGGATCTCTAACCCTTTAAAGACCATAACGCACAAAACGCCCGTACATACAAACAGCCATAGCCGCCCAAAACGCCTGTCTAGAGTGAGTCAGATTTCCTACCCTTACCTGTTGTTCAAATTTTCTCGACCTATGAGGGATCAGCAGGAGTCACCCTCAGTCACTGTTGTTGTTATTAAACAAAGAAGTGAACCAACAGACAGTTTCGGGCGTTATGGTATTCGGAGTGATAAAAGATTTGTGGGTCATGGTCGTTAAAGGGTTAAAAGCTTGTGTCTTATTGTTACTGGTTCTTGACAGTTTTACTCGTAATTTCGAACCCTTTTGGGTTTCACATGGCTCGCTGATGAAGCATGGTCAGTGGACGGGTGAGTTCCCAAACTCTTGCAATTGGGGGACAGATAATACACATGAATTACACGAAACCCCACTGCATCCATGAATTACACGAAACCCCATGACATCCATGAATAACACGAGCTCACACGTGGCGTGTGACCGTGAGTGAGATTTCCTTTTTCTTCGGTGACCTGTAACGTACCAGGAGATGTGACGTACCTGCCAGAAGGACGCACACGACATAAAGGCAGATAGGAATCAGAATAAAAAATGGCCGCGTAGCTTAATTGGTAGAGCAACTTATTCCGGAATGAGTGGACCCGGGTTCGAACCCCGGCGCGGATAAAAATGACGGAGAAATTCACTTCGTTATAATGGCGCCCGAACTATCCGGATGACCTGACCGTTCAAAATCTCGCATTGGTGTGATGTTATTTCCACACCGCGAGATAGGAAAAATAAGAGAATCCTTTTTCCAGCACTTCGAAAAAAAAAAAATAATAAGGGGGAGATGATGTAACGTACCAGGAGATGTGACGTACCTGCCAGAAGGACGCACACGACATAAAGGCAGATAGGAATCAGAATAAAAAATGTCCGCGTAGCTTAATTGGTAGAGCAACTTATTCCGGAATGAGTGGACCCGGGTTCGAACCCCGGCGCGGATAAAAATGACGGAGAAATTTACTTCGTTATAGACCGAGTCATCTCCAAAGGTTCGTGGCCGCTTCGTTCACCCGATTGGACTCCTCTCGATTTTTTCTTATAGGGATATCTGAAGTATCGTGCTTATAACAATAAGCCTCGCACGTTACAAGACTTATAAAACAACATAAGTGCAGAAATCCGAACTATTGATGAGGACAAGCTGCGGAGGACCTTCCGTAGTATGCAGCGTTGCGTTTGAGTGCGTTTGGATGTCAGTGGAAGACATTTCCAGCATTTATTGTGAATGGTGCTACATTTCCATGAAGTAAGACACATTGTAAACCACATTTTATGTTTCTAAGTAGAATGTGTTACAAGAAAAGATTGATTCTTTGGGGTGACTACCTAGTGAAATATTCCGAATAAAGAAACAAGTGTTGTGGATTATTAAAAGAAAATAAAAGAGAGAAATTTGTGATTTTTTTGATTAAAGTACGTACGAATAACACAAGTAGATTCTCTTATGTAGTCTCTAATTATGTAGAATCTACTAATAGCATAAAAAAATGCAGATGTTTAAATTTCAAAGGCTTCCGTATATGCACCTGTACAAACCGAAAATCTATCTAAAATGGAAAAATAGTTCCAGTACTCTGGATTCTGTCTTAGACAGGTTTTAGGTTTCACGGTATTAATAAATTATATTAACTAAATAATTTAGTAAAAAGGAATTTGAAGTAGTAAGTATTAATTTACTTTTGGAAGTACCCGAAAAAGCTGCGGTGTACAGAGGATGAACAACGAAACTGAAGCACATGGATTTAGGACACAACAATTTATTAGCACGGTGTCGGGCCACCAAAGTAGACCAATACAGTTACATTTGAACCGGTGCAAGTTCTGTGCAATGGTCAGATGGATTTGAACTCATTCCTCTTGCAGAGAAATGTTCATGACGTGATAATGGGGGAGAAAAACGTTTCCTGACTCGATCCTCCACTACACCCCAGAGTGGCTGAATCTTCAAGTCGGGTGACTGTTAAGGCCACGCCAGATGTTCAACCTCACTCCAACATTCGGTAAATCACTCTTCCACCAATTTGGCTTTGTGTATCGGTGATTTATCATCGTGATACATGGCACTACCGTCAGGTTACAATGTTTGAACCACTAGATGCACCTGGACCTCCAGAATTGTCGTAAAGTCATTGGCAGTGATGTACACTTCAAGAACAATCAGCGGCCTAAACCGTCACCTATCCACCTCCGTGCTTCACTGTGGGCAATAAACAGTCCGAGTGGTAAGTCTTTGAGGGATATCACTCTCCCGGTTGTGGGAAAGGCAGTGAAGGACGATTCATCGGAGATCAATACAGCCTTTGCGAACAATATAGCCTTTGAGGGATGTAAACTCTCCCGGTTGTGGGAAAGGCAGTGAAGGATGATTCATCGGAGAACAGTACAGCCTTTGCGAACAATATAGCCTTTGAGGGATGTAAACTCTCCCGGTTGTGGGAAAGGCAGTGAAGGACGATTCATCGGAGAACAATACAGCCTTTGCGAACAATATAGCCTTTGAGGGATGTAAACTCTCCCGGTTGTGGGAAAGGCAGTGAAGGACGATTCATCGAAAAACAATACAGCCTTTGCGAACAATATAGCCTTTGAGGGATGTAAACTCTCCCGGTTGTGGGAAAAGGCAGTGAAGGACGATTCATCGGAGAACAATACACATTTCACATTGTCCAACGTCCACGAGTTGGGCTGCTGGCACTATTGCAACTGATGTTTGGCATTCACACTGGTGATACAGGGTTTGGTGATAGCAGCACGACCGTGAATGTTGAGCCAGCAAAGCCCCCGATGAACAGTTTTGATGGAAACAGGTAAGTCACGGTGCGTATTCAACTCTGCGGTGAGTTGGGCTTCTGTGGTTTTATATGTTTTGGTTACTATCAGTGTTATCACACGGACGTCCCTGTCAGACAGCTTCCTCTTACCTCGACAGTTACGCTTATTGGATGTGGTTCTTCCCTCTTGATGGTATGCCGACATGACCCTGGATACCATGGCTCGCGATACATCACAAAGACTTGCTGTCCTGGACACATATACACCGGCGAGACGCATATCAAAAATGTGTCCTCTTTGAAACTCGGATATGTCTCCCATTATGTTGTGTGGATCGCACTTTTTCACGTCGGGCTGTGCTGCTGCTCTGCTAATGCAACCTTCACACTCCGCTCTCGTTGATCAACTGCGAAATAAATTAAATCTGGCCACCAGGTAGCGCATACAGCGGCGTGACACGTGGGATGCTACTTGCGCAGGTCTTTTAGTTTCGTAGCCCACCCCTTGTATATTTCAGCAACTTTACACAAAGTGGGGCTATAAATGAACATACAGAAAACAAATTTTTGCAACTAAGGATTTAGCAATTGATGGAGCAAATGCAGAAGTAAACAATGTCTACATTTACCTTCTTCAACAGATACCAGGCAAGGGCCAGGTCGAGGAAGGAATTAATGAGAATCTAAAACTTGGTTGAAGAACATTCGAAAGAAACAGTTCACTTTTCATGAGCAATTTATCATTACGTCTTAGAAGAAAAGTGTTTGATCACCGCATCTTTTCAGTTTTTACTTATTGATCAGACCCCGTGGACTCTAATTAAGAAAGACATTCAGAGGCTGCAAACTACTTAAAGAAGTATGGAATGGAAGAGGAACTCATGGACCAGGAAAATGGCAGGAGGTGATGTCTTCATGATCAAGGTAAACTTCCTAAAATTGCCATTGGCTGGACACACAGGGGTTGGACAACAAAACTGAAAAACCTGCGCGAATAGCACCCCACGTGTCACTCCCGCGATACATGGTTGCTAGCCTGCATCTATTTCGCAGTCGATGAACGAGAGCAGAGTGGGAATGTTAAATTAGCAGCGCAGTAGTACAGCCCGACGTCAGTAGCACAGCCGGACATCAAAGTGCAATCCACACAACGTATTGGGAGACATATCCGAGTTTCAAAGAGGACAGATTGTTGATTCGCGTCTCGCCGGTGCATCTGTGTCCAAGACAGCAAGTTTTTGTGGTGAATCGCAAGCAGCCATGGTATCCAGGGCCATGTCGGCCTACCAGAAAGTGGGAAGAATCACATTCAATGAGAGGAACTGTCGAGGTAAGAGGAAGCTGTCTGACAGGGACATCCATATACTAACACTCATGGTTGCCAAAAAACATAAAACCACAGCTGCCGAACTGACTGCAGAGTTAACGCGCTCCGCGACTCACCTGTTTTCATAAAAACTGTTCGACGGGAACTTCACCGGGTCAAATTTCACGGTCGTGTACGCTATCGCCAACCCCTGTATCACTAGTGTTAATACCAAACGTCAGTTGTAATGGTGCCAGCAGCGCAACTCGTGGACGTTGGACAATATGAAATGTGTGTTGTTCTCCGATAAATCGTCCTTCACTGTCTTTTTTACAACCGAGAGAGTTTACGTGTGGAGATATCCCTCAAAGGCTTACCTCCCGGACTGTTTATTGTTCACAGTGAAGCACGGAGGTGGATCGGTGATGGTTTGGGCAGCAATATTCTGGCAGTCTGCCGGCCCGCTGATTGTTCTTGAGGGGCACATCACTGCCAAGGACTATCGGACAATTCTGGAGGAACAGGTGCACCCAATGGTTTAAAGCATTGTACTCTGACGGTGGTGACGTGTATCAGGATGATAACGCACTGATACACAAAGACAAACTGGTGGAATAAGGTTTTACTGAGCATTGAAGAGAGGTTGAAGATCTGTCATGGCTTGCCCAGTCACCCAACTAGAACATTATTGAGCCAATCTGGTATATTCTGGAGGCGCGAGTCAGAAAACGTTTTCCTCCACCAGCATCACGTCATGAACCAGCCACTTCTCTGCAAGCGGAACGGGTTCAACCCCTCTGGCTACTCTACAAGACTTATATCGGTTCTTCCAACGACGATTTGCAGCTGCATTCGCCTCCCTTGGTGGCCCTACACCGTACTAATAAATTTTTGTATCCTAAACCCATGTGTTTCAGTTTCGTTTTCCAACCCCTGTATTGCTAGAATTGATCCCCGTTGGACAACTGAAAGGCTGTACTGGATTCCAAGGGACAGAAAAAGACCCAGAAGAAGACTATGAGGAAGATGAATGGATGACGATCTACTCCATGTCGGAGGAACATGGGGTAGACAGGTTCAAGGTTAAAAGTTCTGGAAGAAACTTGGAGAGAACTTAATTCACCAGCGTACTGATAATGGTTCATGATGGCAGTAATTCCAGAAACATCAATCAAACAAAAATTCCTCAGATTTTTACTTGAAAAGAGCAGTACAAATGTATATAATAGTACTGAAATGAAGTATATACGGTAGTAACACTTCACATTTTAAACACGGAACTTTGTGGTTTTAACTAAATTAAGTTCTGTGATTTCATTTCAAGATCTTTGATTTCATTTCTCTTCATCATACAATTTCGGGAAGCTTTTCTATCTGGAAAACATTACTGGGTAAAAAATGTTTTCATAACAAATACTTTAACACTGGAAATTTTCATTCTATGAAAAATGGGCAGACAATATCATTGTTGAGTTATGTATGAACACAATTCAATGATAAGTACTTAAACACATTGCAATTCAAATATGATATAGTCTTTAGACCGCAAAACTATCAACAGTTTAGTTCCCATATAAATTTTGTTTTGAGTGGAGGTTTAACGACCACCGTGAGCAACTCAGTAGGCTATAAGCAGACGCCCGTCCCTAATTTAGGACCACTGATTCCAGGAAAGGGAGAGAGACAGGGCCGTAAGACAAACACAACTTCCATGCCTCACCGGGATCCGAACCCGGACCCCTTTCGAACGAATGATCAGAAGCCATTGCTTAGACCACTGTGCCACCGGCCCTTTGTTAATTACCTTACTGGCCGATTTTTTTGCAGGCAAATATTAGGAAGTTTATAAATAAATACAATAAAAAAAGACTTATAGGAGTACTTTTACCAGATCGTTTAGAAAACAATGGCCGATTTAGATGGTAAAAATTAAAGAGATATACTTTATAGCACACAAACTTGTTTAATTCGAAATAGGCACCTTCAGGAGCTACACACCTCTGCCAGGGAGTGACAAGTGCTTCAATGCCAGTCCAGAAGACATCTGGTTCACTGGATGCAAGAAAGTCCCGGAATGCAATTTCGGCTTTCAGCAGCTACACACCAGCGAGTGACAAGTGCTTTAATACCAGTCAGCCAGCGAGTGACAAGTGCTTCAATGCCAGTCAGGAAGACATCTGGTTCCCTGGATGAAAGAAAGTCCCAGAATGCAATTTCGGCTTTCAGCAGCTACACACCAGCGAGTGACAAGTGCTTCAATACCAGTTAGCCAGCGAGTGACAAGTGCTTCAATGCCAGTCAGGAAGACATCTGGCTCCCTGGATGAAAAAAAGTAACAGAATGCTATTTCGGCCTTCAGCAGCTACACACCTCTACCAGCAAGTGACAAGTGCTTTAATGCCAGTCCAGGAAGATATCTGGCTCCCTGGATGCAAGAAAGTCCCGGAATGCAATTTCGGCCTTCAGCAGCTACACACCTCTGCCAGTGAGTGGCAAGTGCTTCAATGCCAGTCCGAATGGAATCTGGCTCCCTGGATGCAAGAAAGTCCCGGAATGCCATTTCGGCCTTCACCTATAGTGTAGCACACATCTGCCAGCGAGTGACAAGTGCTTCAATTCCAGCACGGAAGACATCTGGCTCCGTGGATGTCAGAAAGTCCCGGAATGCAATTTCGGCTTCCTCTTGGTTTCTGAAGGTCCTGTCATTATCGTAATTGCTAAAATGCATGAACAGGTGGAAATCGGTAGGTGCCAAGTCAGACGAGTGGGCTGGATGTGGTAGAGTTTCGAACCTCAGTTCGTGTAGTTTCTGTTTCGTCATTTGTGACACGTGTGGTCTTGCATTAACATGGAGGAGGATACGACCCCTCCTATTCACTAAAGATGGCTGTTTGGAAACACAACTTCTGGTTTGTTCGGTCAACTCCTTCCCAGTATATGACTGAGGTAATGCTTTCACTAGCATTCAAGAACCTTTAGTGTATGACACCACTCTGTCAACAAAACCTTCTTTGGTGTCGACCTTAGTTTAGGATGTTGTTTTCGTGGTTCACAAGGTTCAGCCACTGTCCAGATCTCTTACGGTTGTCGTATGGCACCCACTCTTCATCACAGGTTGCAATGAGATCAAGTACGGGCTCGTTTCCGTTGCGAAGCAGAAAGCTATTGCATGTCTTTTTTTTTTTTTTTTGATTGGAGGTTTAACGACCACCATGAGCAACTCAATAAGCTATAAGCAGGCGCACGTCCCTAATTTAAGACCACTGGTTCCAGGGAAGGGACAGAACCAGTGCCGTAAGACAAACACAACATCCATACCTCACAGGATTCGAACCCGGACCCCTTTCGGACGAATGATTAGAAGACGCTGCCATTTTGACTAACTAGTCACGTGACACGCGCGCTATCGCCTATGTCACTTCCCACAGTAGCGGGACACAAACTTAATGAGTAAATATACTTAACGGTTCGCAGTTGTGGTCCGTGTCTTCAACTGTTACTGTTTTACAGCATCTGGAATCTGTATACTTCTTTATGAATAACCCTGTATAATATACACATTTACCAAATCTTGGCAAACTGCACATATCTATACATGTATGCAGATTATTCAATTTATGCACCCACCACAAGTCACCCTGAAGGAGAAATTGAATAATTTTACGAGGAAATTCCCCAGCAAAAACACAAGTGCTGGGAAACTGCTGGCCACCAGCTGGCAGTGATGGATCACTGCTGGCTGAAATCTGCCGCTCACGGCCCAGTAGCGGTCCGTTGGTGGTAGCGCTATCAGTTGGCGAGCCATTGATGGCCCTGCAGCATCGCCGTGTATTGTGGGCCTTCAAGCAAGTGCCACTAGTGGCCCGTTGCTGGCAACCAATCCAACCCCAACAGCAGTTGGAAGCAACGGGACTGCGCATGCGCAGGTGCAACTCATGGTACCAGTTAGTTGAAGACGAAGTTATCGCTATCGTGTTATTTTAGTGGATGTTAAGAACAAAAATCCACATGTAGAGAGGCGCATTAATTTCCTAATGAAATTCCACGTCGACGAAGATATCAGATTAAGCCATGAAATACACCCACTCCATTCCCATGAATTATTATTCATGGGAATGGAGTGGGTGAATAAAAGAAAAAATTGAAACCGCTTGAAACAAATGTCCTGGAAAACCATTAAAAAAACGTTTGTTGAAAAAAATATATATATACGCGTACAAAATCAATAATTATTTGAAAGAAAGAACAAAAAAAGCAACGCTATGTGGATATAATGTACTCATCCATGGGTTGAATACACAAGACTGGGAGGAATTCGCTTCTAAAAATAACGAGAAGTAAAATAAAATATCTTTCCTCTTTAAAACAAATGTAGCTTCGGACAACGGAAAGGAAAGATACAACGTTAAAGATGTAACAGAATGTGACATGAACCCGGGTAAATATACGTATATTAATTCAACAATCTCCTTTCAAGACAACAAGGACAGTACAAAGCTTTGGAAAGCGTCTCTAAGTATGTACACTCCTTGAAAATGAGCGAACTTTGCTTAAAGTAAAAAAAAAAACAATCGTTACGTTGAAAAATAAATTTATGAATTATATGAAACTGACTTTTATGAAAAATACCTCGCAATATTGTAAAATGAAAGCGGGAACCATTCGATAACACATTCCTCACAAAACAGAAAGCTTCCAGCACATTCGTGTGCGTGGCAAATTATTCCGGTCGGTAGAGAGCTCAGCTCCCACGCCAACGGCCAAGCTTCGTATCTACCCAGATCCAAATGGACGTTTTCCAGTCTGTTGAGAAATTTCCATAGCGCAGTGCTATAATTCACAAGTTTCGTAAGGGTCGAAAAAAAAAATGTTGTAGCTTTGGGAAACTGCGGGTTATCCTTGATTTTTACTTTTATTTTATTTTTATGGCTACTACTGGGAAATTGGCGGACAAGGTTCGGCAAGCCACCAGTTACGTTACGTGGTTGCTGGCTGCCACTACCGGCAAACTAGCGGACTACATTAAGCTAGCCATCATTTCTGGCACGTGCTTGCAGGGCCGCTGAAGGGCCACATATGGCAGCTACTGCCAATGATGGACAACTGATGGTCCTCTTGTGGCATATGACAACTGATGGGGTGCCAACTGTTGGCCTGAATTGCTGGCCTTTCTGTTGGCCACCCGGACATTTTATTGACGGTTTGGCAGCGGCAACATAGTGCTTGGGCCAGTAAGACTGTTTTTGCTGGGTTGGAATCTAAATAACAAAAGCAAACAGCACTTGAAGATCATTATGGGAGATTTCAATGCAAAAGTAGGGCAAGAGCAACAGAAAGAAACTTCGGTTGGTAAATTCGGTAACGGGAACAGATATCAACGTGGAAATACTCTCGTAGAATTTGCAGAAGCAGAAAGGTTTTTCATCATGAACTCCTTTTTCTAGAAAAAGCCACACAGGAAATGGACATGGAGACATCTGAATGGGATGACAAGTGAAATCGATTTTATTATGTGTAACAAAAAATTCGCCATCGAAGACTGCAGTGTGTTATCAAACAAGTTCAACACCGGTAGTGACCATAGATTGGTGACATTTAAGATGCACCTCAACACTAAACTTGAGCGTGGCAAGCTCATAAGACAAACAAAATGTATTGACATAACCAACCTTAAAAAACACCATAATACCTTCAAGTTGGAACTGAAGAACAGATTCTCTGCTTTAGAAGGCCTAACATCGGAAGAAGTGGATATTTCTGAAGTTAACAGAAAAGTAACCAAAGCTCTTATGGAAACAGCAACAAAATTAGCTGGGTCTAAGAACAAGTTGCATCTTAACAAGTTATCAGGAAGAACCAAAATGTTGACGCAAAAAAGAAGAGAGATGAGGACAACTAAAGAAGATGTGTCTTCCAAAGTGGAATATATAGAGCTATGCAAGACAGTACGAAAAAGTACCACTGAAGACATAAGGAAATTCAATTGTGAACTAGTGAGGAAAGCAATTGAAAACAACAAGAGCCAGAACAGAGCAAAAGGACATCTCAGTAAGGGAAGAAAACAGATTATGGCTCTGAGAAAAGGAGATGGTACTGTAACAAGAAATAGAAGCAAAATTTTGACAAGGGTGAAAGATTTCTATTCAAAACTATATGAAAGGGATGATACATCTATCCAGACATTATGACAGGTACCAGTGCCAAAGACCCTCCAATGCTCCCTGCAGAAGTTGCACATGCAATTAAGAATATGAAACGGGGAAGAGCTCCAGGAGAAGATGGAATTACCGTGGACATCATACAAGAAGCAAGTGGAGAAATTGAAACTAAACTAGCCCAAGTTTTCACCAGATGTCTAAATAAAGGGAAGATTCCCGAGGATTGGAACAATGCTACAATGATCCTGCTTCATAAATAAGGTAGCGTTGAAGATCTCAGGAACTACAGGCCCATCAGCCTCCTATCAGTGGTTTATAAAATCTTCACTAAGGTTCTTTCACATCGCTTGAAGGTAACACTAGACTTGGCCCAACCAATAGAACAAGCTGGATTCAGGAGTGGCTCATTCACCGGAAGTAGGTTCGTTTATGCCTTGAAGATTTAAAGGATGCGTGCTGTGGATGATATCAACACCATTTGAAAAATTAGTATTAACGACTTCCGTCTAGTTGCACGATAAAATAAGTTAAAAACTACATTGAAAGTTTAAACTTTATTAAAAGCATTGACACACATTAGGACTTTCGGGAATTACTGTACGCTCATCTTCAGATGGTAAAGTTAGACCGTCCATGCAGGTATATATAGGTAACAGGTAAGATGCCAAAATTAAAAGAAAATTTACATAACGGTCACGGTTAAAAAGTCTCCAGTTCCCAATTAAGTGACTAGGCGGAAGAGATGTTGCCAGTGCCCTGGAAGTTGACGAAGGGTGCCGTCATTACAACAGGAGTCGCCCAAATTGTAAATGTGCTGGCTCTCCAAGAATAACAAATTGGTTTGAGTAGAGGCTGAAGAGATAATAATTGATTCGTCCCATTGTGGAACGTAATTACCCATGCCTCAGTTCTTGCTAGAGCAGTAGACCAGTTCTCCTGTTTCAAATCATTTTTATGTTCTTTCAAGCGTAACCCATGGTTCCTTCGGGTGGAGCCTATGTAGCAGGAAGGAGGCAATGACGGGTCCAAGGTTCGTAGAGGTATCTTATAAACACCATGTTGTTTGTCCTTATTGACTTTGCCACGGTATGAACGTACAAGAGAAAAAATATTCCGGGTTTGGATCCCAATTCCCAACTGTAGTCTTCTACAAATATTCTTAAGGATTGGGGTTAGCGATGGATGAAAGTTTACTAAACCAATGTATCTTATGATAGAAGTCTCGGAACTTAGGGTGCTTTCATACGTTCTTATGCTTTTCTTAATTACT
Organism: Macrothele yani; assembly: GCA_039090855.1. Taxonomy (NCBI): domain Eukaryota; kingdom Metazoa; phylum Arthropoda; class Arachnida; order Araneae; family Macrothelidae; genus Macrothele; species Macrothele yani. Next base: position 125,345,658 of record CM077030.1, read on the forward strand.
TTCATGACTACATGATCAGGATACCCAAAGTTCTTTGCCAGATTTTTAATGAAGGAAAGTTTTTTTTTTTTTTAATTGGAGGTTTAACGACTACCGTGAGCAACTCAATGGGCTATAAGCAGTTGTCCGTTCCTAATTTAGGGTCACTGGTTCCAGGGAAGGGAAAGAGCCAGTACCATAAGACAAACACAACATCCATGCCTCACCGGGATTCGAACCCGGACCCCGTTCGGACGAATGATCAGGGGCCATCGCTTAGACCACTGCGCCACCGGGGCGGCGGAAAGTTCTTCAGTCCTTTCCTGTTGAGAAGAGCTATCGTTTTGAGCTCGTTTAACTAAAAAAAAAAAAAGAAATTCCGCTAGTTTGTAGTTCTGAGGGTGATAAGAATCAAAGGGGATTAAAATAGGGGAGGCAGAAGGTTTGCGAAATACAGAATATGAAATGATATTAGACAGAGGGTCCCTGCAAAGTTCGAAATCCAGAAAAGGAAGAGAAAAATTAGTTTCTAGTTCTATAGTAAATGAAATAGAAGGAAAAAATAGAAGATAAATGGACAGTAAAAGCTTCATGTTCTGCATAGGTGTGTTGCCAGAGGAGGAGTACATCATCAACATACCTCATATAGAGAAGTGGGACCTGAGGGTGTTCTGTTAAAACATTGTCCTCGATGTACTGTAGAAGAAATTCAGTCAGTATGGGGGCGAGTGGAGACCCAGTAGGTGCTCCCTGAAGTTGTTGATAGATTTGTTCCTGAAACCGGAAGTAGGTTCGTTTATGAATAAGCCTAAGAGCTGCAATAATTGAAGAAATTTTTGTAGGGGTGACTTGTTCCGATTCTAAAAGTTTTCTTTCAATAAGTGAATGAACCTCTTTCCACGGAATGCTAGGAAACAAGTACACCACGTCAAGAGACTGAATCCAAGGCTTGAATGGAACTATGAACTGAGTATTGTGAGTTACCCAGGAAAGAACTAAGATATCTTCTCAGTGCCTGTTCTAGCGGTCGGGTGGGGTAGTATATCCCGCGACTAGGGGCCGAATTGGTAAGTGTTCTTTATGGGTCTTGAGTTTTCCGAAACGTTCTGGCACCAGGGCCCCAAAAGTAGGTTTTAACTCCTGGGTAACAGACATTAGCAATGAAGAATGATTTTTAAGTTTATTGATTTCGGTAATAGTTATATTAGTTGGATCATAAGACAAAAGTTTTGTAGGAATTTGGGTTATGGCTTGTTTCATTTTTTGATCATAGTCAAATTTGTTAAAAATAACAACCTGATGTGATTTATCTGCAGCAATAATGCTTATCTCCGGATTGTCGTGTAATACTCATAATTGGTTGTATTCCTCCTGCATGGCTGACTGACTGCTATTCCTGGGTCGAGACCCGAAACTCAGTCTCCTATAGGCCTGGATTCAGGGACAAATGCCTAAAGTAGGGGCATGAAATTTGCTTTTTGCCCTCCTAAGCCTAATTTGTTCTCATTTGCAGCACAAACCGAGAACATTGTGAGAGGATTGCCTACGGAGGAACAAGATACAGCTCGCTGTTCCCTAATCCAGTCAATAAACTTAAAAATAATTCTTCATTACCAATACAGCTTTCTGTTCCCTATTTTAATCAATAAACTTAAAAATCATTCATTCACTTATTGAAAGAAAACTTTTAGAATCGGAAGAAGTCACCCCTACAGAAATTTCTTCAATTATTGCAGCTCTTAGGCTTATTCATAAAAGAACCTACTTCCGGTTTCAGGAACAAATCTATCAACAACTTTTTTTTTTTTTTTTGATTGGAGGTTTAACGACCGCCGTGAGCAACTCAATGGGCTATAAGCAGTCGCCCGTCCCTAATTTAGGGTCACTGGTTCCAGGGAAGGGAGAGAGCCAGTGCCGTAAGACAAACACAACATCCATGCCTCACCGGGATTCGAACCCGGACCCCTTCTGGACGAATGATCAGAGGCCATCGCTTAGACCACTGCGCCACCGGGGCGGCGATCAACAACTTCAGGGAGCACCTACTGGGTCTCCACTCGCCCCCATACTGACTGAATTTCTTCTCCAGTACATCGAGGACAAGGTCTTAGCAGAACACCCTAAGGTCCCACTTCTCTATATGAGGTATGTTGATGATGTACTCCTCCTCTGGCCACACACCTGTGCAGAATATGAAGCTTTTACTGTCCATTTATCTTCTATTTTTCCTTCTATTTCTTTTACAATAGAACTAGAAACTAATTTTTCTCTTCCTTTTCTGGATTTCAAACTTTGCAGGAACGCTCTGTCTAATATCATTTCATATTCTGTATTTCGCAAACCTCCAACCTCCCTATCTTAATCCCTTTTGATTCTTATCACCCTCAGAACTACAAACTGGCGGGAAATTTCTTTTTTAGTTAAACGAGCTGAAACCCATAGCTCTTCTCAACAGGCAAGGATAGTCTCCAATCTGTCATTACAGCCTCCAATCTGCTAGGAAGATTTCCAACTTGATTTTGGATAATGAAAACTGAGCAGACATTGCTACAAATTCATCAGAAACTGAAAATCTTAACACTACAATGTCCACAAACTTTCTGTAATAATGTAGGAACTAATACCGTGCTGGTCGACTCTTTGCTGCTATCACAGATTTTCTAGGAAGGCTTTAAACATGATTTTGGATGATGAAAAATGAGCACACATTGATGCAAATTCATCAGAAACAGAATATCCTAATATTGACTTAACCTCAAACTTTCTGTAATAATATAGGATCTAATGTCAAGTTGGTCGTCTTTTTGCTGCTATCACAGCCTCCACTCTGCTAGGAAGACTTTCAACTTTATTTTGGATGATGAAAAACGAGCATACATTGCTGCAAATTCATCAGAAATAGAAACTCCTAACCCTTTTCTATTCCCAAACTTCCTGCGAAAAGATAGGAACTAATTTCGAGTTGTTCCACTCTTTTCTGCCTTCACAGCCTCCACTCTGCTAGGAAGACTTTCAACTTGATTTCGGATGATGAAAAATGAGCATACATTGCTGCAAATTCATCAGAAACAACAGAAAATCCTAACACTTCCCTATTCCCAAACTTCCTGCGATAAGATAGGAACTAATTTCGAGTTGTTCCACTCTTTTCTGCCTTCACAGCCTCCACTCTGCTAGGAAGACTTTCAACTTTATTTTGGATGATGAAAAATGAGCAGACATCGCTGCAAATTCATCAGAAACAGAAAAACCTAACGCTTCTTTATCCCCAAACTTCCTGTAATAATATAGTAACTTATACAGTGTTGGTCGACTCTTTTCTGCCTTCACAGCCTCCACCCTGCTAGGAAGACTTTCAACTTGGTTTAGGAGAATGAAAAATGAGAAGACATTGGTGCAAATTAAAACCCTTTAACTGGCTGGAACGAGTTAACTCGGGCTTAGCAAAATGGGCTGAAATCAGCTCGAACGAATATGCTTACTGTCTACGAAATGGACCGAACGCGTTTGAAATAAGTGAACCTGATCATCAGAAAGTGTTTCTTTCCTCTTGACTTTGTTATTGAAAGTGTCTTTAGAAGGTTGATTGACACTAATCCTTTCTGAGTGATTACCTGATGAAAGTTATTTCTGAGTGATTAGCTGCTCAAACCGCTGTAACAATGGCGATGAAACTAAGTAAGGAAGCAGAAGATGCTTGCGTCATTTGTTCTTATCAAGTGGCATGATGCATATGCCAAGGGAACTAGCTCTTCCCTATCATGCTTTGAGTCATGGAGCAGAGAATAAAGAACGAAAAGGAGAACGCTTATCGCCGCTAATAGATTTAAGAGTCGTACTGCTGTGATGAGAGGGAGAAACGAATTGTTTTGACGTAGCTTTTGTAAAACCCGGTCGTTATGTAACTATTTCTGTTTAGGAAGCCTCAAAAACTTTGGGCACCATTTGTTTTAGGTGCATCGGCAGCTTAAAGGGCTAATCAGAAACTGAAAATCCTTACACTTTCCTATCCCCAAACTTCCTCTAATAAGATAGCAATTAATACCGTGTTGGTCGACTCGTTGCTGCCATCTGCTAGGAAGGCTTTCAACTTGAATTTTGGTACGTTATTCAGGGGAATGCCTTCCATTCTTCCACAAGAGTCAGGTCGGTCGCCGATGTCGGGGGAGGTTCAGCCTAAATGGCAGACGCAGTTCTAATTGATTCATGTGGTTAAGATCAGGGCTCTGTGCAGGCCACTTAAGTTCTTCTATACACATCTCAGCAAAACATTCCGGCATGGACCTCGGATTGTGGACAAGGGCAATGTGCTGTTGGTAAAAGACCCGTCACCAAAATGTTATCATAATGTTGGTAGCACATAATTGTCGAGAATTCTATTATATACAGCGGGATTAAAGCATTAAGGTTCCCCGTCACTAAAACTAGAGGGACCCAACCAAAACCATGATAAACAGCCACACAGCATGATTCCTTCTCCCCCAAACTTCACACTTGGCACAACACCATCTACCAGGTAGCATTACCCCTGCGTCATCAAAACTCAGACTCGTTTGTCTGACTGACAGATGGTGAAGGGTGATTCATCCCTCCAGAGAAGGCAATTCTGTTGGGTTGATGCATAAGTGCATGCCGTTTTATTTCACGAGTGTTTCCCAGGTCAGTAGTGACGGTGCAGATGGCCAGTTGTACAACAACATTTAGATCATATTGCGTTGTGTGATTGTGGCTAATGGTTTTTTGGTTTTCAGATCCGGAAGTATGGAGTGTCAAGCAGAGAGGTATGAACATTTCCAACATCTGCTCCTCTACGAGTTTAACAAGGAATCCTCAGCAGCCGAGGCTCCTCGAAAAATTTGTGCTGTGTATGGGGAGGATGCTATTGTTTCGAGGACAATTCGCAAATGATTTGAGCGGTTCCGAGGTGACAAATTTTACCTGAACGACTCTCCACGCTTAGGTCGTCCATCTCACTTTGATGAGGATCGTTTGAACCATTTCATCCAGTTGGATCCGTGTCAAACCACACGCGAATAGGCCACTGAGATGGACTGTGATCAGGCCACAGTGGTACGACACCTGGAACGTATGGAAAAGGTCCAGATTTTGGGGTCCTGGGTGCCTCACACTCTCACTGAGAACAAGAAGAATCAGCGTGTTGCCATATGTGGTTCTGTGCTCGGCCCGTTATCGCGAATGTTCTCATCAACACAAACCCTTAATTTCTGTCGCGTATTTTTACTGGAGATGAGCAGTGGTACGTGAATTTCAGGCATCGGACGGAATGGTTAAGCCCAAACAAGAAGCCCTCATTACCTCCAAAACATGTATTCCATCCTACGAAGATCATGTTGTGTGTCTGGTGGGACGATGGAAGGTATTATTCACTGAACAATGCTGCCGAGGAATCGGTCCATCAACGCTGTACTCTATTGTGAGCAACTTCTTCGTGTGGAGTGAGCAGTTGAGCAGAAACGGCCACATCGGCGCCATCGTGTGCTTCTCCAACATGATAACGCACGCCTTCCCAGTGCAAACATGACCAAAATGCCATTCAGGACATGAAATAGGATATCCTTCAACATCCGGCCTATTCCCCAGATGTCGTCCCTTCAAACAATCACCTGTTCCGATATCTGTCGAATGCACTCCATGGCAAAACGTTCAACAATAATGTTGATCTCCAAAATTTCCTTGATGATTTCTTCGCAGCAAAACCTGCACGTATTTTCAAGAATGACATTACAAATTTATCCAGACGTTTAGGCACCATCGTAAACATTGGGGGGCAATACATACTTGATTGATTTCGTTTTCACTTCTGATGTAATACACAATCGAGTCACATTACTGTGATCAGCAGCTAATATCCAGAGTAACCACCGTGCGCAGTAAGGACAGCAGCTCGACGGGATGGGAGTGACTCAATAAGGTGCTGGAAGGTGTTCACAGGTATATGGATCCATGCTGATTGCAGTGCATCTGATTGCTGCTGGAGTGTGCGTGGTAGAGAATCCATAGAGCGAACAACACGATCAAGGTAGTCCCACGATGCTCAATTGGGTTTAAGTCTGGGGAATTAGGGAAGTACTTTGAAGTCTTCCTCGTGCTCTTCCAACCACTCTCTTCCAGCAGTGGTTGAAGAGTGTTTGTTCTCCGATATTTCTCGCCTTATACGCCAACGTCCATCCGTTCGATGAAGCAGAAATCGTGTCTCATCGGAGAAGGCAATTCTTTGCCAATCAGCGGAGGTCTTATTCCAATAACGCCGTGCAAATACAATCCTTTTCTGCCGATGCACCTTCGTTAGCATAGGTGCAGTGACCATCCCTCTGCATTGGAGCCCCATACGCAGCTGGGTTCGCTGAACTGTCGTTTTAGAAACACTTTCGGTAGCCCCCTGGTTTATTCTGCTAGTGAGTTGCTCCACCGTAGCGTGTTGACCGGCGCTCACGCACCTTCGAATCTGACGTCCGCCTCTTACGTCAATGGCACGTGGTGCCCGCAGTTTCCACGTCGCTTATTCGCAATGGTGACATTTCTCCAATCACGATAAACTTTAACCACAGTAGCACGCGAACAGTTCACAAACTGCGCTCTTTCAGAAATACTGCCATCCTTGGTCCGAAAGCCGATAGTCATCACTTTTTACAAATCAGATAAATCGCTATGTTTTCAGATTGCCTACATCACGCTTTATATACTCTCCAGCCAGCTCATGACACGTGTCTTCTTTCATTGGCTAGGCGCTGTTGACGTCACAAGTAGGAGGTGGTTTAAATAATATGACTCGACTGTGTACATTCCTGTAGTGCGGTGAAAAAAACGGCATGAACTTGTGCATCAACTCTATACTTCTCCAGAATGTACTGATGTCGAGGTTTACACCACTACATCCCACGCTCTTGCTGATGTTAGGCTTGTATGGAGCTGTTGGGTCATGGAAGAAACGCATTCCGTTCAGCTCTCGACGAATCGTTATAGTGCTGGCGTTACTACCAGAGGCATTTTGGAACTCGGTGGTGAGCATTGCAACAGAAGTCAGGTAACTTTGTCGCATTACCCACTTCGTCACGCTATGTCATTTTACGTGGTCTACTAGGTCGCGATTGCGCAGTTGTTGCTCCTAGGCGTTTCCACTTTACAATAACATTCTTACAGTTGTTCGAAGCAGCTGGAGCAGGGAAGAAATTTCCCAAACTTGCTAAGATGTATCCTTTAGGCGTGCCATGTTAATATTCACGGGGTTATGATGTTCTTCTCATTCTACTATTCATACTTCTATGATGTTTGTCAGGTCACGTGCGACTTTATTTGCATGCGTGGGCCATGGCTGTGATGTGTGTGTAGATGAGCAAATCCACTTTTTAGAAATTGTGTTCGGGTACTTTTGATCACATAGCGTATGTGTTATACATACTAGTACAAGCCGCCTACGGTAACCGATAACTCGGGTACAGAGTTATCGGTTACCGTAGGCAAAATTGCAAAATCGGAGGGCGTCAAAACCTGACCATGGACGATGTCCAGTCGCATACAAAAAATCACGGTGATCGGATGTGTCATTTCCTAGCTATGCCCAAACAACTAATTGTCCCGAGCCTCGTATAGAGAGCGAATGTTTTCAATTATTATTAAAATTGGGTAGCTTTCTAATGGTCACTATTTTTATACGACACGACCAATCACCATGATACCAACCCCATGTCACTCACCCTGTCGTTCCCTTTCTCTGTGGCAAGTGCCACCGTGATCGGTTGAAGATCTTTTGAGGAAATAGGTAACAAATGACCCCTTCTCAATACCTGAAAAAAAAACCCTAAAAATGAAAGTTTTTGGACTATTATTTCTCAATGACACAATTTCGGAAATCGAAAGGCGTCAAAACCTGACCATGGACGATGACCGATCGCATGCAAAAAATCACGGTGATTGGACGTGTCATCTCGTACCTATGCCCGAACAACTAATAGTCTCGAGTCTCGTAAAGAGAACTGCGCTCCGCCTTTGGCCTCGCTTCGCTCAAATATTATTTTAATTTTTTTTCTGAGAATTGCGTATTTTTACTTTTAGCTTCCCTAAAGAACACAAATAGCAAAACGTGAGACTAAAATGCTCGTCAAAGATTTTCTTCTCTGGTCCCTTTTTTTTTTCAAGTGTAGCTGATTTACAGGTTTTTATCAGCAAGAGTGACTTGAATAGTAAAGTTTTGCTGCTGGTTATTATAACAACTGTTTCATAGTACCTTCTTTTCTTCTATTAGTTCTCTGAACATGTGAATTGTATAACAGATGTAGCTAAGAGTGGCACTTCTTCCTTGTAAATGTAACATTTGTATTTATAACTGCCTTTAATAAAATCAACAAATTTCGTAGCAATTAAAAAATAATGCTCTTAAATGGTGTGGTTTGCATTCCTTTCTGTAATACATTTTAGATTTAGTTTTCTCTGTATGATAGCACATTACTATGGTTTGTTTTTTTTTTTTCGATTGAGGTTTTGACGACCATTGTGAGCAACTCATTGGGCTATAAGCTTTCGCCCATCTCTAATTTCGGGCCACTGATTCCACGGATGGGAAAGATCCAGTGCCGTACGACAAACACAACATCCATGACTCACTGTGATTCCAACACAGACCCACCTCTTTAGAACGGTCCGAAGCCACCGTTTAGACTACTGCACCACCGGGGCCGGCAGTCACGGTAATGAAAACCATGATTTAAAATTTTTTGAACAACCCCTACAAAACTAATTTTCTTATGAAAAAGCAGTGGACCTGAAATGCAATTTGGACAGGTCAAATCTACTGGATGTCCCACAAAATTGTAACTAATGTCATATAATCCTAACAGTTTTAATATAAATGATCTCAATGCACAACTTGTGTGAATTGACAGAACAGATCATGAAGTTTTCATAGACATTCGTCATGGGCACCATTTGTCACCCGAATAATGTCTAAACGGTATTAAAGTTCCAACTATGTTCGTTCTAGAATGTCCATATTAATTATCTGCAGTGCGTGTGCAATCACCCTCTTTAGGTCAGCAATGTCTGCAACAGGAGTGGCGTGCACCTCATCTTTGATGAATCCCCATAAAAAAAGTTACAATGCGTTAAGTCCCGCGAACGTGGGGCCCATGCAATGGGACCACCACGTCCAATCCGTCGACTGGAAAAATTGGTAACCAGAGACCTCCTCACAATCAAAGCCCAATGAGGTGGCGCCCCATCATGTTGGAAAATGATCGGAGGTGCAAGTTCATCCAACAGGGGATAAACAAACTGCTCAATCATGTCAAGGTATTTATAAGCTCTCACGGTCGCTTCCTAAAAGAAAAAGCGTCCATTAAAACGGCGGTCGACCATTATGCCACACCAAACATTCACTTTTGGGTTAGCATGTTCATGTTCCATTGTGCAATTCGGGTGTTCAGTTCCCAAAAATCTAACATTGTGTTTATTAACTTTTCCAGAAACATGGAAAGTGCACTCATCCGAGAAAACAATTTGTCTCAGGAAAGATTCAGCACTTGGAATGTTCTCCAACATTTTTCAGCAAACTGTTTGCGACTCACGTGATCATTTGGGATTATGTGATGGATTATCTGCAGTTTATACGGGGAGAATTTCCAATCTCTGACGTAACGCTCTGTGCACTGATGACGTAGTGGCCAGCTGTCGTGCTGATTGTCTGATTGGCTTTCGAGGGCTATGAGTGAATATTTGGCTCACAACCTCCCCATTTCTGGAACCAGCGATGATCGTCCAGGGTTTGTCTTTATAAGGATGCTACCTGTTTCCTTGAATGACTTGTACCACTTTCTGATGCTGTTCCGTGTGGGCGGTTTGCTCCCATATTTTGTCCTCGAATTCCACCGAACCTGGGTTTTGGATCCGGCTTCAATAAACCACTCCACAATCTGAGCTTTCGTTGCAGGATCCAATGGGTACACTTCTAGAAAACTTGATGGTATTCCTTACCACCTGCAACAGCAGAATGCTGATATTAGATTTGTATCCAACGTTATCATCATTTGAAATTGGTTACACCCTTTTGGCACACCCTGTACATTACATGCGGTGAACTGAATAAAAGAAACAATAGCGGTAAAAAGCATATGTGTTTATCAACGTAGATGTTGACTAACAGCTGCTAATATAATAGCATCTATTCTTTTTGAAGGAGCAGAAACGAATCCTACATAGCCGCCAGAGACGAAAGTTGGATTATAGACATATGGTGATAAAATCACGAGGGATAATTTATGAAATGCAAACGGTAGGGTAAACAGTGTCGTCAAATTCATAGGACACAACATACAGTCATCAGAAATTCTTGTTGTCGACACGTAGAGAAGGTTCTTTGATCTTACTTTGATTAATTCGTAACTTCATAATTTTACGAAAAATTAAAATCAAATGTGCTTGAGACATGAAAATGATTTCCATTAAACACAAGTAGCACAAATTTATCATTTGCGGCTTTGCAGAAGTGACAGTCATGAATCAAATATGAGGGTTGTACCGAAAGTAATGCAAAAGTGGGCATAACTTTTTCATTAACTGAGAGAGGTCCTTCAAATTCCACATGTTGGCAGAGTAACTCTTCCTCTATAGTAACTCTTCTCCTTCATTGCAAGTAAATAATAGATTTTAAGTAGATCAACGTGCCGTCATTGAGTTCTTAACAAAGGAAAGGTGCAGGCTGTCTGACAACCACAGAAGGCTACAGAATATTTGCAGAGATGACACCAATTGACAAGAGCAATGCACACAGATGGATGAAGAAGTTTAAAGAAGGGGAAACCACCATTGAAGACAAACCACGCAGTGGGAAAACCATCATCTGAGACCATTGACACGAATCGTCAGTGAGTGGATGAAATGATTTGCCTGGAGAGACGCGTCACAATCCGTGAGCTTGTTGCACAACTGGACTGTGGTCACAATGCCATACAGAAGATGGTGGAGGGCATCGGAAAGTGGGAGCAAAGTGAGTACCTCAGCAGCTGACACCAGATTTGAAGGAGAGAAGGGTGGAAATCTGCTCTGATCTGCTGGAAGCATTTGAAGCCAATGAAGACACGTTTTTTTCCAATCTGATGACACGGGATGAAACGTGGGCGTATCTTCACGATCCAGAAACAAAGAATCAACCCATGGAATAGCGTCACACCTCGTCACTAAGGCCTAAGAAGTTTAAGAGCCAGCGATCATCACAGAAAGTCATTGTGACTGTTTTTTGGGATGACAGGGGTATCATTCTCCATGATTTTCTGGAACGTGACCCTACCGTGACCTGCGACCGGTACATTGAGTCGCTCAAGAAGCTTATAGAAGCAAAAAGGAGGAAAAGACCGAACAAGAATCTGAAAAAGATCCACATTCGTCATGACAATGCCATACCACACAAATCTTTGGTGAAAAATCAGGCGATCAGCAAATTAGGCTGGTCGGTGCTCCCCATACACCGTACAGCGAAGATCTGGCGCCCTCAAGACTTCCACCTGTACTGTCCAATGAATGACAGTATCCGGGGATAACGATTTGATGACACAGACGAGGTGAAAGTGGCTATGAAGAAGTGGGTACAGCAGTCCACAGCTGAATTTTTTCAAAGAGGATCCGAGAGTCGGATTACACGATGAAAGCGCAAATACATCCATTGTGATGGAGACTATGTTGAGTAATTAATGCCTTTGTATAGAGAAAGAGTTACTCTACCAACATGTGCAATTTAAACGGCCTCTGTCAGTTAATAAGAAAGTTATGCCCACGTTTGAATTATTTTCGGTACAGCCCACGCAGTGCCGCCCCGGTGGCGCAGTGGTCTAAGCGATGGCCTCTGATCATTCGTCCGAACGGGGTCCGGGTTCAAATCCCGGTGAGGTATGGATGTTGTGTTTGTCTTACGGCACCGGATCTCTCCTCTTCCTGGAACCAGTGACCCTAAATTAGGGACGGGCGACTGCTTATAGCCCATTGAGTTGCTCACGGTGGTCGTTAAACCTACAATAAAATAAAAAAAAAACAGCCCACGCAGTAACCAACAAAAGAATCCTCTTTATGGGAGTAGCACACAAGACTCCCTGAGTGTGGTCAGCTTTGTAACATTTTTCTACGAAGTACACGGAGAGAGAGAGAGAGAGAGAGAGAGAGGGGAGAGAGAGAGAGAGAGAGAGAGAGAGAGAGAGAGAGAGAGAGAGGAGAGAGAGAGAGAGAGAGAGAGAGAGAGAGAGAGAGAGAGAGAGAGAGAGAGAGAGAGGGGGGGGGAGAGAGAGTGAGAGAAGGATAGGAATTGTTTCTTCAAAAAGACTTGACCAGTTTCATCGGTAACGCGAACAATGACAGGAGCAGCAACGTTTTACCACGTAAACGGCGGATAAAGTAATCCATGTGTTGGGCTGTCTCCAGGTGTTGAAAGCACACCCTTCTTGAATCAAGTGGCTCAGCAAAATGAAACAGCAAACAAGAGAACACGACAGCGGTGACCTGTCGTTCATCATAAATAAAGGAGGAGGATGTTTACAGATTTGCCTGCTTTCGAGAACTGATCAGCCTGGATCGATGACCTTTAACCTATTAATAGACTAATTTTCCTGACTCCAAATGGATACCAAAATTTTCTACCCCCCCCAAACAGAAATGTTCGCATAGCGGCCGGGTTTTAGGAAAACTACGGCAAAACGATTTATTCCCCGTAATCTCAGCATTAGTTACCACAAACCTCTTGTGACGTACTACAGAGGTGAATCACGTGTCAAGACGATAAATCTGCAGAGATACATTCCGTCTGTGTAGCTCAGTTCGGAGAGCAACTTACTCCGGTGTGAAGGGGTTGATCTCCGTCACAGACAAACTTGTGTTTCACACTCTCATTGGTAATAAGCACTCCCTTCTAGTCCTTGTTCCATGTTCTAAGGCATGATGGGTAAGGGTTGGTACCATCAACACGGATATCATACCACTATGTAGAAAAAAGTGCTTCAAACATGTTTATTCCTAGGCTCGTCGCCATTGTAACAGACTTCTTAGCAGGTAATCAGTTAAAAAGGATTGCCGTCAATCATCCTCCTACATGATCACTTTGAATAGCAAATCTAAGGGGAAAGCAATACTTTCTGATGCGCAGGTTCATTCGTTCCAGTCACGTTGGTCTCACTTCTCACACAGCGAATATATCTATTGCAGCTGATTCCAGCTCATTTTGCCAACCGTTTCTGAAAATTAAAGAATTAATTCGGAAGATTGTGTAGGACATGGACGACGATGAACTTCGAATTCATGATTCTCTCGAAACATGACTTTAGCATGCTCGGCTGTATTCATAGAAGCGTTAGCATCTTCAAGGACGGCGTCATATTAGGGGAACGGTCTCTGTATTCTGTGATAAACCTGACTAACTTAAAAGTGCACTTCATCATTGAAGGCAATTCAGTGTCGATGTGCAATCATAAAACCTAAGGAATTACAGGATATCATGGCTAAAATAATGCTGATCATGTTTCCTTATTGGTAGATACAGCCAGGAATATACAAAGGAAAAGAGACACCCTCAGGCAGATGTTAGAAAAAATGTAAAATAAAACAGATTTGTCATATCATGTTACACATTTCTGGTCAACTGATTGTCATTAATCACTTCTTCCTTGGCGTATTCAAGTGGTTTAACAACAGAAACTCTGCCATAAATTGTAACTTCAGAACTCTCTCTTCTTGGATCGTCAGTCCATTCTCACTAGCCTTGTGTCCAAGAATGGACACACAGCACGCAGATGTAACCTCATTGACTAGACGTACACTCTTGGGGCAAGATTACAGTGACCATCCTTGCCCCCCACTGTAGCATTTTTTATGTTTCAAACGTGCATAAGTGTAGCTTAGGGAACACTACGTAAAGTTTGTTCTTCTTATTCACTCACCCGAAGTGAAAGCAGGAGTCACTCAAGTCAAGTTCAAGAAAAGTTAATTACAGTTATTTTTTTGATCCGTCATATCTGATACGCACTTCACTCGACATATAATACCCATGAAAAATTAATTCCTAACGGCAGTGATAATTTAATCTGATTATAACATTACTCGAACTCGCAAAACTTGAAGAACACACCGCTTCAGCGTAAAACAGCTTCCAAGAATACTATACTACTGCACCACAGATCGACAGACACTATCTGATTGAAAAATATCCCTTACATATAAGACAGCCTCCATAACTATCGCTAACGCACCGCGCACAGTGGCTACAGGGTGATTCAATCGGGACGGAACATTTATTTTTTTTATGAACTCACGTTTGCGAAGGCACATTTGAATTAAATTAATGTAAAACATACCTTGATCCATGTAAAAGATACATTGATTCTTTATAAAAGATTGGCCCAATCATACGGCGTCGGGACACCGCACACCAGACACCGATGTTTACTGGATGCAATGGCTGTTCATGGATGTTGTGGGGATTATCAGTGACCCACACCCGTGTATTTTGCGAGTTCACATAGCCGGATAAATAGAACCCTGCTTCGTCAGTAACCATGTTATGTAAATTTTTCGGCGAAAAAATTGGCAAACCATTGACAATATTCCAATCGCTTTGCAAAATCCACTGGCTGTCTCTCGTTCACAGCCGTCATACGGTGCGGCTCAATCTTCGCCTGTTTGTCTGCTCTTTGACATGTCGAAGACGATCGTCCATTCTCTTGGGATAACCGCCGAATAGATTTTCGTTTGGATGACAATAACCGCTGCTTCACATCGTCTATTCTGTCCTCCACCATCTGAGGTCGTCCGTCCGTATGCAGATCCACCAAACTTCCCGTTCTCTCCAGCTGCTTCGCGAATTTCGAAATGGTGGCTCTGGTGGGTGGTTTACGCTCACCAAATTTCTTCAGAAACTTCTTCTGACGTTGTTTGAAGTAACCGGTTACCCAGTATGGACGCACAATGAACGCACGCTCTTCAATTGAGTACACGACCTTCATTCGACCTCCTCGCTTAAACTGTCTGCGGAGACACGCTATTCTCCCACCACTACCACACAAATGGCGCGTCAGTGCAGCGCCACCCAGCTGCCGGGGAGATATTAATGCATGTCGACTGCTTCGTCAGAGAATAAAGAACTGCTCTGTTCAGGTTTCACGCTCATCGCGTTATTCCCCATCTCATATATATTCCACATAATAAGCGTTAAGTCTCGAAAGAATCACCCTGTAGCGTAATGCATTACATATGCAGCTAACTTGCTTGCCAGCCATGCATAAGCCATCTCAAAACTGTTGCCAGATAACGTTCAGTAAGCCAGAAAATATAACGTTAAAGTTGAAACGTTGAACGAGAACAAACTCAAAATTTACATAAAGAAAGACAACTGAAAATGGAAGCCAAATTAGAGTATACGTCATGTACGAATGGGCGCGTAGCATGTAGCAGTGACGTCATTGACCAGATGTACACTCTTGTGCCAGATTAGTATGACCATCCTTGTCTCCACAAACGGACAGGTAGCACGAGTGACGTGCCTGTCCCGCAGGACGCACATGAGATAAAGGCAGATAGCAGTGAGAGCACATGCCAGTGTAGCATAGTGGATAGCACTAGGAGCTCCGGAGCCTGGGAGTTGTGTGTTCTTATCCCGCCCCTGGCATGAAAATGATGGAGAAATTTACTTTAACATATTGGCGCACGAACTTCAAGGATTACCTGACTGATAGGTTTCTCGCAATGGTGTGATGTTATTTCCACACCGCGAGATTGAAAAAATGAGAATCCCTTCTTCAGTGCTTCGAAAACATAAATCAGTGTGATGTTACGTTCCACACACCAAATTGTCTGGGATTTCTCAAATGCACGTTCTTCATGGGATAACTGCCTACAGCGGTGCATGTCCCCGCCTGACCCGTAGGCCATTCCTTCGGCCCTCTTTCAATGGCAGGAGGGAGGAGAGACGTGCCTGCCCCGCAGGACGCACATCATATAAAGACAGATAGCAGTGAGAGCACATGCCAGTGTTGTATAGTGGATAGCACTTGGAACTCCGGAACCGAGAGTTGTGGGTTCGAATCCCGCCCTTGGTATAAACATGGTGGAGAAATTTACTTCGTCATACACGCAGAAGTGACGTCATTGACCAAATGTACACTCTTGATCCAGATCAGTATGGCCATCCTTGTCTCCACCAATGGACACGTAGCATGTAGGAATGACGCCATTCACCGGCGCGGAATGTATATTGAATATAGACAGAAACGGGAGATTGTGCCAGTTTGCCAGTGCGAAATCCGTGTAATCACGTGTGGCACTTTGTTTTGTTGTCATAGCAGCAATGACCGATTTTTCACAGCTGATGGTGTGATGTCATCTCATCCAAATCATTCTGACATGACATCAGAAATGCGTTACGTCACACGACCAACTCTATAGAAACAGGAAGGCGTTAAGTCAGGAATTTTGGTTCTACTTTCTCGTTCATAAATGATACACAGAATTTGTCATTTAGCAACCTATCGAATGAAATTTTAATTTAATGATTCCTCTTACAAACCTAAAGTGATTATTTTATATTATAAAACCAGTTTCTTTCCTCATTTAAGTCTAAAAATTTATGATTCCCCTTGCGAACCTGAAATGATAATTTTAGGTTGTAAAACCAGTTTATTTTCTCATTTAAATCTATCTGGCAACAGCAGGAACAAGTGAACGTAATTGCATGCCATCTGCGTGATTTTTCTTTTACAATAAATGAAACAATGCGTTTTAGGGTCATTATACGTTTTTTGAGGTGTTTCGAAGAACGGGAACCACTGACAAATCTCGCTTTCTAAAGATTTCATTAAAAAACACTGCCGAGAAATATTGCAACTGGCTGCTGTTATTTGTTTTTGAAATTTTTTCAGTTGCCTATAGAAACATCTAATGAGCGACGAACGAATACTGGGAAAATGCGAGCGCTTGCCGGTTTTTAATTCTTGAATCCCTGCCTCAACCAATATACACTATCTACCAACAAGTAATTGGACACCCCCGCAATCGACGATATCTGCGGTCCCGATACATGTCACGGCCGCCGCCGTTAAATATCGTGTGGGAAACAACAACGCAACCAGTCGCATACAAGATGCCACGAAGTTCGGAGCTCTCTGATTTTCAGAATGTTGTAATCGTCGGGTTTCACAGAAATGGCCGATCCATACGGGACATATCCAGCAAGTTGAAGTACCCAAAATAGACAGTGGCCTACGTGATTGGTAAGTGGAAGATGAGAGGTGACTGTCGAAATGTGCCATGACCCGTCCGACCCACAATACTGGGAGTTAGAGACCGACGGGTGCTGGCCAGAGAAATTCGGAAGAACCGCACCAAATCGATGGGCCACAACCGCGAGGCGTTTCAACAGGCATCCGGGAGTGCTCTTTCGATGAGTACCATCCGTAAGGAAATCCATCTGCTCGGTTATCATGGACGTGCTGCCGCCCATAATCCTTTGGTCACCAAGTCCAACAGCGCTGCTCGCCTAAAGCGGTGCAAAGAACATCGACAGTGGACCGTTGAACAGCGGAAACAGTTTCTCTGGAGCGACGAATCAAGGTTCACCCTCTACCGTTCGGAAGGCAAAGTTTGGGTTTGGCGTCTGCCTGGAGAACGCATCCTGCCGGAATGTATTGTGCCAACTGTGAAGTTCGGTGACGGTGGAATTGTGCTATGGGGGTGTTTCTCCTGGTATGGCACGGGATCCTTGGTCGCAATTCCTGGTAGTCTCAACGCCGAGACCTACTGCATTATTTTGGATGACTATGCGCTTCCTACGTTGTGGCAGTTTTACGGGTTGGACCCGTGTTACTTTCAGGATGACAATGCCACCTGTCATGTTACGAGGTCCACCATGGCTTGTTATGGTGACAATGGGGTATATCGAATGAACTGGCCTGCGCAGAGCCCGGACCTTAACCGTATCGAGTACCTCTGAGACGAGTTGGAGCGTCGACTTAAGGGGTGCCCCCATCGTCCAAAATCGGTGAAGGAACTGACCTATCTTCTCCAAGCCGAGTGGAAGAAAATACGGCTAGCCGTCGTACAATGCCTAGTTGAGAGTATGCCCCGGAGCTTCGCAGCTGTAATCGCCGCTCGTGGATGCTCCACCAACTATTGAAGGTGAATAAACTTCGTTTTCCTTTGCTATCACAGGTGTCCAATTACTTGTTGGTAGATAGTGTATATATATATATATTTATTTATTGTTGTAATGATCATGAAATATACTTTTACATTTGGACTAGAGGTCTGCACGGGCACGGCCCAGGTCGGGTCTTTGTTCATTTCTAAGTTGGGAAAACGGGCCGGGCCTTCAATATTTAATGTAAGAATAACTAGTTGATGACCATTTACCTGCACCGTCCAAATGCGGACTCCGCAGAGAAATATTTAATGTAAGATACTGATTTCATTGTCCCGTTCCGCCTGTATGCTTGGCTCCACGGAGACTAATGGGACTCCTTCGGTTTAATTGAAATGTTGCGACAGTTTTCCTGCCTTGAGACGCCGGTTCGGGCATCGGCATCCCACGTGGTCCAGAGACCAGCCCGTGAGGTCTCTGCTGGCTACCGACCTAGTGCACTTTGGCTGGGTTCTCGCACTGACTGGCGGGATGGGCCGTTAAATTTCGAGGGTTGACTGGGAGATATTTTACCCCTCGAACCGCTGTGAATTTTGGGGAGCCATTTCCCTTTATTTACAAACAAAATTGTTACACGCATGTACATTCACTGTCATTATGCTTAGGACTTACAAAGTTGAGTATGAAAAAACAAAGTGCATTTACAAAGCATTTACACGGGTACTACTCTTACCTGTTGGCTTCTCTGCCTTCTGTCTTCATTCCGTATCTAAGTCGCTTTTGGTGTGCACGTTCACCTCTTGCGCCTCGGTTCCCCTTTGACTGGAGAAAAACGTATGCTGCTGGGGAATTAGCCTTTCAACTAGGGCTATGATCCACCTCCTGTTTACGGAGGATTGTATGAGCAGATCCAATTTCCGCGTTTTTTGCACACCTGAGTTCTGTGTGTTTCTCCATTCGGCAAAGCCACTGTACTCTAGCACGCAGTGTTCAATGCTTGCCGATCGTGTTCCACAGGGACAAGTGCAGTTCCCGATTGTAAATCTGCTTAAGTATTCAGGGCAGATGCCATGGCCGCTGAGCACTTGATTCAGGAACTTATTTGTTTGCGCTCTCTTGGTCGAGATTTTTGGAAATACTTGATGTGTCTTCCGACCTGTCTCTCCCGTGTCCCATCTAACCTGCCATTCGGCCATGGTCTGACGTGGCAATGCTGCGCGTAGTTCTGCATTGTACGTCGACCGTCTCTTTCAGCGTGGCTTCCTTCGCCAGCTGGTCCGCCCGATCATTTTCCTGGGTCCAGACATGGCTTCGTACCCAGTGGAAACTAACTGCCCCATCTTCCTCCGCCCTCAGGAGGGTTTTAATCCTCTGGACGATGGGGTTTCTCCCTCTGAATCTACTCAGAGCCTGAAGTGCTGCCTCACTGTCTGAGTAGAGTTTTATTACGTCGTTGTCACTTCGCCTGAGGAGAGCCCAGGTGAGTGCCTTTTCTATCGCCAGAAGTTCTGCTTGGAAAAAAGAAGCATTCTGTAAAACAGACACGGGCCGAGCAGAGTTTTTTTATGAGTAAGCCAACGGTGCCTTTCACGTTTGGTAAACTCGCAACATACATCAGCAGGATAAGATTGAATAATTTCCGCTGATGGAAAAAATAGAAGTTTTACGACATCCTCTCCTCCTACAAAACAATTTGAGTGGGTCAGCTCCCTTAGTTTTTCAATGTGAATGTGGCCCCTTCTCTCTCTCTCTCTCTCTCTCTCTAACTTTCACCCTCCTCTCATGCTTCAGGGCAGGCTATTAACTGCAGCATTTCTAAACCAAGACACCCGCTCGCAGACGATCTGCTTTGTTGTTCTGGTCGGCGAACTTTGTTCTCTAGATGTGTGAAAAGCTTTAAGTTGTCTTAAATGTCACGGGAGAAATGGGCTGTGAAGAAACTTACTTCTGTATATAAATCTGTGCCGTATTTTCCCCATTTGTACTCTCAGGCACCCGTTTTCAAAACTTCTGTGACCCTCCTTAGCTGGGCAGTCTGTCGTTGTTTTTCCTTAGCATTTGCTCAGTTCAGTGTTGCTGATGAATACTCTTCAAAATTTATTATGGAGTTTAAGAAAGCGAAAGATTTTCGCGAAAAAAAATCGCTTTCCGGAGAATATGTGCTTGCAGACAATTTAAAGGGGGAAAGTGATATTTGGAAATATTTTAAATTACTGTCCCGTTCTGAAACTTGTCGGCTGGAAAACGTCGTGCAGTGTACTAAATGAAATTTTTTTTTAGTTACGATAGCACAAAGTCTGGAACATCGCATCTTAAGCGGCACAAATGTGTCCCCCCCCCCAAGAGACATATTGGTTTCCAGCGATATGATGTGCCAGTGAGATAGGTGCAGTTTTTAAAGCCATAAGATCTTCTCCCAGTGGAACGATCGGAACCATAATTTTGGATATTTAATATTTTTCGAGTTAACCCCTCCCACCCCCACCCCCCTTACCCACAAGGATATTTCCGGGTCCGGCGGTAGGGAATGATAATTTGAAAACCCAGAAAATCTTAAAGGTATGGAAATTGTATTTTTCATGCAACATGTTTTAGCATACAAGCCCCCCCACCCCCACTCTTGGGACGTTACGTGACTTATACAAAGTCTCAGAAATATTCTGAATTAACGTTTATTGTAACAGAATACGTGTAGCAATTAAGAAAACGAAAACTCTTCAGGAGTCGAATGACTGAGTGCACCAGGTGTCCAATTCGTGTTTTGGTAATTGTTGAAATTTTGCGGGACATCCCGGACTGGGCTCTAATTAAAAAACTTGAAACGGGCCGGACCTTGGACGTGCGGGCTTGTGTCGGGTGGGGCTTTCCAAATTAAGGCCCGTGCAGACCTCTAATTTGAACATCACAAACAATAAGAATATTATTTTATTATAAAATTACTCATATTACTTTCTCCTGTCATAATTGACGGGCTTTAACCTAGTCCTTTTCTTATTTTCAGCTGCCTGAAAAAAAAAAATTTCATTTCTGACTACAAGTCGCGAGGATGTGGCATCCACAGATGGATGGACGAGAGGACATATCAGTGCTAGTGACATGATTTTTTGCATTCTTCATCTTGTGACGTACCTGCTAGCAGGACGCACACGACATAAAGGCAGATAGGAATCAGAATAAAACGTCTGCGTAGCTCAGTTGGTAGAGCGACTTGTTCCGGAATAAGCGGCCTCGGGTTCGAATCCTGGCGTAGACTAAAAATGACGGAGAAATTTACTTCGTTGTAATCTAGCCAAAAAATTGGCAAAAATTGTTCACATGCTCATCCATCTGGTGAAAGAAATGGAGAAAAGAAATGTACGGATGAAATTTTTAAAATTTGGTCAGTACATTTAAGTCGTTTAGTTTGCTTATGAATTCTATAACGAGAACGTTTTAAACATATTTAAGAAACTTAAAGATGTTTCCAAATGCAAAACTATATTTGCCGATAGAAACAATTTTTAAATTATTCCGTTGTTTCGATGAAAAGCATTTATATTATAGAATAATAAGGTTGAATGTTTGTAGAAATACATCGGTTTGAGGTTCACTTCACTGTTGTTTTGATTAAAAACATTTATAGAATAATAGGAGTGAAATGATTGTACTCGTAGAAATACTTCGGCTTGAGCTTTACTTCACTTTAACGTCAATAACACAAATTGAAAGTCCACTTTATTATATAGGGTGTCCATAAATGAAGTATAGAACTTCAGTATGCTACTGATGAAAAAAAAACATTAAATAACAACTTACTTTTAATGTAAAAACACATGGTAACTATTAAAGTTTCTTTTTCTAAAATGTCAGTAGGTCTCCACGTGTGCTCCATTGATTGCTCGCAGGATGTCTAAACGATAGTCCAGTTCCACCCACGTAAGTATTTTCCGTGCCCAAGATTCGGCAGTTTTGTTTATTCAGTCTGCCAAAAACATGAAATGTCGACTCATCGCTAAAACAGATCCGTTAAAGGAGTGGGGGGGTCTTCGTTAATGAGATTAAGCATATCTACCGCAAATGCTTTTCGACGTGGTTGATCATTTGGTCGAAGGTTTTGCACTAACTGCGCTTTATACGTATAGAGGCGGAGACGTTTATGCAAAACCTTGTGAGCCCTTGTTCACGGTAATTTGAGTTCACGACTGGAGACGTGGGCAAACTTTTTCCGGCTCCTTAGATAAGCCTAATGCACGTCTTCCACCTTTTCGTCTGAAATGGAAGGTCTCCCAGTGCTTTTGCCTTCCAAGACACTTCCTGTTGCTTTAAATTTATTTATCCATTGTTCAACGCACCTTCGTGTCGGCTGCTGTCTCTTGTACTCCGTTCTGAACTTACGCTGAACTGTTGTTAGAGATTTTGACTCCGCAAACCAAAACACACACGCTGCTTTCTCTACTTGGGAAACCATTTCTGTTGTATTCTGTGTTTGACCTGATTTTTCATTACATGAAACACCTGGCGCCATCTATCATCTGATTTAACAAACTTTAACACTTCCCACGTCTCTTGGCGTTTAAAGTAAGTTTTTCTTTTGTTTTCAAAAGCACTGGGAGACCTTCCGAAGTTTTTCAATAGCATATTGAAGTGGGTTACTTTACTTATAGATACCCTGTATTTCTCCCAGCACGTAAAGTATTTGTCACATCAGTGCGGCGCTTGTAACAGCAAGTTGAACGAGAAAGATGACACCAAATTTTCGGTTGTAATGAGCACGTCTTTTGAAACCTTTCCGACGCGAATAAAATTTATAAAAATTATTCAATGCAAATGGAGCCAGTTAGAAAGAAAATCAACCGGATTTCTACAGTCGATGAAAATCGAGAAATAAAAACAGTTACTTACTTTCACCAACCTGTAACGAAAATTTACAAATGAAGCACAAAAAGCTTCTCGTAGGAGAAGATATCTTAGACGAAGAGATTTTCAAATCGAGCAGTTAAAAGAAGAAAAATCGAAGGAAACATGATGTAACTTTACTCCTTGTAGCAAAGAAATTTTGCATAATGGAAAAGTTGAAAAAAGGCGAAACGTGTTTTTCATAGGAAAAGGTGTGCTAAGGAAAAATATATTTTTAAATACGTCTCCGAGAAGCAGAGATAGCAAGAAAAATATTTTGACCTTTACGTCCCCTAGTGGGAAAGCTCTGCATTATCTAAAGGAGATAATGCTCCCCATCATTATAGCAGCGAATGGCATACAGTAAAAAAACAAAAAATACAGGAAGGCTCAGTTCTGATTGAGCCGTCATGTTTGAAACGTAGGACTACGACTTGCAGATCGGAGAACTGAAATGAGCTAGTGGAGTATGGTTTAAAAAGCTTTTATTTAATATGTTATAGCCAACACAGGTCTATGACATGAAAAGTAGCTTACATAATTTTTACAAATAATGCTGGATACATTGCGAACACAAACCAGATCGATACACGAATTACCCAACGTAGTGCTCTGTCTTCTTGGGCTTCTTACATTCCTCATCCCTTGCTCTTGCCTCTCGTTTTGATTTTCTCCACTTTTGCTTGCTTTCATTCTGCGAATTCCACGGAACTGTTGTTAACCCGTTTACACGGAAATTTCTTTTTAAATGTTCAGTTCAAACTAGTGCGAAACGTTCTTCGTATATTTGAACAGATCTCGTCGAGAGCTCTAAAACGATACCACGCACAGTCGTGTTGCGGTCACGGTTGCTGAAATAGACTGCTCCAAATGCAGCGGCACACCCAGAAATATTGCATCATCTCCTCCGCTCACAGGGAGCGAGGGAAGCGTCAGGCGCACGACGTATTGCGCAGTGCGCGAATTGGACTCCAAGCTGTTTACGAATATGCTAACACGATTAGTGTGTGGCACGTATTTTTAACGCTATAATGATTTCAATCGGGGTATATTTTTGTCACAGGCGGTTGGCCGTAAGTCACCCCATACTATCCGCAGAGTTAGACGTAAGCCTTCGTCAAAAGAAATTTCTGAATAGGATTTTTAGAAGCAGAGATGCAGCTGCAAACAGAAGTACAGAATTACCTCCTAGAGATAAAACATGAACTACAAAACTCCTCAAATACCAATCTAAAGATTTTTACAAGGTAAATGCCATCTGGTGTTAAAAGATATTTTTAAACCGCACATTTTGAAGCAGAGATATTAAAAAAAAAACAGATTAAAGGTTTGAGCCGCCTATCGGTGAAATTTCGCATTCTTTTTGGGTGAAAACAAACTTAAGTTTCTGTAGTTAGAAGTATTTGACCGAAAAAGAATTTTTTCGATCGGGTTCTTATTCCTGCAGATGTTGATGCAAATAAAACGTGAATTTGTGCCCTCTTGTGACACACTTATGCGTTGCGAAAAATTTGAAAATATGTGAGAAACCTTTTGCACTGGAAACGCTCGCCAACAAAGAAATATTTTTTTTTAAATCGGACTGTTAGAAGCAGAGATTCGACAAAAATGAGATATATATTATCTATGCTCCCTAGCGGAAAAAAATATGCACTATTAAAAGCATAAAGTGTCCTCAAAATTAGTTCCAAGGTGATAGAGGTATCGGTGCACGAAAGAATGTTTAAAATCGAGTTCTCAACGTTCAGATTTTGCTGCAAATATGTCAGAAGCAGAAATAAACACTTACGCCCCTTGATGGCCAAACCATTTTTTACCAAAATTTGATAATTATATGCAGAACATTTTCCACCAAATGCTATATCTAATCCACAAAGAATTTTTTTAAATCGGAGTTTTGGAAGCAAGGATATCGAGGAAAACACAATTTACCTTTACGCCCCCTAGCGAAATATCTATGCATTACTTGAGAAGGAAACTGCACCTAAGATAGTCTTCGTTGCAAATGGCATCGAAAAGAAAAATAATTGTTTCAGTCGGAGATTTAGAACTAAATATGTGAAATAAAATTTATTTTGATTTCGATATCATCAAAATTTACACCCTCTAGCGGCGAAGTCTTACATCGGAAAAAACTGGAATGCAAGGATCATCGTTCTCACATTTCAAACTTCAAAATCCAAAGAAGAAGAATTTTTCAAATCGGACTAATAGTTGCAGAGATACGATGTCAGTAGTATAAAAGGACGGGTCTGGCGCCAAGGAGCGGGGGCGTGGCCTGGCGTCGTCAGCAGAAACAGCAGGGGGCGTGGCTTATGGCAGGAGGATGAGAGGGCGTGGCAGGTGACGCTAGTGTGTTGGGTCGATGCTGATGTGCTGTTTCCTAGCTTTGCTTTTTGGAATTTCCGATGGATCTTTGGGGTATGGCAGCGACAGAGTGCAAGAAAGGGGATGTGTACACGATTAGCTGCCCCCGAGTGGTGCTTTTTGGAACTTTATTATTTTGTCGGGAGATTTATTGGACTTTGACAAATTTTTGGGAAGTCTCTCCAATACGTTTTGTTTCCTCAAATTTGTTTTATTAAACTTATATTTTTAGAACTTCCGTGAGGTGTTAGGAGTTTTTATAGACGCTGCATTATTTATTTATTTTCTCGGGAGATTTATTGGACTTTGACAAATTTTGGAGGACATGAAGCAGAAATGTGAATTCTGAGTTTTTCTCCATTACAATTTTTTTACGCCGATGCTACTGCTCCTTAGCGGTGCTTTTGGTACTTTCAATGGATTTTTGAGGGATGGCAACGGCCGAGTGGGGAAAGGTGATGTCAACTCGATGTGCTGCCCCCTAGAGATGCTTTTTGGAACTTTATTATTTTCTCGGGAGATTTATTGGACTTTGTCAAATTTTTGGGAAGTCTTTCCAATATTTTTTTCTCCTCGATTTTTTTTATTAAGCTTATATTTTTAAAACTTCCGTGAGGTGTTAGGAATTTTGATAAACGTTGCATTAGTTTTGTAATTCTTGTATTTGTCCTCCATCCAATTTTAATTTAGACGAGGAAATGCTTTGTTTGAAAAATTTCGTTCCTGTTCATTCATGTTCCGCTATCATTTGTACGCCATTTTAGTTTCACCACGTTGTCATTTTGTGCGCCACATGTTTTAAGATGAGTCACCATTTTCTCTTTGTCTCAGACCATACCATTTGGTATGCCACGTGTTTTGGGACGAGTCACTATGATGGGTGACACCGCCGTGCTAGCAGACAAAATCATGACGTCAGCCAATGCCATTTCCTCCTCCACGGGGTCGGCGCTAAGCTTTTCTTGTGAACAAATGGAAGGAATTAAAAATGGATTAAGAGGAGGAGTTGATGTCATGTGAGATTCTGTTAGACACATTAAGCTCATTTTTTTCAATAACTTGATCATTTTGCAACGAATTTATTCCTTATTTTTTCCCCATAATTTCCCATTTTATATCCATATTTTTTCAACGTAACGATTTTTTCTTTATTTTCTTTGAGAAGACTTCACGCATTTTCAACGGATGTACCAACATAAAGACGTTTTCCAAAGTTTTGTACTGCAGACATAATATTAAAACACGATTGTTTATTAATGTATTTACGTGTTCATGACATTTTCTGTTACATTTTTTAACGTTGTACCTTTTTTCCACCGTACAAATCCACAATTTTTTATGCATAGTTAAAATGTTGTTGTTTTTTCGTATTTTTTTTATTTCTTCATGATTATTCAGTGAAATGCACCTTTTAATGCATTATCTTAATCTTTTTTGTTTCTAAATGCTTGGGTACTCGTTAAACTGCTCGATGTACCAACATAATTTTATTTTCTAACTTTTCAAACTAACAACTACTTTTATCGAGGCTTTATTTTTTATGATTCAAACAAGCAAACGTTTCTTCATTATTATTTCTGTTTCCTATGCAAACAACTTTTCTTACTTGCTTTTAATGTATGACTTAATCTTGTTTTCTATATAGCTGTTTCATGTTTGTGCAAGAAATATACAGATATATAGCAGATTGTTTATTAATGTATTGTTTATTAACATTCGTTCGTAAAAGTTTTTTTTTCCAGACTGAGACGTGAGACGAGGAAATCCTTCTTTAGAAACGATTTTGTTCCTATTCGCAATATTTATTTGACTTTGACAAATTTTTTGTGATATGACTTCATGTTAATTCTGAGTCTTTCGCCTTTGCAGCATAATGTTATCACAATTTTTTCGTGTGTTCAAGAACTCTACAGGTCTTTCACAGTTAAAATTCTGCTGAAACAATATTTTCTTACTTTCTTTCGCATATCATTATACCTTCCCAATTTTCGCTATTTTACTTCATCTTTTTTTGAAATTTCGTAAAACTTTTCAGTATGTCAGTAATTTATTTCTTACTTGGCCAAACTTATGACTCCTTTTAGTTAGACTTTTTTTTCTTTTAATTTCAGCAAAAGGATTATTTTAGATGAAGCAAATCATCAGATTTTTGTTTCCTTATATAGCATATTTTCCAACTTGCTTTAAAGTATTCCCCAAAGCTTGCATGTATATCAAATATGCATTTTTTTTATTCTTTCCTTTTTTGTTACGATAAAATTTGTATTCTTCGGGACATGTTTTCTGTATATTTTTCTGTCTTGTCCGAAAAATACATTCTTCCACTAAACATTATTTTTTAACGTTTTTCTAACTCACCAGAAAAGCAGTTATTCCCCACCCCCATAGCGAAAATAAAGAAATACTTACTTCTTTTCTCTACATATCGACTAAATCTATTTCTTTTCGAAATGCTGATCATGACATTTCAACTAAAATTTCATACTTTCACCAAAAATCATATTCTTAAACGTGCTATTTTGCTTGCTTTATTTCATATATAACTAAATTTTTATTGTTTACTCACCTCATCAAAGTCTGTAAGAACCCCCTAATCTCATTCCTTTTCCTCATTTAGTTCGCTTTAAATTGAGATGTTTCGAAACTTTGCGTACATTTCATTCACTTAATGTCCAGTTCTCCCGAGTCTGTCCCTTCATTTTTAACTTCTGTGCCTGCTGCATTTTTATCTTTAGACGTTTAGTTTCATTGGGCGTTTCTTTCGTTTTAATTAGGTTTTCATTATCGTATTTTTTATTCATTGTCTCAGCAGAAAAAGCTTTCATTCTGGAGACATAGCGACTAAGTCCGTACTTCCTCTAAACATTTTTTTTCACGTTTTACTAATTCTTCAGAAAAGCAGTTGTTTTTCAAATTCCCATAGTGAAAATATGGCATTCCCTTAGTTTACTTATATTATTTTTTTCTGTTCAGTGCTGTATAATTCTTCAAACTTTCGTTTATTTTTATGAAACTTCATTTTTTTAGGTTTTTTTTTCTGATTCAACCTATTAATCTTTTCCTATCGATTTAATTACTCTTATTTTCCCATTCGACTTTACTTTTGAACAGAAATGTATCTAAAATCTTCAGATGGATTTTAGTCTATAAGGTCGATTCTTCCCTGTTTCAAATAAAGTCATCTGGATTTTAATGTAAATGCCCCTAAACCTTTAGAACTTACTTTTCATAGTTAGATACTAATTCCTCGAGGTTTACATTAAAACATGAAAGAAGAGTGTTTTTACGCTCTCTCCAGTGTGTGAGCTGTCTCCAAGAAATTAACTTTGAACCCCCCTTCTGTCTCTGTCGGAAACTGACTATCTCCTGCGACTATTTTCACACGTCTACTGCTTACTGAAACACCTCATATGGCATGAAATCACTTTGCTCGGGAGATTAAACTAATTTCTGGTTTTGAACTTTGAACGCAAACTCAAGCTTGCAAAAGCATAGTTTTCTGAGTGAACTTAAACTGTCTAAGATGACAAAACTCTAAAACTGGTGACTCAATGGGACAGAGCGTTTGAACTTTGCCGTTCATTCACCCTTTAAGAGATCCGTCGTGAACGACTAGAAGGGAAGTAAGCAGGCCCTAGACCCTGATTTAGTCCATTATTTCCAAGGAAGGTAGAAAGCTAGTGTCGTAATTCAAAAACTCATAACTCAACCCTCCCCAGGATTCAATTTCGGACGGACGAATAGTCAGATGTCAATGCTTAGACATTGAAATATTACTTCAGACAAATATTTTCTTACCTAAAGTGCTTCAAGTCAGAATTTGTATTACTTAAGATTTCCCTTAATCAACATTTTTTCTATCTTAATAACTTTGTGACGTACCTGACTGCAGGACTCACAAGATATAAAGGCAGATAGCAGTCAGAACGAACGTCCGCGTAGCTCAAATGGTAGAGCGACATATTCCAGAATGAGGGGACCCGGGTTCGAGCCCCAGCGTGGAAAAAATGACGGAGAAATTTACTTCATTAAAATGGCGCCCGAACCTTCCGGATGACCAGCCGTTTAAAATCTCGCAATGGTGTGATGATCCTTCCACACAGCGAGTAAGGAAAAATAAGAGAATCCCTTCTCCAGCGCTTCAAAAAATAAATGTGTGTGACGTTGCATTCCACACTACAGACTGTCCGGGAGTTCTGAGGTGCACGTTATACAGCTGATGGCTTCCTGCAACGATTCATGGTCACGGCTGACCCTTGGGCCATGCCCTCGACCCTCTTTCGATGGGGGGATATGACGTACTTTCCAGCAGGACTCAGACAATCTACGAAAGTCCGCGTAGCTCAATTGGTGGAGCGACTTATTCCGGAATGAGGGGACCTGAGTTCGAGCACCGGAGTGGACAAAAGTGACGGAGTAATTTGCTTCGTTATAACTTCTAAAGTCTTGATTTTGAAAAAAAGAGCTCTCACAAAAACGTCAAGTTTCCTCAGATTGCATGAGCAACCAAAAAAAAAATTTATGAAGCTTGAATGTTAACAATTTCAACCATTTCTTTCTCTTCATGTTTCATTCCATTAACTTTCTTCAAATTCCAATATATCCAAAAATTTTGTTAAATGCCCAACTTCGACTCCTCCAGAAATTTCCTGAAAATGATAGTTTCTATTTGAAAAAAATTCCAGAATAAGAATTCCTTCACTGAAACAAGAAATTCCTTTTCAAAGCATTCCATCCCTCTTTCTACTTCAAATACTCTATTTATAAATCTAAAGAACTGTTTTTTTTATATTCATATATTTTCCCTTCTAACTTTAGAAGATATTGTTCCAAAATGTATGTACATATTACGATAGTAAAATATCTTACTACTGCTTGATGTTCAATTCACTCCACACTGTCTTCAGGAAATTCTTTCATTTTCTCATAACACATAGACATGTTATTTTTCTTCCCATTCACTTCAAAGACTTGAGATCAACTTAATGGAGTCCTTTGAGAAAAATTTTCATAGGAAAGCATAAATTTGCTGAAAATGTCAGTTTTCTTAAAGAAATCATAAGAATAAGAAATTTTTAACTGAAACAAATTGCCCCCAATTCAAAGCATTAAGTGGCTCTTTTCGCATCAAATTCTGTATTTCCTTATGTAAACTTTATTCTTTTTCTACTTCATTTCTTCTTTCGTTTCTTGTTTTTCCCTATGTAACGTAAAACTTCTTTCCTTAAACTATTTTTCATAAAGTATCATTCCTTTGAGTTGCTTTTCTCTCTTTTTTTTAATGTATTCATTTTCTATAAGTTCATATTGACAAGGGTTTAAATTTTGATTGAAAGATGTTTGCAAAGATCGTTTTAGGAAAAGTTGAAAATAGATAAGGTTCGTTTCGGAAAAGTTCATTCTTTCCTAGGGTTAAAAATTGAAACTTCATTTTTCCTTAGGGGCGGTTTTGATGAAACACCTTTCATTAAAAGCAGGGAAATTCCAATAGAATAACATGGGTAAACTAGCATGCATAAAAAGACTGTTTCGAAACGAGTAAAAATCTGTTGAAGATCGTTTTCAAAAAAGTTGAAAAAAGACAGTCACAGCAAGTTCCTGAAAGTTAAAAATAGATGAGGTTGAAAATGAATGTAAAAAAGTCTAAGGAAAGAAAATTTTATGAAACACAGACTGGTTTGTTTTTCCAGGCTAGGGGGTATTCAGTGAAAGCGCTTCTTCTTTTTAACTCAAAGAATAAAGCGAGTCAATTTGAAACATTTCAAACTCCCCGAAATTAAGCCGTGTACTCTGGTTTCGACACAATACTGTAAAGCATTGCTCTCAGACCAGTCGGAATTCCGCCCCGATTGGTTGCCTAATGAAAAACATCAGGTCTCTTTCCAATAACAATTCCCAAATATCCTTAAGAAAAGTCTAGCAAAAAAAGCACTAGTTCCCCATTAAAGCAATTGCATTCATTCTGTTACTTTTTTAAACATTTCAAAAAGAAATTTACATGCTCACTTTTACTTTAAAATCTTAGAAGCTTAATATTTTGACTCATTTCAATAAAAAAAATAATTTTACTTAAAATTTATTTTAAAAAAAGTTATAATTACGCTTTAAATTTATGCCTTAAAACTGAAAAATATTTACACTTAATATTTCAATAAATAATAAATATTCACAAACTCACCTTCTATCTTGTCCATTAAAAATAACAAAATTACATTTATTTCTGAATTTATATTATCAAAATCATTATATCTCCAAGTAGTTCCTTTCCCTCTGATTGTAGAGCAGAAACTCTTCTGAAATCTTCACTTTTCCCCATATGTTCATAAAAGCTTGAGCTACTTCCTTAGGATTCAACAAAGCCACACCGTTCTCGAAACTTGAAATCGCTTCCCTGTTCCACTCAGTGGTTAGGCATGGAGGATACATCTGAATAGTTGGAAGTACTTCAGAAATGTATTCCCGAAATCTACATACCTTCAGGATGCTCTCCCCGATTAAATTTTTTAAACATTCAATTAAATTGTGTCTGAGTTCATACTCCTAAATCGATGTATTTCGAAACTTTCGGGATTCTCCGAGTACGATTTTCTGGAATTCTGGACCCATTAGCAATTCCTGGATGCTGTCCCACGCGCCATCCAAAATAATTTGGAGTTTCTTAAACTGTTTTCTTGTTAATGCAACTCCTGTTGTTAAGTGGAAAATCCCGCTAGCATCAGATAACTAACTGTTTCTGGAATCGATGGAATTCGCCGTCTCGAGAAGATGAGAAAAAGAGTTCACTTCCAATGCTATGAGTTTTTTCAGTCTCCCCAGTTGAAAAACACGACTCCTCAAGTCCAAGAAGCAACTTGAACTCATCGTAATCCCACATGTAGAGGATGTGATCAATTCTCCAGTCCACTTGAATTCCCTAACATGAACTTTGATTACAGAAGCAAATACAGAAACAGTCATATAAAGATTTCCTCCTAAATGAAAATAATGTTCTGGAATTGATTCCAGCCTGAATCCAATGGAACAGCTTTTCTCAAGCTGAACCTCCGAAACACAAGTGGAGACGAATGAAAACTCATCACAATTTTCAGATGGAATCAAAGCATTTGAACAGCTGGTGGAACCGGCACACTGATTCTTAGCGTAAGAAACAGAAACGTCTGGAAGATTCATACTGTTTCTTTCACAATGATTAAATGTGGGGGAAAAATAACGTTAGCGAGCTGACGGAAACAGAATTTGAATGACTTGAAGACGTCTTAATTTATTCAAACTTAGAACAGAACTAAAATACGCTCAGCTTTTCCTTTGCATACTGTAACCAATGCATGACCCTTATCACCACGTGGTGATTGATGTGTTACGATGCGTCAGCATTTGGGACGCTTCAAAACACTAACTTCATGGTGACTGTTTCCTTATCTGGTCACGAACACGTTGTTGATGAATCACTATAGGACTCTAATGAGACAAAGCGAATTTCAGCTGAGGGCTTATCTTAAGGCAAATTCTTAGTGAGAGAAAAACGAAAGGATTTCATTTTACCTAATTTTCATATCTTGAGAGAATAAACTAAAATGTATTCGGTATAGAGTACATAATAAGTGTAAAGAAATTCTTCAAGGCTGAATTTCCCCTAGAACGAGGGTGATATACGGAAAGCGTGAGAATTTAATCAGACACCTTCAAATAATTTAGCTTGGAATTAACGCTGCTTTTGAAAAAAAAAAAACGAGTGAACTATAAAATTCTTTGTTCTCCACACAGATAAATTTTAGATTTCGAAATCTCGCCATTCTGACCCATTTTTTCCTGAGTGAAATTTAACACATGGTGGAAATCTCCACTTACGCATTCCTTTGAGTGGGGAATCGCTCTCATGAAAGGGGTCAACGGTACCAAACGATATTGATTAAAATTGGAGAGAGGAAAAATATAAGAATTAAAAAAATAATGCATAAGCAGGATTCCCAAAAACATAAAAAATATAAGTTTTATATAAACAAAAATTTCAGGAAAAATATTGGAGGGGCGAAATATTTCCCATTTCTTCATCCATTCCCCCCAAAATTTAACGAAGTCCAATAAACCTCTCAAAAAAAAAATAAACAAATACTTGGACTGACAACAGAGAGAGCGACACGTGAAGTCAACCCATCCCGCGGCTGGTAATCGGAGATACACTGTTCCCACTTCTGACATCATTTTTTTCTAAGTGAACAGAAATTAACTTGAACTATCGTCTTAGGAAATGCCTCATCCACGTTTTTCTTTCCAACCGCGGAAGAGCAATCAGATTGCCTTTTCCCACCAAAAGTTCTCAAAATTTAATAAACCCAGAATTCTTAATGAGTAACATTAAAACCAAGTCAGCTTAATGGAATAACCCTTTCAGCTTTAACATTTTTCAGTTTAACTTCATCACAGTTTCGTATATTTAAATCTCAAGTAGGCTAGGTTCATTTTTGTATGAAATCACTTCCTTCTATTTTTTTCAACCTCCTCTGATAAGAATCTAACATCTTATTTTCCACTGACAGCAGCCTTTGTCTATTAAGATGAAATTTTCTATCAAAACTACTGGATCATATGACGAAATCAATTTCTCTCATCTCAAAAATTGTGGACATCCGGTTGCACCGCAGGAGCAATAAGGAGAAGAGGACGCCAGAACGTATAACCCGAAGGAGCTCCCTCCCTGCTACGCCCCCTTGTTCTTCGGCTCCTTCGGGTTATACGTTCTGGCGTCCTCTTCTCCTTATTGCTCCTGCGGTGCAACCGGATGTCCACAATTTTTGAGATGAGAGAAATTGAATTCGTCATGTGATCCAGTAGTTTTGATAGAAAATTTCATCTTAATAGACAAAGGCTGCTGTCAGTGGAAAATAAGATGTTAGATTCTATCAGAGGAGGTTGAAAATAAAAAAATAGAAGGAAGTCATTTCATACAAAAATGAACCTAGCCTACTTAAGATTTAAATATACGAAACTGCGATGAAGTTAAACTGAAAAAATGTTAAAGCTGAAAGGGTTATTCATTAAGCTGACTTGGTTTTAATGTTACTCATTAAGAATTCTGGGTTTATTAAATTTTGAGGACTTTTGTTGGGAAAAGGCAATCTGATTGCTCTTCCGCGGTTGGGAAGAAAAACGTGGATGAGGCATTTTCTAAGACGATAGTTCAAGTTAATTTCTGTTCACTTAGAAAAAAATGATGTCAGAAGTGGGAACAGTGTATCTCCGATTACTAGCCGCGGGATGGGTTGACGTCACGTGTCGCTCTCTCTGTTGTCAGTCCAAGTATTTGTTTATTTTTTTTTTGAGAGGTTTATTGGACTTCGTTAAATTTTGGGGGGAATGGAAGAAGAAATGGGAAATCTTTCGCCCTCCAATATTTTTCCTGAAATTTTTGTTTATATAAAACTTATATTTTTTATGTTTTTGGGAATCCTGCTTATGCATTATTTTTTTAATTCTTATATTTTTCCTCTCTCCAATTTTAATCAATATCGTTTGGTACCGTTGACCCCTTTCATGAGAGCGATTCCCCACTATAAGGAATGCGTAAGTGGAGATTTCCACCATGTGTTAAATTTCACTTAGGAAAAAGTGGGTCAGGATGGCGAGATTTCGAAATCTGAAATTTATCTGTGTGGAGAACAAAGAATTTCATAGTTCATTCGTTTTTTTTTGTTTTTTTTGTTCAAAAGCAGCGTTAATTCCAAGCTAAATTATTTGAAGGTGTCTGATTAAATTCTCACGCTTTCCGTATATCACCCTCGTTCTAGGGGAAATTCAGCCTTGAAGAATTTCTTCACACTTATTATGTACTCTATACCGAATACATTTTAGTTTATTCTCTCAAGATATGAAAATTAGTTATAATGAAATCCTTTCGTTTTTCTCTCACTAAGAATTTGCCTTAAGATAAGCCCTCAGCTGAAGTTCGCTTTGCCTCATTAGAGTCCTATAGTGATTCATCAACAACGTGTTCGTGACCAGATAAGGAAACAGTCACCATGAAGTTAGTGTTTTGAAGCGTCCCAAATGCTGACGCATCGTAACACATCAATCACCACGTGGTGATAAGGGTCATGCATTGGTTACAGTATGCAAAGGAAAAGCTGAGCGAATTTTAGTTCTGTTCTAAGTTTGAATAAAGTAAGACGTCTTCAAGTCATTCAAATTCTGTTTCCGTCAGCTCGCTAACGTTATTTCCCCACATTTAATCATTGTAAAAGAAACAGTATGAATCTTCCAGACGTTTCTGTTTCTTACGCTAAGAATCAGTGCGTCGGTTCCACCAGCTGTTCAAATGCTTTGATTCCATCTGAAAATTGTGATGAGTTTTCATTCGTCTCCACTTGTGTTTCGGAGGTTGAACCTGAGAAAAGCTGTTCCATTGGGTTCAGGCTGGAATCAATTCCAGAACATTATTTTTATTTAGGAGGAAATCTTTATATGACTGTTTCTGTATTTGCTTCTGTAATCAAAGTTCATGTTAGGAAATTCAAGTGGACTGGAGAATTGATCACATCCTCTACATGTGGGATTACGATGAGTTCAAGTTGCTTCTTGGACTTGAGGAGTCGTGTTTTTCAACTGGGGGAGACTGAAAAAACTCATAGCATTGGAAATGAACTATTTTTCTCAACTTCTCGAGACGGCGAATTCCATCGATTCCAGAAACAGTTAGTTATCTGATGCTAGCGGGATTTTCCACTTAACAACAGGAGTTGCATTAACAAGGAAGCAGTTTAAGAAACTCCAAATTATTTTGGATGGCGCGTGGGACAGCATCCAGGAATTGCTAATGGGTCCAGAATTCCAGAAAATCGTACTCGGAGAATCCCGAAAG
Organism: Macrothele yani; assembly: GCA_039090855.1. Taxonomy (NCBI): domain Eukaryota; kingdom Metazoa; phylum Arthropoda; class Arachnida; order Araneae; family Macrothelidae; genus Macrothele; species Macrothele yani. The sequence goes on from CM077030.1 coordinate 125,381,852, forward strand.
TTTCGAAATACATCGATTTAGGAGTATGAACTTAGACACAATTTAATTGAATGTTTAAAAAACTTAATCGGGGAGAGCATCCTGAAGGTATGTAGATTTCGGGAATACATTTCTGAAGTACTTCCAACTATTCAGATGTATCCTCCATGACTAACCACTGAGTGGAACAGGGAAGCGATTTCAAGTTTCGAGAACGGTGTGGCTTTGTTGAATCCTAAGGAAGTAGCTCAAGCTTTTATGAACATATGGGGAAAAGTGAAGATTTCAGAAGAGTTTCGCTCTACAATCAGAGGGAAAGGAAATACTTGGAGAAATAATGATTTTGCTTATATAAATTCAGAAATAAATGTAATTTTTAATTTTTAATGGGCAAGGTAGAAGGTGAGTTTGTGAATATTTATTATTTATTGAAATATTAAGTGTAAATATTTTTCAGTTTTAAGGCATAAATTTAAAGCGTAATTATAACTTTTTTAAATTAAATTTTGAGTCAAAATATTAAGCTTCTAAGATTTTAAAGTAAAAGTGAGCATGTAAATTTCTTTTTTGAAATGTTTAAAACAGTAACAGAATGAATGCAATTGCTTTAATGGGGAACTAGTGCTTTTTTTGCTAGACCTTTCTTAAGGATATTTGGGAATTGTTATTGGAAAGGGACCTGATGTTTTTCATTAGGCAACCAATCGGGGCGGAATTCCGACTGGTCTGAGAGCAATGCTTTACAGTATTGTGTCGAAACCAGAGTACACGGCTTAATTTCGGGGAGTTTGAAATGTTTCAAAGTGACTCGCTTTATTCTTTGAGTTAAAAAGAAGAAGCGCTCTCACTGAATACCCCCTAGCTTGGAAAAACAAACCAGTCTGTGTTTCATAAAAATTTCTTTCCTTAGACTTTTTTTTTACATTCATTTTCAACCTCATCTATTTTTAACTTTCAGAAACTTGCTGTGACTGTTTTTTTTTTTCAACTTTTTTGAAAACGATCTTCAACAGATTTTTACTCGTTTCGAAACAGTCTTTTTATTTATGCTAGTTTACCCATGTTATTCTATATGAATTTCCCTGCTTTTAATGAAACGTGTTTCATCAAAACCGCCTCTAAGAAAAAATGAAATGTTCCATTTTTAACCCTAGGAAAGAATGAACTTTTCCAAAACGAACCTTATCTATTTTCAACTTTTCCGAAAACGATCTTTGCAAACATCTTCCAATCAAAATTTAAACCCTTGTCAATATGAACTTATAGAAAATGAATACATTAAAAAGAGAGAGAAAAATCAACTCAAAGGAATGATACTTTATGAAAAATAGTTTAAGAAAAGAAGTTTTACGTTACATAGGGAAAAACAAGAAACGAAAGAAGAAATGAAGTAGAAAAAGAATAAAGTTTGCATAAGGAAATACAGAATTTGATGCGAAAAGAGCCACTTAATGCTTTGAATTGGGGGCAATTTGTTTCAGTTAAAAATTTCTTATTCTTATGATTTCTTTAAGAAAACTGACATTTTCAGCAAATTTATGCTTTCCTATGAAAATTTTTCTCAAAGGACTCCATTAAGTTGATCTCAAGTCTTTGAAGTGAATGGGAAGAAAAATAACATGTCTATGTGCTATGATCAAATGAAAGAATTTCCTGAAGACCGTGTGAAGTGAATTGGACATCAAACAGTAGTGAGATCGTTTACTACCGTAATATGTACATACATTTTGGGACAATATCTACTAAAGTTAGAAGGGGAAATATATGAATATAAAAAAACAGTTCCTTAGATTTACAAATAGAGTATTTGAAGTAGAAAGAGGGATGGAATGCTTTGAAAAGGAATTTCTTCTTTCAGTGAAGGAATTCTTATTCTAAAATGTTTTTTAAGAGTAACTATCAGTTTCAGGAAATTTCTGGGAGAGTCGAAATTGGACATTTAACAAAATTATTTTGTATATAGGAATTTGAAGAAAGTTTATGGAATGAAACATGAAGAGAAAGAAATGGTTGAAATGGTTAACATTCAAGCTTCATCAATTTTTTTGTTCCTCATACAATCTGAGGAAATTTTACGTCTTTGTGAGAACTCGTTTTTTTTTAAATCAACAGTTTAGAAGTTTTTAAGATAGAAAAATTCTGTTCCCACTTCTGACATCATTTTTTTTCTAAGTGAACAGAAATTAACTTGAACTATCGTCTTAGGAAATGCCTCATCCACGTTTTTTCTTCCCAACCGCGGAAGAGCAATCAGATTGCCTTTTCCCAACAAAAGTCCTCAAAATTTAATAAACTCCAGAATTCTTAATGAGTAACATTAAAACCAAGTCAGCTTAATGGAATAACCCTTTCAGCTTTAACATTTTTTTTTCAGTTTAACTTCATCGCAGTTTCGTATATTTAAATCTTAAGTAGGCTAGGTTCATTTTTGTATGAAATCACTTCCTTCTATTTTTTTTCAACCTCCTCTGATAAGAATCTAACATCTTATTTTCCACTGACAGCAGCCTTTGTCTATTAAGATGAAATTTTCTATCAAAACTACTGGATCACATGACGAAATCAATTTCTCTCATCTCAAAAATTGTAGACATCCGGTTGCACCGCAGGAGCAATAAGGAGAAGAGGACGCCAGAACGTATAACCCGAAGGAGCCGAAGAACAAGGGGGCGTAGCAGGGAGGGAGCTCCTTCGGGTTATACGTTCTGGCGTCCTCTTCTCCTTATTGCTCCTGCGGTGCAACCGGATGTCCACAATTTTTGAGATGAGAGAAATTGATTTCGTCATGTGATCCAGTAGTTTTGATAGAAAATTTCATCTTAATAGACAAAGGCTGCTGTCAGTGGAAAATAAGATGTTAGATTCTATCGGAGAGGAGGTTGAAAATAAGAAAATAGAAGGAAGTCAATTTCATACAAAAATGAACCTAGCCTACTTAAGATTTAAATATACGAAACTGCGATGAAGTTAAACTGAAAAAAATGTTAAAGCTGAAAGGGTTATTCCATTAAGTTGACTTGGTTTTAATGTTACTCATTAAGAATTCTGGGTTTATTAAATTTTGAGAACTTTTGTTGGGAAAAGGCAATCTGATTGCTCTTCCGCGGTTGCGAAAAAAACGTGGATGAGGCATTTTCTAAGACGATAGTTCAAGTTAATTTCTGTTCACTTAGAAAAAAATGATGTCAGAAGTGGGAACAGTGTATCTCCGATTACTAGCCGCGGGATGGGTTGACGTCACGTGTCGCTCTCTCTGTTGTCAATCCAAGTATTTGTTTAATTTTTTTTTTGAGAGGTTTATTGGACTTCGTTAAATTTTGGGGGGAATGGAAGAAGAAATGGGAAATCTTTCGCCCCTCCAATATTTTTCCTGAAATTTTTGTTTATATAAAACTTATATTTTTTATGTTTTTGGGAATCCTGCTTATGCATTATTTTTTTAATTCTTATATTTTTCCTCTCTCCAATTTTAATCAATATCGTTTGGTACCGTTGACCCCTTTCATGAGAGCGATTCCCCACTATAAGGAATGCGTAAGTGGAGATTTCCACCATGTGTTAAATTTCACTTAGGAAAAAGTGGGTCAGGATGGCGAGATTTCGAAATCTGAAATTTATCTGTGAGGAGAACAAAGAATTTCATAGTTCATTCGTTTTTTTTTTGTTTTTTTTTTCAAAAGCAGCGTTAATTCCAAGCTAAATTATTTGAAGGTGTCTGATTAAATTCTCACGCTTTCCGTATATCACCCTCGTTCTAGGGGAAATTCAGCCTTGAAGAATTTCTTCACACTTATTATGTACTCTATACCGAATACATTTTAGTTTATTCTCTCAAGATATGAAAATTAGTTATAATGAAATCCTTTCGTTTTTCTCTCACTAAGAATTTGCCTTAAGATAAGCCCTCAGCTGAAGTTCGCTTTGCCTCATTAGAGTCCTATAGTGATTCATCAACAACGTGTTCGTGACCAGATAAGGAAACAGTCACCATGAAGTTAGTGTTTTGAAGCGTCCCAAATGCTGACGCATCGTAACACATCAATCACCACGTGGTGATAAGGGTCATGCATTGGTTACAGTATGCAAAGGAAAAGCTGAGCGAATTTTAGTTCTGTTCTAAGTTTGAATAAAGTAAGACGTCTTCAAGTCATTCAAATTCTGTTTCCGTCAGCTCGCTAACGTTATTTTCCCCCACATTTAATCATTGTAAAAGAAACAGTATGAATCTTCCAGACGTTTCTGTTTCTTACGCTAAGAATCAGTGCGTCGGTTCCACCAGCTGTTCAAATGCTTTGATTCCATCTGAAAATTGTGATGTGTTTTCATTCGTCTCCACTTGTGTTCCGGAGGTTCAACCTGAGAAAAGCTGTTCCATTGGGTTCAGGCTCGAATCAATTCCAGAACATTATTTTCATTTAGGAGGAAATCTTTATATGACTGTTTCTGTATTTGCTTCTGTAATCAAAGTTCATGTTAGGAAATTCAAGTGGACTGGAGAATTGATCACATCCTCTACATGTGGGATTACGATGAGTTCAAGTTGCTTCTTGGACTTGAGGAGTCGTGTTTTTCAACTGGGGGAGACTGAAAAAACTCATAGCATTGGAAGTGAACTATTTTTCTCAACTTCTCGAGACGGCGAATTCCATCGATTCCAGAAACAGTTAGTTATCTGATGCTAGCGGGATTTTCCACTTAACAACAGGAGTTGCATTAACAAGAAAGCAGTTTAAGAAACTCCAAATTATTTTGGATGGCGCGTGGGACAGCATCCAGGAATTGCCAATGGGTCCAGAATTCCAGAAAATCGTACTCGGAGAATCCCGAAAGTTTCGAAATACATCGATTTAGGAGTATGAACTTAGACACAATTTAATTGAATGTTTAAAAAACTTTAATCGGGGAGAGCATCCTGAAGGTATGTAGATTTCGGGAATACATTTCTGAAGTACTTCCAACTATTCAGATGTATCCTCCATGCCTAACCACTGAGTGGAACAGGGAAGCGATTTCAAGTTTCGAGAACGGTGTGGCTTTGTTGAATCCTAAGGAAGTAGCTCAAGCTTTTATGAACATATGGGGAAAAGTGAAGATTTCAGAAGAGTTTCGCTCTACAATCAGAGGGAAAGGAACTACTTGGAGAAATAATGATTTTGATTATATAAATTCAGAAATAAATGTAATTTTGTAATTTTTAATGGGCAAGGTAGAAGGTGAGTTTGTGAATATTTATTATTTATTGAAATATTAAGTGTAAATATTTTTCAGTTTTAAGGCATAAATTTAAAGAGTAAATTAATAACTTTTTTAAATTCAATTTTTAGTGATTTTTTTTATTGAAATGAGTCAAAATATTAAGCTTCTAAGATTTTAAAGTAAAAGTGAGAATGTAAATTTCTTTTTTGAAATGTTTTAAAACGTAACAGAATAAATGCAATTGTTTTATGAGGAACTAGTGCTCTTTTTTGCTAGACCTTTCTTAAGGATATTTGGGAAATTGTTATTGGAAAGGAACCTGATGTTTTCCATTAGGCAACCAATCGGGGCGGAATTCCGACTGGTCTGAGAGCAATGCTTTACAGTATTGTGTCGAAACCAGAGTGCACGGCTTAATTTCGGGGAGTTTGAAATGTTTCAAAGTGACTCGCTTTATTCTTTGAGTTAAAAAGAAGAAGCGCTCTCACTGAATACCCCGTAGCCTGGAAAAGCAAACCAGTCTGTGTTTCATAAAAATTTCTTTCCATGGACATTTTTAGTACATTCATTTTCAACCTCATCTATTTTCAACTTTCAGAAACTTGCTGTGACTGTTTTTTTTTCAACTTTTTCGAAAACGATCTTCAACAGATTTTTACTCGTTTCGAAACAGTCTTTTTATTTATGCTAGTTTACCCATGTTATTCTATATGGGAATTTCCCTGCTTTTAATGAAACGTGTTTCATCAAAACCGCCTCTAAGAAAAAATGAAATGTTCCATTTTTAACCCTAGGAAAGAATGAACTTTTCCGAAACGAACCTTATCTATTTTCAACTTTTCCGAAAACGATCTTTTGCAAACATCTTCCAATCAAAATTTAAACCCTTGTCAATATGAACTTATAGAAAATGAATACATTAAAAAAAGAGAAAAAATCAACTCAAAGGAATGATACTTTATGAAAAATTGTTTAAGAAAAGAAGTTTTACGTTACATAGGGAAAAACAAGAAACGAAAGAAGAAATGAAGTAGAAAAAGAATAAAGTTTGCATAAGGAAATACAGAATTTGATGCGAAAAGAGCCACTTAATGCTTTGAATTGGGGGCAATTTGTTTCAGTTAAAAATTTCTTATTCTTATGATTTCTTTAAGAAAACTGACATTTTCAGCAAATTTATGCTTTCCTATGAAAATTTTTCTCAAAGGACTCCATTAAGTTGATCTCAAGTCTTTGAAGTGAATGGGAAGAAAAATAACATGTCTATGTGTTATGATCAAATGAAAGAATTTCCTGAAGACCGTGTGAAGTGAATTGGACATCAAACAGTAGTGAGATCCTTTACTACCGTAATATGTACATACATTTTGGGACAATATCTTCTAAAGTTAGAGGGGAAATATATGAATATAAAAAAACAGTTCCTTAAATTTACAAATAGAGTATTTGAAGTAGAAAGAGGGATGGAATGCTTTGAAAAGGAATTTCTTCTTTCAGTGAAGGAATTCTTATTCTGAAATGTTTTTTAAAGAGTAAACTATCAGTTTCAGGAAATTTCTGGGAGAGTCGAAGTTGGACATTTAACAAAATTCTTTTGTATATAGGAATTTGAAGGAAAGTTTATGGAATGAACCACATGAAGAGGAAAGAAATGGTTGAAATGGTTAACATTCAAGCTTCATCAATTTTTTTTGGTTCCTCATACAATCTGAGAAAGTTTTACGTTTTTGTGAGAACTCGTTTTTTTTTAAATCAACCGTTTAGAAGTTTTTAAGATAGTAAAACTTGTGACTAAGGGAAATCTTAAGTAATACAAATTCTGACTTGAAGCACTTTAAAGTAAGAAAATATTTGTCTGAAGTAATTTTTCTATGTCTAAGCATTGACATTTGACTATTCGTCCGCCCGAAATTGAATCCTGGGGAGGCTTGAGTTATGAGCTTATGAATTACGACACTAGCTTTCTACCTTTCTTGGAAACAGTGGACTAAATCAGGGTCTAGGGTCTGCTTACTTTCCTTCTAGTGGTTCACGACGGATCTCTTAAAGGGTGAATGAACGGCAAAGTTCAAACGCTCTGTCCCATTGAGTCAGCAGTTTTAGATTTTTGTCATCTTAGACAGTTTAAGTTCACTCAGAAAACTATGCTTTTGCAAGCTTGAGTTTGAGTTCAAAGTTCAAAACCAGAATTTAGTTTAATCTCCCAAGCAAAAGGGATTTCATGTCATATGAGGTTTTTTAGCAAGCAGTAGAAGCATGAAAACAGTTGCAGGAGATTATCAGTTTCCGACAGAAACAGGGGGGTTTCAAAGTTAATTTCTTGTGGAAAGCTCACACACTGGAGAGAGCGTAAAAACACTCTTCTTTCATGTTTTAATGTAAACCTCGAGGAATTAGTATCTAGCTATGAAGAGCAAGTTCTAAAGATTTAGGGGCATTTACACTAAAAAATCCAGATGACTTTATTTGAAACAGGAAGAATCGACCTTATAGACTAAAATACATCTGAAGATTTTAGATACATTTCTGTTCAAAAGTAAAGTCGAATGGGAAAATAAGATTAATTAAATCGATAGGAAAAGATTGATAGGTTGAAACCGGAAAAAAAAACTAAGATAAAAAAGAAGTTTCATAATAATTAACCAAAGTTTGAAGAATCATACAACACTGAACAGAAGAAAAAATAATATAAGTAAACTAAGGGAATACCATATTTTCACTATGGGAGTTTGAAAAACAACTGCTTTTCTGAAGAATTAGTAAAACGTGAAAAAAATGTTAAGCGGAAGTGCGGACTTAGTCGCTATGTCTCCAGAATGAAATATTTTTCTGCTGAGACAAATAATAAAAAATAAGATAATGAAAACCTAATTAAAAGGAAAGAAAATGGCCAAATGAAACTAAACGTCTAAAGATGAAAATGCAGCAGACACAGAAGTTAAAAATGAAGGGACAGACACTGGAGAACTGGTCATTAAGTGAATGAAATATACGCGAAGTTTTTAAACATCTCAATTTAAAGCGAACTAAATGAGGAAAAGGAATGAGATTAGGGGAGTTCTTACTGACTTTGATGAGGTGAGTAAACAGTAAACATTTAGTTATACATGAAATAAAGTAAAAAAAAAGCTCCTTTAAGAATATGATTTTTGATGAAAGTATGAAATTTTAGTTGAAATGTCATGATCAGCATTTCGAAAGGAAATAGATTTAGTCGATATGTAGGGAAAAGAAGTAAGTATTTCTTTATTTTCGCTATGGGGGTGGGGAATAACTGCTTTTCTGGTGAGTTAGTAAAACGTTAAAAAATAATGTTTAGTGGAAGAACGGAATTACTTGCTTTGCCTCCAGAATGAATGCTTTTTTCGGACGAGACAGAAAAATATAAAGAAAATATGTCCCAAAGAATGAAAATGTTATCGTAAGAAAAAGGTTTTAGATTGCATGTCTTCACATTGAATGCCTTTCCTGTGGGGTCAGTCCACGAAAAAGTATAGCAAACTAGGAAAGAATAAAAAAATGCATATTTGACATACATGCAAGCTTTGAGGAAAACTTTAAAGCAACTTGGAAAATATGCTATATAAGAAAACAAAAATCTGATGATCTGCTACATCGAAAATAATCGTTTTGCTGAAATGAAATGTAAAAAAAACAGTCTAAATAAAAGAAATCATAAGTTTGGCCAAGTAAGAAATAAATTACTGACATACTGAAAAGTTTTACGAAATTTCAAAAGAAGATTAAGTAAAATAGCGAAAAATTGGGAAGGTATAAATAAAGTAAGAAAATATTGTAAGAAAATAAAAATAAAGTAAGAAAATATTGTTTCAGCAGAATTTTAACTGTGAAAGACCTGTAGAGTTCTTGGACACACGAAAATATTACGAGAAAATAATATTGCAAAGGCTTAAGACTCAGAATTAACATGAAGTCATTTTACAAAAAATTTGTCAAAGTCCAATTATTACTGCGAACAGGAACGAAATCGTTTCTAAAGAAGCATTTCCTAACTATGCAATTGAATGAAGGAAAAAGAAAAGTTCCCCAGAAAACAGATATCAAGTCGTTAAGAAGCGTATGTTGGTTGAAATCTGAAAAAAAGATACTGTTACGAACGAATGTTATGTATAGCTAGCTGCTATAGATCTGTATATTTCTTGCACAAACATGAAATAGCTATGTAGAAAACCAGATTAAGTCATACATTAGAAGCAAGTAAGAAAATTTGTTTGCATGGGAAACAGAAATAATAATGAAGAAACGTTTGCTTGTTTGAATCAGAAAAAATAAAGCCTCGATAAAAGTAGTTGTTAGTTTGAAAAGTTAGAAAATATAATAATGTTGGTACATCGAGAAGTTTAACGAGTACGCAAGCATTTAGAAACAAAAAAGATTAAGACAATGCATTAAAAGGTACATTTCACTGAATAATCATGAAAAAATAAAGAAAAAACAAAAAAAAAAGCATTTTAACTATGCATAAAAAATTGTGGCTTTGTACGGTGGAAAAGAGGTACAACGTTAAAAAATGTAACAGAAAATGTCATGAACACGTAAATACATTAATAAACAATCGTGTTTTAATATAATGTCTGCAGTACAAAACTTTGGAAAATGTCTTTGTGTTGGTACGTACGTTGAAAATGCGTGAAGTCTCCTCAAAGAAAATAAAAATAAAATCGTTACGTTGAAAAATTATGGATATAAAACGGGAAATTATGGGGAAAAAGTAAGGAATAAATTCGTTGCAAAATGATCAAGTTATTGAAAAAAATCAGTCTTGGAGCTTAATGGGTCTAACAGAATCACAAATGACGTCAACTCCTCCTCTGACCCCATTTTTAAATCCTCCCATTTGTTCACAAGAAAAGCTTAGCGCCGACCCCGTGGATGAGAAAATGGCGTTGGCTGACGTCATGATTTTGTCTGCTAGCACGGCGGTGTCACCCATCATAGTGACTCGTCCCAAAACACGTGGCATACAAAATGTTATGCTCTGCGACAAAGAGAAAATGGTGACTCATCCCAAAACACGTGGCGCACAAAATGGCAACGTAGTGAAACTAAAATGGCGTACAAAAGATAGCGGAACATGAATCAACAGGAACGAAATCTTTTCAAACAAAGCATTTCCTCGTATAAATTAAAATTGGATGGAAAACAAATATAAGAATTAAAGAAATAATACAACGTGTACAAAAATTCCTAACACTTCACGGAAGTTCTAAAAATATAAGCTTAATAAATAAAATTCGAGGAAACAAACAATATTGGAAAGACTTCCCAAAAATTTGACAAAGTCCAATAAATCTCCCGAGAAAATAATAAAGTTCCAAAAAGCATCTCTAGGGGGCAGCACATCGAGTTGACATCACCTTTCTCCCACTCGGCCGTTGCCATCCCTCAAAAATCCATCGAAAGTTCCAAAAAGCACCGCTAGGGGGCAGTAGCATCGGCGTAAAAAAATTGTAATTTAGAAAAACTCAGAATTCACATTTCTGCTTCATTTCCTCCAAAATTTGTCAAAGTCCAATAAATCTCCCGAGAAAATAGAAAATAAATAAATAAGGCAACGTCTATAAAAACTCCTAACACCTCACGGAAGTTCTAAAAATATAAGTTTAATAAAACAAATTCGAGGAAACAAAACATATTGGAAGACTTCCCAAAAATTTGTCAAATGTCCAATAAATCTCCCGAGAAAATAATAAAGTTCCAAATAGCACCGCTAGGGGCAGCACATCAGCATCGACCCAACACACTAGCGTCACCTGCCACGCCCTCTCATCTTCCTGCAACAAGCCACGCCTCCCTGCTCTTCCTCCTGGAAGGAGCTGCTCCTTGGCGCCGGACCCGTCCTTTTATACTACTGATGTCCACAGACGGACCGACGGACAAAGTGATAAAATGAGCACAACCTTTTTGTAACAAAAGACGTGCTAAAAACACTTCAAGCTACTATTTAGTAATAATATACGTTTGGAAATTACCACTAGCGTCACCAAATATGTATAATATGTATAAAACAATCTTACATTACATATTGTACAACTCTCATAGCATATCTCTCAGAACATCAACTCTGAACATCGCTCTTATCGGATTCACCTCTAAACCTATAACAATCTGAAATTTGACCCACTGTCAGTATACTAACTTTGAAAAGCTCGTCGTGGCAGAAATAATGTGCTTAATAAAAATAATAACAACTCAGAAAAGAATTTAACCAGGAGAAACCAAATTTACATAAGAACACAGAAGCGCGAAATGAACGTTAAATTAGAGATACAAATTACATATTTTCACCCCAAAATTATCAATTTTGTTCACCATAGAACTTCATTTTCTTTGGAAGTTCAGTAAAGGATTTTGAATAATACATGCTATTAAATGCGAAAGTTCGAAAAGTAAAAAAAAAAAAAATTGTAAAGGTTATTACTGCATGCATACTGAACGTTCTTAAAATGAGGTGCACGGCTCCTGTTCAGTTATTTCGCTTCGCACATATGTCAGCACTACGAACAACTACAGGAAAAGAAGACCAACAAGTTTATACACTGGTGTGCAAAAATTAAGGACGAAGAGGAGAAATTAGCATAACAGCGGAACGAGCAGGCAGAACGGTCCGAAAGACCGCTCAGGAGATAGACTAAGGTCCGGTACGGTAGAGCATGCGCCTATATGCAGCATGACGTAGGGGAAGAGTGTCGAAAGGGTATAAAGCACACGGGCGGTGTACGCTCAGAAATTCGGTGAAAACAATTGCACGGTGTACATCGGTTTGAACGACGTCGAGTTGCTGTCACAGTGTGATATGGCCAAAGGGCAATACAGTAGACGACATCTGGATGACTTTACCCGAGGTCGCGTCATTGGGAAGTTAGAAGACAGTCGAAGTGAGACTAGTGTATCCGAGGAGTTCCGGATCGCTCACAGCATCGTTTCACGAGCTTGAAGAGCATTTCAAACGACATGAACAGCTGTCCGATAGTTTAGCAGTGGTCGTCCACGAGCAACCACGGCGGCGGACGACCGGTATATTGTCCTACAGGCGAGAAGAGGCAGACGGCAGACAGCGGGAGAAATCACATGGCACATGCAACAGACAACTGGACGTCCGTTATCGCGTTTTACCGTGGCCAGGAGGCTGCATAAAGGTGGTCTATTTGCACGACGACCAGTACAGTATGTGCCATTAACGCCTGCTCATCGGAGACGGCGGTTTCTGTGGTGCCAGGAACACAAGAACTGGACACATCAGCAATGGGGTCGAGTTCTCTCAACGGATGAGAGCCGATTTAGTCTGACGAGCGATTCTGGACGTATACACATCTGGAGAGAGCAGGGAACACGCTATCACACCTCCTACATCATCGAAAGGTACCGGTTTGCAGGTGGCGGAGTTCTCGTGTTTGGGGCGGTATCATGCTTGGTAGCCGTACTGACCTCCACATCCTCCAAGAAGGTTTAGTCACTGGTGTCCGCTATTGTACCGAGGTTCTCCTGCCTCACGTGCGTCTGTTTAGAGGTGCTGCGGGTCCTGAGATCCTCTTCATGGGCGACAACGCTACACCTCATCGTACAGTGACTTTCGCAGAGCTGTTGGCGAGTGACGATATTCAACGCATGGATTGGCCCGCAAGGTCCCCGGACGTAAATCCAATCGAACACGTGTGGGACCTTCTCGGGAGACGCTTGGCAACACGTCTCTTGCCGCCAGCAACGATTCCGCAGCTGCGATTGGCACTACAAGAGGAATGGGCCGCGATGCCTCAACAGCTCCTTGACAACCTCGTCCTCAGCATGGACAGACGTTGTGAATCCTGCAACGCAGTCAGGGGTGATCATATCCCCTATTAAAGACTGGAATTTTTCTTGGCAGCCGCCTGTCACGTGGACGTTTCTGTCTTCTATCCAGTTGTGCTCGAAGCTACCTTTTCAATAAAGTGCCTTGGTATCCTTTGGATTCCTAGTTTGGACGGTTTTGCTCACTTGTCCCATATTTTAACATCTTGGGGATCTTATGGTATGATTTGAGCCGATGTGGAGCACTTCTGCACGACGTTACATTCGAAAAACCGTCTCGTCCTTAATTTTTGCACACCAGTGTACGAAATTGCGCAAACAAATGGAAACTTCTTACTTTTCCATTTGAATTACGAAAAACTAACAAAATGGCGTGAAACAAATGGCGTGAGCAGGTGCAAACTGCTTGTTTGGGTTTTCTATTGAAAGAGGAAAACATATTGTTCTACTGTAAAATAATTAATGCTCAGGCATATATATGAATTTGAAATGTGCACGTGCAAAACTTGGCATTTTTCTCTATTGAGCGCAAGATGTACAATTGAACTAACAAATTTGTAAGTTGATTAGCTTCAGAGAAACTGCGTTCGATGACTTATGGATTTAAAATCTATACGGTACTTGGAACACTATACCGTTACGTCTTTATCCAACACAAATAGAACCATCGAAATCGTCTGAATGGTTCCGACATCTTCACTTTCGTACCAACGTGAAAAAAATATGTGCATACTTTCTTTCTTGGAAAGTAAGCCAGCTAAAAACACATGAAGGAAAGAAGAGTTACCAAGTTCCAAGCAGTATGCACAAAAACATCTTTTTGTTGTCTTTGGAGTATTGTTACTTGAGCACGAATGCGTTTTGGATGAGTCGTCTATTTGACTTATTTGAATTAGACCATTTACCCCACGGAATAAGTGTACTCTTTTGAATCAAGTGTCTGCATTGGAACACTCGGTACTGGACCAGTCATTCTTGGACGAATTGTACTAGACGCCTTTCTCTTTGTCTCCAGTTTCTTGGCACCTCCATTTTCATTGATTTCCGAATTGGACTTTCTTCTCTTCTTCAGATATATCAGGCAGTCTTAAACGACTCTGTCTCTCTCTTTCTCTCTCTCCCCCTCTCTTTTTCTCTCTCTGTCTCTTTTTGATGTTTGATTGATTTTTCTTAAAATATTATAACTATATTAATGATCCGAATTTCTTGGAGTTTCCAAGCTTTCGCACATCAAACAAATGGCTTTTTCAAAGAAGGTACACAGCAAACTGAATAATATAACATTTCCTTGAAAAATCCATCTGGTTGATGTGTGAAAGCTTGGAAACTTTGATTTCTATTCTATGCCTAGAAATTCGGATCATTAGTATAGTTATACTATTTTGAGTATAAATGGAGCACAGTTCCTATTTATTAAATTAATTTTCTTATTTTAATCTCTTTTCTTATGTCTTTATTTCTCCAACTTTCTTCTTTGAAAGCCTTTTTGTTCACTTAAGTATTCTAATTTCTGTTCTTTCCAGAATTTCGCCTTATTTCTCACCCCCCCACCAGCAGCCCAAGTTTCTGATCCATATAAAAGTCTACACCTTACATGTTACCAGTATATGGGGCGTTCGTGTCGTATATAAGACCCAACATATTTTTCCAACTATTTCAGCCTGCGCTCACTCATTCCATCAGCTCCTCTCGCAGCTGCAAACTACTTGTGAGGTTGAATTTAAGTATTAGAGCCAATCTACATTTATTATTAGTTTACTTTCTTTCTCTTCTTTTACACTTGTTGAATAAGAAGACTAAACAAAAAATTAATACTAAAAATCTTGTTTTTCACCTCTTGAGCTGACAATCAATCATCTGTTTACCATATTTAACCGCAGACCAGCTTTTTCAAGGACCATTTGCCAGTCTCTAAAACCTGTTTGGACCTGTTCAGCTGATGCTAATGAACTGAGGAACTCATCAAATTCTTTGGCGCACTTTTCAGAAGAAAGAAATTCATACAAGAATTTCTTTCAGGGAGCCATTATTTATCATGAGTTATGCGACCTTACAAGAGTTTACATCGGTGTCTTTGCAGTGGAGCGACTGAGAACTCATGGACAAAGTGCCATATACACTGCTGGACAATTGCTAAGGACGGATCATAAAAGGCTATATAGCGCATAAAAAAGTAAGTGTGGTTGGATGCCAAGTGAAATAAAATAACGTCAGAATGCCAGGACATTACAAGAAAGACAATTTATTGTGCTCTGAAATCCAGAAGGCTTTGGAACGTGTTCAAGGGACAAACAGGCCATTTTGTGCAGAATACGTAAACGTGAAAAATGCAATTACCGTCCACAGGCATTCCGGTGTAAGATGTCAATACAGGATATGACCACCATGGAGGGCGATGCAAGATTCCACTCGTCGTGTCATCCTTTGCACAACATTATCAAGCAGCTGTTGGGGTAATTTATCCCATTCCTCTGTCAGTGCTCGGATGAGGGTGTCCTTGTTTATTGGAGGGCATTGGCGACCAGCAAGACTCCTCCCTAAAGCATACCACACATTTTCAATGGGATTCAGATCTGGAGAACGTGCTGGCCATACGAGGCGTTGAATATCCTCGCTCTCAAGACACTCCTGGACAGCGAATGTTCGATGACATGTTGCGTTGTCGTCCATGAAAATGAATCTATCACCGACAGCACCACGGAACATGCGAACATGAGGTAGCAGAACATCATTAATGTATCGTTGGCCAGTCATAGTCCCAGTTGGAAGCACATAGAGGGACGTACGGACTTTGATCATGATACCAGCCCATTCCATGACACTACATGTCGGATATCGGTCCCTTTCCTGTATGTTTGCTGGACAATATGCAGTACCACTATCACGCCAGATCAGTTGTCGTCGACAATCGGACGATAGACTGTATCTACTCTCATCTGCGAAGAGGACAGCAGACCAGTCGTTATTAGTCCAATTGCGATGTTGATGGCACCATTGCAAACGGGTGGTACGGTGACGTCTGGACAATGAGATGCACACAACAGGACGGCGGACGTATAGTCCTCCTTCATGCAAACGTCTGGCGACAGTTTTTCGGGAGATCCGCTTGCCAGTAGCAGCCATAAACTGATTTGCTACCTCACTAGCTGTGCTGCGCCGGTGTCTTTTTGTTGATAGCACTATGTACCGATCTTCTGCAGGTGTCTTACTGCGAACACGACCTTCCCCGTGACGTTTTGCTACACTCTCCATTTGTTTGAAATGAGTTCCAAAGCCTTGAAACAACACTGTGGCTGACGTCGAACTCCCTGGCAACATCTGTTATTTTTCGCCCTTCTTCAATCTTGCCAATAATGCGGCCACGCGTAAAATCATCTAGGTGTTGTCGGGAAGACATACTGAAAATTGTAAGTTCGTCAATTGATTCTTTCCCTTTCAACTTTGCGTTTGAACAACAACGGTCAATACGCGTCAAATCCTTTATATCTCTTATCAGCGCTATGACGTCACGAACAAGTTCGGCAATCCAAAATTTGCATACGCACAACACGTCTTACTGTATCCCGCACTTATGCTAATTTCCACATTTTCCTGCCTTCCATTTTATGGTTGCTATCGTTGCTATTGTCATCCGTCCTTAGCAATTGTCCGGCAGTGTATTTTGCACACTGTCGGTATGCGTAGAACGAACCTAACGACAACTAGACGGTTTCCATACTTAATAGGAACGAACCTGACGATAACTGGACGCTTTCTTACCTAATAGGGTGTGGGACCACCTTTGGCATTTAAAACCACCTGAATCCTTCTTGGAATGGACGCATACAAATCCCGGATGATGGTTAGTGGGATGTTACACCATTCTTCTAGCAGAAACGGCTCCAGAACCTTGAGATATGCAGGAGGAGGATAACGGGATCTTACTCTGTTTTCCAAACCCAGACCACAGTGGTTCGACGATGTTTAAGTCTGGTGATTGGGAAGCCCGAAGAATATGTGAAAGTTCGTTCTCATATTTCTCAAACTATGATTGGACATTCCGTGCTTTGTGAATTTGGGGTGTTATCATCTTCATAGATAGCATCCCCGCAGGATACAATGCTTGAGTCATAGGATGAACCTGATCAGCCAAAATGGTGTCCTACGCTTTGCCAGGCATCCGTTTTTCCAAGGTAATCAAAGGACCTGCTGAAAACCACGATATGGCGACCCAGAGCATGACAGAACCACAACCATGCTGCACTGTTGGAAGCACACAGTCTAGGTCGTACGTTTCTGACGGTGTTCTCTACACGTATAGACGTCCCGCATAGGGCAATAATATGAAGGCGGATTTGTTCGACTACATTACACGCTTCCATGCATCGGCAGTTCACATTGTATGCTCCTGGAACCGCTGCTTTCGCTGTTGTACATTTACCCGGGTCACCAGAGATTTTGCAATAGCAGCTATGCCATGAATATCTAGTTTATGCAGTTCTCTGCGCAATGTTTTTGTCGACACTGGAGTCTGAAGATGCAGAATGAGCTCCATACTCATTTGGTTTTCTTATTACGTGTAACAATCCTCTTTAATGCTCTCCTGTCTCTATTAGGCAGGGTCGTTTTCTGGCCGCTCTTGCATTTCGCAGACGAGGTTTTGCCACGAACACGGTATGCTGCCATGACGCTAGACACAGTAGCTCTCCACACACACACACACACACACACCCTACTACCCTGGCGACTGTTGTCACGGATGCACCAATTAGCCGACACCAACGATAAGCTCTCTTTCGAAGTCCGTTAGGTTGCTCATTTCGTCGTCACCCTGTAAGAAGGTTTGCAACAAGGCACTTTAAATGCACTTAAACAGGACCTTGAATTTCTTAACAAAGCTATTACAACAAAAAAGTGGTGAACACCTTTGCGTATTGCAACGTAAGCAGGTGCATTAAAAGTCACGTCTCTGAGCGTGGTGATCACATTTTTTTGTCCAATCGCTGTATATAGATAACGCAGGAATGCACAGCTTACCGCATTTGGAGGAAGCCTGCCCATGACAGTATGGAAGTCCAAAACTGATGCAGCAAGTGGCGCTGATTTCGAGGAGGTAATAGGGAGTGTGGTTACACAAAACAGTGATACAAATCGCACAACGAGACCTCGTGCTGTTTACAAGGCTGTGAATGAGAGTTTGATAAAATAAAGGTCATTTCTGCACCACGGCGCGTCGGAGTACCGAGAGCGTTCTGGCAGAGGGCCACCGGCTTGCAATTGCTCTTCCCAGGGCATCTCATGTATGCTCTATGGAATTCAGGTCCGGAGATCTCTCAGGCCACTCCATATTATGAATATCCTCACACCCGAAGTATTCGTCGACTAGCCAAGTCTTATGGGAACGGGCGTTATCGTCCATTAAAAAGGAACTTGGGGTGTGCAACACCTCCTCTGAAAAGCAGTACGAAAGGCAATATAGGATATCATACCCGTAGAGTGCAACAGTCGGGATGCCACTTGGAAATACGTGAAGCGGCGTGCGTCCGTTTAACTTGATTTCAGCCCAAACGTGGAGTCCTCCACCACCGCAGTGTTCGATTTCCATAACGCTGGAGGGAATATTTTGGGTTCCCGCCTATCTACAAATGTACACACGTCAAGAATCGGTGTTTGGACTGCACCGCAATTCGTCACTGAAGAAAATGTTTCAGATTAGAATTTTTTAGATTGATCTGGGTTCCAGGGTGCCCAATTGAAACGGACTCTTCAGTGCGATGCGGCGAGGGGGTACAGGTCATTGGCTTTCTTTCATACAGAGCTCTCTTGTGGAGTCTTCTGTAACCTGTTTGCCTCGATACCACGGTTCCTATAGCAGAGAGCAACTCCTGTGACAGATGCCCGGCTGTCGATTCGCTATGGCGGCTAGCTGTTAGAGACAATTACAGGTCGTCTTGATTTGTTGTTACTCTTGGGGGTCCTTGTTTGGGGGTTATAGTCCTGGTTTCTGAAACTTTCTCCAGAGATTGGAAACCATTGTTCTCGAGACACTCAGAGACACTCAGAAACCTTGCTACTTCACATTACCATTGCTATGCTTCCAATCTACAGCTCGTAAAAGCCTTCTAAGTGATATTGCGGAGCCATACTTCCACTAACCGTGCATCTCAAACTTCAATTATCGCACCCGGCTCAGAACAACATTTATCAAGGTCGCGTGCCTGCCAGCTCGATGACGTAGATCATCATTTGCATACTTCCATAAGAGATAGCACATTCTTGCTTCTGTACGCCGACTTTGCTTTTGCTCTTGCACATGCCTCTGAAAAAATTCTGTCGTCTTGTTTTGGACATATTCTTGAATTTTTATTTGTCACGTTAATTTTGGGCACTGATGTATTTCTACTCGTTTCCAGGCAGTCAACCAGATCGCTCACCCTTTTTAGCAGATATTTATTTTGCATTTAAACTACATAACGTCCTACATGGCTCGTTATCCCATTTCATAAAGGGTTCATCAAATGATTAAGTTCGACCTCCGAATTTTCTGTATCACTGCTAAGTTTTGTGTTTGACATACCATTATATCTTCTCTAATGCGATTTTACATTGTGAGTTTTAATGGCAATTTATATAATAGGAAATTACGAATGACGTTCCGAACATGCTCTACCATTATCAGCTCACATTAAATTATCCTGTGTTCTTGTGAATATTAAGTAGGGACATGCATTCGTCCTCAGTCTCATAAGGAGCTTCGTACTTCAGCATCTGATAGTCTTGTATCTTATTCTGCAGAAAATATTTTACCCGAGGGTCAAGTCTCTTATAGTACAATACCTAAAACGGCCGTTTTTCGTGAACATGACAATAGTTCCCATGGGATACGGTAAAGTAAGCCTTCTCCACCGCGGAATTTTCTAAGATCTGCTTAATTACGCGCATGAAATAAGTAAGAGCAAATCCTGAAGATGACAATCCGATTTTTGGCGTAAATGTGAGAAGGATGGCAAGTCAGATAATATCCGAAAACTTGAAAATTTTCATCGTCCTCGAGCGGGACTCGAACCCGAGTCTCCCAGAAAACGCCCGGGTATGCTAACCACTACACCACCCAGAACGACTAACCATCACAGGTTTCTGAGTGGTGTAGTGGTTAGCATACCCGGGCGTTTTTCTGGGAGACGCGGATTCGAGACCCGCTCCAGGACGATGAAAATTTCCAAGTTTTCGGATATTATCTGACTTGCCATCCTTCTCACATTTACGCCAAAAATCGGATTGTCATCTTCCAGATTTGTATTATATGGGATATTCCCGTATTTCTTTCATGATTTATCTGCTTCTCCGGGCAAACACTGGATAAGATTCTTAACCCCCAGATTCGCAAAACATGAATGCCGGTTGCTTCGACTAGCGAATCCTGTGATGGTTAAATTCAAATTGATCGGAAACTTGAAACTTGGTCGTTCTGGGTGGTGTAGTGGTTAGCATATCCGGGCGTTTTATGGGAGACTCGGATTCGGGTCCCGCTCCAGGACGATGAAAATTTGCAATTTTTCGGATATTATCTGACTTCCCATCCTTTTCACATTTACGCCAAAAATCGGATTGTCATCTTCAACATTTGTATTATATGGCGTATTTCTTTCTTTCACAAGTAAGAGCAATTATATGTCGCAAACGAGAAGTTTAATTTACGTTCTCTGCCAAACTGCATTTTACGTGTAATTTACCTTACAGTGTAATACTAAACAGTCTTCGTAATATTTCGCAATCTTTCACGTAGTCTAGTCTTCGTAATGCTTTCGCAATCTTTCACGTAGTCTAGTCTTCGTAATGCTTTCGCAAACTTTCACGTAGTCTAGTCTTCGTAATGCTTTAGCAAATTTTCACGTATAACTGAGGCTGCTGTTTATTTGGATATGTATGAGATACAGTACACATTTAAAAAGATATCTCAATTACTCCTCAAAAAAACTTCTACAGGAAACCTTTGGTACTTTTTCTTTTGTTTAACACATCTCCTTGCCTTGTATTACTGCCACCGCTCATTCTTGTTCTTATTCTTTTTCTTTTTCGTTACCTAAAATTTCACCCATTGTTTTTTCGTAGTTTGCTGTCTTGTGTTAATAAAATTTGTTTGCTTTACTAAAACGACTGCGTTTGGAACTTAAATCAAAAAGTAAAAAGAATAGACACGGGAACTATACTTTGATTTACCATTATAATACACTGCTGGCCACCCAAAATGCAACACCAAGTAGAACACGAGACAGCAAAGCCAGATTTACTGGACACATAACAACAGCTACAAAGATGAAACGATTGAGCTTACAGGCCCGTGCGACTTGCGGAACACGCAGACATCAATAGTTCGTGTGGCCCCCATGGCTGGCAATAACGGCCGCTACACGCCGCGCAATCGAACGAAAGAGGCTTTGAATGTGGGCTTGGGGTATGTCGGTACGGTACAGGCTGCTCCCACACGTTGTCACAGTTCATCAAGCGTAGCCGCGGGTGGTGCTTGCCGCGTCACTCGGTTGCCGATCAGCTACCATACGTGTTCAATGGGCGACATATCGGGAGAACAGGATGGCAACGGCAGCAGTGACACCTGGTGGGCCGTGAAGAACTGTTGCACGATGCGTGCCACGTGCGAGCGCGCATTGTCCTGTTAAAACGTGGCAGCTGGCAGGTCCTGCAGGTAAGGGAGGACTACAGGTACCAAAACGTCGGAGATGTAGCGGTGGCTGTTAAGTGTACCGGCGATGCGTACCAGAGGGGAGCTGGTGTTATATCCAATTGCGCCCCAAACCATAACGCCGGGCGACGGACCGGTATGGAAATGCATAACGCAGGCGTCATACAGTCTCTCGCCGCGGTGCCGCCACAGGCGGATCCGACCATCGTGGTGTTGCAGGCAGAAGCGGGATTCGTCGGAGAAGACAATGTCATGCCATTATGTAGTCTAGGTGCGGCGTTCAACGGCCCAATGCCGCCGCACTCGCCTGTGGTGTAACGTGAATATTAATCGGAGCAATGGGCGCCGTGCGACAAGTCCCCGCTCCTGCAGACGACGTCGAACGGTACGTGCTAATACAGGTTGTTGCGCAACACACCCTAATTCCTGAGCTAACGTTCGTGATGTGGCGGTGCGAGTCGTCAATGCCCGCCGCACAACATGCCGGACCTCTCGTTCGGTGGTTTGCCGGGGCTGAGGCAATCGCTCACGTCGGTCCGTCCGTCCCTCCTGCACCCACCGAATCCATACTCGCCTCATTGTGGCTGGATGTCGTCCCACACGGGCGCCGATGTCTTGGTACGATAACGCTATCGTGATAAGCCACTATTCGTCCTCTGTCGAACTCCGAAACGTGCTTGAATGACTGCCGTATTCTGCGACGAGGCATCAGGAAGCTTCCCACGCACAGGTCTGGCAGCACAACACACTTCCACTACTTACACCCCGCCTTCTGTGCACCCTTCTTATAGTGCTTCTCGGTGGCGTGCCGAGCGCACATGGTTTGCATATGCCCTGCAATGCTAATCGTTTGTATGTCCTCTCGCAGGCGACGCATGCCGAGAATTTCAGGCCAGTCGGATGCTTCTTTCTTGGTGTTTGATTTTGGGTGGCCAGCAGTGTATTTGCTGAAAGAAAACTAATGATTATGCGGTGACAAGGATGCAACAGTTACCAGCGTAAACTACTTCACATTGTGAACTGACGTTTTATTTCAATGCCTAACGTTCTGACACAGATATATACTAACCAGAGTGTGAGTCGAAAGTTTTGCAATATTTGGATCACTTTATGTCTTCATACGTACCTTTACGACGAAAGCTGACTAGCATTCAAAGTATAGGTCATCGTGTTGCACCGTCTTTAGCCATCTGTCTGCCAGTTCTTCGATTCTACAGAGGGTGAGTTGAAAGTTTTGCAATATTTGGAACACTTTGGTCTTCATACGTACCTTTACGACGAAAGCTGACTAGCATTCAAAGTATAGGCCATCGTGTTGCACCGTCTTTAGCCATCTGTCTGCTAGTACATCGATTCTACAGAGGGTGAGTCGAAAGTTTTGCAATATTTGGAACACTTTATGTCTTTATACCTACCTTTACGACGAAAGCTGACTAGCATTCAAAGTATAGGTCATCGTGTTGCACCGTCTTTAGACATCTGTCTGCTAGTACTTCGATTCTACAGAGGGTGAGTCGAAAGTTTTGCAATATTTGGATCACTTTATGTCTTCATACGTACCTTTACGACGAAAGCTGACTAGCATTCAAAGTATAGGCCATCGTGTTGCACCGTCTTTAGCCATCTGTCTGCTAGTACTTCGATTCTACAGAGGGTGAGTCGAAAGTTTTGCAATATTTGGATCACTTTATGTCTTCATACCTACCTTTACAACGATAGCTGACTAGCATTCAAAGTATAGGTCATCGTGTTGCACCGTCTTTAGCCATCTGTCTGCCAGTTCTTCGATTCTACAGAGGGTGAGTCGAAGGTTTTGCAATATTTGGATCACTTTATGTCTTCATACGTACCTTTACGACGAAAGCTGACTAGCATTCAAAGTATAGGCCATCGTGTTGCACCGTCTTTAACCATCTGTCTGCTAGTACTTCGATTCTACAGAGGGTGAGTCGAAAGTTTTTCAATATTTGGAACACTTTATGTCTTCATACCTACCTTTACGACGAAAGCTGACCAGCATTCAAAGTATAGGTCATCGTGTTGCACCGTCTTTAGCCATCTGTCTGCCAGTTCTTCGATTCTACAGAGGGTGAGTTGAAAGTTTTGCAATATTTGGAACACTTTATGTCTTCCTACGTACCTTTACGACGAAAGCTGACTAGCATTCAAAGTATAGGCCATCGTGTTGCACCGTCTTTAGCCATCTGTCTGCTAGTACTTCGATTCTACAGAGGGTGAGTCGAAAGTTTTGCAATATTTGGATCACTTTATGTCTTCATACCTACCTTTACGACGAAAGCTGACTAGCATTCAAAGTATAGGTCATCGTGTTGCACCGTCTTTAGCCATCTGTCTGCCAGTTCTTCGATTCTACAGAGGGTGAGTCGAAGGTTTTGCAATATTTGGATCACTTTATGTCTTCATACGTACCTTTACGACGAAAGCTGACTAGCATTCAAAGTATAGGCCATCGTGTTGCACCGTCTTTAGCCATCTGTCTGCTAGTACTTCGATTCTACAGAGGGTGAGTCGAAAGTTTTGCAATATTTGGAACACTTTATGTCTTCATACCTACCTTTACGACGAAAGCTGACCAGCATTCAAAGTATAGGTCATCGTGTTGCACCGTCTTTAGCCATCTGTCTGCCAGTTCTTCGATTCTACAGAGGGTGAGTTGAAAGTTTTGCAATATTTGGAACACTTTATGTCTTCCTACGTACCTTTACGACGAAATCTGACTAGCATTCAAAGTATAGGCCATCGTGTTGCACCGTCTTTAGCCATCTGTCTGCTAGTACTTCGATTCTACAGAGGGTGAGTCGAAAGTTTTGCAATATTTGGATCACTTTATGTCTTCATACCTACCTTTACGACGAAAGCTGACTAGCATTCAAAGTATAGGTCATCGTGTTGCACCGTCTTTAGCCATCTGTCTGCCAGTTCTTCGATTCTACAGAGGGTGAGTTGAAAGTTTTGCAATATTTGGATCACTTTATGTCCATACCTACCTATACGACGAAAGCTGACTAGCATTCAAAGTATAGGCCATCGTGTTGCACCGTCTTTAGCCATCTGTCTGCCAGTCAGCACACATCCAAACGATATTTTTTTTTTCGATTGGAGGTTTAACGACCACCGTGAGCAACTCAATGGGCTATAGGCAGCCACCCGTTCCTAATTTAGGGTTACCGGTTCCAGGGAAGAAAGAGAACCTGTGCCGTAAGACAAACACAACATCCATACCTCGCCGGGATTCGAATTCTGACCCCTTTCAGACGAGTGATCAGAGGCCATCGCTTAGACCTCTGCGCGACCGGGGCGGCCAAACGACATTCAACTTCGATACACACTCGAGCAAGAACGTTCAGAGTAATGCTTAAAATTGCTGCAGTGATTCTTTCCTTCAGATGGACAAGATTCTGAACTTTTCGTTGTCAACCAGCGTTTTCACGTCACTCCAAAAGAAGAAATCCAAAGCAGCCAGGTCCGGGCTTCGTAGGGGCCAAGGAATGGGTCTATTTCGTTCAATCCACGGTCCCAAGAAACGAACATTTAAAACACCCTGCATAATCGTTGCAAAGTGTGGTCGTGCTCCTTCCAGTTGATAGATGATGCGATCATGGCCATGTCGTCTATTTGGGGAAACATTAAACATCAGGCATGTCTAAAAACACGCTACTGTTGACAGCACGTTTTGTAAATAAAAAATACCCCAAAATCCTGTCGAGTGTTAATACGACAGGATTATTATACACGCTGCAGTTGACAGTACGTTCTGTAAATTATATACTCATTGTCATAAAACTTCGCGCACCAAGAAGGAGGCGTTGGACTGAAATACGATTTTAAAAGTGAGATGGTACATACCAAGGATAGAAGTGATTACAATATCACAGCAGCAGGACGATTTCCAGCGGTCCAATGGTACACATTCCTATCAACGTTAGTTCCGCGTCGGACCGCCTTCTGTTTAGATATATGCGGTGATACAGCCCGGCATGGAGTCAAAGAAACTCCGTATGCTATTATGGAACAGATTGGCCCACACGTCTTGCAACTGACGCTCTAAATCACGAACACTGGGTCATGGAGAAAGCTGGCGTCCCATCCGGTCCCACAATGTGCTCGATGTGCGAGAGATCGGGCGATCTGGCAGGCCATGGAAGCGTCGGAGAATGACGTAGACAACCCTGGGAAACCCGAGCAGGGTGCGAACGTGTGTTATCTTGTTGGAAAAAGGCTCCGGGCAGCCCCGTGAGGAAAAACAGCACACGGAGCCACAGGATCTCTTGTACGTAGAGCTGGGCTGTCAACGAACCTCGGATCACTGCAGAGGAAATCCGGCTGTCACTACGCGATGGCTCCCCAGACCATCACGCCTGCAGTTCGGGACGTGTTCCGCTGTACAGTATGGTTGGAATTGTAGCGCTTACCTGCAGTCCTACACACTCTAACACGGTGGTCGTCCGTTACCGTAAAAAAAGCGGGATTCGTCGCTGAACACTTCCCCAGTCCCTACCATTCCACGTTGCTCGCTGCTGACACTACTACACAAAACGTAAGAACCATCGAGAGTGTATATTCGCCTCCGCCAGGCGTCTGGAAATGGTTCTGGCGGACACAGGAATCCTTTGTACAGCCGCCAAATGCCTTTGCATATTCGACAAGGACGTCATTGTATCTGTGCGTGCCGCTCTCAGGATCCCACGGTCCCCTCTGCTGGTGATGTATCTGGGTCTTCCAGAGCCAGTTCGCCGTGTCTGGGTGCCTTCCCGTGTCCATTGCTCCCAACGCGATCGCACCGTACTGTTCGACCGGCACAAATGGCCGCCGATTCGGCGCGTACGCCACCCTGCCTCTCTCATCCAGACGATGCGGCCTCGTTCAAACTACGTCCGTTGCCCGTAGGTACATTAACGGCGGCTCCTCGACATGTCTATCTCTCAGGGATCTCACCTGACTCTTACCGTGCACTTCGGCTCGAATGTGGAGTCCCCTGCGCGGCGCCTTATAAGCCCCAAGGATTGCGATTGCAGCGCCGGTCTTGGACGCGCGGGCATGCGTGATCGCACGAAACTTTAATGATTTGCATGTCTGCCCTCCCCGTAGCTATTCCCTGAGTTTTGCGTTAATCGCAAGGTTTTTTCCTGGTGCTCGCGTTTTTATGACAATGAGTGTAAAAACGGCCCAAAAGTTCTGTCGTGTGTTAAAACGCACCAAACATTAACCTTCGGAGAGTCTCTAATGTTCTCACGTATCTGTTGTTTCGAATGGTAACTGTGATATATAATTGGGAACCACTCATTTAGTCGACATTTGCAAGTTGGACTTGTCACAGAAGTTCTTGCTTTAATATTATGAACTGTTTGAGGGTTGTGTTTGAAAGTAATAGTGTATGTACAGTTGTGTTTGTAAATTATTCGCATAAATAATTTAAAAAAATTTCATGACATGCTATAATGACAATAGCAGCGGGTAGATCATACATTTTTAGTATACTGTATATCTTGTATATCATATAAAATAAATGTCAGTGTAATATAAGGTGTGTCCCAAAATGATAGAGCCACAGGAGAAAATGGATAAATAACAAAATATAATTAAATTAAGTGATTGTTCAGGAGAGCATATAAGTATTCATGCAGTGAAACATATGTGCGCCCCAAAATAAAAGTGAAATAACAAAACGTGTAACTGTTTGAGGGTTCCAAACAAATACGTTGAACTGGTGACTGTCCCAAAAAGATAGAACCGCTGTCACAAATGTGTGTCAGACCAGATTTTTAACATCCAATAAGTCTTCCATATTGCTGGAGGACATCAAGCACACGTTTTGGCATGGAGTTGACTAGTTTCTGACACTCCTGTAAGAAAATATCGTCCCAAGCTTTCAAAATTGCACGTTGAAGGTCCGAAACATTGTTGAATTGCCTCCCATGTGCATACACCTTACGTGCCACAGCTGGCCACATGTTTTCCACAGGATTCAGATCTGCAGAAAGTGCAGGCCGGTGCACGAAAGGAATTCTATTGGCAAGAAACCACTCCCAGGTCGCGTTCGCAGTGTGGGGGCTTGCATTATCTTGTTGAAACTGAGTTTCGGAGTCATTTAGTGATTCAAAATACGGCACGAGGGGTTCATTCAACATCTGCTGGTAGCTCACAGCATTCAAGTGGCTAAAACGGCTAATGGTGTTTTGCCACGTCCACTGAATGCTCCCTAGACGGTTATACCTCCACCACCTTGTTGGAGTTACTCAAATCTCCCTTTCGAAGGTCGTGCCAATATTACTTCCCCCGTCCGACCCATCCAAATTAAACTTCTTTTCATCACTCCAAATAACTTTATATAATTTTTAAGTCCATGGCATATGATATTCAGCCCAGTTACGTCTTTTCTGTTTATGTCCACAGCAGGCGAGACTTGCTTGCTACTGGATGTTGAGTTACTCATCCGACGCATAATAAACCTTGTAACGTATACTCTAGATTCAGTTTCCTTTTGATTTTACTATCTCTCGTTATTTTATTTTCCTATGTAAATCATCTTCTGACTTAACGAGATGTTATTTCTCCTGCTGAATGATATGTGGCAATGAGTGTAAGTCATGACGTGGTGGTAGGCAGTATAAATAGGCGCGTTCAACGATACCTAAGAGAGCTTTTGTTTATGTGCGAGAGAGCTTTTGTTTACGTGAGAGAGCTTTGTTTTATGTGTAAAGAGATCTTCGTTTGGTGTAAAGAGAGCTTCGTTTATGTGAGAGGAACTTCGTTATATGTGAGAGCCAGATATCGAGTAGTTGTGTAACCTGTGAAGTATGTGTGGATAATACCAGGAGTTTCCCTAATAAAAGGTTTTCTTAGTAAGTACGTTTTTCTCAGTTCATAGTTTTGTCAGACCTCTGTCTGGCTGTTAGGTCTCTTTCATTAAGTGTTACTATTAACAACCAGCATAAGACTTTATTCATCATAAATCACTACTACTACAACGTTACTAGCAGTTAAGCTTATTCATGATGTAATAATTACAGCAACTACTATTAATAAAGCTAATTCATTACAACCTTTTCTGACGTGAAGTCAAAACTGAAAGACGGCCAGTAGATTTCTTGCTGTTATACAATCCATTTGATGTCAAATATTGTGCAAGCACATCAAGGGTTGCACAATATTCAATGCGCGGTCAATGACTTTCCACTACCCATGTCGCATAAACTTTCGGTTGACGTCAACGAGCTCCAACTACGCAGTTCTAACGTCCTAAAATCATTGGCATTTCTTGCGCCCGATAGTAACTCCCCCGCAGCAACAATCTGCTGCGTAACTGCGGTAACATTTGCGTTACGCGACGGTATTCACGAGTGGTTCTATCATTTTGGGACACGTATCTCTAACGTCAATATCTTTATAAATCTAATAAGCATTTATTTGTATCGCATTCGCTACCATTTTTCATGTACAACACCGCAACACTTATTTGAAATGTCCATCACTGTCATATTGCCTGATTTCAACCACTGGGCCCGAAACTTCACAGCCATTCTAGTGGCTCTATCATTTTGCGACACACCTTATATAAGTTGTCATCTATTAGACTCACTATACTTCAATGTTGTGTGGTCGTTAGACACTCAAGAGCAACGTGTAAAGAGTTTTTTTTATAAGCATGCACACTTTTCTTTAGAGTGTATGATATTATTGGTTTAGGGCGGATAAAATGTCCGGCAAAGGACCACCACACGTGGACGGCGAGTAAGGAAAAATAGCACAACTTACCCAGGCAAAATAATCCCCCTCGGCATCGAAACATAGTTCCCATCTGTCCGGCAAGCCCGTGATCCCGTAACGACAAAAGTCTTGTGGCTGGGACCCAAAGAAGTCATCAACTGCACGTTGAACCGCGTTGTTTGTCGTGAACTGTTTCCCGGACAGGAACTGATCCAGGCCACGAAACGGATGATAGTCTGTCGGAGACAAGTCCGGGTATTAGGCAAGATGAGGCAGTGCTTCATATACAAAGACACTTAGTGTCAGCATCGTTTGTTGTGCGACATGAAGGCGAGCGTTGTCCTGGAGCAAAAGAACACCCTGTATGTTGACCAAAGTCGGTTGTTCCTTCAGCAATTTCCGGTGCATCTGGTGTCATTCAGCACAAAAACGTTCTGCAGTGACGGTTTGACCTCTTGACCAAAAAAACTACGATGAATCACCCCGGCTGTGGACTACCAGACAAGGAGCATTATTTTCTTGGTCTGTAGGGGTGGCTCAGGATACCGTCGAGCAGGCTGTGCCTTGCTTAACAATTTTGCAGATCGTTTCCGATTATCATGAAGGACCCGCTTCTCGTCGCAGGTGACGATGCGATGTAGTAGAGGTTCCTGTTTATTCCTGGCAAGCAGCGACGTGCGGACTTCCAAACCCCTAGTTTTGTTAGCAGTTGTCAACTCATGCGGTAGGTATATGCCCAGCTATTTGACATTACCCTGCGCAGCCAGACGTCTAACAACTGTCGTGTGATGGACACCTACCTCTGACGCTATCTCGCGACACGTTTTTTGGGGTACGCTCCAATCACACGTAACAGAACATTGTCAGAGACAGCAACAGGTCGGTGACCAAGTGCTTCGTTTTCCAAGTCCGTATCTCCGCTTCGAAACTTCACAAACCATCGCCGAATGGTTCGTTCGTTGGCTGTATTCTCTCAAAAAGCTTTGTTAACGTTTCGAGAGGCCATTCTTGCAAAATGTCCCAGTTTAAATTCATACAGAAAGATGACTCTCAAATCCGGCGTCCGCATGTTTCTTTTGCAAGTCACGTTACGTCCAAACAAACCACGCCTGACCCTTGTTCTTCACACACATGCTAGCTATTTATAGTAACTCTGTGGCGTAATACCCGCAACACCTGTGGGTGGTTCCATTCAATTGTGGTGGGGGCCTGTCTCCACTGGTCGTTCGCACCGGACATTTCATTCTCACGAACCCAATATTATTTACAAAGAACTGTGATTTCAGCTCTTCACTCCATACCAAAAGATGACCTCTGCAAGTCCTTTCTTTTGTTGGCTGATCGTGTCACTTCTCGGATTAAGACAGGAAAAATGTAATTTTCATAAAATACACTGCTGACCATCCAAAATGCAACCCCAAGAAGGACACGAGATAGCAAAGCCAGATTTACTGGACACATAACAACAGCTACAAAGATGAAACGATTGAGCTTAGAGGCCCGTGCGACTTGCGGAACACGCAGACATCAATAGTTCGTGTGAACCCATGGCTGGCAATAACAGCCGCTACACGCCGCGCCATCGAACGAAAGAGGCTTTGGATGTGGGCTTAGGCTATGTCGATCCAGGCTGCTTCCAAACGTTGCCACAGTTCATGAGGCGTAGCAGCGGGTGATGCTTGCCGAGCCACTCGGTTACCGATCAGCGACCAAACGTGTTCGATGGGAGACATATCGGGAGAACAGGCTGGCCACTGCAGCAGTGACACCTGGTGGGCCGTGAGGAATTGTTTCACGATGCATGCCACGTGCGGGCGCGCATTCTCCTGTTGAATCGTGGCGGCTGGAAGGTCCTGCAGGTAAGGGAGGACTACAGGCTCCAAAACGTCGGAGATGGTGCGGTTGCTGTTGAGTGTACCGGCGATTCGTACCAGAAGGGGGCCGGGTGTCATATCCAATTGCACCCCAAACCATAACGCCAGGCGACGGACCGGTATGGCGATGCATAATGCAGGCGTCATAAGAGCCCCTCGCCGCGGTGCAGCCACTGGCGGATCTGACCATCGTGGTGTTGCAGGCAGAAGCGGGATTCGCCGGAGAAGACAATGTCGTGCCTATCCGTAGTCCAAGTGCGGCGTTCGACGTCCCACTGCTGCCGCGCTCATCGGTGGTGTAACGTCAATGGTAATCGGAGCAATGGGCGCCGTGTGATAAGTCCCAGCTCCTGCAGACGACGTCGAACGGTACGCGCTGACACAGGTTGTTGCGCAACACACCTTAGTTCCTGCGCTAACGTTCGTGATGTGGCGGTGCGAATCATCAATGCCCGCAGCACAACATGCCGGTCCTCTTGTTCGGTGGTGTGCCGCGGCTGCGGCGATCGCTCACGTCGGTCCGTCCGTCCCTTCTGCACCTACTGAATCCATACTCGCCTCACTGTGACTGGATGTCGTCCCACACGGGTGCCGATGTCACGGTAAGCCACTCTTAGTCCTCTACCGAACTCCGAAACATGCTGGAATGACTGCCGTATTCTGCGACGAGGCATCAGGAAGCTTCCCACGCATAGATATGGCAGCACAACACACTTCCGCTACTTACACCCGCCTTCCGTGCACTCTTCTTATAGTGCTTCTCGGTGGCGTGCCTGGCGCACATGATTTGCATGTGCCCTGCAATGCTAATCGTTTGCATGTCCTCTCGCGGGCGACGCATGCTGCGAATTTCAGACCAATCGGATGCTTCCTTCTTGGTGTTGTACTTTCGGTGGCCAGCAGTGTATATTCATGTAAGTTTTCCTACTTTTCCATTTTTTTCAAAATTCAGTTTTATTGCTTAATTAGCGCAGTGTGTATGAAATAATTTTAGGCTCAATACATAGTTTAGTGTTAATTTTAGTTTTATAAAAGGACTTCCTCCTTCCCTTTGTAAGCAAGCCTACTGGGTTTTTTTTAAAACTTCCGAAGTAGCAAATCATGAACAATTTTATGTAAGCATTCGGGTTCGAAAAGCATTTAAGTACTCAAAATATTGGTGCAGTAACTTATAATGGTTGCATCTTTCAAAACATCATGTTATTAACGATTCATCCTTAATAATCCAAAACAGGAAGAATGAAAAGAATAAAATCAACTCACAAGTCTAATTTTTTTGCAGGAACACATCCTGTTGTTTATTGCGTAGAGGATGCAAAAAGCATGATGTGTTTCTTTTAAATTATGCTCTCTGCTTCATACCTTAGAAACACGTAAATAATTCATTACTACATGTAGAAGAAAAGATATGTGGCTCATGAATAAAATATCGGATACACAATGATACATGTGCCCATTTCTTTGGGCGTCTGTAGTTCTCAGAGAGAAAAATGCTTGCTATATTTCAGTGACTTCTGTTTTCTTTCCTTTCCCTTTTTCATCTGATAGCATTGTAATCATGGTTTTTACGAAAAGCTTAACTTTTGGCTCGGTACTTCTCAGATTCCATTAATACAGAAAAATATGTTCAGTTTGGCGCTCTCAAACGTCTTTTGACTATACCCATAATTGCATTTTATTCTTAGTGAGATTTAAAGCGAGAAAGCGACGACCCATTCTCGGAAGTCAAATTGAGCCTGCTTACGTCCTCCTAGGAATATTGTATCTCCGTCATATTCTACACTGCTGGCCACCCAAAATGAAACACCAAGAAGGAAGCATCCGATTGACCTGAAATTCGCAGCATGCATCGCTCACGAGAGGACGTGCAAACGATTGGCATTGCAGTGCATATGCAAATCATGTGCGCACGGCACGCCACCGAGAAGCACTATAAAAAGGGTGCTCAGAATACGGGGTGTAAGGAGTGGAAGTGTGTTGTGCTGCTGCCGGACCAGTGCGTGGGAAGCTTCCTGATGACTCGTTGCAGAATACGGCAGTCATTCCAGTACGTTTTTGAGTTCGACAGAGGACGAATAGTGGCTTATCGCGACAGCGGTTTATCGTACTGAGACATCGGTGCCCGTTTGGGACGACATCCAGCCACAGTGAGGCGAGTATGGATTCGGTGGGTGCAGGAGGGACGGACGACGGACCGACTTGGGCGATTGCCGCAGCCGCGCCACACCACCGAACGAGAGGACCGGCATGTTTTCCTGTGGGCATTGACCGCTCGCACCGCCACATCACGAACGTTAGCGCAGGAATTAGGGTGTGTTGCGGAACAACCTGTGTCAGCACGGGCCGTTCGACGTCGTCTGCAGGAGCTGGGACTTGTCGCACGGCGCCCATTGCTCCGATTACCATTGACGTTACACCACCGGTGAGTGCGGCGGCAGTGGGCTGTGGAACGCCGCACCTGGACTACGGAATGGCACGACATTGTCTTCTCCGACGATTCCCGCTTCTGCCTGAAACACCACGATGGTCGGACACGCGTGTGGCTGCACCGCGGCGAGAGAGTGTATTACGCCTGCATTATGCATCGCCATACCGGTCCGTCGCCTGGCGTTATGGTTTCGGACGCAATTGGATATGACACCCGCACCCCTCTGGTACGCATCACCGGTACACTCAACAGCCACCGCTACATCTCGGACGTTTTGGAGACTGTTGTCCTTCCTTACCTGGAGGACCATCCAGCGGCCACGTTTGAACAGGACAATGCGTGCCCACACGTGGCACGCATCGTGTAATAATTCTTCACGGCCCACCAGCTGTCACTGGTGGTGTGGCCCGTCTGTTCTCCCGATATGTCGCCCATCGAACACGTCTGGTCGCTGATCGGCAACGGAGTGGCCCGGCAAGCACCACCCGCGGCTGCGCCTGATGAACTGTAGCAGCATGTGGAAGCAGCCTGAACCGACATACCCCAAGCCCACATCCAAAGCCTCTTTCGTTAGATGCCGTGGCTTGTAGCGGCCGTTATTGCCAGCCATGTGGGCCACACGAACTATTGATGTGTGCGTGTTCTGCAAGTCGCACGGGCCTTTAAGTTCTATCGTTTCATTTTTGTATCTGTTGTTATGTGTCTAGTACATTTGGCTTTGCTATCTCCTGTCCTTTTTGGTGTTGCATTTTGGGTGGCCAGTAGTGTTATTCATAAGCTTATCCAACAGCATTTCTTTCGCAAGTCAAATGAGCTATCTGTTTGTGAGGAAAACGCGATGGTAATTAAGCACTTAATGCATTTGTGTATTCAATTTTACAGTTTTCGTTTCAATATTTCCACCCATTGTCTATAAATAACGTGTTACTACATTTGCCAAAGCTCAGTGCTGACATCAGATTCTTAGGCTTCTTTCCCTTGGACATCACTTTACTGAAAATAAAAACGTTTTTCGGAGATTTTCCAATCTCCCAGGATTCTAATGAGACCACTTTGCGTAGCACCAAAGTGAAAATCCTTCAAATACGTTCTTTTCACGTTTTATCAACACATAGCACCCGAAAATGTGTTATGCGGTCACCGCTAGGGCTTCGCCTCCCAGATCTTTCGATATCTAGTCGACCGCTTTAGCCTTACGCTAGGGTGGCCAACAATCAACGGCGCTATGTGTGTTTCTCTGTCAGCATCTGACATCATAAATCCGCAAGATGATCTCAGCTACTGAGACGTCTCCATCTGGTGGGCATTAACGGCACTGGCTATATGTAAACTATAGCCGTTAAATCCAAAGGGCGAGATCCAAAGTGAAAATCCTCCAAATACGTGGCGTCATGGTGGATGTATGGTGTCAGAAGTAAATACGTGGCGTAGTGGAGGATTTATGATGTCAATAGCTGACAGAAAAAACACGAATAGCGCCGTGGATTGTTGGCCACCGTAGGGTAAGGCTAACGCGCTCGGCTTGATATCGAGACATTTGGGATTTGGATCCCCAGCGGTGACCGGATAAGAATTTTTCGGTAGCTACGTGTTGATAAAACGTTGAAAGAGCGGCGTCTTTGTTTATTGGTGTAACACTTTATACAATGTGCTAGGGACCTAATAGTATAGAAGAAGTGGTAAAACACCATAGTGTGAAATGTAGTTTTAAACTTCTTAGCTGGAGTTTTGAATGATTTACCGATTAGCTAACTATTTTTCTAATGTTCTTAAATATCTTCGTTGTGCATAAATCACACTTACTGGGCTTACCAAAATAATGGGTACACAGACTGCGACAGAAGTACACGCATTGCCCCGTATGCAAATCACAGAAACGAAACGTCACCCGCGATACAAAGTGTGTAGAGCAGTGGCGTATACTTAAATGGATCTAGAGAATCGGAGATTGACCATCTTTCCTCTTAAATTATTTTTTCTATGAAATTTTCTGTGGCACATTTATTTTCTTTCATTTAAATATCCACCCAGCTGTGGAATGGTGAAATTTGAGGTTGCTATCTCAATGCGAAGCAAACGGATATCTCTCAAAGTTCGAAGAATTCTCCCAGTAGTGGCGAATCTCAGCTCAGCGAAGATTCTCTGGCCATCCAGAAGATGCCAAGGTTTAACCTTGGGAACGAGAAGCGAGGTTATTGCGCATGCGCGACTCCGAACAAGTCACGGGAAAGCGAAGACTTAAGACCATCTCTGGATTGGGAGATGGACTTCTAAAGCTGACCGCGGGCTGTTTAAAATTTCGCGAGTTAAACTAACGGATAGTAGAATTTTCGCACGAAGAAGAAAGCATCGGATTGAACCGAAATTTTATGGACGTTATGTTACAGACGAATGATATACATGATGGCAAAAACAGAGCTGCAGGACAATTACAGAGGGATCTGTGGCACGCAGTCCGGTCATCTTCAATAGCGCGTCGCAGTGCCTCGTGGGGCGATGCATGCTGCCGTACGGTCCGCAATGGAGGTGAACAGACGTCTGATGTTGTTCTGCGGCTGACTGGCCCACACGTGTTAGACGGTGTACACCAGATCCCGGATACTGCGGCACGGAGACAGCTGGCGTTTCAACTGGTCCCACACATACTCGATTGGAAACATATTCGGAAGCGGGCAGGCCATGGAAGTGTCTGGACATGACGAAGGCAGTCCTAGGCCACTCGAGCCGTGTGCGTGCGGGCATTATCCTGCTGATATAGCGCACCTGAAATCTCGTCCAGGAATGGGAGCACATGGGGCCATAGGATATAAATCACATACCGCTGGCCCGACAACGATCCCCGTACCACTACTAGAACTGACCGGCTATCGTGGGCAATGGCTCCCCAGACCATAATGCCTGCAGTGGGGAAGGTGTGGCGCTCGATTGCTATGTCGGGATTGTGCCGTTGACCCGGGGACCTTCACACCCGGACACTGTTATCATCTGTCCCCAAAACAAAGCGGCACTCATCGCTAAACATAACATGTCGTCAATCTGTGGCGTTCCACGTCGCTCTGACCTAGCACCACTGCACACTGAGCCGGCGATGTTCCGGTGTTAATGGCAGCGCGCGTAAGGGGCGCTGGGATCGCAGATTCGCTTCCGCGAGGCGTCGGGAAATGGTTCCTGTATAGTGGACTGGGTCCCTGTGGGATCCGTTCGTGCCTGTCGCACGATCCGTCGATCCTGTCTACCAGTGGTTGTCCTGGTCCGTCAGCAGCCGCTCCGCCATGTGCCAATGCCTTCACGCGTCCACTACTCCCAACACAGTCGGACGGCATAATTTGAATGATGAACGTGGCGGGCTATACCATCACCCCCTTATAGTTATAAGGGGGTGATGGCTATACGGCGCGCCGACCACCCTGCGGTTTTTACCCCCCCGATAATCGGGCCTCTCTCAAAGTCCGTAAGTTCCGTAAATCGACGTCTCTGGCGTGTACCCAGCATCCTTGTCACTCTGTACTCTTGCTTGCGACTGCCAGTGCTTTTCGCTTTCAGGTTATACGTCCATTCGTGGACTATGACGATTCGCCGCGCGTCAGTTTTTTTTTTGTTTTTGTTTTTGTTTTATTGGAGGTTTAACGACCACCGTGAGCAACTCAATGGGCTATAAGCAGTCGCCCGTCCCTAATTTAGGGTCACTGGTTCCAGGGAAGGGAGAGAGCCAGTGCCGTAAGACAAACACAACATCCATGCCTCACCGGGATTCGAACCCGGACCCCTTGCGGACGAATGATCAGAGGCCATCGCTTAGACCACTGCGCCACCGGGGTGGCCGCACGTCAGTTTATCGACTACAACGATTCATCGCGCGGCTGTTTGTCGCGGTCAAATTCGTCGCGTTTAGAAATTTTGGTTACATACAAATCGCATGCAGGAAAACGTACGATTTCGGTGGTCTTCCACCGTGACCATATTTATGAGGTATGAGTATCCAGACAGGTTAGTAATATTAAGATTTTTCTTTGGCACTAATAATAAATTAATATGTCAAACATCAAACATCAAAAAGAATTCACCGCTCTTTGCACGTTTATAAGTGAGTCACGGAAAAATTCCCATCGGCCGCCAACGGGAATATTTATTATTTATTTAAGTTAATATGCATTGGCCTAAGCTTAGGTCGTTTTAACAGATTTTATTCCATCGTGCTCATATTTATAAAGTTTAGACGCGAAGTCAAGTTAGTATTATTGCGCTTTTACATGGGCATTAAATGTTAATATCTTGGCCTGGGTCTTTTTGACACATTTTATTCCGTCGTGCTCGTTTTCGTTAAATTTGGACATGAACTCTAGTTAGTAATATTACGCTTTTACCTAGGCATTAAATATTAACCAATAGGCCTTTGGTCCAGGCCTTTCTGACAGATTTTGTTCAAGTGCATGAAATATTTATTCTTAAGTAAAAACACGATATTACTAACTTGACTTGATGTAAAGCTTATAAAAATGTACACGACGGAATAAAACTGCTAAAAAGACCTAAGCCTAGTCCAAGGTATTAATATTTAATGCCTAGGTAAAGGCGCGATAATACTAACTAGAGCTTGTGTCTAAACCTTATGAATATGAACACAATAGAATAAAAACTGTTAAAAAGACCTAAGCTTAGGCCTAGGCATAATAATTTATTTTTAATGCCAAATAAAAAGCGTAATATTACTAACCTGTCTTGGGGTCCAAACCTTATAAATATGATCACGGCGGAAGACAACCGAAATGGTATGTTTTCTTGCGTGCGATTTGTATGTAACCAAAACTTTTAAACGCGACGAATTTGACCGCGACGAACTGACGTAGTCGACGAATTTGTCCGCGAAGAATCATCGTGGCCGACGAATTGACGTGACACCCGCTTTCATGGGACATCGACTGTACGCCGGTTTATAAGGCTGCCGCTTCGTGCTTGCAGAGCCACCACAGGGTGTGCGGTCACGCGCACTCGCGCCAGACGTGTATCATTTCCATACCAGCGCGCACTCTAGCTATTTGCAAAGTTTTGCGTTTGTAGCATGTTTTCTTCTAAGTGCGCAAATTTCATTGTCCGTGAGTGTAAAAGCCACACGACACAACTTTACCACCCTTATTTATATTCTTTGTTGTTTTTTTCATCGTTTCACTTAATTGACATTTTGAAAAGTTGAGCGGGTATTTTTATATTAGGCGTGATGGAATCGCACAAATCTATTATAAATTATTTGAAGGGATGTCCTTTCGAAAAAAAAAAAAAAAAACAGGGATAAAATTGATCATAAATACCAAATCCTGAACTAAATCTTACTGCAAAATACAAAGATAAAAATCGTGAATATACAAGGCACTTTTCCGATTCCGTTTATTCTAAATCTCCGTGGTTAACAAGATGTTTAAATGTAAATAAATTTTGCTAGGCGTTTCGACTCTTTAGCTCTGAAAAAATTGTGTAGAAAAAACACTGGAGCCAAGAAAGACTTAGTGGTTAAGCTCTTCTCAGTATAGAAATGGCCTCATTGGAAGAGCTCAAAAATGATCCTCAGTTCAATTTCCATAAAGGTGTAATAGAAAATTTTAAAACCCAAACGAGATATCTAGAATTCATGTTTAAGTCAACTGAATGTCATTATGTAATTAATTGTTATCAGTGGCGGTTTTTCGGAGGAGGCAAAGAAGGCAGTGCCTCCTCAGAATTTTAAGACTGAGGATTCTTCGTTTCATTCATTCAGAGTGCACATTCGTTTCGCTAATTACTTTTAAAAAAAAACTGTGTCGTCTGTCCTCCATGTTCACGTCTGTTAAATTGAAGCTTTCCGAAAGCACAATGTATCTGTTATTTCCGGCATCTGGTCGATTTCTGATCTCTGGGCATGGAGCAGGGAATCAATCACCTCTCAGATGGAAGCAATGTCAAACTTGTTTCACTTCACTGAGTCACCGAAAAGCGACGTAACCACTAACAACGTGCGCACGCGCAGCATGGGCATCCGGATTTCAGCGAGAGGCAGGTTTTAGTTTGCCCAGTCAGTTTGCCTGTCAGAAACAGTTGTCTAGGTGAACTTCCGCAGTTTAAAGTTTTCGAGTTGTTCCTACTTCGCGTACAGATAGAGCCTTTGCACGTGACGTCACAAAACTGATTTGCTAGACTTCCGGGTTGTCAGAAAGTACCCGAGCTGGTCTCTCTCCATGTTTTTTAATCGCTGCTTATGCTGTAAATAGAGTTAAAAAACTGTACTTTCTAAGGTGCATCAAGAGCAAAGTCCGAACGCAGGAACAATTATAACAGCGGATTGCGGTTGCATTAACCTCTACGGACTCTTAAGATGCCTCTACGTCAGATCCGTGCTCAATACAAGCAGTTGAGCGAGTTTGTGAGAGGACGTGTAGTTGGGCTGAGAGAGGGAGGTTGGTCAAGTCGCTGTATTGCCAGGCATTTGGATCGGAGCGACGCGGCAATCCGACGATGTTGGTGCCAAAAAGATCGAGAAGGTCTCAACCGAGCGGCTAGCGGGCAGTAGACGTCCGAGGGCAACGACAGTACGCGAGGGTCGTGTGACTGTGACAGCCGCACGAATAGAACCGAATGCATCAACCATCCCTGACGATGCTGCGTCGTGTACAGGTAAGGAACGGACCAGACACCCTTCGTAGTCTTCCGTACCACCCTCACGGATCAACGGTACATCGACGACATTCTACAACCTGTTGTGTTGCCGTTTCTGTCGCAGCATCACATAGCAATTTTTAAACATCATAATGAACGGCCACACACCGCACGGCTGTCCGATGCTTGTCTCCGTAATGTCGACACCCTTCCGTGGCCAGCGCGATCGCTCAACCTTTCACTGATCGAATATGTTTGGGACATGATGGAAGGCCACCTGCGCCTATCCTAGAATATCAGTGAACTGGCCCGCAATTTGGACACCATCTGGTATGCTTATACCTCAAGACAGGGTCCCTGAACCGTACGAGTCCATGCCCCGCCGGTAACCGCTTGCATCCGAGCCAGAGGTGTCGCTGCAAACGTACTGACTTGTTCCACTGGTTTAACTGTTTTAACCGAATAAGTGCTCCAACCTTTTTAGCACGTGTTTTATAAAAAAAGATCGTGCCTATGTTGTCGGTTTGTCCGTCCGTCCTTCTGTAGACACCATATCTATGCAACTATTTTCCGATTTGAAAAATTCTTTTTGCATTAGGAAGCTTGAAATGTGCGAATGATGATCCTTTATTTCGTTTTTTTTTAACGATGTATAATTTCGTCGCTAGAGGGCGTAAATGCAGACGATGTCGAATTCGAAATACATTTTATTCCATATGTTTGCTTCTAAGCATCCGATTGAAAAGAATATTTTATCGTTTGATTTCATTTATGTCGAAGAATATTTTACGTATAGTTACTTTTTCAAGTTACGCATAGATTTTCCGCAAGAGGGCTTAAAAGTAAATTACGTTTTGCCCGATATCTCTTCTTCTAAAACTCCGATTTGAAAAATATTTTCTTCAGAGGATACAGTTCATGATGCAAACTCTTTTGTATATAATATCTAATTTTTGGTAATGAATACTTTAACCACCAGGGGGCGTAAGGTTAATTTTTGCTTCTGATGTATTTGCAAAAACATCTGAGCTTCTAAAATCTTGATTGAAAAAATTCGTTCTTGTGCCGATACCACTCACGTCGACAAACCTCTTCGAAATGTTTTCTTCTTAAAATATTGCATGATTTCTCCGCCAGGGGGCGTTGATGTATATCGCAATTTTGTCAATATCTCTGCTTCTAATGGTCCGATTTGGAAAACTGTTTCTTTATTGGATAGAGTTACATGTGTGACATGTTTTCCATATAATTTCAAAATTTTCATGTAAGTCATAGACTTTCCGCTAGAGGGCGCAAGGGTAAATTGCGTTTTACCCGATATCTCTGCTTCTAAAACTCCGATTTGAAAAATTCTTTCTGCACCAGACACAGTTTCTGATGGGAAATCCTTTGCATATAATTTCTAATTTTTTGTAAAAAATGGTTTGGCCACCAGCGGGCGTAGACCTTAATTTCCGCTTGTGATGTACTTGCAGCGAAATCTGAGAGTCTAAGTCTAAAATCTCGTTTGAAAAAATTCGTTTGTGGACCGATGCTACTCACGTCGACAAACCTTTTAGGAATGTTTTCTTCTTAAAATAATGAATGGTTTCTACCGCAGAGAGCGTAGATCTATATCTTGTTTTTGTAAATATCTCTACTTCTAGGAGTCCGATTTGAAAAATTCTTTCTTTGTTGGATAGTGTTTCCGATGCGAAATGTTTTTCATATAAATTCAAAATTTTCAAGTAAGTCATAGACTTTCCGCTATGGGCCGCAAAGGTGAACTGCGTTTTCCTCGATATTTCTGCTTCTAAAACTCGATTATAAAAAATTGTCCTGTATGGCATGCAGCTCCTGATGGGAAATGTTTTTCATATAATTCCTAATATTTGGTAAAGAATGGTTTTGCCACCAGGTGGCGTAAGTGTTAATTTCTGCTTTTGGTGCATTTGCAGCAAAACCGGAGCTCCTGAAAACTCGACTAAATTATTTTTTTCTTGGACCGATACCTCTCACATCGAAAAACTTTTTGAGAACACTTTCTTCTTAAAATAATGCATGTTTTCCCTCTAGGGAGCGTGGATTCATGTCTTATATTTGCCCATATCTCTGTTTCGAAGAAACCGATTTGAAAAATTTCTTTTTTTGTTCGAGAGCGTTTCCGCTGCGAAATGTTTTCCCATATAAACCCAAATTTTTTTTAACTCATAAGTCTCTAACCAGAGGGCGTACGCTCATGATTCCGTTTACAGCAATATCTGTTTGATTAAAAACCCGATTGAAAAACTTCTTTCTTCCGTCAGATACTATTGTTTTCCATACCGGCTCCATTGTCTTTGAATAGCTTTGATAAATTTAATTCTCGTCAGAACGGATTCAAAAGACGTGCTCATTACACACGAAAATTCGGTGTCATCTTTCTTGCTTTCTTTTTTTTTTTTTTTTATCGTATGCATGTGTGCTTCGTTTTTTTTTTCTGTTTATTTATTTTGTATTGCAAAGAGTGCATGTGAAAAATATATATTCTGCGCCACCGACGTTATCAGCCGCAAAAGGAATTTTTTAAATCGGACATTTTAAAAGCGGAGATATCATCTTTACATTAATTTACAATAACATCTCTAGCAGAAAAGCTAAACATTATTTTGAAGAAAAAATGTACAAATGAACCTTTAACCGGGAAAATGGCGTACGAATGAAACATAATTTTTTACACTTCGACTTTTTGAGGCAAAGATACTATTGCAAGCTTGTTAAAAACAAAAACAAACAAGATAGTATAATCATGCAATGCATTGATTATGATACGCTTTCCAACATACTAGAAATCATTACTCAAGTTATTACTCAAGCTATGAGGATATTGGGTGTGCAATAAATCTCACTCCTGTGCCCTGACCTTTGATTCCATTTCCATGATATTCAACAGAACTGGTTCAGTATACCTCCGAAATAACATGATAAAGTTTTGTCGCAATCGAAGAAATTTTACATAAGTTATGATGCATAAGGGCTATGGAATAGATCCCGCTTCTGTGTCCTAACCTTTGACCCCATTTCGCCCATTTTCAATATTATTTGTCCCCAGGCAGGTCCCTACAACATACTGACAAATCGAAACAGTTTTACGTAAGTTATGATGCATAATGGCCATAGAAGTGATTCCGCTCCTATGTCCTGACCTTTGACCCGCATTTCACCATTTATCACAAGGGTTTGTCACCAGGTAGTCCCCTACCACACACTAAAATTTGATAGAAATCAAACCTTTTTTACGGTAGTTATGACGTATAAGATCAGTGGAATGGATCCCGCTCCTATGTCCAGACCTTTGACCCCATTTTGTTCACTTTCAATAGGGTTTCTTCCCAGGTGTTCCCCTACCACATACTAAGATTTCATCGTAATAGAACGATATTTACGTGAGTTATCGTGCGGACTAACATACGCATAAAACGCGTGATGTAATGTGGCAGATGGGAATCGCGACCATCTGCTCGCAAGAGTGTCACGTCATAAAACTTTAATAGGATCCACACACAACGCGTGATGTAATAAGACAGATGGCGTGATCGCGCGCGAACACTACTGACGCCATGAAAATGCAGGTCGCGGTATCTTTTATCTGGACAATTAATGCGTTCACAAGGATGAAAATTTGAACATCAATTAAAATATCTTCATTTTATAACTTGCAATACTTAATATTTTCTAAAACATAACCATAATTATGCAATCCAACATTTGTTTGTCTACTGACGTCATCAAAGTACAGGTCGCTCAATTCTTTTTCTGGTTTCAACACCACCGAAGGAAAAGTTATTGATTTTTAATATAATTATGGTTATGTTTTAGAAAATATTAAGTATTCCAAGTTATAATATGAAGTTATTTTAATCGATGTACCAAATTTTGATCCTAGGGAACACATCAATTGTGAAGGAAATGTGTACAAAAGTTTTTCCATTGGAAGTATAGGAAGCAAAATTACTTGACGTCCACCTTAATAATATGGGATAAGGGCGATGGAATGGATCGCAATCCTATGTCATGACCTTTGACCCCATTTCATCCATTTTCAATAGGGTTCGTCCCCAGGTGGTCCCCTACCACATACTGAAATTTCATCGAAATCGAACCACTTTTACGCACGTCATGACGCATAAGGGCAATGGAATGCATCCCGCTCTTATGCCCTGACCTTTGCCCAAATTCACCCATTTTGAATATGGTTCGTCCCCAGGCGGTTCCCTACCACATACTAAAATTTCATTGAAATCGAACCATATTTACGCAAGTTATGACGCATAAGTGCAATGGAATGGATCCCGCTCCTACGTCGTGGCCTTTGTCCCCATTTGTCCCATTTTCAGTAGGGTTCGTCCCCAGGTGGTCCCCTACCACATGCTAAAATTTCATCGAAATCGAACCATTTTTACGCCAGTTATCATGCGGACGGACGGACAGACAGACGGACGGACAAAGCTGGAGCATATACGCTTCTTCAACCTACGGTTGGAAAGCGTAAAAATTGACTCAAGCCTCCTAGTGGAAATGCATTCAAAAAATATTGTAAAATGCATGAAACATATTCGATACCGTGACCTCTATCTGGCGAAAAAAGAAAT
Source organism: Macrothele yani (assembly GCA_039090855.1). Lineage (NCBI taxonomy): Eukaryota > Metazoa > Arthropoda > Arachnida > Araneae > Macrothelidae > Macrothele > Macrothele yani. Next base: position 125,426,780 of record CM077030.1, read on the forward strand.
GAAATCCGATTTTCAGAAGCGGAAAAATTACTTTTGTAGATTTATGTCCCCGAGCGGTAAAGCATGCATTATGCCACATAAAAACTGCAAGCAAAATGGTTTTCGTGGTAAAAGGTATCGGAAGGGAAGGATTTTTTGAATCGGTTATTTGAAGCAATTTTTGAGAGTAAAGTGTATATCCTGAATCTAATACCATGAGCATTTACGCCCCATGGTGGCGAAGCTAGATCGTCCATCACACATTTCATGCTGCAAAATGAATGTTTTAAATATGACTAACAGTTGCAGAGATATAGTGACCACACAGACTGACGGACGGACATAGCGGACGTGCATTTTTTCCAAACGACGTGCTAACAGTCTACCAAATTTTGAAATGTCTACCATGTTTTAAGATGAATCATGGCTGTCACACGCATCCTATTCCCGTTAATAATAATTATAGATATGACCATCTGACTTTTCTTATAACAAAGAGTACCTAACAGATTATTTCTATTACTGATATAACTCGAATGGATCAAAATCGTTGCTAAACCAGAAGCTAAAGACGCTATTGGAGCCATTGGTGTGTGTGTGTGTGTGTGTGCGCGCGCGTGTGTGTGTTTCATGGATTAAATTTCGTCCGGTATCCTTTCGTTTTATTTCGTGCTGTAATTGCATACGCCCTACATTATAGCAAACCTGTACCAGACAATCCGATTCCATTTTCTTTTATTCCTTTTATTCTTCCTTTTTTTTAGTACTTCATGTAATTTAAGTGCCTACATCCTTTTAGAAAATTAAATGCTCACACACTACGTAGTGGATATAAAAAACATCACTTATAAGGCTTCGAAGACTTTCCGATAATGAAATTGAAAAGCATTCGTTTCTTGAAAGTGCTTCACTCTCGAATTACTAAAGAAAACATCTTTAATTATTTTGAATCTGAGAAGAAATTTATAACAGAACATTTTTTTTTTATTTATTTGATGAGTTTTTTTTCTGTCTTAAAGAATAGTTATTACCAAAAAAACGCTGAGAATTTTTTATATAAAATAGTAAAGTTTTATATTAAATAGTAAAATAAATGTTTAGTCGTGTGCGCCATGGAGACTGATACCTGATGTGCACAACGTGAAGCGTTACTTTTTTTAGAATCGTTTCAAATTTTAGTTCCTGGAGGCTTGAAATAGCAAAAGTAAAACAAAATGGCAAAGACATTTACAAGATAATAAGAATTCGGGTAGATTACACCACAAATGATCGCAAAAATGAATTCTAAATCCGTTTGATGGTGTAAATAATAAAGTAAACAGCCAGCAAGCTTTCACTACTCACAGGTGGCTTTATCAATTTATCGTATTCTATAAAGCATATTTATATCTCCTTTAATATAAATATCTTCTTTTATATTATTCTTTAAAGCGCTGTAAACTAAGGGGAAATTCTAAAAAGGAGGAACTATGTACCGTACTAAAGAACTAATGGAAGGCGACTAGGAAATACAATTTTCCAGTGTCCACATGAATTTCGAAATCCATCGCATATCTGCATAATATCTCAGGAAGTTCTCGCAAGACGATGAAATAAGACAGCACGCCTCTCCTCAAATATTCAGAACTTGAAGAAATTGATTATTGTAGGAGAGAAAAAGCATTTATGTCAAAATTCGTTAAATCTTTGGCATTCACTGGAAAATTGAATAAAACCTGGATGTAGGAAAATCTTTTCTCCCACTGGCTATATACAGGGGTTGGACAGAATATTGTGAACACCTAGGAAAAGAAGGTTTTACGTACCTAATAGCGAGTGGGACAACCTTTGGCATTCAAAACCGTCTGAATCCTCCTTGGAATGGGCGCATACAAATTCTGCATGGTGGTTAGTGGATGTTACACTATTCTTCATGCAGAAACTGCTCTAGTTCCTTGAAAGATGCATGAGGAGGATAACGGGATCTCACTCTATTTTCCAAACACAGACCACAGTGTCTCGATGATGTTTGAATCTGGTGATTGGGAAGGCAAAGAAAGGTGTGAAAGTTCAGCCTCATGTTCCTCAAACCATGATTGGACATTCCGAGCTCTGTGAATTGGGGCGTTATCATCTTGATAGATGGCATCTCCTGCAGAAAGAAATTCCTGAGGCATTGGATGGACTTGGCCGGCCAAAATGGTTTCATATGCCCTGCCTGTTCTTTAAAGATGATCATGGGACCTGCTGAAAACCATGATATGACCGCCCAGAGCATGGCAGAACCACCACCATGCTGCACTGTTGGGAGCAGACAGTCTAAGTTGAACTCTTCGGACGAGGTTGTCCACACGTAAACACGTCCTGAGGTGGGGAATCGTGTGAATGTGGATTCATCCGATCACATTACACGATTCCAAGCAGCAGCAGTCCTTGTTGTATGGTCCTGTCACAACAGCGTCGCCGTTGTGCATTTGCCCGAGTCACCACAGGGTTATCAATAGCAGCTGTGCCATGAATATCTTGTTTACGCAGTTCCCTGCGCAGTGGTTTCATTGATACTGGGATCTGGAGACGCAGATCGAGCTTCGCACTAGTTTTCGGCGCCGTGGTCTAAAATTCCTCTTTAATCCTCTCCAGTTTCTATCAGTCAGGGTCGTTATCTGGCAGCCCTTTTGCTTCGCTGACAAGGTTTCGCGGCTAAGAAGGTATGCTGCCATGACGCTAGACACAGAGTAGCTCTTGATACCTCCCATATCCTGTAATGTGTTGTGTGACGTGCCTGCCCCGCAGGACGCACACGATATAAAGGCAGATAGCAGCGAGAAGGAACGTCTGCGTAGCTCAGTTGGTAGAGCGACTTGTTCCGGAATAAGTGGACTCGGGTTCGATCCCCGGCGTAGACCAAAAATGACGGAGAAATTTACTTCGTTATAATGGCGCCCGAACTTCCCGGATGACCCGGCCGTTAAAGATCTCGCAATGGTGTGATGTTCTTTCCACACCGCGAGATAGGAAAAATAAGAGAATCCCTTCTCCAGCGCTTCGAAAAATAAAATGTGGGTGACGTTGCATTCCACACAGCAGATTGACTGGGATTTCTCAAGTGCACCTTCTACAGCGGATGGCTGCCTGCAATGATTCATGGTCACGGCTGACCAGTGGGCCATGCCCCCGGCCCTCTCTCTGATGGTGGGGGAGATTACATTATATTGTGTGCCTGCCCCGCAGCACGCACACAATATAATGGCAGATAGCAGCTAGAACGAACGTCTGCGTAGCTCAGTTGGTAGAGCGACTTGTTCCGGAATAAGTGGACTCGGGTTCGATTCCCGGCGTAGATCAAAACTGACGGAGAAATTTACTTCGTTATAGTTGCTAATTCTTCGGTGCGACAAATGGTTGCCTTATGTGCTTGCAGCGTTTTGTGTTATTGTACCCTTACTGACTTTCATATTGTATTCGCCTTCAAGAGTTGTTCTGCGGAAAATGTTATACCTTTAATGTCAGTTGCGCATAATTTATTGTTGCACATGTTTTGTTGTTTTAATTCAGTATGGATGTATTTATTGCACTTTTCTGGTTACTCAATAAACTAGGTGTGGGTTGTCATCCACACCTATTGTGTTTTATCACTATCCTGGCGACTGTTGTCACGTAGGCACCAACTATCCTGCCACCAAGAATTAGCTCTCTTTCGAAGTCCGTTAGATCGCTCATTTCGTCGTCATCCCTGAAAGAAATTTTGCGACAAGACACTTTGAATGCGCTTAAACAGGACCTTGAGTTTCTAAACAAAGCTATTACAACAAAAAAGTGGTGAATACCTTTGTGTATTGCGACATACGCAGCTGCATTAAAAGTCACGTCTCTGAGCGTGGTGTTCGCATTATTGTGTCCAACCCCTGTATATATTTTATTTTTGGTTGGAGGTTTAACGACCATCGTGAGATACTCACTCACTGGGCTATAAAGAGTCGCCCGTCCCTCACTTACCAGTGTCTCCAGTGAAGGGAGACAGCCAGTGCCGTGAAACACACACACAACATCCAGGCCTCGCTGGGATTTCAACTCAGCCCCATCTCGAACGAGACACACGGGAACTGTTAGTTCTCCATCAGGACTTTACCGTTTCATATCTATAGCTCCTGTAGAGGAAAGGTATATGAGCTTGCCTGCCAGACAGAAGTACACTATATTGATAAAATTCACCGGACACCTAGAAGAGAAACACAACATAGCATTTATTGACATACATTAGTACAGTGTCGGTCCACTTTTGGCCTTAAGGCCTGCACTGACCCTTCGAGACATGCTTTCGACAAGGTTTTGGAACACAGCGATAGGTATGCCCTCCCATTCAGTACATAATATTGCCGCATACTTTTGCTTAGTAGTAGGCCTTGGTTCCAAAATTCTTATGCGGCGCTCTCATTCATCCTATAGGTGCTCTATGGGATTAAGATCAGGGCTCTGTGGTGGCCAGTCCACATTACGATACGGAATTATCGTGAAACCACGCCACACAGCCCATGCTTCATGGTTCGGTACATTATCCTGCTGGTACCAACAAGGCTAGGTTCCATTATATTGCCACAGAGTTGGTAGGATATAATTGTCCAGAATATCAAGGTAGACGTGCTGGTTAACAGGTTTGTCCACGATAACCAATGCGCCGTAACCATACCACGAAAAGCACCCCGACAAGAGTACACTGCCAGCTGAAAACTTGACAGTAGGAACAGTACACTGTGGTAAATAGCGTTACCCCGGCTGCCGCCATACACACACACACGGCCATCAGACTAATGGATTTTGTATCTAGATTCATCAGTTCCATAGGACCCGTTTCCATTGATCTACGGTCCACGATAAATGTTCTTTGCACCATGGTAAACAACGAGTAGCATTCCGAGTGGAGATGAAAGGCTTATGATCAGCCGCATGACCAGGGTAACCCATGGAATGAAGTTCTCTGCGATTGGTTCCTGTACATACTGAGGTTCCAGAATTTTTACTCATCTGTACACTGAGGTCTAGTGCAGTACTCCGTCGATTAGCTGTAACGACTGTCCTGTGAGGTTTAGACGTTCTCTATCATTGCTTTTCTTTGGTCTGCCGGTACGTTTTGCTATTTCAGACCCACCATGTGTCTTCCACTTATTCAATACATCCAAAACAGTTGACTTGGATATGTTTAAACGCCTCTCGGTTTCTCTTATGGACAACCCACTAATATAACATCCAAGAATCTTTCCTCTCTGAAAGTCTGTTCTCTCCCGCCGCGACATTTTCATTCAACCTCACAGTGCGATATGATCGTGATCAGCTGCAGGCTTGTTTTTATACCGTTTGCATCTGTACCGCGCATCTTAACAACGCAGCGGATCAGTTCATTTGCTTTTGAAAGGGTGTCCGCTGACTTTTGTCAGTATAGTATATGTGAGCTAGACAAGTGCGTTTGGAGCTTGCAGAAGTTAAAGAAACGAGAGTTTCAGTGCATTGTATTTGTAGAAGACTTTGCGAGAAGTGTCTTTAAGAAAGGATATTAGTCATTTGTCTCCTACTAACTTTCACTCTCTTGTGAGCTCGTTTGACGCTGAGTCTCGAACTTCACGCTTGGAGACCAGAGGAGTGGCTAAATGTGCTTGTCTCAGGTGAATCGCGATTCAGCTGAAGTACTGATTTACAACGTACGTCTCTTGTTAGAGGGACCCGCAACAGTCCCTCTAACATAAGAGACAAGGTGTTGTTGGTGTGATGATGTGGGCAGTAATCGTGACGAACGAGCACACGGACCTGCACATTTTTCAGAGTCGTTATGTTCACTTCCCTAAGGTACAGAGACAAGATTGTGAACTCATATATCCCGCGGTTCCAGATTTTATGCTTCTGGAAGATAATGCCCAACCACATCAGGCTGATTCGGTCGACGATTTTCTCGAAGAGGAAAATTCTCTGAAATGGAGCGCTTAGATCCCCTGACTTTAATCCCACTGAGTATTCACGCAATGCTCTAGGGAGGGAATTAGAGCACTTCAAGAACTCAGAACAGCTCCTATTGAGAAGTGGTCGATAATCCTTCAACACCTTATAATCACCCTCAAACTGTATGAGGAGTTGTTGCTTCAGCTACCATGGTTGTCAGGGAATGATACTCAATATTAAAATATCATACGTCTTAACCAACACACTTAAACAATGTTCCATGGACTACTCTTTCATGTAAATTACAAGATTATGATACATGGTCGAGTCAAATTATTGTGACCACCAGCTAATATCCAGAGTAATAGCCGGGTGCAGCACGGACAGCTGCTAGACGGGCTGAGAGTGATTCAGTACGGTGCTGGAAGGTGTTCACAGGTATGTGGAGCCATGCTGACTGCACTGCATCTGACAGCTGCAGGAGGGCGCGTGGTGAAGGATCCACAGAAAGAAAGCACGATTGAGGTGGTCCCACTGATGCTCAATTGGGTTGAAGTCTGGGGTATTAGGGGGCCATGAAAGTACTTTGAAGTCTTCATCGTGCTCTTCCAACCACTCTCGGACATTTCTAGCTGTGTGACACGTTGCATTCTCGTGCTGGAAGATTCCATCCGCCCCAAGAAAAACAATCAGCATGTATGTGGTTCACAATATGTTTGTACGTGGTCTGCAAGGATGGATTCCTAACGAACTCGGTCCATAGTGCATTCTACAGGTATGAGTGGACCCAGAGAATGCTACGAAAACATTCCCCAGACCATAACGCTGCCCCTACCAGCTTGTGTTCTTCCATCAATGGTGGAAGAGTGTTTGTTCTCCGATGTTTCTCGCCTTATACGCCAACGTCTATTCCGTTCTATAAAGCAGAAAACGTGACTCATCGGAGAAGGCAATCCTTTGCCAATTAGCGGAGGTCCAATTTCCAAAATGTAAGCCTTTTCTGCCGATGTACCTTCGTTAGCATAGCTGCAGTGACCATCCGTCTGCATCGGAGCCTCATACGCAGCAGGTTTCGATGAACTGTGGTTTTAGACTCACTTCCGATAGCCCCCTGGTTCATTCTGCGAGTGAGTTGCTCACGTACCTTCGAATCCGACGTTCACCTCTCACATCAATGGCACGTGGTGCTCCCCAGTTTCCACGTCGCTTATTCGCAATGGTGCCATTTCTCCAATCACGATACACTTTTACCACAACTGCGCGCGAACACTTCACGAACTGCGCTGTTTTAGAAATACTGCCACCCTTGGCCCGAAAGCCGATAATCATTCATTTTTACAAATCTGATAAATCCCTCCTTTTATTCATGACAGGAACGAGTGATATGTTTTCAGAATGCCTCCAGCACACCTTGTGTAACCTCCAAGTCAGCTCACGACACGTGCCTTTTTTCATTGGCTACGCGTTGTTGACGTCAAAAGTAGGAGGTGGTCACAATAATGTAACTCGACTGTGTGCAAGTTGTACATAGATATTACCGCTCTGAATCTACTTTGACTTCCTTTACCATTCTCTCTCACTCCTGTCTCACACCATTATTGTGTCTTCCGCTTTGTTAAATCGAGTGTGCCCCGTGCACTTTGCCCTCGTAATTTATAAAAGTTTCCTCTTATTTACGATGCTAGTGATCCCCTGAGTCATATGATGTAGTTCGCAATGCCCCATTGAAAGATTCTCAGCGCTCAAGAACTAAGCGCAAGCGCGCATGCCTAGAATGCCACAGTGGGGAAAACCTAAAATATCTCTGCGTGGTCGTTCAACCCTGAGAGGTTTGAAGACGGACGTAAACAATGTACCGCTTATTTCTTCGCGTGATATAACCATTTTATCTGTGAAAGAATTGCAGCAACCGTATCCATCTTGTGCTTAATTTGTGGCTGTGTGAAGTTGCTATGAAGCGTAAGATGTGAACATAACCGTGTTTTTATACGTATTGTGTTTAGTGAAGCGTGAACACAACCATGAGAGAGAGAGAGAGAGATGCCTTAATTTTTACAATTAGCAACGTTTTCTTTCCAAAATGAAGAATTTTTATTTTATTAAAAAAGTGTAGATTTTTCTACACCAAAATCTAGATGTACAGTGAAACCTCCGAATAACGGTTGCTACCCAGCAACCGTTATTCGGAGGCTTACCTACGAACAACGGCATCCCCAAGTAGCAATTAATGTCGGTCCGATATCGGCTCCATGTCGGTAGCCGATATAACCAATATCTGTAGCCGATATCGGTCCCATATCTGTAGCCGATATCGGCTAAATATCAGGGAGGATAACTTTTTGCAATATCGGTCCGATATCTGTAGCCGATATCGGTCCGATATCGGCTCAATGTCGACTGATATTAACGACATTCAGCCGACATAACCGATATCGGCCCGATATCTAGCCGATATTCACTGCTACTTGGGTCTGCTGACAACGGCTAAAAAAGTAGCCGTTGTTGGGAGATGCCGTTGTTCATAGGTTGCGCTCAGGTTAACATTGGTAGTCCGTTGCTTTTTGTGCAAAAGGAGAATAATTGTACGAAGCTTACTCACAAAGAAAACGGTTTCAGAGCTTTCTCCCCTTATGAAACTCAACATAACAATTTAAAATAAAATCCTGATGTACAGCAGGGATAATCCGACTAGAAATAAAGTTTGCTTTATTGCTTTCAAGTGTCTAGTGTACCATTCTTGTTTGTGTGGTTTTTTTAAATTAACACTTCGTCATGATTTTTTTTTTTTTGCGAATACCATAAAAATGGCATTTACAGAATAGATAATTCGGTGAGTTTTAAGACTAAGACAATTTCAATTAGAACTTGATTTAATTTGTAACTAGGCAATTGAAAAATTATACTTACACAGTGCGTCAAAAAATTTTAAAGATTGGTGCTAGATTTTAGCCTACGGTGGCGCCACCAGTGTAATCGCGAATGCGTTATAAACCGTGACCATCTGCTTGCTTTCTGCCAAAAGTACTGCGCAGTTCTTAAAGTAACTCAAACGAAACGGCCGTTCATTAGAGAAGTAAATTTTTTTTTATGTTGAATTATTAAGATGGAACAAAGGGCTGTTATTAAATTTAACGCAAAACTTGGTAAAAGTGCCTAGGAAACGTACCAAATGATGAAACAAGTTTACGGTGAGTTTTGTTTAAGTAGATCAAATGTTTTCCTGTGGCACAAACGTTTTTGGACGGAAGAGAGACGCTAGAAGATGATAAGCATACCGGAAGACCAAGTTCATCTAGGACACCTGAGATTATTGATAATGTGCGTGATTTCGTTTCAAACAATCGATGTGCGTCACTAAGAATGATGGAAGAGTCTTTAAACATCAACAAAGAAACGATTCGAACCAACCTGCATGAAGATTTGGGCAAAACAAAAGTCTGTGCTAAATTTGTTCCACACACGTTAACCAATGAACAAAAATCAAGGAGAAGTGCACATTGCAGAGACATCATTTCAGCCGCTGAGAATGATCCAAACTTCTTAAAATCGATTGTTACTGGTAATGAAACATAGTGTTTTCAATATGATCCCAAAACAAAGCGACAAAGTGAGGAATGGAAGTCAAAAAAACTCGCCGCAAGCCAAAAATACAAGAAAAGTTCCATCGAAAATCAAAACAATGCTCATTACATTCTTTGATAGTAAGGATATTATCCACAAAGAATTTGTTCCAAGTGGACAAACAATTGCTGGTGAGTTTTATTTAAATGTTTTGAGGCGTTTGATGGGCAGAATTCGTCGCATTCGTCCAGAATATCGAGATGAAAACAGTTGGTGTTTGTTGTACGATAATGCACCCAGTTACACATCACTTCTTGTTCGTAGATTTTTGGCCAAAAATAACGTCTGTGTGTTGAATCATTCACCGTATTCGCCTGATTTAGCACCCTGCGACTTTTCTTTATTCCCAAAACTGAAAATGACGTTAAAAGGGTGTTATTTTGATGATATTTTTGACCATACAAAAAGCATCGACGCGTGCTTTGGCGACAATTCCGCAAAGTGTACTGGAACAGGCATTCGAATCATTATTAAATCGCTGTAACAAGTGTATTGAAGCCGGAGAGACTTATTTTGAATAATAAACCAAAACAAATTAGAATTTATTGTTTCTATTTCATTTTACAGACCCAGTCGTAAAAATTCTTTGACGCACTGTGTACATAATCACATTAGTGTGAAACTTGTTGCTGAATGCTGCTAGCCAAGGCATTAAAGTTCGGCTCACAACCTGTTCTTTTCAACGTTATGGGCACCATGAGTAGTCAGAGACACTATTTTATTTAAGTCAATCCTCATTTTTACTACAAATTCCTGTTTCGTTCCACACATTTTATCTTTCCCTGAGATGGTAATTCGCTAACTCAGGAATTTAATTAATTCCTCCTTCATTACATTTTCACAAGTAAACCTAAGAAAAACATCTAGCCTTTCTTGTGGCGTCACATCAGTGCTTTCATTAAGACATATTGAAAACATATCGGCGTTGTTCAAATCAGATTTAATGTGGCCCGAAAGATCTTCACCTATTTTTGTTGCTCTGTCTTTGAAAGTATTCCTGCTGGCTGGCATTTCTTCAGTTCCATTGAAAATTGGTTTCCCATGTGTTGCTATGCAGCGAGATAGATGAAATCTAACAGCAGTGATATTATTCCTTGGCCTGTAAGAATTTTCGAAACAATTTGATTATTTTTCATATGGTTTCACTTTTTGTGTAATGTACTCCCTTCTTTCTTTATTTGAAGTGAAACAAACACTTTTATGATTTCTATCAAAATGAAGCTTTACATTGAGTTTGAAGGGGCATTATTTTTTTCCGAACGCAAGCAACAGAAAGCTTTATTTCATTTTTCAATCACTCCGAACACAGACGTCCACTGTTCTTGAAATACTCGGCCACTATCTTTGTTAAGTTCCTGCTTTTCCGGCACCGAAAACATGTTTGAATGGCCTGGATACAAAAAAAAAAAACAAAAAAAAACAATCAAAATAACACCCTTTTAACGTCATTTAAAAAAAAACAGCAACTAAACAATTTCAATACACAAGAGAAATAAGCAGCATCTACAAACAAATCAAACTTCACTGACAAGCCGAAGCTCTCGACTGGCGTCGTGGTTTTACCAAGCTATAAATTTGAAATCTCTCCGTTCATTGTTCAAGGTTACTTTCTGTTCTCACGGGAACTTGCCATCTAACGCGAGTCTTCCTGTCAGATTAGATTTCTCTTCCTCCTGTAAAGGTAAGAGAGAAACAGGAGAGAGAGAGAGAGAGGGAGAGAGAACCGAAACAGTTGTGAGCGTCTCGTGATAAAAATAAAAATTCTGTGAGCGTGACGCTTATCTTTTGGGAATTAATGCATAAGGCGTTTAAATAAGGAGAGGTTGATTTACTACTCTTTGGAGGACACTTCTGGGCTAGATTAATTTTCTTCTCAGAGCTCGGTAATCTGCAAGGACACACTACAGCCATGCTCTTGAAAAATTGTTTTCAAAAAACTTCATTTCTATTTAATGTTAACGTTTTCATATAGGGGAGCCACCCAAATTGCGTTCGTGTGCCACCCAAATGGTGTTCGTGCGCCACCCAGTGACGCGTGTGTCATAGGTTCGCCATCCCTGGTTTAGAGGATTTTAGGAAAGTGATGTCTGGCTGGGATGTAAGGTCAGGTGATGCGTAACATCACAGCCTCTCCTTGACAAATGTCAACCCCGCCTTCTCGTGGTGCATCCTGTTCCCACTAAAGGGGCTCTGACGACCGCCAATAGCGGTATAACTATACCATCGGGATTAGAGGAAATTCTATCCCACACTCACCAACCCGCTTGACACCATATCTCCGAAGCTCTTTAATGCCACATTGGAGGGTGTTTTTCAGTCGCTGAGCTGGGAAAACAAGGGGATAAAGATTAATGGAGATTATCTAACCCACCTTCGTTTTGCTGATGACGTAGTCATTTTTGCAACTACCCCATCAGAGCTGCAGAGTATGATCCAGGATCTTGCTGACAAGAGTAAAGAAGGGGGATTAAAAATGAACTTTCAGAAGACAAAGTGATGTTCAATGCTTTTACAAGAAATGAAGATTTATCGATTGATGGAGAAAAGCTGGAGATAACAGACACGTACGTTTATCTTGGACAGCAGATATCAAGTGAGGGTCACATTGATGAAGAAATTAATCGGCGTACAAAACTTGCCTGGAGAGCTTTTGGAAGAAACAGCATAATTTTCAAGAGCAATATGCCATTATGTCTTAAAAGAAAAGTGTTTGATCAATGCATCCTTCCAGTGCTTACGTATGGTGCAGAGACGTGGACCTTAACTAAAAGAGACATACAAAGGCTGCAGACAACTCAAAGAAGTATGGAGAGGCGCATACTTGGTGTAACCAGGAGAGATAAGAAGAGGAACTCGTGAATCCGAAAAATGACAAGAGTGGAAGACATCATGATCAGAGTTAAATCCCTGAAATGGCAATGGGCTGGACATACTGCCAGAAGGACAGATCATCGATGGACAGCCGAAATTTTAGATTGGATTCCAAGGGACAGGAAAAGACCCAAAAGAAGACCACATGGGAGATGGGTGGATGAAATTCGAAAGTATGCAGGGGTGACATGGAGGAGACTGGCACAAGACAGACCGTTGTGGAGGAAACTTGGGGAGACCTTCGTCCAGCAGTGGATTGATAATGGTTGACAATGATGATGATGATGATGATGTCTGGCTGAGCCATTTGTCTGGAACTTCCTTTCAGAAATATCAAGCTAGAAGGTAACGTTTCGGGTTCCCTAAAGGAACTAAAAAAACAACAAAATGCTAGACTGTGAAGTGGAACTGCACAATTGGCAAGTCGTACGCCGGAAAAGAGGAACAGAATCCACAGGGACCAATCAAAGATACACTATATTGACAAAAGTCCTCGGACACCCCTTCAAAAGCAAATGAACGGATCCTCTGCGTTGTTAAGATGCGCGGTACTGCTACAAACGGTATAAAAACAAGCCTGCAGCTGACCGCGATCATATCGCACTGTGAGGTTGAGTGAAAATGTCGCGGCGGGAAAGAACTGACTTTGAGAAAGGAAAGATTGTTGGGTGTTATATTAGTGGGATGTCCATAAGAAAAACCGAGAGGCGTTTAAACATACCCAAGTTAACTGTTTTGGATATATTGAATAAGTGGAAGACGCATAGCGTGCCTTAGCAGCAAAACTTACCGGCAGACCAAAGAAAATCAGTGATAGAGGACGTCGAAGCCTTAGTAGATGCGTTACAGCTAATCGACGGAGTTCTGCACAAAACCTCAGTGTATAGGTGAATAAAAATGCTGAAACATCGGTATGTACACGTACCATCCGCAAAGAACTGCGTTCCATGGGTTAACGTGGTCGTGCGGCTGCTCATAAGCTTTTCATCTCCACTCGGAATGTTACCCCTCGTTTGCCATGGTGTAAAGAACATTTATCGTAGACCATAGGTCAATGGAAACGGGTCGTATGGACTGATGAATACAGATACACAATCCATCAGTATGATCGCTGTGTGTGTGAATGGCAGCAGCCGGGTGAAGGCTATTTACCACAGTGTACTGTTCCTACTGTCAAGTTTATAAGCTGGCAGTGTACTCGTGTGGGGGTGCTTCTCGTGGTATGGTTCCTTCGCACTGGTTATCGTGGACAAGCCCGTTAGCAAGCACGTTTACCTCGATATTCTGGGTACCAACTCTGTGGCAATACTATGGAACCTAACCTTGTTGGTACCAGCAGGATAATGCACCGAGCCATAAAGCCAGGACTGTTACGGCGTGGTTTGACGATAATGCCGTATCTTGTGTGGACTGGTCAGTACAGAGTCCTGATCTTAATCCCATAGAGCACACATGGGATGAATTAGAGCGCCGCATAAGAAGTTTGTAACCAAGGCTTTCTATTAAGCAACAGTTAGCGGCAGCGTTATGCACTGAATGGAAGCGTTGTGTTCCAAAACCTTGTCGAAAGCATGTCTCGAAGGGTTAGTACATGCATTAAGGCCAAAGGTGGACCGACACCGTTCTAATGTATGTCAATAAATGCTATGTTGTGTTTCTCTTCTAGGTTTCCGGTTTTGCCAATATAGTGTATATCGCCGAGAAACGGAAATCATTTCACGTACCAGCAATATCCTACCCCCAGCTTGCGACTGAAACATACACAGACGCCGGAGTTCGCTTCACGTCGAACTAAATTTTAACCCCCTTTCTTTTCACTTAAGCTCACAATTGTGCTTGCTGTAATCCAACCCATCAAACTTGAAGCGCTGCACCATTCTTTATTAGGAACTTATTCCTTTCGCAGAAGTATCGAAAGAGCTGCGTAAAATTAGTAGGAGCAAGGTGTCCGTTAGATTTAATTCATGACTGATTGGAATGTCCGTTGGGCACTGTTAAGGGGTTTCGCAGTTTGGATGCTATCGTTAATGTTAATCCTACGGCAGCTGTTCCGCACCAATTATAACTTGCCGTTGCTTGGAGGTTGTCGTTGTTCGGAGGTGTCTGTTAATTGAAGCTTCACTGTATAACATTTATGATCACATCTACTTGATGATTTTTTTTCTTGTCAATAGCAAAGGTGAGTTGAAAAAACTTTAGAGACAGGTTAATATTATTAAAAACAATTTAGAGGACTTTTAATTATAGTTACAAGTTTATAGGTCCTGCAATTATTAAAACAATCCATTATAAGGCACGCAGTTTGTTATGTACGGCATTGTGTTAACTAGTAGTTATGTTACTCTCACTGCTATAACGAAGTAAATTTCTCCGTCATTTTTGTCCACGCCGGGGCTCGAACCCGGGTCCCCTCATTCCGTTATAGCTGTTATCTGTCTTTATATCGCTGCTATCTGCCTTTATATGGTATCTGCCTAGCAGCGATAGCGGACTTTCGTTATCGCTGCTATATGCCTTTATATCGTGTGCGTCCTGCTGGGCAGGCACGTCACATCTCCTTCCCCACCCCCACCCCCGAAAGAGGGCCGGGGGCATGGCCCATGGGTCATCCGTTACCATGAATCGTTGCAGGCAGCCATCCTCTGTAGAACGTGCACATGAGAGCGCCCAGTAAATCTAGTGTGTGGAATGCAACATCACTCATTTTTATGTTTCGAAGCGCTGAAGAAGGGATTCTCTTATTTTTCCTATCTCGCGGTGCAGAAAGAACATCACACCATTGCGAGATCTTTAACGGCCGGGTCATCTGGGAAGTTCGGGCGCCATTATAACGAAGTAAATTTATCCGTCCTTTTTGTCCACGCCGGGGCTCGAACCCGGGTCGCCTTATTCTGGAATAAGTCGCTCTACCAATTGAGCTACGCGGACGTTAGTTATCGTTGCTATCTGCCTTTATATCGTGTGCATCCTTCTGGGCAGGCACGTCACACTGCACACGCGTATATATGTACAGGGTGGTTCATAAAGAAGTATACAGCTTCCAGATGCTGTAAAACAGTAACAGCTGAAGACACGGACCACAACTGCGAACCGTTAGGTAGATGTACTCATAAAGTTTATGTCCCGCTGCTGAGGGAAGTGACGTAGGCGATAGCGCGCGTGTCACGTGACTAGTCAGTCGATGAACATCTTCCTGACCGATGGATTGGACGAGCTGCGGACTACAACATGCCACTGATCCAATGGCCACCCAGAAGTCGTGACTTAACACCTTGTGACTTTTTCCTGTGGAGTACGTAAAGGACAAGGTAATCGCTCCACCCCGTCCTGCTGATCTAGCGGAGTTGAAACAGCGTATCACAGCCACTCTCACTGCACTTGATTCAGATATCTTACCTCGCGTTTGGGCGGGAATGGATTACCGGCTCGATGTGTGTCGTGTGACTAAGGGTGCACACATAGAACTTCTGTGACTGTCTCTAAAAAAACTTGAAACGTTCCCCTACAATTCTGTTACAGGTAACAAAATATCTTACATTGTTCTTGTTTTATAGTGCGTTGAAACTGGTATACTTCTTTATGAATCACCCTGTATATTCCAGTATCCGAATATATGATTTTTACATACCTCCCCTGCTACAATGCATTAGAGCCGGCAATGCGTACAAGTAGGCTTTTTAAAACTCGACTTACCAAAATATGCATAGTGTATCATAACCATCATTTCATCATGTTTTTATTCGTCAGACTGGCATTCTGTAAAACACGTACCTAGATAAAATCTGCCTTGACATCATAGCTAATTTTGATAAAATTTTGAAAGAACAAATGCAAACAACCCCTAGAGAAACAGAACGACGTGATGAAATGGAAATGCGAGTTATAATTACATTCCGTTCGCATGGACTTATAATCAATGTATGCATGAATCTGCAAATCAGACGACACTTTGTGTGTCAAAACCAATTCTTTTTTTTAACCCGAAACATTTTTATGTTTTGGCAGAGGCTGAAAATGCAAACGAGTCAAGTACTTTTCCTAATACTCCAGGCGGTAGAATAGCGACAAACTTCATGTTTTAATTAGAATACCCTTCTTGCCTGTCAAAACTGTGATCTGGTGGATGAGAAACTACTTCGGAATCCAATTTCTGATCCCAAGCCCAGAAGAATACGTCTTTTGTCACATGAAAGGCAACAAGCAGTATGCTACGTTGATGTCCTCAGGCACTATCAGTTCCAAGAATTGCCTTGAACAGTAGATCGTTCTTCTGAGAATGCAGTTTTTTCTCCAACGCCACTCTCTCTCTCTCTCTCTCTCTTTTACTTTTCCTCCCTGACAAGGTGTTTTTTTTTTCTTTCTAATATTCACACTTAAATTTTCTCTTTCGCTTGTCTCTTAGCCTCTCGTTCTTTTCACCGCTTTATGTTTTTCTAAGTTGGTGCTAGGTGCTTACTCTCCCTTCTTTCTGAGTTCACCGGTCATGAGGTTCATATGTTCAAATGCTTTATATCCAATTTTAATATTTGCTTTCCTCTCTGCCGTTCTCCGTTGATGACATATTTCGTTCTTTTTCTTTCACGTGGAAAGACGAGGCTCAGAAAATACATAGAGAGAAAGTGCCCTTGAGGCAACAAGGCAATAAATCCGTATGGCCATACGAATGGGTTTCAAAGAATTCAAACTATTATTTTTTTTCCTTTGCAGCATTATCCCATTATTATTATTATTGAGCTTTTACCACCCCGTTAGCATAACCATCATCAACCATTAGCAAGCCACTGAAGGTCTCCCAACGTTTCTTCTACAGCTTTCTGTCTTGAGTCAGTCCTATCCATGCCAGTCCGACATGCTTTCGAATTTGATCCACCCATTTATACACATGGTCTTTTTCTGGGTGTTTTCATGTCCCTTGATATCCAGTGTAGTATTTAGGTTGTCCAACGGTAGTCAGTTCTTCTAGCAATACATCTAGCCTATTTCCCTTTCAGGAATTTTCACTTTCATAATGATGTCATCAACTCTTGTCACTGTGTACATAGTGAACTGTCAAAAGACACCAGTCTTTAATTTAATACCACTAGTTCCAGAGTTAAGAGCCGTTTGACAGAAATACTACGAATACCTTGTTTAGGACTTGAGTCCGGTCGCAGCTAGAGCGATGAGCTTGCGGCCCGCGCCTCTGACCACTCGATCAACGAGCGGCTATCACATACGTTTCTTGAACTGAATCTCCAGGAAAATTTTGCTACAACAGATATTTTGTAAAATACTTTTTTGGAGTTGTACGAGGCGTAAAATGCTCATAAACTGTATGCATTGTTTAATATTACAATCAACTCACATGACATCTATGCCGCCCCGGTGGCACAGTAGTCTGAGCGATGGCTCCTGATCATTTTTCCAGGAAGGAGTCTGGGTTCGAATACCGGGTAAGGCATGGATGTTTGTGTTTCAGCACTGGCTGTGTTACTTGATCAGCACAGGCTCTCTCTGTGTAACTTGATAATTTGGCGTACTGTATACCATGTTCGCTATGTCTATGCGTTACTTGATCAGCACTGACTCTCTCTTCGCCTCTAGATCATTTGGCATACTGTCTACCATGTTTGTTATGTCTGTGGTTACTTGATCAGCACTGAATCTCTCTGTGTTATTTGATCATTTGGCATACAGTCTACCATGTTTGTTATGTCTGTGGTTACTTGATCAGCACTGGCTCTCTCTGTGTTACTTGATCATTTGGCGTACTGTATACGATGTTCGCTATGTCTATGAGTTACTTGATCAGCACTGACTCTGTCTGCGCCTCTAGATCATTTGGCATACTATCTACCATGTTTGTTATGTCTGTGGTTACTTGATCAGCACTGACTCTCTCTGTGTTACCTGATCATTTGGCGTACTGTATACCATGTTCGCTATGTATATGAGTTACTTGATCAACACTGACTCTCTCTATGTTACTTGATCATTTGGCGTACTGTCTACCATGTTTTTTATATCTATGGTTACTTGATCAGCACTGACTCTCTCTGTGTTACTTGATCATTTGGCGTACTGTATACCATGTTCGCTATGTATATGAGTTACTTGATCAACACTGACTCTCTCTATGTTACTTGATCATTTGGCGTACTGTCTACCATGTTTTTTATATCTATGGTTACTTGATCAGCACTGACTCTCTCTGTGTTACTTGATCATTTGTCGTACTGTATACCATGTTCGCTATGTATATGAGTTACTTGATCAACACTGACTCTCTCTATGTTACTTGATCATTTGGCGTACTGTCTACCATGTTTTTTTATATCTATGGTTACTTGATCAGCACTGACTCTCTCTGTGTTACTTGATCATTTGTCGTACTGTATACCATGTTCGCTATGTCTATGAATTACTTGATCAACACTGACTCTCTCTATGTTACTTGATCATTCGGCATACTGTCTAATATGTTTTTTATATATATGGTTACTTGATAAGCACTGGCTCTCTCTGTGTTACTTGATCATTTGGCGTACTGTATACCATGTTCGCTATGTCTATGAGTTACTTGATCAACACTGACTCTCTCTATGTTACTAGATCATTTGGCATACTGTCTACCATGTTTGTTATGTCTATGGTTACTTGATCAACACTGGCTTTCTCTGTGTTACTTGATCATTCGGCATACTGTATACCATGTTCTCCATGTCTATGTGTTACTTGATCATTTGGCATACTATATACCATGTTCGCGATGTACATTGTTGAATTGTTGATGCAAAATGAATCTACTGTATATGTCTGCCTGACAATGCTGTACAACTATGTTTGTTTATCTTGCCACTGTATCTGTACCACCTTGTGAAATAACTTTTAAACCTCCAAACAAAGCACAAACAAAACGATGACAACCAACCCCCAACCCTACCCCACACCCCCGATGGATGAGGTCAACAACGCACGCCGATACAACCACGTTTCCTCGATGGCTAGGGTGTTAGAACAGTGGTAAACTGTCCGAGAAGGGCCTGGACTTCAGCACCGGATGAGATATGAACGGTGCCTTCGTCTCGCGGCTCAGAATCTCCCCTCCCTCCCTTCCGCAAAAAAATTACAGACGGGCGTAGGCTGGTATTCTTAGATGATTACTGTGGGAGTTAGTTACCTTCTCCCTCCAAGTACACCAAAACCTTGAGATGAATTCGGATTTTTGCCACTACAAAGCACCTATTTGAGTGCCACCAGAATTCCTTAATTATTTTCCCCTTTCTTGATCACAAAAAAGCAAAATATTTAGATTATAAGAATTTAGTTGATACATTTTTAGCTGTTTTAGTCCATGGTAAGGATAAAAAAAAAGCGAATGTAATCTCTTTTGCTGCTCGTTTGCCTGTTGGTCTCACAACGGATACCGACCTTTTTTTTTTTTTTTTTTGAATTAAAATCAAACTTTTGTGATTGATATGGCATCAAAATTCATATTGTAGTGAAAAACAATTACTTGTTTTAATGCAGTTAAAAAATTTTCTACCCCTGTGTCTGAAGCCAGGAATTTTAAAATTCTTTGAGATAACACAGGCGATTGCACTTGCAACATTTTTTTCTTATAATAATATATTCGTTGCAGTTAATTTTTGCTCATTTTAATTCCTATCGACTCTATGAGTTATGCACAACTTGCAAAATTCTTGACATAGTGTTCAATTTTAGTAAAAAGTCTTCGTAACATCATTCGCAACATAAATAAAAAACCGAAAGATTTTGAAGCGTTGAATTTTTATTTACGCTACGAATTTTCCACTGCGAGCGATTAGATGCAAAAATAGTAATACGTTGAAATGATACTGTTGAGAGACTTTATTTCAACTGATGCTTAAAATCAATTAGCCTGTGCCGCTGGCTGCTGTCCATTCGTCCGAGCTTAGTCCGTGATCGCGAATCCCTGTGAGGTATATGTTATGCAGTCCGTGCCATATACACTGCTGGACAATTGCTAAGGACGGATCATAAACGGCTATATAGCGCATAAAAAAGTAAGTGTGGTTGGATGCCAAGTGAAATAAAATAATGTCAGAATGCCAGGACATTACAAGAAAGACAATTTATTGTGCTCTGAAATCCAGAAGGCTTTGGAACGTGTTCAAGGGACAAACAGGTAATTTTGTGCAGAATACGTAAACGTGAAAAAAATGCAATTACCGTCCGCAGGCGTTCCAGCGTAAGATGTCAATACGGGATATGGCCACCATGGAGGGCGATGCAAGATTCCACACGTCGTGTCCTGCTTTGCACAACATTATCAAGCAGCTGTTAGGGTAATTTATCCCATTCCTCTGTCAGTGCACAGATGAGGGTGTCCTTGTTTATTGGAGGGCATTGGCGACCAGCAAGACTCCTCCCCTAAGCATCCCACACATTTTCAATGGGATTCAGATCTGGAGAACGTGCTGGCCATACGAGGCGTTGAATATCCCCGCTCTCAAGACACTCCTGGACAGCGACTGTTCGATGACATGTTGCGTTGTCGTCCATGAAAATTAATCTATCACCGACAGCACCACGGAACATGCGAACATGAGGTAGCAGAACATCATTAATGTATCGTTGGCCAGTCATAGTCCCAGTTGGAAGCACATAGAGGGACGTACGGCCATTGATCATGATGCCAGCCCATACCATGACACTACATGTCGGATATCGGTCCCTTTCCTGTATGTTTGCTGCAAAATATGCAGTGCCACTATCACGTCAGATCAGTTGTCGTCGACAATCAGACGATAGACTGTATCTACTCTCATCTGAGAAGAGGACAGCAGACCAGTCGTGTGTGATTGGATTGGAGGTTTAACGACCGCCGTGAGCAACTCAATGGGCTATAAGCAGTCGCCCGTCCCTAATTTAGGGTCACTGGTTCCAGGGAAGGGAGAGAGCCAGTGCCGTAAGACAAACACAACATCCATGCCTGACCGGGATTCGAACCCGGACCCCTTACGGACGAATGATCAGAGGCCAACGCCTTAGACCACTGCGCCACCGGGGCGGCCAGACCAGTCGTTATCAGTCCAATTGCAATGTTGATGGCACCATTGCAAACGGGAGGTACGGTGACGTCTGGACAATGGGATGCACACAACAGGACGGCGGGCGTATAGTCCTCCTTCATGCAAACGTCTGGCGACAGTTTTTCGGGAGATCCGCTTGCCAGTAGCAGCCATAAACTGATTTGCTACCTCACTAGCTGTGCTGCGCCTGTGTTTTTTGTTGATAGCACTATGTGCCGATCTTCTGCAGGTGTCGTACTGCGAACACGACCTCCCCCGTGACGTTTGCTACACTCTCCATTTGTTTGAAATGATTTCCAAAGCCTTGAAACAACACTGTGGCTGACGTCGAACTCCCTGGCAACATCTGTTATTTTTCGCCCTTCTTCAATCTTGCCAATAATACGGCAACGCGTAAAATCATCTAGGTGATATCGGGAAGACATACTGAAAATTGCAAGTTCGTCAATTGATTCTTTCCCTTTCAACTTTGCGTTTGAACAACAACGGTCATTACGCGTCAAATCCTTTATATCTCTTATCAGCGCTATGACGTCACGAACAAGTTCGGCAATCCAAAATTTGCATACGCACAACACGTCTTACTGTATCCCGCACTTATGCCAATTTACACATTTTCCTGCCTTCCATTTTATGGTTGCTATCGTTGCTATTGTCATCCGTCCTTAGCAATTGTCCGGCAGTGTATATACACTGAAGAGCAATTGAATTAGAGACAGCTGGCGTTATGCAAATGTGGCGCTGTGGGCGGCCCTGTAAACGGAAACGAGATGACGTATGTAGCGATCCAACAATATAAGGAGTGATGCGACGGGAATCAGTAAGGGTCAGACGCAGTATTGGTAAGACGAAGGATCTAAGCGCATTTGATATTGGACAAATTGTCGGGGCCCGACGAATGGTTCACTCCATTTCGGAAGTCGTGCATGAACTGGGATTTTCACGAGCCACTGTGCCACGGGTGCACCGTGAGTATATCGAATCCGGTAAAACCATCCCTGCAAGGGCCAACTGCCGTGGACAACAGCGTGTGGATGAGCGGGGTCATCGTCGGCTAGCTCGCGATGTAACAGCATATAGACGGGCCACAGTGCAAGAAATCACTCGACAATTTAACGCTGGTGCGCAAAAACGTGTAAGCAGCCACACCATCCAGAACCATCTTCTCGCTATGGGATACAGAAGCCATCGTCCCACGAGGGTACCGCTGCTGACCGCACATCACAGGGTGCAAAGATTAGCATGGGGGCCGAAACATCGCCACTGGACCCTAGACATGTGGAAAAATGTTGCCTGGACTGATGAGTCGAGATTCACCTTGCAACATGCGGATGGCAGGATACAAGTATGGCTGAAACCACATGAAACGATTGGTCCTTCTTGCCAGCAGGGTACTCTTGAAGCTGGTGGGAATGGCATTCTCGTCTGGGGACTGTTTACGTGGACTGAAATGGGACCCCTGGTACGTGTGACATCGTCTTCACAGGTCAACGTTACCGGGATATCCTGGGCAACCATTTGCTCCCATTTGTGCGTCTTCAACATCCCACTGGGGACCTCATCCTGCAACAAGGCAATGCACCATGCCATGGCTTCCGAATTGTATCGGAATGGTTGGATGAACACTCCACAGACGTGACCTCGCTTCCTTGACCAGCTAAGTCACCTGACCTCAATCCCATCGAGCACATCTGGGATGCCATCGAGAGAGATGTTCGAGACTCTGACTCCCCTCCATCAAATCTTCGTGAACTGTGGGAGCTTGTTCAGGGGTCATGGATCCGTATGGCTTCCCAACGCTTCCGGTGTCTTGTCGAGTCCATGCCGAGACGAATCGCCGCCGTCATCAGGGCGAAAGATGGTGCTACACGTTACTAGACAGGTATCTCTAATTCAATTGCTCTTCAGTGTATATATGGAAACACAATTTTGTAAAGGAAAACAGTTGCATGCAGAAAATATAACAAAGACTTCTAGTGGAACATTATGTATTATAATCAGCAACATGGTATATACACGTCAAACACTGTTGACAACATATACTTAACAAGTTAGTAAAATCATGCAATGCATTGATTATAATATGCTTTCCAACATACCAGAAATCATTACTCAAGTTATGAGGATAATGGCTGTGGAATAAATCTCGCTCCTGTGCCCTGACCTTTGATCCCATTTCGATGATATTCAACAGAACCGGTTCAGTATACCTCGGGAATAACATATAACGTTTTGTCGCAATGGAAGCATTTTTACGTAAGTTAGGATGCATAAAGGCTATGGAATATATCCCGCTCCTGTGTTTTAACCATTGATCCCAGTGCGCCCATTTTCAATGGGATTCGCCCCTAGGCAGGCTCCTACAACATACTGACATTTCATCTAAATCGAAGAATTTTTACGTAAGTTATGACGCATAACGTCGATGGAAGTGATTCCTTTCCTATGTCCCGACCTTTGACCCCATTTCACCCATTTTCAACAGGGTTTGTCCCCAGGTGGTCCCCTACGACATACTAAAATTTAATTAAAATCGAACCTTTTTTACGTTAGTTATGGCGCATAAGAGCAGTGGAATGGATCCCGCTTCTATGTCCTGACCTTTGACCCCATTTCGTTCACTTTCAATAGGGTTCCTTCCCAGGTGTTCCCCTTCCACATACTAAAAGTTCAACGAAATCGAACGATTTTTACGCGAGGTTATCGTGCGGACGGGCATTCGCGCACAACGCGTGACGCAATTAGGCAGATGGGAATCGCGACCCTCTGCTCGAAAGAGTGTGACGTCATAAAACTTTAATGGGATCCACACAAAACGCGTGACGTAATGAAACAGACGGCGTGGGAGCGCGCCAACATCTCAGTCGCGAGACTGTGACGTCATAAGATTTCTAAGTATGGACAACATTAATAGGACGACGCCATGACACTAAAAACGTGGTAAGTCGGGGTGGTTATTTAACGCACGAAACGAATTTTCCTAAAGTCGCGATCAACCTAAATTGATTTCTAGTACCGGAAAACGGTAGGTTAACGACTTTCATAAAATTCCTTAGAGCCGTTTTCAAAATCAAATTTACGTACATACAAGAATTGCTCCTTTAATAGCATGGGATAAGGGCGATGGAATTGATTCCGATCCTATGTCCTGACCCTTGACCCCATTTCGTCCATTTTTAATAGGGTAGTCCCCCAGGTGGTCCCCTACCACATACTACAATTTCATCGAAATCGAACTATTTTTACGCACGTTATGACGCATAAGGGCAGTGGAATGCATCCCACTCGTATGTCCTCACATTTGACCCCACTTCACCCAGTTTAAATAGGGTTCATTCCCAGGTGGTCCCCTACAATATACTGCAATTTCATCGGCATCGAACCATATTTATGCGAGGTATGACGCATAAGGGCAACGGAATGGATCCCGCTCCAATGCCGTCACCTTTGATCCCATTTCGTTCATTTTCAATAGGGTTCGTTCTCAGGTGATGCCTACCACATACTAAAATTTCATCGAAATCGAACCATTTTACGCGATTTATCGTGCCGACAGGAGGACAGACGGACGGACGGACGGACGGAAAAAGCTGGAGTATATACGCTTTTTCAACCTACGGTTGGAAAGCGTAAACAAAAAAAAAAAAACAAAAAAAAAACAGAAGAATATTTAAATGGCAAACACAATTAATAATTAATTGACTTTCCTCCGCGCGCAATAAGCTTAAATATGCGTTCTATCATACTGTATATTAAATTATGCATAATTGTACTGTCAGTATTATCCAACAGCTCAGGACTTCAATTTTCCAGATCCTTAGCCCTTGAAAATTGCCGGTGATTGGCATAAACACTTCGAACCAAAATTCTCCAAAAATTTTCAATTGGGTTGAGATTCGGGCTGCGAGCTGGCCACGGCAGTAATTTGATACTGTTCGATCTCGGCCGGGCCTTCGTAGAAGTTGCTCTGTGAATTCTCGCCTTGTCCTGCTGGAAACCCCAATATGGACCACCTATTTGAACAGCAGGTGAGAACAATCTGTCTTTTAAAAGTTCCTTGTTTGTTACTGCATTTTGACGTCCTGACAAAACACAGATATTTTCCAGGTTGTCCCGCTACCACATACTAAACATTCATCGAAATCGAACGATTTTTACGCGAGTTATCGTGCTGACGGAAGGACAGACAAAAAGATGAACAAAGCTGGCGCATATATGCTTCTTCAACCTGTTGTTGGAAAGCGTAAAAAAAAAAAAAAAAGAGAAATGTGCTCAAATGAAATTAAACTTAACATCAGAAAAAAGAAATCAAAGTGAACAACAATGCTACGTGTATAGTGCCGGCGTTCTTGACCGACAAGAATACGTGTGTAACCTACAGAAGAGAAGTTGAATAAACCTCCGTGGCCCTAAGAGACGTTACATGAACTTCGAACCGAATGTGTACTAAATCTTACAGGAAGTAGATAAACCTCGAAAAGGTAAGTTACCTACAAATGGCAGAGTACAATATACACGTAAATTAAGAAGCAGAATGGACGTCTAGCGATCCATTGCGCTAGAATAGCGTATAGTGGAACAGTGCCATGAAATAATGACAGTTCACGTAGTTCTACGTTATAGGTTGCTATTGTGCCCCTTTGAGTTTTTTAATTGAGGATTTAACGATCACCTTGAGCAACTGGATGGGCTACAAGCATTCGCCCGCCCCTGATTTAGAGCCACTGGTTCCAGGGAAGAGAAAGAGCCAGTGCCGGTAAACAAACACGACATCAATGCGTGACCAGGATTAGAACCCGGACCCATCTCTGAGAAATGGTTACAAGAGAGCGCCTAGACCATTTCGCCACTAGTACTACAGCTCACATCAAATAATTTAGACGTGTAGCAAGCGTAGATATGGCAATACGGGAAAAATTCGTGATTCAAGCGACTTAGAAAGAGGCATGATAGTGTGCGCTGGGTCATCAGGCGCAATTATATCAGAAAGGGCAAATCTTCTCGGCGATGCAAGAATAACTGTATCAAAGATGTACAAGTAGTGCTGCACGAACGGCAAATCAAGCAGTCAGAGGAAACGAACCGGTCCATGTTTGAGGGCAATGGTGACTGCGGAGGATTGCACGAGGTAACAGACGAGCACCATTTCATCAAGTAACCACATGCAACAACAGCGGTATCGAGAAGAGAATTTTACCGTATGCATAGCTCACCACAATTTGACATAACAGTAGACGTTCCTTTGGTGCGGCACTCGTCCTCTCTAAAATGCAACAAATTCGTCTATAGTGGGAACGGGAGTACCAAAACTTGAGGACACTTGAGGACACGAAAAAGTCTCCTGGGCCGATGAACCACGTTTTCTGTTAGTACACGCCTATAGGCGGGCCAAAATGTAGAGTCAACAGCACGGATCGATGGATATCAGCTGCCTGGCGTTAACTGTGCAATCTAGTGGAGGTGATGCAATTGTATGGGGTCTGTTTTCACGGCGGGCACTGGGTTCCCAAATACACTGGCGTGCAAAAATTAAGGACGAGACGGGTTTTTGAATGTAACGTCGTGCAGAAGTGCTCCACATCGACTCAAATCATACCATAAGATCCCCAAGATGTAAGAATATGGGACAAGTGAGCATAACCGTCCAAACAAGGAATCCAAAGGATACAAAGGCACTTTATTGAAAAGGTAGCTTCGAGCACAACTGGACAGGAAGCAGAAATGTCCATGTGACAGGCGGCTGCTAAGAAAAAAATCCAGTCTTTAGTAGTGGATATGATCACCCCTGACTGCGTTGCAGGATTTACAACGTCTGTCCAAGCTGATGATGAGGTTGTAAAGGAGGTGTTGAGGCATCGCTGCCCTTTCCTCTTGTAGCGGCATTCGCAGCTGTAGAATCGTTGCTGGCGGCTGGTGACGTGCTGCCAAGCGTCTCCCGAGAAACTCCCACACGTGTTCGATTGGGTTTATGTCCGGGGACCTTGCGGGCCAGTCCATGCGTTGAATATCTTCACTCTCCAACAGCCCTGTGACAGCCACTGTACGATGAGGTGTAGCGTTGTGGTCCATGAACAGGAAATCAGGACCCACAGCACCTCTAAACAGAGGCACGTGAGGCAGGATAACCTCGGTACAATAGCGGACACCAGTGACTGAACCTCCTTGGAAGATGTGGAGATTAGTACGGCTACCAAGCATGATACCGCCCCAAACGAGAACTCCGCCACCTCCAAACCGGTTCCTTTCGATGATGTTGGAGATGTGATTGCGTGTTCCCTGCTCTCTCCAGAGGTGTATACGTCCAGAATCGCTCGTCAGACTAAATAGGCTCTCATCCCTAAAGAGAACTCGACTCCATTGCTGATGTGTCCAGTTCTTGTGTTCCTGGCACCACAGAAACCGCCGTCTCCGATGAGCAGGCGTTAATGGCACACACCGTACTGGTCGTCGTGCAAATAAACCACCTTTGTGCAGCCTCCTGGCCACGGTAAAACGCGATAACGGACGTCCAGTTGTCTGTTGCATGTGACTTGCGATTTATCCCGCTGTCTGCCGTCTGTCTCTTCTCGCCTGTAGGACATTATGCCGGTCGTCTGCCGCCGTGGTTGCTCGTGGACGACCACTGCTAAACTCTCGGACAGCTGTTCCTGGCGTTTGAAATGTTCTCCAAGCTCGTGAAACGATGCTGTGAGCAATCCCGAACTCATCGGCCACACTGGTCACACTTCGACCTTCTTCCAACTTTCTAATGACGCGACCTCGGGTAAAATCATACAGATGTCGTCTTCTGTATTGCCTGTTGGCCATATCACACGTTGGCGGCAACTTGGCGTCGTTCAAACCGATGTACGCCGTGTAATAGATCTGAGCGTACACCCCCGTGTGCTTTTGTGCTTTATACCCTTCCGACACTCCCCCCCCGTACATCATGCTGCATATAAGCGCATGCCCTACTGTACCGGACCCTAGTCTATCTCCTGAGTGGTCTTTCGGTCCGTTCTGCCTGCTCGTTTCGCTGTTATGCTAATTTCTCCTCTTCGTCCTTAATTTTTGCACACCAGTGTATCTCTGGAATAACATTTGGATTCTACGATGTATCTTAACCAGAGTTGGAAACGGGTCAAACATTTTGGACCCGGGCCTGAACCGGGCAAATCTGCTTTGAACTATGAATTCGAATATATCATCATCATCATTGTAAATAATTATGAATCCGCTGCTGGATGAAGGCCTCGCCTAGTTTCTTGAACAACGGACTCTCTTTTGCAAGTTTTCTTTATCCACTCATCTCCACGTGGTCTTCTTCTGGTTCTTTTCCTGTCCCTTGGAATCCAGTCTAAAATTTCGGTTGTCCATCGATGGTCTGTCCTTCTAGCAATAAGTTCATCCCATTGCCATTTCAGGGATTTTACTATGATCATGGTGTCTTCCACTTTTGTCATTTTCCTTATCCACGAGTTCCTGTTCCTATCTTTCCTGGTTACACTAAATCCTTGCATTCATCTTTCAGTTGTCAGCAATCTTTGCATGTCTTTTTTACGCTTTCCAACAGTAATTTGAAGAAGCGTATATGCTCCAGCTTCGTCCGTCCGTCTGTCCGCACGATAACTGGCGTAAAAATGGTTCGATTTCGATGAAATTTTAGTATGTGGTAGGGGACCACCTGGGGACGAACCCTATTAAAATTGGGCCAAATGAGGTCAAAGGTCACGACGTAGGAGCGGAATAACTCCATTGCCTTTATGCGTCATAAAATGCGTAAATATGGTTCGATTTCAATGAAAGTGTACTATGTTGTAGGGGACCGCCTAGAGACGTACCCTATTTAAAATGGTGAAGTGGGGTCAAAGGTCAGAACATAGGATTGTGATCCATTCCATTGCCCTTATCCCATATTATTAAGGTGGACGTCAAGCAATTTTGCTTCCTATACTTCCAATGGAAAAACTTTTGTACACATTTCCTTCACAATTAATGTGTTCCCAAGGATGAAAATTTGAACATTGATTAAATTAACTTCATATTATAACTTGGAAAACTTAATATTTTCTAAAACATAACCATAATTATATTAAAATTCAATAACTTCTCCTTTGGTGGTGTTGAAACCAGAGAAAAGATGGCGCGACCTGTACTTTGATGACGTCAGTGGACAAAAAATGTATGACTGCATAATTACGGTTATGGTTTAGCATATATTAAGTATTCCAAGTCATGAAATGTAGCTATTTTAATCGATGTTCAAATTTTCATCCTTGGGAACGCAGTAATTGTGAAGAAAATGTGTACAGAAGTTTTTCCATTGGAAGTATAGGAAACAAAATTACTTGACGTCCACCTTAAAGTAGCAATTCTTGTATGTATGTATGTACATTTTATTTTGAAAACGGCTCTAAGAATTTTGATGAAAGTCGTTAACCTACCGTTTTCTGGTACTGGAAATCGATTTTGCTTGATCTCGACTTTAGGAGAATTCGTTTAGTGGTTTAAATAAACCCTGAATTATAACGTTTTTAGTGATGGCGTTGTTCCATTAATGTTACCAATGCTTAGAAATCTTATGATGCCACAAACTCGCGTTTGAGAATGTTGGCGCGCTGTCACGCCATCTGTCTTATTACGTCACGCGTTGTGTGTGGATCCTATTAAAGTTTTATGACGTCACACTCTTGCGGAGAGCAGATGCTCACGATTCCCATCTGTTTCATTACGTCACGCGTTGTGTGCGTATGTCTGTTCGCAAGATAACTTGCGTAACAATCGTTCGATTTCAATGAATATTTAGTATCTGGTAGGGGATCATCCGGGAAGGAACCCTATTTAAAGTGAACGAAATGTGGTCATAGGTCAGTACATAGGAGCGGGATCCATTCCACTGCTCTTATGTGTCATAACTAACGTAAAAAGCGTTCGATTTCAATCAAATTTTGGTATGTGGTAGGGGACCACCTGGCGTCAAACCCTATCAAAAATGGGCGAAATGGGGTCAAAGGTCAGGACATAGGAGCAGAATCACTTCCATCGTCATTATGCGTCATAACTTACGTAAAAATGCTTCGATTTGGATGAAATGTTAGTATGTTGTAGGGGCTTGCCTGGGAACGAATTCTATTGAAAATGCGCGAAATGGGGTCAAAGGTTAGGACACAGGAGCGGGATCTATTCCATAGCCCTTATGCATCATAAGTTACGTAAAATGCTTCGATTGCAACAAAACTTTATCATGCTATTTCGGAGGTATACCGAACCGGTTCTGTTGAATATCATCGAAATGGGGTCAAAGGTTAGGACACAGGAGCGGGATCTATTCCATAGCCTTTATGCATCATAACTTACGTAAAAATGCTTCGATTGCGACAAAACTTTATCATATTATTTCGGAGGTATACCGAACCGGTTCTGTTGAATATCATCGAAATGGGATCAAAGGTCAGGGCACAGGACCGAGATTTATTCCGCAGCCATTATTCTCATAACTTGAGTAATGATTTCTGGTATGTTGGAAAGCATATTATAATCAATGCATTGCATGTTTTTACTAACTTGTTTAATTAAAGTCCACGTGTATGCTCCATAAGTAGGCACTAGAAGAAAGCATTAATTAAACACTATTCTTTTAAGACATAATCTCACATTACTCTTGGAAATTGTACTGTTTCTCCCAAAAGCTCTCCAACCAAGGTTTTTCACGCCAATTAATTTCTTCATCGATGTGACCCTCGCTTTATATCTGCTGTCCAAGGTAAATGCAGAAATTGGTTATCAATTGATGGGGAAAACCATAAATTGATGTCTTATTGATGAAAACCATCTTCATGTCTTGTAAAAGCATTGCACTTCAGTTCTGTCTTCTAAAAGTTCAGTTTTAATTCTCGTTTCTTTACCCTTCTCAGCAAGTTCCTGGATCATACTCTGCAACTCTGAGGAATTATTTCAAAGACTTCTGGAGGGTTCTTTGTAAAATTTTGTTTTCTTTTAGAAAATAAAACCGGGTCGAAACCACGTCAGGAACACCTTGATCCGACCCGTTTGACCCGCAAGAAATTGTAGATTCGGTAACCCGTTGACCCGTGATCCGTTTCCATCTCTGATTTTAACATCACTACGGGACAAACACACCCATGCATGTGCATGGTGTTTCCAGATAGGAGGATAACGCACTATGCTACAGGGCTCAGTTCGTGACACAATGGTTCCAGTAGCACTACAGTGACTTCAAAGTGTTAAAATGTCCTCCAGTGTACCCAGAACTTAACCTTGTTGAAAATCTATATCTGTGTGACGAGATTAAGAGCCGTTTCTAACAAAGATCCTCCTCCAACGTGCAAGTGCGGCAATTGAAGAAATGCGGCAATAAAGGACGGCAACTGAAGGACGTCACCACATCCGCTTTGCTGAACATACCTGTGTAACCATATCAGCGCCTCTTTGAATCCATGTTTCATCGAATCGAAGCTATTTTGAAGGCCAAATGCGACCCAGCACGTTATCAGGTAGTTGTTCCTAATATAATTTACTACTTCAGTGTAGAATTTTATCCCAGTAACACTGAACACAGAGTAATTATAACGTGCTGGGTCGCATTCGGCCTTCAAAACAGCTTCGATTCAATAAAGCATGGATTCAAAGAGGCGTTGATAAAAATATTTCACTAGTCTTGTCTAGGAAGAGAATTTTAAAGGCATATGTTTGGCCACTAGCTCTCTACGGTTCTGAGACATGGACATTGACCAAGAGGGAAGTGAAAAGGCTGGAGGCATTTGAGATGTGGAGCTATAGAAGAATGGGGAAAATAAGCTGGCTCGATAGAAAGGCTAATGAGGAGATCCTGGAAAAAGTGGGAGAACCCAGCAAATCTGATTAACCACTTAAAAGAAGAATGTTCTGGATAGGACACATATTGCCCCATGGGGGGCCCGATTCTGAAAGTTTGGGAAGGGAAAATTCAAGGCAAGAGAAGAAGAGGACGGCCAAGGAATGGTTTTGTGGAATAGCTACTTTAAGACAATAATACTAGGACATACTATGACTTGAAGAGAACGTCGGAGAATAGAGGGGAATGGAGAGACAGAGTACATCTACTAAACAAGCAGTCCTCGGACTGAGTAACCGAGAAGAAGTAGTCTTGTCTGTGACATGAACAGTTCTTTACAAAAATGATTTTTGACAATTCGAAATAACAGGAACGGATATGCT
The DNA here is from genome assembly GCA_039090855.1 of Macrothele yani. Lineage (NCBI taxonomy): Eukaryota > Metazoa > Arthropoda > Arachnida > Araneae > Macrothelidae > Macrothele > Macrothele yani. The sequence goes on from CM077030.1 coordinate 125,459,410, forward strand.
GTATCAAAATCGACATGCTATTACCCTTTTAAGTGGTCAATTGTACATCTGAAAAATCTGAAAGTTTGGAAAAGAGATTATTGGTTACATATATCCGACGTTAAAATATTGTCCTTCTTATCTAATCTTTACGAACTTTTGCTATCATACGACATATAAATGCGAATTTGTGTTGTCTGAAGAAAAAGTATTATTAGAGAGAAAGCTGGAAAAATGTCGGCTATCATTACAGGTTTCTTTTGCAGCAAAAGTTTTCAAAATGCAAAATTTTGTTTGAAACGTTTTTGTGAGTTTTGTGTTGCAGATACTTTGTTTTGCCACTTTCTTGTTTATTTCTCACAGTGTTGGAAACACCAAAAAAAACATAATAATATCCGTTAATGTTGCTTACGCAAACTTTGCTTCCGTGGGAATAAAGCAGCTTGTTTATCTCTGAGTTTATATGATATCAAAACCTTTATACATCACACTTTCAAAGAAACATCACTCTGGGCTGCAGAAGGAAAACATGAAGTCGCCGCTACTCAGTTTATCAGTCTTGATTATAACAAAAAACAGTTTAATAAAAAATTGATTTATTAATATTTTGACGATATATTTCCTTTCATTTCCTTTGTAGCTGCACACCGGCATCGGTGGGGTTTATAAATACGCAGAATAATGTCATTTTGAAAGCAAAATCGACTCATTTCAGAATTGTATTCTTAAACGAGACTAGAAATACTCTAATCAATAGTTCACCACCAGTTTTTTTATTGGGTGTACAAATAAGTTTTAAAGCGTTTTAAGACAACGCAACATATAATTTGAGAGAAAACAACAATACCTTTACAAATCAAAAAAAAAAAAAAAAAAAAAAAAAATAGCCGCCCCGGTAGCGCAGTTGTCTAAGCGATGGCCTCTGATAATTCGTCCGAACGGGGTCCGGGTTCGAATCCCGGTGAGGTATGGATGTTGTGTTTGTCTTACGGCACTGGCTCTCTCCCTTCCCTGGAACCAGTGACCCTAAATTAGGGACGGGCGACTGCTTATAGCCCATTGAGTTGCTCACGGTGGTCGTTAAATCTCCAACCAAACAACCAACCAAATCAAAATATGCGCCGTCATTATCTATCACCTTCAGCCATCGGTCGGGCAGCTGACGAATTCCAGCCATGAAGAATACTTCATCGTGCGATGCGATGAAGTCATCAACCCACGTTTGTACTTCGTCACATGTCCGGAACAGTACAGCAGACAAACCATGTTGCATCGATCGGAACAAATGACATTCTCTGTAAGGTCTATCTCAGTACAATACGTCGGGTGCTCCAAAACTTCCCAGCCAAGCATCAATAACGTTTCCTTGACCGATTTCACGACATGTGGCCTAGCGTTGCCATGCAGTAATTTCACCGGACGCAATCCTTTGCCTGTGAATGGACGTTTCCGACAGATTTCCTGTTTTTTTTTTTTTTATTGGAGGTTTAACGACCACCGTGAGCAACTCAATGGGCTATAAGCAGTCGCCCGTCCCTAATTTAGGGTCACTGGTTCCAGGGAAGGGAGAGAGTCAGTGCCGAAAGACAAACACAACATCCATGCCTCAACGGGATTCGAACCCGGACCCCGTTCGGACGAATGATCAGAGGCCATCGCTTAGACCACTGCGCCACCGGGGCGCGATTTCCTGGTTCAATCGCAGTAATTGTGGCTTGCACCGATCAGCAGTAACCCTGTTCCAATAGTTTATAACAGAACACACCCTTCGTATCCCACCTGATGCACAGCAGAACTTTCTTGGAGTGAATATTGCGTTTCGGTGTTGAAGTCGTTTTCTCACCGGGGTTCACCCAGTGTTTGTGCATTTGGGGTTGTCGTACCATATCGACTTTTCATCACCCGTAACGATTTTCCACAGGAAAGACTTTCTGTGTTGTTTATTCAACAGATTGAAACACTTCATGGCACGCTCATCCTTGTTTCTCTAGCTCGGATCATGTGGTATCCATTTTCCTTACTTCTGAATCTTTCCCATTACGCGTAAACGATTGGAAATGGTTTGTTGAGTTACCCCCAGTTGTTCAGCTAGTTCTTTTTGCGTTTCAGACAAATTTCCATCCAGCAATGCTTGCATTTCTTCATGTGCAACCTTCTGCTGGGCGTCGCTACGTTCTCGATAGCTAACATCAAAATCACCGACTTTAAATTGTCTAAACAAAAACTCACACGTGCTTTTCCATACAATATTCTCCCTCACAACAGAACAAATCGACGCACAAGCTTTTGCAGCACCTTTTCCTTGATGAAATTCGTAAAGAATGCAGTGTCGAATAAATGCAGTATCTCTTACCATCTTTCACGTACCGATGAGCAAATGCGTTTGACTGTTGGGCAAACTTTGGTGTCACATTTTATACCCTGGACCAGTTACGGTCACATGATGACAACGCGGGGAATGTAATGTAAATAAGCGGTATACTTCACACAAAAAACGCTTTAAAGCTTATTTGTACACCTAATATACGCGTATCAATTATTTAGGACACAGTCAAAATTCAAGAGCAGCCCGGCACGCTTGTGATCCAAATTAGTGAGAAGTTAAAGGAGTAAGTAATGGTTAATGGAATAAGTTGAGCTTTGCTTGGCGTTGCTTTTTATAGCTAACATTTAGGGGCTAAGTCTTTTACAAAGGAGCGCCCAACCACATGCATAAAAGCTCCTCTAAATACACGGTCGAGTCACATTATTGTGACCACCAGCTAATATCCAGAGTAACCGCCGTGTGTAGAAAAGTCAGCATCTAGACGGGCTGGAAGTGACTCAATAAGGTGCTGGAAGGTGTTCACAGGTATGTGGAGTCATGCTGATTGCAGTACATCTGGTTACTGCTGGAGGGTGCGTGGTGGATGATACATAGAACAAACAACACGATCGAGGTAGTCCGACAGATGCTCAACTGGGTTTATGTCTGAGGAATTAGGAGGCCAGGGAAGCACTTTCAAGTCTTTATCGCGCTCTTCCAACCACTCTCGGACATTTCGAGCTGTGCGACACGTCGCATTGTCGTTCTGGAAGATCCCATCCGCCCCAGGAAAGACCATCAGCATGTATGAATGTACGTGGTTTGCAAGGACGGATTCGTAACGAATTTGGGCCATAGTGCTTTCCATAGGCATGAGTGGACCCAGTGAATGACACGAAAACACTCTTCAGAACATAAAGCTGCCCCCACCAGCTTGTGTTCTGCCAGCAATGGCTTAAAAGTGTTTGTTCTCCGATTTTTCTCGCCTTATACGCCAACGTCCATCCGTTCGATGAAACAGAAAACAGGGATTTATGGGAGAAGGCAATGCTTTGCCAATTAGCGGAGGTCTAATTTCGATACTGCTGTGCAAATATAAGCATTTTCTGCCGATGCACCTTCGTTAGCATAGGTGTAGTGACCATCGGTCTGCGTCGGAACCCCATACGCAGCAAGGTTTGTTGAACTGTCGTTTTGAACATACTTCCGTTAGCCCCCTGGTTCGTTCGGCCAGTGAGTTACTCCACTGTAGCGTGTTGATCGGTCCTCACTCCCCTTTGAAACCGACGTTCACCTCTCACATCAACGGCACGTGGCGCTCTGCAGTTTCCATGTCGCTTATTTGGAATGGAGCCATTTCTCCAATCACAACACAGTTTAATCACAGCAGCACGCGAACAATTCACAAACTCAGCTGTTTCAAAAATACTGCCACCCTTGGCCCGAAAGCCGATAATCATCCCTTCTGGCAAATCTGGTAAATCGCTCCTTTTATCCATGACAGCAACAAATGATATGTTTTTGGAATGCCTACAGCACACCTTTTATACCCTCCAAGCGAGCTCACGACACGTGCGCTCTTTCACTGGCTACGCGCTATATACGTCAAAAGTAGGAGATGGTCTTAATAATGTGAATCAACTATGTCTTTCTTTCACAACCCTGTCTTGAAAAAAAAATTGAGACAAACTGTCGTCACCCACAAAATCACATCTAGGTGCCTCTTTCACGAGATCTGATTCTTAATCAGAGGAACACTTGAGACACACAGTCGTCATGCACAAACTCACGGCCAGGTTATCTTTCACGAGATATTGACCTTTCTACAAAGAAATGTTTGAGGCATACAGGCGTTATGAACGAAATCCCCCTAGATACCTCTGTTTTGTGTGTCCCATCATTGTTCTTCTGTGTGTGTGCCGAAGTTAAAGATCTGTGCTTTCGTTTAAGATCCCTTACGAGTGGGTGAGTGCTTATTTCTTTCCATTATCAATGTTTTAATTTACACACCGAGCTGGTAGTCTTTCTTCGTTAACCTTTGTCATTGATTATGGCATCTGCCGATGAGGGCGCTGTTCCCGCCCTCAACGCTGCAGCTCCTCGCGTCTCCTCTTCAACAACAGTCGCAGCCGATCAATCATGTTCGCTTGCTATGGGAGACCCTCTTAATTTTCCTTCTGTCATTTGCACGTCTTCTGCTCAGGTCTCCGACTCTGCCATTGAGGACGTGGATGTGACGTCCCTGGCCTATGCTGACAATGATGAATTCACGGGCGTCTCTGATAGCGTCGCTAATTTGCCCTCTACATTTTCTACTGCCTCTGCTTCCAGTACATTGTCTCATGCTGCGTCAAGGCATTGACGCAGCATGAGACAATGTGGAGGCGCTTCTGCAAGCACGTATTCTGCGGCTGCCTCTGGTATTCCAACGGTTTCCTCCTCGTCTCGTCTGTCCCCTATGATTTCTTACGTTACTCCCAACGGTGACACCACCTTATTAGACATCCCGAGAACTCTCCTGCTGGTCAACGTCTTCATTCGACCCTCGAGTTGAGGGTTCGTTTTGAAGCGCTTCCCAACACTCCTTTGAAGCAGTACAGCTCCGCTCTCAAGAAGTTGCTTCCTCCTGGTGCCATCACCAACCTCACCCGAAAGCCGCGAACTGTGATTGTTTATTTTTCGAAGACAGAATATACCGAGCTTGTCTTGTCTTGGGGCCTATCAATTGGCGATTGTCACCTTTTAGCCGAATCCATCGCCTAGCGTCATGTTTTGGTCTCTCTACATCCGGTACCCCCGGAGATCTCTGATGTTATGCTGCGTGCGGCACTTAGTCGTTGCGGCAGAGTAGTCGGTCCAGTGGAGACTCTCTCCTCTTCCCCCTCTGACCTCGATGATAAACATATCTGTGGCTTCCGTAGAACTGCTCGGATCATCTTCCCGTCGGAATAGCATCTCATATAGTTTCCACGGTTTCTCGATGTTCGTTGCGGTAACGAGCGCTGCCGGATTGAGCTCCTCACCTCTGCTCATTGCTCACACTGCAAGGCTTACGGCCATCAGCAGGCTCATTACCCCCATGCAGAGCCACTGACCCCTGCAGTTCCAAGGCACAATTCTACCTCTTCCTCCGTTTCTGTGGCCATGGCTCCTCCTGCGTCTGCACCTCCTGGACCCAGTTCTGCCGAAAATCTGATTAAAGCCTTCGATCAACACGCGTCTTCCGATGTTGCTTTCTATACTCTGTCGGATATTCCTCCTCTTGACACCTCCTTGCCTTCCCGTGTTCTCTCTCCATCAGAGGACATCGCAGCTGATCTTCAAGCTTCATTCACCGCTGGCACTTTTGCTTTTGGCGATGAGGTGGATCTTTCCTCTGATTCCACATCTCGTGTGTCACCGATCCACGGCAAACGTCGCTCTACTACCAGTACCGAGGCCCGGAAAAAAGAAGTCACCTTCTCCGACTGCTCCCCACATTGTTCCACCCGTCTATCAGGCTCCAAGTCTCCCCTGTCATGTTCTAGATCTTTCCTCTTCAAGGTCCAAGGGTCGTCTGCCGACATTTGAAGATTTTTCGACTCTGCTTACCAATGCCTCTCTTCCTTCAGAACCTGTCTCCTTTGAAGATCTTTACGAGTTTCTCACTCATAAAACAGATCGGAAGGCTTCTCTCATCTTTTCACAGCAGTTTGAGGCAGTTCTTCTCGAGGTCTTCGACCAAGCTACCTCCTTCATTGAATTCCTCCGGCATAATGCCAAGCAACCCGACTACGTCTTGTGGTGTCTTGGTATCATCAATCGCTTCGACACATTCCAGAAAGCTGCAATAGCTGCCCTTCATCCGTCGTCGGACTGACCCATTCAATGTCGCCACTCTGAATTGTAGGGTGTTTGCTAAGCCCCTTCGCTAACGCTTTCGTTCTGGAAAATCTCTCGCCTCTTGGGGTCGACTTACTCCTTGTGCAAGAGACGAACTGCCACTCATCAACACTTTTTCATAGATAGCGCAATTGGGACTTCACCATGCCTTCCGTTACTCTGTGCACGGTGGTAAAGCAGGAGTATAGGTCTTCTATCTCCGCTTGCCGTGAAAGCTGCTTCAATGCTAAGTGGTCACCAGTGACCCCGTGGTTCTCTGTTGCACCAAGTCCGTTACATCTCACGATGAGTTAAAGCTCTGCATTAACGTTTTGATGTTCTTTCACACTGCGGTGCCCCGCCTTTGATAATTTTTTTCTTCCTCAAGCATTGCTCTGTTTACATCACGTTGTAAATTTGTCATTACTCATTCAATGTACATATCATCGCTTTTATCAGTTTGTATCATTCCTGTTCTTATTTTTTTCTTTGAGACGATTCCATGTTGCTCGTCTTTCCTGTTTTGTTAAATTAAAGCGATTCTGAAACCACCTTTGGCCTTAATACATGCACCTACCCTTCGAGACAGGATTTCGACAAGATTTTGGAACACAGCGACAAGATTTTGGAACACACACTCCCGTTCAGTACATAATGCTGCCGCTAAGTGTTGCTTAGTAATAGGCCTTGGTTTCAAATTTCTTATGCGGCGCTCTAATTCATTCCACATGTGCTTTATGGGATTAATATCAAGGCTCTGTGCTGGCAAGTTCACACACGATACGGAGCTATCGTCAAACCACGCCATAACAGTCTTTGCTTAATGGCTCGGTGCATTATCCTGCTGGTATCAACAAGTCTCGGTTCCATAGCATTTGCCACAAAGTTGGTAGGGCATAATTGTCCAAAATATTGAGTTAGACGTGTTGGTTAACAGGTTTGTCCAAGATAACGAATGGGCCGGGACCATATCATGAAAAACCTCCTCATACGAGTACAGTACCAGCTCCAAACTTGACCGTAGGAACAGTACACTGTAGTAAATACCGTTCCCCTGGCTGCCGCCATACGCACACACGGCCATCAGACTGATGGATCGTGTATCTGAATTCATCAGTCCATAGAACCCGTTTCCATTGATCTACGGTCCACCATAAATGTTAATTACACCATGCTAAACGACGAGTAGCATTCCGAGTGGAGATGAAAGATTTATGAGCAGCCACACGACCACGGTAACCCACGAAATGAAGTTCTCTGCAAATGGTACGTGTACATACGGAGGTTTCAGCATTTTTACTCACCTGTACACTCAGGTCTTGTGCAGTACTCCGTCGATTAGCTGTAACGACTCTCCTGAGGCTCTCCTGAGGCTACGATGTCCTCTGTCACTGATTTTCTTTGGTCTGCCGGTACGTTTTGCTGCTTCAGTCACGCCATGTGTCTTCCATTTATTCAGTACATACAAAACAGTTGACTTGGGTATGTTTAAACGCCTCTCGGTTTCTCTTATGGACAACCCACTAGTATAACACCCAACAATCTTTCCTTTCTCAAAGTCAGTTTTAATTCTGCCGCGACATTTTCACTCAACCTCACAGTGCGATATGATCGCCGTCAGCTGCAGACTTGTTTTTATACCGGTTGCAGCTGTACCGCGCATCTTAACAACGCAGGGGATCCATTCATTTGCTTTTGAAATGGTGTCCGGTGACTTTTGTCAATATACTGTAATGTACAAGCCAGCAAATGACGATTACAAAAAGGAGCTGGCTGACTGGCTGGGCAAAAGTAAAGAATAAGTCCATCAAGCGGATGATAATACACTGCAGGCCACCCAAAATGTAACACCAAGAAGGAAGCATCCGTTTGGCTTGAAATTTGCAGCATGCGTCGCCCGCGAAAGGACATGCAAACCATTAGCATTGTAGGGCATATGCAAATCATGTGCGCCCGTCACGCCACCGAGAAGCACTATAAGAAGGGTGCATAGAAGGCGGGGTGTAAGTAGTGGAAGTGTGTTGAGCTGCCGGACCTATGCGTGGGAAGTTTCCTGATGCCTCGTCGCAGGATACGGAAGTCATTCTAGCACATTTCGGAGTTCGACAGAGGACGAATAGTGGCTTATCGCGACAGCGGTTTATCGTACCGAGACATCGGCGCCCGTGTGGGACGAGATCCAGCCACAGTGAGGCGAGTATGGATTCGGTGGGTGCAGAAGGAACGGACGGACCAACGCGAGCGATTGTCGCAGCCGCGGCACACCACCGAACGAGACGACCGGCATGTTGTGTAGCGGGCATTGACGGCTAGCAGCGCCACATCACGAACGTTAGCGTAGGAATTAGGGTGTGTTGCGCGAAACCCACGAACGTAGGAAGAGATGGGTAGGAGTTGTAATCGAGGAGGGAAGTCGTATGCGGGTCAGAAGCAGGTGTACACAGGGGTGAGGTAGGTTATAACACAGATGCTGCAAAAAAGCAGGTTTGTCCTAGCAGCTGCAGTCATGGAAGGAGCAAGCAGTGGTGACGGGAAGAGGCAGGCGGGGATACAACAAGTACAGGGGAGGTCGCGGATGAAGGCGAGTTCGGGACCTCCATTGTAGGGACAGTACCAGGAGCTGATGAGCGATAAGGGCATTCAGACGGCAAGTGACCTTCAGCTCGACACCGGAAACACTGGACACCAGCAAACAGGTTGAAAGAGTACGTACAATTGTCAGCAACAAAATCTTGAGTTGCGGGGCGGCCGGAAATGGCTTGATCTGTAGGGAAATTAACTCAATATTGGCTGCGGCCACTTTGTATAAAATTAAAAGGAGAGTTTCTGGTAGTTGCAGGAAGATTTTTCGTCGACTCAACCACCCGACCGAGGGTTCCGAGTGCAGTAGCAAGTAACTGGGGTGGGTCCACAGCACTTGACCCAACGCCCAAAATGAGTGAATTAGGAAGAAGCACATTCGTATCAGTAACACTATGAGAAGTGATCGTATTTGCACTTGAAGATGTCATAGGTGTCACATTCGTAGCAAATACACTATTAGAAGTAATCGTATTCACATTTGAAGAAGCCATACATGTCACATAAGCAGGCGAGTCACGTGAAGGTAATTCAGCGGAAGAAAAATCAGCAGTAGAAGCCAGCATTTACACTTGGGAAGCAGCCATGTTCGACTGCTAACCGACAGAACACAACACGAAGTGCTGCAGCTTGCAACACTAAAGCAAACCACAAAAGAACACTAGCGTCTGCCGAGAGGGATATGATCAGCTTATGAACACACCTTCCGGTCTCCAATTGGTGGGTGCCGTCCCGGCACAGAGACGGCACCCACCAATTGTAGGCCGCGGTCAGTGTGTTGATGTTTTGATATTGGGACAATCATGGCTACTTCGAAGAGGTAAGTTTTTAGCTCGTGCTTTTTTTTATCTGCAAAATACACAATCACATTTCTATTTTGCCTTCACATCGGAACAGTGGAGGACTAAGCCTTTTGAAGGAATAAACATGTATTTATGGACCACATTGCTGCATTCGGTTTATATCGTGATCGTCATTTCGTGCTGTCTCGATTTTTTTCCTTCCCATCGAAACAGTGGAGGATTAAGCCTTTTGAAAGAATACAAGAATAAACCTATCTATTTCTGGACCATATTGCATGGGGTCCACAGTCGAAGTTTTTATATCATGTTTGTATATGCCATTCGTAGTTACAATTTCTGTTTGCTCCCTGCTGAAAACAACAGGTATTGGTAAAACTAGGCGAAACCCGTCGGAATCGATGGTAGTTTTTTTCTTCTTTTGTTGTTGTTTTTGAAAAGAATGAACTCATATGAAACAACAAATGTGAACTTTATTTGATTGGTTGTTGAATGAGATTCGCGTTGCGAAAACTCTTGCCCCGTCGGAATAGACGGTTAGTTTTTTTTTTTTTTTTTTTTTTTTTTGAAAATAATAAACTCGTATGAAACAACAAATGTAAACTTTATTTGATTGATAAATTCATTCAAACAATTCAGTAAAGACAATAATAATAATAGCCGCCCCGGTGGCGCAGGCCTCTGATCATTCGTCCGTAAAGGGTCCGGGTTCGAATCCCGGTGAGGCATGGATGTTGTGTTTGTCTTACGGCACTGGCTTTCTCCCTTCCCTGGAACCAGTGACCCTAAATCAGAGACGGGTGACTGCTTATAGCCCATTGAGTTGCTCACGGTGGTCGTTAAACCTCAAAAAAAAAAAAAAAGACAATAATAATCCTGTAATCCAGGTTGGGGATTTTCTTTTTTTTTTTTTTTTGTGACTGAAGATTTAAGGACCACCACCATGAGCAACTGAATGGGCTATAAGAAGTCCCCTGTCCCTAATTTAGGGTCACTGGGTCCTGGGAAGGGAGAGAGCCAGTGCCGTAAGACAAACACAACATCCATGCCTCACCGGAATTCAAACCCGGCAGACCAAATCGACGATTAGTTTTTTTTTTTTTTGAGAATAAACTCAAATGAAACGTTTATTTACATAATGGGAAATGTCTTACCTATGTGAACAAACTGGAACAAATGAATGTTAAATTGTATATATACATCACACAGTCCAATGGCGCAATGCAATTAGGTCTTCGAGTGTTCGCTGTTCCGATAAGAACTGTCATACAAATTCCTGCTAGCGTTGTTTTGCACAACGGTTCGTTGAGAATAAAGACTTTGGACTCTCTCACCCTCTCCATGTTACCACATTTAACAGCGCGTGAGTCAACCGCAGGCGATTGGATGTGAACCGCAGGCTTCTACCATAGACTTTACATGGGAATTTTGCCGCCCCACAACGCCCAAACCGTTGCCCCAATCTCATTTTTCTCTTCGACTGTCACATCTAAATGGTAAGACCTTCATTTTGATACCTCAACTATATCTTTACGTTCAGCCGTTCTTTCACAACAGGTCTTACAGTAAAAAAACTTATAGAATTAATATATAGATGATTCAAAAACCCCCAACCTCTTCTTGTGTATAATTCAGAGTTTTGTTGCTGTCCTGTAGATCCGCAAATTGTTCTCGCGGATATCTTTAGCTGATATATAGCGCTTTTATTTTCTATGAGAGTTATTAATCGCATTGTTCATGTTTGAGATTATTGTGGCTTTGCACGCTTCATTATCCTATGTATACATTACCATGGGCTTGTTTCCGATTTACAAGGTGTCTACCAAATTTGGGAATTGCAATTTCATGACCACTTTTAAAAACTCTCTCTCTCTTTCTGTATATACTGTATATATCCCTATCTAAGGCAGCGGTATGCGTGTGCTCATGTTACAGAAGGGAAAGCCACCCCTGCTAGCAAAAAAAAAAAACTGACTCATGATACTTTGACTATGCTTAAAGTAAAGCATAATCGAAGGATATGTAATGAAATCGTGTAACACTATTGCGCTACATGCTTTCATTACAATCTTTCTTTGCCATTTATGCCTGAAAAATGGCATGACTTCCTAAGCAACATAATTTAAAATTGTTAAATTGATCTCAAAAATTTGAGCATATACACTGAATTATGACCATAGGTCATCCTTTCGCCCTCAGTACAGCAGCTATCCAACATGGCATCAATTCAATAACATGTCGGAAGCAGTTGGGAGGTATGGCTAACAAAAGTGGGTGTAATGCAGTCTTTAATGCTGTTACGGAGGTATAATTGGTGTATTGAGATGCCTGAAATGCCGTTACATAATGACCCACAAGTGTTCTATGGGATTGTTATTGGTGGAGTTTGAAGGCCAATTTATATGCTGGAAGTCTGAACTGTGCTGCACAAACCATTCCTGTACAGCATTGGACCTGTGGCTTGGTGCATTCTCATCTTGGAAGGCAATGTCACCATTTGGTAAAAAGTTCAAAATTGCTGGATGTACAGAATCAGCAAGTAATTCACGACAGTGGGCACAAGTCACATGTTGTTCCACATGCACCAGGGGTCCAAGTTTCTGCCAGGTAAACACGTCCCACACCATAACAACGGCCACCACCGGCTAACACCTTCGATACCAAGCAGGATTGATCAACCGCCTCATGTTGTTTCTGATCTGTTGCATAGATCCGTGCCCAAAATCCTTTTCGAGTTTTTGGAAAAGTGAAAATATTCAGGTGATAAAAAAACTGTTCGTGATTAAATTTTATTTACACTCAACTAATTGTAACTTCCTATAAGATGAGCAAGGGTGGGCAAGTCAATGAAAAAGTGAAGCCAATTTTTCCCTCCTTCTTCCACGTTTTTTGTTGTGTTTTGTGGTGCAAAACCATTCAGGTTATTTTGAGGAGTACCCGGAATGTGTGGGATAGTATGATTTGATAGTGTTTTTTTTCTCTCTCTCTCTCTCTTTGCTTTGGCTCGCAGCAGAAGAGGGAAAATAAATTCGATATAAATATTATTGGGGTAATGAGAGCGCATTTTATTTGATATTCAGCACGTATACAATGTAATCTGTAATAATTAATAATAGCTGCACTTTAGTGCAACTTGAATATAATGTTAATACGTATTGCAAATATATTTATTTCATGTTAATGTGAGCTTCAGTCGCCGTCAAACAAAATGGCAGTCATCAGTTGAGTTTCAGGTCATGAATGCATTTCTTTTATTCTGTAGTATACAATAATAATTTTAATTTTTTTTTTTATGCCGAGGCTGTTAGAAGAATTAAAATGTGATGTGTGGTCGGTTATGAAGTAATGTATTAATTAAAGTTGTACATTATTTTTTTTGTTCCTCTTTGTGTAAGTGTATTTGAAATAGCCCCTCCCCCTTCCCTTTATCACCATTTCATCAGAAGGAAATTCTACCCATTGGGGTCAAGTGGAAAAGGGTGTAGCTAAAAGCTATGGCCATGTGTTTCTTGTTGATAACATTGCCTGTAAGCTGAATTCCTCCAACAGTCAAAAGTGTCCATTATTACTTGATCAAGCTGGGAAACATAATTCAATTCTTGCAACATAATTCAATTCTTACACATTAAACTTTTACCAGCAGACCATAGAAACAATCTCAGCAACAGAATGCACATACAGCGCTGTCCCATCAGAGCACAGGGTTGTCCCATCAGAGCACAGGGCTATCCCATCATGTCCCCACACAGCGCTGTCCCATCAGAGCACAGGGTTGTCCCATGATGTCCCCACACAGCGCTGTCCCATCAGAGCCCAGGGTTGTCCCATCAGAGCACAGCGCTGTTCCATCAGAGCACAGCGCTGTCCCATCAGAGCACAGTGCTGTCCCATGATGTCCCCAGCACAGTGCTGTCCCATGATGTCCCCACACAGCGCTGTCCCATCAGAGCACAGGGTTGTCCCATCAGAGCACAGGGCTGTCCCATGATGTCCCCACACAGCGCTGTCCCATCAGAGCACAGGGTTGTCCCATCAGAGCACAGGGCTGTCCCATCAGAGCTCAGGGCTGTCCCATCAGAGCACAGGGCTGTCCCATCATGTCCCCACACAGCGCTGTCCCATCAGAGCATGCACTCACCCAAAAGACTACAAAACTTTAGATGATCACCTGCTCTCCATAGAACAGCCTAGTCTGCCCTATTGTTAAAGCCTCTCAGAGGGTTAGAACAGTGTTGCGAGCTGTAAGCATCACATCCTTTGCCTGCAGAGGATTTCTGTTGTTCAACAGACCACATGTCTAGCATCTAATCAGCCTTCTCCATACAAGTTTGGTGGTCCAACACATCCTAAAGAGCATAGTGGAAGCACAGGCAGATGACTGTTTCAGTCTGTTTGCATCACTTGTTTATACCCATCAACAGCAAATTGCATTTGGTAGGTGATTCCTCTGTTACAGTGCATATTTGTCTTAACATTTTACAAAAAGCCACGATTTCAATGTAGAGAAACAAAAGATTTTAAGAAAAGGAACATGTAAACACTGGCAGATCGCCATTTCAGCGTTTTGCCTCACTTGCTTAGATGCCCAACACCACCAAAATTGTTGCTGACAGAGGAGCGATACAGAATCATGATGTCAATGTAAAAGAAAAACAAAGTTTTAAAACAATCTGTAAAAAAATACAGATGTGGTTACCCAATGTCAGAAATCAGCTCTCTAGAAATCGTGATTGACAGCATTTAACTGTGTGCTCTGCCTGTAAAGAGGTAACACGTTCTAATAATTCTTTATAACAAGTAAATATGGAGAAATGCATCAGTTAAAAGGTATTGGCTCCAGAGATACAGATTTCTGTACTCATTGTTTGGATAAAAATGCAAAGAAACATGATGAAAAAACTCACCAGAGCACTTTCCATGTAAGCACACTTGTTTCTGATGCTGAACAACCCAAAAATTGCTTCTAACTAGCATGGCACGAGCTGAAAGCCTCAGCATACAAAAACCTCCATGTCTATGTCAATATCCTCTTGATCATCCTAGGGTCGAATCTTCTTTCCTGTGTCAGAAGCTCATATACTCCCTCGGAACCTAGAGAGTACTGAACATTTGATGAGCAACATTACCTCTTCTCCATAAACAGCCGACATTTCACGATGGATTTCAGTTGGATTCAAATGTTTTGCTCATAAGAAAAACACACTGTTTCGTGAACTTCCGAATTCGAATAACACTCCAGCTGCTGCGCCATAACAAACTCCTGTTAACAAATAAACTACACAACCCAATTGTGCCACACTCCTTCCACGAGCACATGACGAAGCGTGTGATGTGCACTTTGCAGCCGTGTTGTATCCATTTCTGATAGTCACTGCTATGTGAAAGTATTTTTTGATACACCCTCGTAGCTTATTTGTTCTCTTTTTCCTTGTATAACTTAATATACGAGTAAATCCCCATTACAACATGATAGTTCTTTTGATACATTTTTCAACAGCTTACAATGTCATTAGCTTATATCATTTTACACTTCAATATAATATCTTGTACCTAACACTTTGGTATTTTTTTAATAGCTTTTTTTATTTTCAATTTCTGAAACCTTTGGTTTTTGTATATCCATGCACCCCACCCTCTCATTTTTTGTTTTTCCATTAGAACAGTTGAAAGGACTAAACGTTTTGAGAGGACAAGCACACATACTTATTGTGGAACACATTGCATGTTTGAAATCATTTTCCTGCAGCTAATGAGAGATGTCACCTGGAGATGACAGATTATTTGAGATAAGTGTTTCATAGTGAATTTATATAAAAAATGTCCACTAAAACACTTCTTTCTGATGGTCTCAGTTACAGCAGTGAGCAGATCTGAAATTCAGGTTACAGATACTGTGGGTAAGTTTCTTTTCTGGTAATATTTTTAATTACATTTGTGTAGGCATCCACTTGTCTTAATTTTTTCTTCACATTGTAATTAGCTCATTTATTCTCTTATGTCTTGTGCAACTGAACCCCCATCGGGACATGGCATCTTTGATATATTTTTCCACAGATTACGATAGTATGAAATGCAGCTCACTTTCAGGCTTTTCAATGACAGAAATGGGAAAAAAATTGGACTCAGCTGAGAAAAATATATATTAAAATTTATTTATGAATGAATTATAATGTTAAATGCTGAACTTATTCATTATCAAACTGTTTTTACTCTTCGGCAAAAAAATTAAGTTTTAAAAAGAGTGTGCCTGGAGACCAAACGGTGAAGCAGGTGAAGTTCACAGAGCAGTATATAAACAACCAGAAGACCAGCTTTCGGTTAGTAGAGTGTTAGAGTCAGAATGGGAAAAGCTACCAATTTATAGGAATTTGATAAAGGACAAATTATGATGGCACGGCGTGACTTGTTCACGTGCTGCTGTAGTGAGTAGGTATCAAAAGTGGTGCACAGATGGCCAAATGATGAATCGTCGTCTGCAGTTCACTGATGCCAGAGGGAGCGGCGATTGTCGCACATTGTTCACAGCAACCACAGTGCGACAAATCGCCCACATCTACAACAGTGGTGATCAGGGCAATATCTCACAGCACACCGTTCATTGCAGATTTCTGCGCGTGGGCCTATATAGCCAAAGAGCCAGCTGGGTCCCCATACTTACTGCATGTCATCGCCAACAATGCATGAAATGGGCCAAGATGATCGAGTTTGTACCATAGATGATTGGAAGAAAGTGGCCTAGTCTGGCGAATCAAGATTCCTGGTGCATCATGTAGACAGCCGAGCATGGATACACCAATTACCAAATGAGGCTATGGCACCTGGATGCACTGTTAGGTGGAAACAGGCTGGCATCGGCGTTATCTGTGGGCGATGTTTTTTGGGACACTTCCCATTTAAAGAATATTTTTCAGAAGTCTGCAACACAGAAAGAAACACTTAACAACTGTCTGCAAGGTAAATGGGTACCTAAATGTTAATTTTGCCATAAAATGTATTGTTCTGCACTCACTGAGTCAATTTGAGATATTGATAATAGTCAGGGGTCGAAAAATGCGGTCGCCTGGTCGCCCAGGGCGACCAAAATAGTTGTTCGGGCCATCACGGAAAACATCACTGAAAGACATGTACCCTAATTTTCGTCGTATAATCCACGGATAAACTTGCAGTAAAAAAAATTGCGGCCGTTTGATTTAAAAAAAAATCTGCAGGGTAATTGTGCAGGAGAGGGGGTTAATTGGAAAAAGAACTCTCTCGGGAAAATATCCCTCAGTTCAGGAGTTTGTACGGAGTGGAGAGGAGAGGAGGAGGATGGAGATGGGGTATCATAATGAAAGCCCGCGAAAGTTGTAGGGAGGGATGGCGGTAGTTACTTTGTATTGTTGGGAAACACAAAACGCTGACTGTGCTTGTGCCCTCTCTTCGTCAGCCGCCCAATAAAAATATACGCACAGCGCTCGCTGCACGAACCAATATACACATGCATGCCTCATTTCAAAATTCCGTGTTCTAAATTCCTAATAAAGCGACCGTACGAAACGGAACGCGAGCGATATGTGTAAAAACATGATTTTTGAAAAAGGAAAAAAAGAGCACGTATGGAACAAAAAAAAAACCTTTTCAATCTAAATGAAGTGAAGCTATCTTGGAAGCAAACAGTAAAAATAAATAAGTTGAGACGTTAACTTACATGATGCCGACGTATTCCGTTAAGTTGCAGCATTTCTTGCTTTCTGCGGCCGCAGAAAGGGAGAAAACGCTTTAAAAATATGGCTCTTGGTTGTAAAAAATAAATAAATAAATAAAGCCCTTCATCTAACTTTGTCAGATAAAAGTTTAGTCGTCCATGCCAAAAATAGAAAAAAAAAAAAAAAAAAAAAGAACTGCGCCCATTACTTTCCGAAATGCCACATCAAACATGCGTGGTGTGTTAAAAGTGCACAAAAACAGCGCTTTTTAAAATCAAAGCTGAAAAAGAAAATTATATCTCATCAAGTTGAAGTTATCTGTGCGAAAATATGGCAGAATGAAAGCTAAAATAAAATGGGGGAGGGTGGAAAACAGTTGCTTCCATGATCGATAATAGCTTCACGTCTGAAACGGGAGCCGATGTTACAAAAAAAGGCGTGAAAATTTCCCTTCCTTTGTTTTAAAATTTAAAAAATCTTAAAAACAATGTTAAGAAAATAGAAAAACAGTCTGCACACCTTTCCAAGAATCCGCAACGGGTGTCGCCATGTTTCTCCTCCCAGGGGAGATTTTAGCCACCATTATCCCAATCCCTACAGCTGTCAGGTATCTGAACATCATTGCACACAAAGTTCCCCCATTCATGGCAACTGTGTTCCCTGCTGGTGATGGCCATTACGAACAGGATAATGCGCCATGCCAAACTGCCGGAATCTTCAAGGGGTGGTTTGAGGAACATCCTGGTGACTTTCTGTTAATTCCCCGGTGTCCAAATTCACCTGATACGAACCCACTCGAACATTTGTGGTTCAAATTGGAAAAGGGATTTTGTGCTAAATCACCACCACCCTGAATTGTACAGACACCAGAGGACATGCTATTGACATTATGGTACCAGATACCTTTCGCCACTTCATCGAATTGTGATGCCTCGCCGAGTGGCCGCTGTTTTGTGGGCTAAAGGGGGTCCTACAGCTTATTAGTTACATGGCCATGATGTAATAGCTCATCGGTGCATTTAGTTTGCATACCAACATACACACTGCAGTGTATAATTATGATTGCAAAGTCTGAAAAATGTAAGCAGCATCTTTATTTCGCTGTATAAACTTGCACATGCAGAATTAAAGGAATTAGTTTTGTCTCACTGACATATAATAATATGTTTTTGGGTAAAATAAGCTTTGCATGCTGAGTACTAGTTTTTTTTCCCATCCTGGAACATGTATCTTTAAAATGTCACTAATAACAGTGATTCTACTTAATGTGAAGTGCTAACCAAGATAACAATAGAATAAGATAATTTAAAGAAAAATTAATAAGACAATAAATAATTTTTAGAACATTCCAGATTCCAACGAGAACAAAAGTACATTAGGATTGAATGTGCATCAATGTGTGTGAAATGGCTAGATTCGTTTTTTACCTTCAACTAGAAGTGAGGTGGTTTGAATTCACATGGTTTCAACTTCCATCACATTTATGTTATTGGGTGCAGGTACCACATTTCCATGGGTTTTTTTATTAGTTTTACATACATATTTATTTAGTATGTAATATCGTGAAGTGGTGGCTGAAAATGGGTAAACAGAAAATTTAAAGCAAAAAGGAAATTTTGTCTAAAACAAAAAGAAAGTTGAAAATAACATTTTATTATTTCACAAAATCAATACATACATGTGTGTAATAGTATTAAACTGGAATTGCTAGTGTTGCTTTCATGCACATGGTACTACTATACACAGACACACACAAATGAAATTCATACAAGTTGCAGAAAATCAACAAACATCTTTGAAACCAAAGGAATACATGAAAAGTGGCAGAAAATATGTGACCTTTTCCAAAAAACAGGTCCACTGACAAATGAAATGTAGGTCATTTTTGATCATTTCACAAATAAAATTATCATAAAATCAATACATACATATGTGTAATAGTATTAAACTGGAATTCCCTAGTGTTGCTTTCATGCACATGGTACTACTATGCAGAGACACACAAATGAAATTCATACAAGTTGCAGAAAATCAACAAACATCTTTGAAACCAAAGGAATACATGAAAAGTGGTAGAAAATATGTGACCTTTCTAAAAAACAGGTCCACTGACAAATGAAATGTAGGTCATTTTTGCTCATTTCACAAAAAAAAAATTATCATAAAATCAATACATACATATGTGTAATAGTATTAAACTGGAATTCCTAGTGTTGCTTTCATGCACATGGTACTACTATACACAGACACACACAAATGAAATTCATACAAGTTGCAGAAAATGAACAAACATCTTTGAAACCAAAGGAATACATGAAAAGCGGCAGAAATTGCCAGTAGCATGTTATAATAAGTTTGCAAACTAGCGGTGGAAAACATCTCCGCCTTCTTTACTGTTTTACCTAGCCTTCATCTACAAATTTTTCCATACATCAGAAATTTATTTACCAAGCCAGTGTTATAAGAGCATTAAGTATTGTAAATACAAAGTTTTCTGTGCAAAAGAAGAAAAAAAAAAGTACAGTATCTCATCAGTCTTTACAAGTTGCTGACCATATACATGAAGAACTCTGATACATCATGCGTATAAATGTGCACCAATTTCTTTACACAACAGGAATGAGGTGCTTCTTCCTATACAGAATTTGTATATTGAAGTGAAGCGAAGTACATGATCTTAAGATTTGCTTTAGAAGAAAATGAGTTTCACAAGAGTCATGCCAGGGGAAAAAAATTATACGTGTCACATGGTTAACTGCAATATTGGTAGGATTTCATAAATATACAGTTCACAAAATAAAAACAGTTTCTTCTTCATTTATCTAATAGATTATAAAATGATTTGTTTTTCAATATTTTTGCTTGACGGATCTTTTGTAAAATGTAGGTCCATTACAAAACTAATGTACCTCATTAAAATTCTCAGCTATTAATAAATTGTTCTGTTCTAAGAATTTTTCTACCCACATTCTTACTCCATGTTTCCAATACTCACGTTCTAAAGATGTTATTCATTTATTCATCACAAGTTGGGAGATCATAATAGTTTTTTTTTTTTTGTGTGTGTGTAAAGAACTATGTTTCCTGTTTCAAGACATATGATCTCATATTGGCCGTTTACAAACAGTGGGCAGTGGCACAGAATAGACTTCAAATAATCACACAGATATATGTATTTTCCCACAGGAAAACTGTAGGGAATACTTGGGTCAGCAACAAAATAAACTATTGATGGAAAAAAATAAAAATAAGGCAAGTGCAGTGCACAGAAAAAAATAGAACAGCATCAAAATCCAATAAGAGCAATTGTCTACTGTTCTGCACTTCATGATTTGTAAGCTCTAGTACCTCATGTATAGCCTGAATTGAAATAATCTCATAGAAATGCTGAGAGTGTCAAAAGATTAGCAAAAAAGAGTTTAACAGAATATTGGAAAGGTCAATTACATTCCATCTCCATCAGCTTTACTGCAGATTACATACAAGTATTGTAAAAAATGTACCATAGTGTACCTAGTTCTTTTCTAGGTACAGTTTATTAAAAAAAGTATTGCTTTTTATCAATACTTCTATACTGATGAACGCAACATGCCACACATCCTGCAAAGAAATATTAAAAATCAGCCATTGAAAAAGAAAAAAAGCAACCTTACAACAGATGATAGTTCTAAGACATTTGGCTATCCAAATAGGTTATGTACACACAAACATGTATAACTTGCACATATTTCATTAGTGAAAAGTTGACTTTTGCCCTTTACAGAAAAAAACATTGCCTGTAGCTTTTGCCACAGATCATCTAATGGTACCTGTCTAGTTAAACTCTGATGATTTTTGTAGAAAAGTTTGTACACGATCTTAATTGCTTTAGTAAGGGATGAAGATTACTATTTGTCTTATCCAGGGGAACCTTTTAATTTTTTTATGATTCTTTTTCGATGGGAATACTTTCTATTCTGCTGCAAGTTGCTTAAATTGTTGCGGATGTTTACGGGTTTGTTGTTGGTGCCATGTGACAAACATGTGCAGTAGCCTTAAATAATAATCTCAGTGTCATAAAACTTAAAAAATCCGTTTCACTGACAGTGCCGATTTAAAAATATCTTAATCAACACCTTCAGTTTGTTTGTTTGTTTGATTGAAGGTTTAACGACCACCATGAGCAACTCAATGGGCTATAAGCAGTCGCCCGTCCCTAGTTCAGGGTCACTGGTTCCAGGGAAGGGAGAGAGCCAGTGCCGTAAGACAAACACAATATCCATGCCTCACCGGGATTCGAACCCGGACCCTGTTCGGACGAATGATCAGAGGCCATCGCTTAGACCACTGCGCCACCGGGGCGGCTCAATACCTTCAGTGAAATAGTTCTTAAAGAAAGATTGTTAAGTGAAAAGCCGAGAAACTGAGAAAAGCTAAATTGAGGAGCCAGTGTGTTTTAGCTCTCTGTGAAAACTCAGAAGTGATAAGAGGATCTAAAGTATTCTAATAGGTAAAGGAGATAACACACTACATTTTTGCTCCATTAAAAGTCTCAACACCCCACGAAAAAAAACCCTGGAGGGGGATGTAGGAGGGGAAAAGCCCAAAAGATCAGCTCTGCCAGCTGGGTCTATGTACACAGCAATTGTAGTCTTGGAAGACAGGAGTGGGAAAGTGATGCTGCTCCTGGAGATGTAGACAAAGGGCATCATTTCGTCGTTCAGAATGCAGAGGTACGCATGCTCGTTCAAATTCATCGTCACTGCAAAGAGAGGGCCCATTTCATGGTACAAAAAGCATCATCAAAACAACGCAGAACCACCTCCAGCTTGAACAACACCAATCAGGATTAAAGGCTTCAGGCCTGTGACTCGTCGCCTCCCATCATTGGAGTACGAACAAAAACGAGACTCATCAGACCAAATTACTTGTTTCCAATCCTCCACAATAAAGTTTTGGTGTCTCTGAGCCCATTGAAAACACGTGACTTTATGACGTGCTGTTAAAAGAGGCCTCTTCCGTGGTGCTCTGCTTCAGATGCTCATCGCATGCAGTTCTTGTCGCAATGTCCTTTCGGAAATTGTTGCCTGGTTCGAAACCAATTTGGCAGTTACTAGGCGTGAAACATTGCGGTGGTCCCGGTTGATGAAAATCGTTTTTCGGCCACAATTACGTTGCCCATTTTCAGTTCATTGCAAAGTACACCACTGATCAGCACCCTTCGACACACCAACAAATTGGGCAACTTCATTCATTCTGTGTCCGTAAGCACGGCTAAGCACAA
Source organism: Macrothele yani (assembly GCA_039090855.1). Classification (NCBI taxonomy): domain Eukaryota; kingdom Metazoa; phylum Arthropoda; class Arachnida; order Araneae; family Macrothelidae; genus Macrothele; species Macrothele yani. The sequence continues at coordinate 125,481,883 of CM077030.1, forward strand.
GGGCTCCTTTTTGCCAATCAGTAACGTCTGTTTAACGACACATATTGCAGACTAAATTCAACACACACGTGGCTCTTCACAACTGCAAGACAGAAATGATACAGTAGACCAGGTCCATGCTATCTATCTCCTAAAATGCTATCACGGTGCCTGCTGGCTTCCTAATGCCATTTTTGTTAGGGGCGACTAATCTTTTGGCCAGTGTGTTTATGTTCCACATTAATTAAATTGAAGTTTGCGCTTCTGTGATTTTTTGGCCTTCACATATCGGCGCTGCGGTTGGATATTTTTTTTTTTTTTTTTTTGCTGGTTCAGCTGTAATTTCCTGCGAACCAACTGGTAAAATCTTTCTGGTTTGAGACACTGTGTCACACTTCGTCATACCCACTTTTATGGCATCATGAAGTATATTAACACTCTTCCACTGAATCAGTGTCTTGAACGCGCTGCATTAAGACCTGTGCGTAGGATATCACAGCAGCTTTTTTCTTGATCAGATCTGCATCTGGCACTAATTTGCGCAACTCCTGGCAGATTGCGGAATGTTCTTCAGCAAAATTCTCATCAATATTGACTACCAGGAGATTTTCACCAGCCTCTTCTGGTTCTGCAATAGCAGGTCCAACACTAAAATGCCTGCACACTAAATGTATGTGCTTGCATATGGTATAATGTAAGGTATAATCTAAACAATTGCATGATAAATCATGCATGCAGACATTACAGTCGTGGCACTTAATTTCGCAGTGGCAGTTCTTTACAAAGGAAACATCATATGTATAGAGCAGAGTGTCAGATGTTGTGCTTGATCGAACAACTCGGGAGCTCTGTTCTTCCGTCTCAAGAATATAGTCTATTGGAAACACTTCGCTGGCAATATGCCTTTTTCTAATTTCTGCATCTCGAGCAGTTAGCTTCGGGCGTTCAAGGGAAACTAGCCGTCCAATTAATCTTTTGGTGACTGTGCTCAGTACCCATCTAATGACTTTATACAGCCTTCCAATTCTTTTGCCATTCGCTTCTTCATATTTCAACTCCCTTTGCCACCTTTCTAATTTCCTGTTGGTGTTCATTGGACACCCAGCACGGTATTAGCTTGCCCACGCCTAAACACGGTTCATGTAGTGTTTAATGAAATATTTTGCAAATGAAACAGTTTCTTCGCTTGACAAAAACTTTTCAATATAACTTTCAGCAACGCGCTGAAATGTTTGCTATGTCTGTCTGTTTCATAATATCTTGGAGGGCAAGTGTTACATACTCGCGCTGTTCTTTTTTGACAATTTTTGTTTGAATATTTGCTCTCCAAGCTCCTTGAATGTGGCACAAACAGAGGTATTTATTTTTGACTTCACCAAAAACTTCCTTCCAGGCATTATACAATTGTAGCGCATCATCAGACATAAACACTTTTGTCTGAAAATGCAGCAGGCGATTTTTGATTTCCTTAAAGAATGCCACCAAAGGTGTTATGTGCAATTCTATAACGAAGTAAATTTCTCCGTCTTTTCTGTCCACGCCAGGATTCGAACCCGGATCCCCTCACTCCTGAATAAGTCACTCTACCAATTGAGCTACGCGGACGTTTTATTCTGATTCCTATCTGCCTTTATGTCGTGTGCGTCCTTCTGGCAGGTACGTCACATCTCCTGATACGTTACATCATCTCCCCCTTATTTTTTTTTTTTTTTTTTTTTTTTGATGTGCTGGAGAAGGGATTCTCTTATTTTTCCTATTTCGCGGTGTGGAAATAACATCACACCATTGCGAGATTTTGAACGGTCGGGTCATCCGGATAGTTCGGGCGCCATTATAACGAAGTGAATTTCTCCGTCATTTTCGGTCTATACGCTAGGATTCGAACCCGGATCCCCTCACTCCGGAATAAGTCACTCTACCAATTGAGCTACGCGGACGTTTTATTTTGATTCCTATCTGCCTTTATGTCGTGTGCGTCCTTCTGGCAGGTACGTCACATCTCCTGGTACGTTACAATTCTTGAGGAAAATAATAGAGCAATTGGAATCCCCTCGTGATTCGAACCATTAATGTGGTTAATTCATAACCATACTGGTTCAAACCATGAGTTGAATCAATCATTACACCCTTACTACCATACAAATTCAGAAGCTTTAACTGTGCGTCATTCATTATTGCCAACAAACATTCCTCACTAGTAATTGAAGGATGTTCAGGTAAAACCACATCTAATGGTTTGTACAAAATCACAGGGTTATCTTTTTCATCTTGCATCGTTTTTGCAAGAACTTCAACAAATGTGGCATCATCTTTATCAAAAGTTACATGTTTATCAACATGAAAGGCTTGACTGAGGTTATGCAAGTCTTTTTCGGGTGGTATAACTGTAGCGTTTTGTTGGTGAGAATGAGGCTGCAACATTGGGCAGAATTCTTGATTTGGGAATTCCTAGATTCATCTGAGCTGCAAGTTGCCCCTTTTCAGATTTTATCAACACAGTTCTGCCAATTTCAGTTTTGTGTCCAACCCACAGATTGGTAGTCAACCTTATTTGTCATGGTTCCTTCCTCAATTTGTTGATGTACTTTAATGTTTGCAGGACAAGTTTGGCCAATTTTATTGGTAACTGCACATTTCATATGGAGTTTCCTATTTTCAATGGATTTGTACATTCCACTTCGATGACAATAATAGTACGAAATACGAGGTGTCGTATTGGTGTCTATCACCGCCATGTTTTACAAAATGCGACTGAGAATCACACTCTATCTTAGTTTTCCATTCTAAAAAATCATCAGTGTTGTGAAAAACTTTATCTTCTAATGATAGTAAAATATCAGGATGACTTGTGCCAATATGATTTTGCAATTCTTCTACTGTTCTACAAGTGATCTCACGCATGCTACAAACGACTTTACCAAAAAAACGGCTCACCTCCTGTTGAGTGAAACATTTTCATGTGTCTATTTAAATTTGGTTTTCTTGAAAAAGTACGTCTACAGAAGTTTCAGGAAATTTTGGTGTGAACAGAAGGCATTTCACATTCAGAACTGTTGGAATTAGCATTCACATTTAATTCCTCACTGTTTGCAGTGTTATTGGTACTGGAAAGGGACGTATTAGATCCAGTGGTTTTGCAGAGAACATGTTCAGCAGGTGAACTTTCACTTCTACAGAAAGAGCAATAGGACTTTCTAAAGATGAAACCCCTGTGGTGCAGCTGTCTAAGAGAGGGCTTACGACTGTTCGTTCGAGTGAGACCGGGTTCGAATCCCGTCAAGGCATAGATGTTGCTGTAAAACACTGGCTCCCTCCCTTCCCTGGAACCAGTTGCTCAGCATGGAAATTCTCATTTGAGACAGGAGCAAGTTTATCCGGATGAAAGTTTCTGAAATGTCTGTACAAACTTTTTTTTACTTCAAATGTTACTTCACAGTGTTGGCATGTCAATCTCTTTGCAATACAAGGTTCATGTATCACAGAAACATCCACAGCAAAAGGCCTTTCTAAAGATGACACCACTGTGGTGCAGCTGTCTAAGAGAGGGCTTACGACTGTTCGTTCGAGTGAGACCGGGTTCGAATTCCGGCAAGGCATAGATGTTGCTGTAAAACACTGGCTCCCTCCCTTCCCTGGAACCAGTTGCTCAGCATGGAAATTCTCATCTGAGACAGGAGCAAGTTTCTCCGGATGAAAGTTTCTCAGATGTCTGTACAAACTTGTTTTTTCTCCAAATGTTACTTCACAGTGGTTGCATGTCAATCTCTTTGCAATACGAGGTTCACGTATCACAGATACATTGGCAGCAGTATGCCTTTCTAAAGATGAGACCCCTGTCGTGCAGCTGTCTAAGAGAGGTGTTTGTTCAAGTGAGACCGGGTTCGCAGTATCCATAGAGCCAAATATAAAAATGAAGCAAAAACAATATATAAAAATGAAACAGATAAAAAAAAAACCTAACCGCTTTGCATAACCAAAAAAAAAAAAAAAACACCACTTCTAACTTATCTCTGAGCAGTAGCGTTTGTTCCCGCCAAATACGCAAGCTCACCACAGTGAATGGCATATATAAACATCACATAAAAATGTCCACTGTGGACCCCATGCAATATGGTCCAGGCTTACATAGGTTTATTCTTGTATTATTTCAAAAGGCTTAAACCTCCACTGTTTCGATGGGTAGGAAAAAAATATATAGACAGCACGAAATGACGATCACGATACAAACCGGATGCAGCAATGTGGTCCACAAATACATATTTATTCCTTCAAAGTTCAAAAGGCTTAGCATGAGCTAAAAACTTACCTCTTCGAAGTAGCCATGATTGTCCCCATATCAAAACATCAACACACTGACCGCGGTCTACAATTGGTGGGTGCCGTCTCTGTGCCGGGACGGCACCCACCAATTGGAGACCGGAAGGCGTGTTCGTAAGCTGATCATATCCCTCTCGGCAGACGCTAGTCAAAAGAACACGTCGAACGGCACACAAAACGAAGATACACTCACGACAGTGGCGGCTCGTGGTAGGAAAAATAGGTGAAGCGCTACAAGAGCAATATGAAAAGATATTTACTGTCTTCAATGAAAATCAGTTAATGAGAACTTACCTATTTTTTTATATATCAGATCAATTCTTCTTCCCTTTAAAGCTGGAAATTTGTCGAGTATGTAGTCATAAAATGGCTGTTTCTTCGCGACACCAACAAAATATCTCTCTGAATAGAAATCTTTGCCAAAGAAGCAAGTTTATCTGGAGAAATAGTGTTTCTTCAGTAAGTTTGTATTCTTTTAAGGCAAGAAAAACTTATTTCCACTGAAACACTTGCAGATGCAATTGTTAAAATCAGGGAAACCAATTTATAAGCTTCTGCAAAAATGCCTTTATCTCCATGAAGCACTCGAAGAAGTTCATGAGTCGATATATTCCTTAATTTTTCATCAGCATATACAAAACCCAGTTCATTTTTAAGGCGCTGGTGTTTAGTAAATATTTCCCGTAAAAATGTTGTAGATTTTCAAAAGCGTGAGAGGGAAACTATGAATTAAATTGGTCGAATTTGGTTGTGTCAGGAAGACAGGCAAATTGAAGTTTAATTTTCTCACAGTCTTGAAATCTTATATCCATTTCCATAAGAATGTGGTACAAAATTTCAAAATACAATTGTTTATAATTTTTTAAAATTGCTTCTTTTGTAAGAGCAGCATATTCCCGTTTAGATCTGCTTATTTCTGTGAGTTTGCTAGCTTTTCCAAACAGTGTTTCAAATATCTCATTGTTCCTTTTATGGCTCAAAATTGCATAAGATTTTTTTTTAATTTGAGAAACACAGTAATTTATGTCTAGTGATTTTTTCTGCAAAATTTCGAATAATAGATCGGTGAAGCCAAATATTTCATTAAATACTATTCCCAAAAATGTAAATTCAAAAGTGTTCATATCATTTAAAAACCCTTGGGCAAGTTGAATTGAATTTTTGTCTGATTGGTCACTATTTGTGTGAAATTCGAATACTTTCTTCAATTTATCCCAATCTTCAACTATTACACTTACTAACTTCAAAGTGGAGGACCATCGAGTTTCTGTTATGGTTGGCATGCATCTTGCGGTTGTTGATGTGAGTGTATTGTTTTTCCCACTCAGCGAAGCGATCGCTGAGTGGTGAAAAAACAAAAGGAATTACACTGAAGCTTGCAAAGAAATATTTGACACTTAGAAATTTTAGGAAAACTCTGCAGTAATACAAGGTTCAAACGATGTACTAAGCAATAACAAAAAGAGTTTGAGAAGCTTTATGCCTCATTTTTTCTAGAGCCCAGTCAAGTGTCCACACATTACGCTTGCCCCATCGTAGCATTAACCTATTGACTTGTGTTGATAATCAAACTGTTCCAAAATTTTGTCTAGCATTTTGTATAAAGTTTCTGACGTTCCATCTTCACTCACACCATGGAAACCCAAACATCGATCAACCAATACACTTTCCGAATCAACAGATCTTATTATTAAAGAGCTCTCGGAAGTCTGGTTATGTCTTCCCATCTACTTGAATATACACTGCTGGCCACCCAAAATGCACCACCAAAAAGGGCACGAGATAGCAAAGCCAGATTTACTGGACACATAACAACAGATACAAAGATGAAACAATTAAGCTTACAGGCCCGTGCGACTTGCGGAACACGCAGACATCAATAGTTCGTGTGGCCCCCATGGCTGGCAATAATAGCCGTTACACGCCTCGGCATCGAACGAAAGATGCTTTGGATGTGGGCTTGGGGTACGTCGGTCCAGGCTGCTTCCACACGTTGCCACAGTTCATCAGCCGTAGCCGCGGGTGGTGCTTGCCGGGCCACTCGGTTGCCGATCAGCTACCAGACGTGTTCGATGGGCGACATATCGGGAGAACAGGCGGGCCACGGCAGCAGTGACACCTGGTGGGCCGTAAAGAACTTTTGCACGATGCGTGCCACGTGCGGGCGCGCATTGTCCTGTTGAAATGTGGCCAGCTATCAGGTCCTGCAGGTAAGGGAGGACTACAAGCTCCAAAACGTCAGAGATGTAGCGGCGGCTGTTGAGTGTACCGGCGATGCGTACCAGAGGGGTGCACGTGTCATATCCAATTGCGCACGAAACCATAACGCCAGGCGACGGAGCGGTATGGCGATGCATAATGTAGGCGTCATACAGTCTCTCGCCGCGGTGCCGCCACACGCGGTCCGAATATCGTGGTGCTGCAGGCATGAGTGGGATTCGTCGGAGAAGACAATGTCGTGCCATTCCGTAGTCCAGGTGCGGCGTTCAACGGCCCACTGCCGCCGCACTCGCCGGTGGTGTAACGCCAATGGTAATCGGAGCAATGGGCGCCGTGCGACATGTCTCCGCTCCTGAAGACGACGTCGAACGGTACGTGCTGACACAGGTTGTTGCACAACACACTCTAATTCCTGCGCTAGCGTTCGTGATGTGGCGGTGCGAGCCGTCAATGCCTGCCGCACTCCATGCCGGTCCTCTCGTTCGGGACTGTGCCGTGACTGCGGCAATCTCTCACGTCGGTCGGTCTGCCCCTCCAGCACCCACCGAATCCATACTCGCCTCACTGTGGCTGGATGTCGTCCCACACGGGCGCCGATGTCTCGGTAAGATAAACCGCTGTCGCGATAAGCCTCTATTCGTCCTTTGTCGAACTCCGACACCTGCTGGAATGACTGCCGTATTCTGCGACGATGTGTCAAGAAGCTTCCCTCGCACAGGTCCGGCAGCACAACACACTTCCACTACTTACACCCCGCCTTCTGTGCACCCTTCCCATAGTGCTTCTCGGTGGCATGCCGGGTGCATATGATTTGCATATGCCCTGCAATGCTAATCGTTCGCATGTCCTCTCGCGGGCGACGCATGCTGCGAATTTCAGGCCAATCGGATGATTCCTTCTTGGTGTTGCATTTTGGGTGGCCAGCAGTGTAAAAGCATTGAACTCTATTTATTTCATTTTGGCGAGATCGTTTATATATTCAGAAATACATGCAATAAATTCGTTTTGAATAGTTTTTGAGTCACCTGTGAAGACATTTTTTATCGTTTCGTATTGATTTTGAATTTTTAAAGGACTTCTTGATATCAACAGTGAAAGCAATTCCTTGAATTTCTACGATTTATCGAGTCAATACCTTCGTCATGGTTCCGGAATGCTAGTTCTTGTTTACTCAAATACAGTACTGCATCAATCATTGTCTGCAGGAAAAGTCTATTTAAACGAACGCTTTCGTTGAAATGCATTTTCAAAAGCCTAGCATTCTCCCTCAGGGTATCGGCAATGGTTTTCTGATTCTTTTCAAAATTATTTAGCATTAATTCGCGTTTCAGGTGTTCGCTAGAATCACCACGTTTGTGAAGTGACCGTTTTATATTTAAGAAATCTGAAAATTGTCTTTATTCCACGCCGAATTTTATTACTAAAAAATAAGCAGGGCCAACAAAATAATTTTTGTAACGCAGAAGGGCTACAAAGCCATTTATATTCAGTAAACCAACAATTTCTAAAATTATTCTTGTAAGATTTACCGCTCTTCTTGATTTCTTTCTCGGCGACAATTGTGAGCGAATCCGTCGGTCGTTCTTGAAGTAAAATGTCTCATTTATTTTCATCTTTCCACCGACTGAACGGAGTTTGCAATAAATTACAGACAATGTGGTTCACAGGATACATACTGAAAACTAAAGTTACACGTGACCACCCGGCCCTAGGATCAAACAACCCGTGACATCGTGCAAGTGTTTTACTTATTTTGAATTTAATTATATTCTTAGAAATACATTTGTTCCAGTTAGTTCTGCGATCTTTAACTACTAAATGCCTGACGAAGCTACCCGGAGGTAGTGAAAGCTAGCATCTTTTGATTCCTTTATTTTCTACGCCTAATAAACGGAGTTCACTTTTTATTTTTATTGTCTTCCACATTAATTGGGCGTACAGAAACCCGTTTCTTCATCGATCGTATATATATTTGTTAAAACTATCACTATCAGTTAAACTTTACTCGAAACTAAAGTAACTAATGAAGTTTTTAACAAACAATCACAAAACACGAAAAAACAAATCTCTTTCGGAAAGTATGTACCAAAACACCGCAAGGAAAAAGCCCTAGTGGATTGCAAAGAACCCTTGGCAATCCGTCCCGTTCCACTGCGATCTCTTCGGAAGGTCACGACTCCAGGTGCAGAGCCTTGCCGTCTCAAGCTAAAACACTTCACTTGCCCGGCAGATAGGGGAGGGTGACGTCACAGTTACTATGGCAACTCAGACGAAAACTGCAGACTTCCAAGCATTCTCATTTCAGCTCTTCACTTGAACTGTTTTGCGTATAAAGACTTGCTTTCCGTATTGAACGCGCATTGTGAAGTGATATCTAATCAAAATTTTGGGTATTTTGGCACTCAATAAAGGCAAAAAAAGAATATATTATACGAAATTATTAAATAAAACCTTATTTCAAATGAAATAGGTGAAGAGACACTTCACCTACTTCACCTGAAAAGCCGCCACTGACTCACGACTAGTGACAGAAAACTGAAGAAAACATACTCAGACAAAACAAAACAGCGGCGAAAGAGCGTAATCCAAATGCAAACTGCGAGGCTTAAGTCTGACGACACAGCTCAAAGAAACGTGAGCGTTTAGAAACGTAGTCGTCTCTATTCAACCAAGCTTACAAAAGATATGAGACGGCGCGAAGATGGGGAAAAAAATCGTTTCCCCAGATCATTATTTCTTCCCCACAACCTCGATTTCCGCTACGGATTTTGAGGCGAAACTCGAACGCCGCTAAAATCGATTGGCGTCTGTGTTTCTATTTGAGGAAGGCAGGGATTTTGTCCAATGAGAGAGTGGAGACCAGAACTGATGCTCTCAGCAAATTAGTTACTGAGGCGGCCATTCATTTCGCCTCAGCTCAGTTAAGAGCACGTCTGTTTCTAATGTATTATACACGCAGCTTTTTCGTCAAATTGTACACTGTATTTTATATTTGAGTGCCCGACATTTTTCTAATGTGTTTCTTCAGTAGTTTCTGGTTAGACGAGAAATGTGCTGAGTTTTTCTCTTTCAGTTGTATTGCTCATAAATCTTGATTTATTAGTAATAATCAAAATAATTAATTTTAGATTTGAACTCATTTATAAAAAGTAAATTGAATACATTATGTTACGGGAAGGGGACAAATTTTACAGGTAGTCATCTGTTTTCATTTGTACCATGTTTTAGTTACTTGTCCTGTTTTGACGAAATAAATAGAACTGCGCTTCCAGCTTTATTTCTCCTAGACACCGTTCCCACTGGTCAGCGCCTCCTTAATTTGTGGCCCATGGGCCTAAATTGTGATCTACACGCAGGATGCAATTTCGCAAACAGACATGATGCTTTTATTTTGGAGTCAGAAGAATCATTTAAGAAAAGTAGTTTCTCTATTGTATAAAAAACTATTTACTTCGAATTTGTGGCGAAGTAGGCGTTCGAATTTTTTATTGGAGATTTAACGATCACCGTGAGCAACTTAATGGGCTATAAGCAGTCGCCCGTCCCTAATTTAGGGTCACTAGTTCCAGGGAAGAAAGAAAGAGAGAGCCAGTGCCGTAAGACAAACACAACATCCATGCCTCATCGGGTTTCGAACGCGGACCCCTTTCGGACGAATGATCAGAGGCCATCGCTTAGAGCACTGCACCACCGAGACGGCGTTGTGCTTGATGCAATGACTACTCATTAGCTATCGTTACATAAAGAAATTGACCACAAAATGTGGTTTGGGCCGAGGAAGAATGATATAAAGTAAAATAGATTAACCGTTTTCCTTCTATCTCTTCTTTTTTCATAAAATATGCATTTCCTCCCTACGAAACTGTTTCCAATATTTGAAGTCTACCTCGCTCCCCTCCGCCGTGCTTGATGTCTTCTTGTGATTTTGTTGAACTGTTGTCGAATAATATGTACAGATCTAAAATATACTGTACATAAAAGCACATATACATATCAAAACACTTCTCTACAAAATTTGGCTTTAGTAATCTTTCATAACTTAATTATGTTTTGGGCTGGGAGTTCGCCTCACCAACATTTCACCGCTCGAGCCGCCACTGCACTGTACAGTGCGCAAATGCTTGGCAAAACTAATCGAACACTAGTGTTCGATTATTTTACAATGGGATTTGTGCCACAACCATGACCCACTAAACCTGCTGCCCCGTCAAATCATATGAAATACTGTTAAGCGAAATGCAACAGATGATTTTCGGAACGGCTATTAAATCTGATTAGAAAAGAGATAAAACAAGAAAGATGACACCGAATTTTCGGGTGTAATAAGCACGTCTTTTGAATCCGTTCTAACGCAAACTAAATTTATCAAAACTATTCAAAGTCAATGGAACCGGTATGGAAAACAATAGCATCTGAAAAAAAGAAAGAAGTTTTTCAATCGGGTTTTTAATCCCTCAGATACTGCTGTAAACGGAATCGTGAGCTTACGCCTTCTGGTTACAGACTTGTGCTTTAAGAAAAATACAAACTTATATGAGAAACATTTCGCACCGGAAACGCTCTCCAACACAGAAAGAATTTTTCAAATCGGACTCTTAGAAACAGAGATATAGAAAAAATAAGATATGAATCTACGCTCCCTGGCGGGAAAAACATGCATGACTTTAAGAAGAACGTAATCTCAAAAGGGTTTTCGATTTGAGCCGTATAGGTTCACAAAAGAATGTTTTCAGTCAAGTTTTCAGGAGCTCAGATTTTGCTGCAAATGCATAAGCAGAAATTAACACTTATGCCCCCTGGTGGGCAAACCATTCCTTACTAAATATTAGAACTATATGAAAACTATTTTCCATCAGGTGTTGTATGCGATACAGGAAGAAGTTTTCAAATCGGAGTTTTAGAAGCAGAAATAACGCAGAAAACGCAAATTACATTTGCGCCCCTAGCGGAAAGTCTATGAATTACTAGACAATTTTGAATTTATATGAAACGCATTTCGCATCGGAAACACTATCCAACAAAGAAGGAATTTTTCAAATCGGACTCCTAGAAATAGAGATACTCACATAAATAAGATATACATCTACGCCCCCTGGCGTGGAAACCATGTATTATTTTGAGAAGATGTTCTTAAAAGGTTTATAAACTTGAGTAGTATCGATCAACAAACAAATTTTTCTCAATCAAGATTTTAGGAGCTCAGATTTTGCTGCAAATACATCAGTAGCGGAAATTAAGACTTACGTCCCCTGGTGACCAAACAATTTTTACAAAAATTAGAAATTATGTGCAAACAATTTCCCATCAAGAGCTGTATCCGGTGCAGAAAGAATTTTTAAATCGGAGATTTAGAAGCAGAGATATAGGGGGAAACGCGATTTACCTTTACGCCCCCTAGCGGAAAGTATAAATCACTTGAAAATTTTGAAATAATATATGAAAAACATGTCACACGGGAAACACTGTCCAACAAAGAATGAATTTTTCAAATCGAACTCCAAGAAGTAGAGATATTGACAAAAATAAGATATACGTCTACGCCCCCTGGAGTAGAAACCATGCGTTATTTCAAGAAGAAAATGTTCCTAAAATGTTTGTCGACATGAGTAGTATCGGTCTACAAACGATTTTTTTTCACTAGAGAATTTAGAAGATCATGTTTTTCTGCAAATACACCAGAAGAGGAAATTAAGACTTACGGCCCCTGGTGACCAAACCATTTTTACAAAAATTGGAAATTATGTGCTAACGATTTCGTATCAGGAGCTGTATCCGGTGCAGAAAGAATTTTTCAAATCGGAGATTTAGAAGTACAGATGTAAGGAGAAACGCAATTTACCTTTACGCCCCTAGCGAAAAGTCTATGAATTACTTGAAAATTTTTAAATTATATGAACAACATGTCACACTGAAAACACTATCCAACAAAGAGGGAATTTCTCAAATCGGACTCCTGGAAGGAGAGATACTGACAAATATAAGATATACATCAACGCCCCGTGGCGGAGAAACCATACAATATTTTAAAACGAAAATATTCCGGAAAGGTTTATTGATGTGAGTGGCATCGGTCCTTGAAATAATTTTTTCAATCGAGATTTTAGAAGCTCATATTTTATGGAAAAACATCAGAAGCAAAAATTAACGCTTACGTCCCCTGGTGGCCAAAGTATTCTTTACCAAAAATTAGAAATTATGTGCAAAAGAATTTTCATCAGGAGTTGCATTCTTTGAAGAAAGCATTTTTCAAATCAGAGTTTTAGAAGAAGAGATATCGGGGAAAACGTAATTTACTTTTACGCCGCCTAGTGGAAAATCTATGCATAATTTGAAAAAGTAACTTTTCCTAAAATACTCTTCGGCATAAATGGAATTGGAAGACAAAATATTTTTTTCAATCGGATGTTTAGAAACAAATATGTGGAATGATTTTTTTTTAAATTCGACAGCATCTGCATTTACGCCCTCTAGCGGCGAAATTGTACATCGTAAAAAAACAAACGAAATACAGGATCATCATTCGCATATTTCAGGCTTCCCAACGCAAAAAAGAAATTTTCAAAGCGGATTAATATTTGCAGAGATATCGTGTCTACAGACGGACGGACGGACGGACAAACCGATAACATAAGCACGATATTTTTTTACAAAATACGTGCTAAAAATAAACATGAGGAAAAAAATAATAATGATGATAATAATTCCTTTTGGGGGATGAAGATTCAAGCTCCACTTGGTATCCCGTGGGCAATACTAATAGCCTGTGTCGCCGTTATCAGGTAAAAATAAAAGCTCACATATTAAATATATGAATATATAAGACGTTAAAGTCATGCATATACATACAAACGCGTACCTACGGTTCAACAAGTGCAATTTTCCAACAGCGAAAATGATTTTGAGGAAGTCTCTGAGTGCAGTAATTTCTCACAAGGAAGAAGTTATGGGAGGGTAAGACGGGTCTCTTGAATGCAATTATCCCATTAACCCGGAGAGTCTGTGAGTGCTATTGATCTTTTTCGGAGTTTATTGAATGCAACTGACCAACACCCAAAGTGGAGATGGCTCGGAAATTTCGCTACGCTTACTTTGTCACCGTTACTGAAAAATCACTCTCACCGTTATGACCAGCACAAAAAGAAAAGCAACAGTTCGAAATTCACTAATAAGAATTTCACCGTTAGCCGTGCCCGAACAATGCTTTGCGTGCAAAGTCAATCTTACGTCATAGTTTTTGTTACCATGTCATCATATCTAAACAGCTGCACCCGTGGAGCCGTGATCTAAGCGCTGGCTTATCACCATTCGTCCGAGATGGATCCGGGTTCGTATCCCGGTGAGGCATGGATGTTGTGTTTGTCTTATGGCACCGGCTCAGTCCCTTCCCTGGAAGCAGTGGCTCAAAATTAGGAATGGGCGACTGCTTCTAGGCCATTGAATTGCTCACGGTGGTCGTTAAACCCACAATAAAAAAATATATATCTAAACAATTTGTCTCCATTTCTGTTAAAACATCCTAGAGGTAACTAGTGATGTAAGTTTTCTTTACGTCTCTCCCTTTTCCCACGCTTAATTACGATAGTTTTCGGTTTGTCTTCCGCTGTGCGTTCGCTCGAAACAAAGAATTTAAAGCGAGCCGATTGTAACAGTGACTTTGTCACTGTTACAAGCAAGACGGTGACTCGCAGTTCCGGCTTCTTTACAGCTCCGTAACTGCTGCCGTAAACACTAATTTTATCTCTGTTACAAGCAAGACGGTGACTCGCAGTTCCGGCTTCTTTACAGCTCCGTCACTGCTGCCGTAAACAGTAATTTTATCTCTGTTACAAGCAAGACAATGACTCGCAGTTCCGGCTTCTTTACAGCTCCGTCACTGCTGCCGTAAACACTAATTTTATCTCTGTTACAAGTAAGACGGTGACTCGCAGTTCCGGCTTCTTTACAGCTCCGTCACTGCTGCCGTAAACAGTAATTTTATCTCTGTTACAAGTAAGACGGTGACTTGCAGTTCCGGCTTCTTTACAGCTCCGTCACTGCTGCCGTAAACACTTATTTTATCTCTGTTACAAGCAAGACGGTGACTCGCAGTTCCGGCTTCTTTACAGCTCCGTCACTGCTGCCGTAAACACTAATTTTATCTCTGTTACAAGTAAGACGGTGACTCGCAGTTCCGGCTTCTTTACAGCTCCGTCACTGCTGCCGTAAACAGTAATTTTATCTCTGTTACAAGCAAGACGGTGACTCGCAGTTCCGGCTTCTTTACAGCTCCGTCACTGCTGCCGTAAACACTAATTTTATCTCTGTTACAAGTAAGACGGTGACTCGCAGTTCCGGCTTCTTTACAGCTCCGTCACTGCTGCCGTAAACACTAATTTTATCTCTGTTACAAGTAAGACGGTGACTCACAGTTTGGGATTATTTACAGCTCCGTTCCCGCTGTCGTAAAGGATTACCGTTGAAAGTCACTGTTACTTCAGTGAAAGTGTCACCGTTGTGACTGTGACAGAAAATCACTATTAAGCCCACCTCTACGTCAGATGCCATAAAAACCTCTAAAAGCTGTTGCTTAGCAGAAAAAAAAAAGAAAAAGATTCCTTTATGAAGAATAAACAAACAGTGCGCTCATAGAGAGAAGAAAATATGGATTCATTATTGAAATTCCCAACAGGACAAAGGAGAGCATACTGCATATAAGCCGCAAATTGTACTCTTTAGGGCACGGATGCATGCGAACAAATACTATGCTTTTGCCTAGTACAGAGTACACCAGTTCTACTCGTTATAGCATCTCGCACGCAGATCCGTAAGCTCCTATTTTTCAGTCATCTGATTGATAATAGTAAGCACGAGTGTAAAACAATTTCCCCCAAAGTATTTCGAAACCTCATTTTAAAGTATCCCTAAGTACGGTTGAGATGTTTTATCTCAAAATAACGCCAAAGTATTTAATTATATTAGTTCTCATAATAATCGCTTACTGAAATTTAAAGAAACAAATTTGAAAAATGATATCCAGCGTACGAAATCGTATACTTGCGGCATATGAAAAGCGCGGTGTAGCTCGAAAGTGTGTAGAAGGCCAATTCACTATTTTTAACGTGAAACGCGAAGTTCACCTCACTCTCCGCTCCAGTTCGGTGGCGCGTGTCAACGAAAGTAGACGTCAAGGCATCAAGTTCTCGTGCGGAATGAGTCAGTCTTAAAAAAGCACGATAATTGAAACAGTACACCGGCTTTCGATGAAGTGAAGAACTTATTTAATGTATAAGTTAAAAGGTTAAAAAAATGTCCTAAGAACTCTCGGTCTTCCTAAAGACCATCATCAGATGGAAGTACTAAAGGAGTTTTTTTTTTTTTTTTTGGGGGGGGACATACTATAAGTAACCTACAGGCAGAACGGGATGTATTAAACAGGGGATCAAATCGTCAAATCCGAATTGATAGTTTTAAATCGATATATGAATACAAAACCAAGTTGTCAAATTATCGAATAAATAACATACAAGACAAGTAAGATGTAGAAAAGAATGAATGAAGTAAGGCAAATACATAAAATAAAGTGGCAACCATACTTAATTTACCTGTATGTAAGCTGGTGATATACATACTTAAGTCCAACTACTATAGAATACGACAATTTTTTTTATAAATATAAAATATTTTCATTCTCCACAACTGGAAGGGAAAGTTTTAATAGTTGTGTCCAAGGTGTCGGTATGTAGAGAGGAGTATTGTCATTACAACATGAAGTTCTTTGTTCAGCAATAATCAAACTTTTGGTAAATAATGAGATAGTACGTGGTGCTATAATGATTTTAGCCAGTTTCCAATTAGGATAATGTTGTCCATCGTTCACTAATCTTGCAAGAGAAGTATT
Source organism: Macrothele yani (assembly GCA_039090855.1). Classification (NCBI taxonomy): domain Eukaryota; kingdom Metazoa; phylum Arthropoda; class Arachnida; order Araneae; family Macrothelidae; genus Macrothele; species Macrothele yani. Next base: position 125,498,276 of record CM077030.1, read on the forward strand.
TGATAGGCCATTCATAATGGAATATTTATGTTTATTGAGCCTAATTCCCAATGAACGTTTGGTTGATCCGATGTATTGGCTGCTCTCGTCAACATCTAACTACCCTTCAGGCAATTTTGTGGGCTCAATGGACTATTTTCCAACTGTATCCTCAATCCTTAAAAATATTTGTAAAACATTCAATCTGGACTTTGGGATACGTACCACCAATATTTTTATTTTGATCAAGAAAGATCGTGACCTTGTTCCAGAAACTCACAAATTTGGTGTATACACCATCCCACTTGATAGTTTGAACCAACTTTCCCCTTGCAGCTAATACATCGGATCAACCAAAAAGGTAATTGGGAATTAGGCTTAATGAACATTAATATGCCGTTAAGAATGGCCTATCAAATACCGCTTTTGCAAGACTAGTGAACGATGGACAACCTTATCATAATTGGAAAGAGGCTAAAATCATTATAGCATCACGTATTATCTCCTCCTTATTATTCACCGAAAGTTTGATTATTGCTGAACAAGGAACTTCATGTTGTAATGACAATACTCCTCTTTATATATCGACACCTCGGACACAACTATTAAATCTTTCCCTCCAGTTGTGGAGAATGAAAATATTTAATATTTATAAAAAAAATGGTCGTATTCTAGTTGGACCTAAGTATGTATATCACCCGCTTACAATAGGTAAGTTACGTACGATTGCCTCTTTACTGTATGTATTTGCTTTGCTTCATTCATTCTTTTCTACATCTTACTTTCTTGTATGTTATTTATTCGATACTTTGACGACTTGATTTTGTATTCATATATCGATTTAAAACTATCAATTCGGATTTGACGATTTGATCACCTGTTTAATACATCACGTTCTGCCTGTAGGTTACTTATAGTATGTCCCCCCCCCCCCCAAAAAAAAAAAAGAAAAACTCCTTTAGTACTTCCTTCTAATGATGGTCTTTAGGAAGACTGAGAGTTCTTATGACATTTTTTTTAACCTTTTAACTTATACATTAAATAAGTTCTTCACTTCATCGAAAGCTGGTGTACTGTTTCAATTACCGTGATTTTAAGACTGCTACCTTAAACTTTGATGACTAAAAGTAAACGTGTTATTTATTGCGTCGGGAAAATGTTGAATTAGAGAATTAAGCAACGGATAAACGTGAAATTTCGAGTAAAATTAAAGAAACTACCTACAGAATTTTTTTGCATGTTAAGTGTGCCTTACAAGGAAAACTGCATGAGACACTCTCGTATTTCGGGTTGATATACACCGATGAGCTATTATGACCACCTACCAAATAAGATGTAAGACCCCCTTTAGCCGGCAAAACAGCGGCAACTCGGCGACGCATCGATTCGACGAGATGCCTATAGGTATCCTGGGGTTTTTGGTACCATAATGTCAACAGCAGGTTCTCCTGACCCCGTACATTTCTGGGTGGTGGTGATTTAGAGCGAACCCGTTTTTCCAAGTCGAACCACAAATGTTCAATTGTGTTCATGTCAGGTGAATTTGGAGGCCAGGGCATTAAAAGAACGTCACCAGTATGTTCACCGAACCATACATTGACGATTCTGGTAGTGTGGTATGGCACCTTATACTGTTGTAATGGCCATCACCAGCAGGGAACACCGATGCCCTGAATAGGTGAACTTCGTCCGCAACGATGTTCAGATACCTGACAGCTGTCAGGGATTGTGTTATAGGAATTACGGGGCCTAAAGTGTTCCAAGAAAACATCACCCACAGCATAAAATCACAACCGCCAGCCTTTTCCCGCTCAACAGTGCATCCAGGTGAAATAGCCTCCGTTGGTTATCGACGCATCTGCGATCTGCCGTCTACGTGATGCACCAGCAATCTTCATACATCAGACCAGGCCACTTTCTTCCAATGATCCACAGTCCAATCTCAATGAATTTGGGCCCATTTCATGCGTTGTTGGTGATGACGGGCAGTGAGCATGAGGACCCAGCTGCGTCTTCGGCTACGCAGGCCCATGCGCAAAAGGCTGCGATGAATTGTGTGCTGTGACATGCTACCTACCCTGATCCCCCCCTGTTGTAGCTGCAGCTGATTTGTCGCACTGTAGCCCTGCGGTCGCTGTGAACAATGAGAGACAGTCTCCGCCCCCTCTGGCATCAATGATTTGCGGACGACACACACGTTTGGACAAGTGTTCGTCGTTTGGGCATTTGTACGCCACTTCTGATACGCACAGACTACAGCGGCACGTGAACATCCCACCAGCCGCGCCGTTTCCGGGATCGTCGTTCCGAGACGCCTCACCATCACAATTTGTCCTTTATCAAACTCCGATAAATCCGCAGCTTTTCTCATTCTGACACCGAACACTCTACGAACCGAAAACAATCCTCGGTTTGAATATATACTGCTCTGTGAACTTCACCTGCACCACCGTTCGGTCTCCAGGCGCACTCGTTTCCCTAGGCTGTGGGTCGTAATACCTGAATGGCTCATTACTGTAAGATTCCTTACTCATTGTTATTAATTTAATGGATCAACCGTGTCATGAAGGTGACGGAGAATGTCTACAAATCACACCAGGATCGTCATCAGCCCTCACTAAATAATGAGCTTTATAACGAAGTAAATTTCTCCGTCATTTTTGTCCACGCCGGGGCTCGAACCCGGGTCCCCTCATTCCGGAATAAGTCACTCTACCAATTGAGCTACGCGGACGTTCGTTCTGACTGCTATCTGCCTTTATGTCGTGTGCATCCTGCTGGGTAGGTACGTCACATCTCCCCACCCCCAAAAGAGGGCCGGAGGCATGAGTCACGGGTCAGCCGTGACAATGAATCGTTGCAGGCAGCCATCCGCTGTAGAACGTGCACTTCACTTGAGAACTCCCAGTCAATCTAGTGTGTGGAATGCAACGTCACACACATATATTTTTCGAAGCGCTGGAGAAGGGAATCTCTGATTTTTCCTATCTCGCGGTATGGGAAGAACATCACACCATTGCGAGATTTTGAACGGCCGGGTCATCTGGAAAGTTCGGGTGCCATTATAACGAAGTAAATTTCTCCGTCATTTTTGTCCACGCCGGGGACCGAACCCGTGTCCCCTCATTCCGGAATAAGTCACTCTACCAATTGAGCTACGCGAACGTTCGTTCTGACGGCTATCTGCCTTTATGTCGTGTGCGTCCTGCTGGGCAGGTACGTCACAGCTTCTAGGAATTACATCAATGCTCCCATTCTACTGAATTATCAGTATATCTATTGATATTGACTCCTGTCTACTGAAAGATTTTCGTAATCTACAGATTTTTCTGTTTTAAGACGACCTGCACGCTCAGAGATATGCTGTCTAAGAATGTCTGCATTCTTTCAGTACTCACCATCTACTGACCCAGTAGATAAGAGTCCCCTCAGAAGTGGTCTGAAAAGAAAAGGCTGACCAAGACTAAAATTAGTCAACACCTGCAACCTATTATTATTTTTTTTAATTCATACTGGTTGTTATGAAATGGTTTTTGTTTATTCTATAGAATTAATGTCTGTTATATTAGGTTGGTGCGAATGAAATGTCCGGCAAAGTCCCAGCACACGTGGACGGCGAGAACGGAACAGCAGGACAACTTACTTAGGCAAAGTTATCACCTACAGTATCGACATATAGTTGCCATCTGTTCGGAAAGGCCATGATCCTGGGACGAGAAACGTCTTCTGGTTCGGACCCGAAAAAGTCATCAACTGCACGTTGAACCTCGTTGTCTGTCGTGAACTGTTTCCCGGACAGGACGTGATCCAGGCAACGAAACAGATGATAGTCTGTCGGAGACAAGTCAGAGGAACAGACAGAATGAAGCAGTGCTTCATAGCCAAAGGCACTCAGTGTCAGCATCGTTCGTTGTGCGACATGAGGGCAGGCGATATCCTGGAGCAAAAGAACAACATTTCCGTTGACCAAAGCCGGTTGTTTCTGCAGTAATTTCCGGTGCATCTGGTGTAATCACAGCACAATAACGTTCTGTAGTGATGGTTAGGCATCTTGCTAAGAAACTCTGATTAATTATCCCGGCTGTGGACCACCAGATTAGGAGCACCATCTTCTTGGTATGTAGAGGTGGCTTAGAATGCAGTCCAGCAGGCTGTGCCTTCCTCAACCATTGTGCAGATCTTTTCCAACTATCATAAAGAACCCACTTACCGTAGCAGGTGACGATTCGATGCAGTAGAAGTTCCTGTTTATTCCTGGTAAGCAACGACGTGCAGACTTTCAAAAGCCTAGTCCTGTTGGCAGTTGTCAACTCATGCGGAAGTCACATGACCAGCTTTTAGACCTTACACAGCGCAGCCAGACACCGAGCAACTGTCGTGTGGTGGACACCTACCTCTGCCGCTATCTCTCACACGTTTTTCGGTTGGTCTGCTGAACTCACACATAACAGAGCATCGTCAGTAACAGCAACAGGTCGGTGACAACGTGCTTCATTTTGCAGGTCCGTATCTCCTCATCGAAACTTTACAAATCATCGCTGAATGGTTCGTTCGTTGCTTGTACTATCCCCAAACGCTTTGTTAACGTTTCGAGCAGCAATTCCTGCAGAATGGCCCAGTTTGAATTCATACAGAAATATGACTCTCAAATCCGGCGTCTGCATGTTTCCTTTGAAAGCCACGTTACGCCCGAACAAACCACGCCTGAACCTTGTTCTTGACACACGTGCACTGCTGGCCACCCAAAATGCGACACCAAGAAGGAAGCATCCGATTGGCCTGAAATTCGCAGCACGCGTCGCCCGCGAGAGGACATGCAAACGATTAGCATTGCAGGGCATATGCAAATAATGTGCGCCCGGCACATCACCGAGAAGCACTATAAGAAAGGTGCACAGAAGGCGGGGTGTAAGTATGTAAGTAGTGGAAGTGTGTTGTGCTGCCAGACCTGTGCGTAGGAAGCTTCCTGATGCCTCGTCGCAGAATACGGCCCTCATTCCAGCACGTTTCGGAGTTCGACAGAGGACAAATAGTGGCGTATCGCGACAGCGGTTTATTGTACCGAGACATCGGCGCCCGTGTGGGACAACTTCCAGCCACAGTGAGGTGAGTGTGGATTCAGTGGATGCAGAAGGGACAGACGGACCGACGTGAGCGATTGCCGCAGCCGCGGTACACTACCGAACGAGAGGACCGGCATGTTGTGCGGCGGGCACTGACGGCTCGCACCGCCACATCACGAACGTTAGCGTAGGAATTAGGGTGTGTTGCGCAACAACCTGGTTCAGCACGTACCGTTCGATGTCGTCTGCAGGAGCGGGAACTTGTTGCACGGCGCCCATTGCTCTGATTACCAATGACGTTACACCACCGGCGAGTGCGGCGGCAGTGGGCCGTTGAACGCTGCACATGGACTACGGAATGGCACGACATTGTCTTCTACGACGAATCCCGCTTCTGCCTGCAACACTACTATAGTCAGATCCGCGTGTAGTGGCACCGCGGCGAGAGACTGTATGACGCTTGCATTATGCATCGCCGTCGCCTTTCGTTATGGTTAGGGGTGCAATTCGATATGACACCGCACCCCTCTGGTACGTATCACCGGTAAACTCAACAGCCACCGCTACATCTCGGACGTTTTGGAGACTGTAGTCCTCCCTTACTTGCAGGACCTGCCAGCTGCCATGTTTCAACAAGACAATGCGCGCCCGCACGGGGAACGCATCGTGCAACAATTCTTCACCGCCCGCCAGGTGTCACTGCTGCCGTGGCCCGCCTGTTCTCCCGATATGTCACCCATCGAACACTTCTGGTCGCTAATCGGCAACCGAGTGGCCCAGCTAGCACCACCGCGGCTACGGCTGATGAACTGTGGCAACGTGTGGAAGCAGCCTGGACCGACATACCCCAAGCCCTCGTCCAAAGCCTCTTTCGTTAGATGCCGCGGCGTGCAGAGGCCGTTATTGCCAGCCATGGGGGCCACACGAACTATTGATGTCTGCGTGTTCCGCAAGTTGCACGGGTCTGTAAGCTCAATCGTTTCATCTTTGTATCTGTTGTTATGTGCCCAGTAAATCTGGCTTTGCTATCTCTTGTCCTTCTTGGTGTTGCATTTTGGGTGGCCAGCAGTGTAGTAACTCTATGACGCAATACCAACAACACCTTTGGGTGTAACACTCCGCTGTAGGGGACGGGGCACGTCTCCACTGGTCGTTCGCGCAGGACATTTCATTCGCACTAACCTAATAGAAAGATTTTTCCTAGTTTTATTAAAACGCAGAATATCTTCTTTAATAGAAATTTAGAGCAGGCAGATCCTGCATGGATAATACATTCTGTCTTAAACAAGTAATAGAGAAGAGAATTGCAACTGGAAAAGAAGTGCACTTATTATTATTAGACATAACAAAAGCGTATGATAATATACCTATTAAAATATGGAAAACATTAAAAGATACTAATATTAATATTGCAATTATTAAATCAGTCAAAGAACTTTATCAAGATCAATAACAAAAATAACCAGAAAGATGACACCGAATTTTCGGGTGTAATAAGCACGTCTTTTGAATCCGTTCTGACGCAAATTAAATTTATCAAAGCTATTCAAAGTCAATTTAACTGGCATGGAAAACAATAGCATCTGAAGGAAGAAAGAAGTTTGTCAGTCGGGTCCTTATTCCCTCAGATATTGCTGAAAAAACAGAATCTTGAGCTTACGTCCTTTGGTTACAAACTTGTGCGTTAAGAAAGACATGTATTTTTATGAGAAACACTTCGCACCGTAAACGATCTCCAACATAGAAAGAATTTTTCAAATTGGACTCTTAGAAACAAAGATATCGACAAAAATAATATGTGACTTTACGTCCCCTGGTGGGAAAACTATGCATTATTTTATACAGATACAGCTGCTGATGGGAAATCGATTGCACATAATTTCTAATTTTTGTAAAAAAATGGTTTGGCCACCAGGTGGCGTAAGACTTAATTTCCGCTTCTGATGTATTTACAGCAAAATATGGTCTTCTAAAATCTCGATAGAAAAAAAAGTCTCTTGTTGACCGATGCTACCCATGTCGACAAACCTTTTAGGAACATTTTCTTCTTGAAATAATGCATGGTTTTTACGCCAGGGGGCGTAGATGTATATCTTATTTTTGTCAATATCTCTACTTCTGAAAGTCCGATTTGAAAAATTCTTTCTTTGTTGGATAGTGTTTCCGATGCGAAATGTTTTTCTTGTAAATTCAAAATTTTCACGTAAATCATAGACTTTCCGCTAGGGCGCATAAAGGTAAATTGCGTTTTCTGCTCCTAAAATTCCGATTTGTAAAATTCTTCCTGTGTCGCATACAAGATCTGATGGAAAATATTTTTCACGTAATTTCTAATGTTTTGTAAAGAATTATTTGGCCACCAGAGGTCATAAGTGTTAAATACTGCTTCTGATGTATTTGTAGCAAAATCTGTGCTCCTGAAAACTCGACAATTTTTTTTTTTCTTGGACCGATACCGCTCGTATGGATAAACTTTTTGTGAATACTTTCTTCCTAAAATAATGCATGGTTTTCCCACCAGGGGATGTAAAGTCACAGATTATTTTTTTCGATAACTCTGTTTCTAAGAGTTCGTAAGCTCACGATTCCGTTTACAGCAATATCTGAGGGATTAAAGACCCGATTGAGAAACTTCATTCTTCCGACAGATACTATTGTTTTCCATACCGGTTCCATTGACTTTTTTTTTTTTTTTTTTTTTTTTTTTTTGATTGGAGGTTTAACGACCACCGTGATCAACTCAATGGGCTATAAGCAGTCGCCCGTCCCTAATTTAGGGTCACTGGTTCCAGGGAAGGGAGAGAACCAGTGCCGTAAGGCAAACACAACATCCATGCCTCACCGCGATTCGAACCCGGACCCCGTTCGGACGAATGATCAGAGGCCATCGCTTAGACCACTGCGCCACCGGGGCGGCTCCATTGACTTTGAATAGCTTTGATAAATTTAATTTGCGTCAGAACGGATTCAAAAGACGTGCTTATTACACCCGAAAATTCGGTGTCATCTTTCTTGTTACGCTTTCCAACCGTAGGTTGAAGAAGCGTATATGCTCCAGCTTTGTCCGTCCGTCTGTTCGTCCGACCGACCGTCCGCACGATAACTGCCGTAAAAATGGTTCGATTTCGATGAAATTTTAGTATGTGGTAGGAGATCACTAGAGAAGAACTCTATTGAAAATGTGACAAATGGGGTCAAAGGTCACGACGTAGGAGCGGGATCCATGCCATTGCACTTATGCGTCATAACTTGCGTAAATATGGTTATATTTCAATGAAATTTTACAATTTGGAAGGGAACCGCCTGGGGACGAACCCTATTCAAAATCATGAATTAGGGTCAAAGGTCAGGACATAAGAGCTGGATGCATTCCATTGCCCTTATGCGTCATACATAACGTGCGTAAAAATGGTTCGATTTCGATGAAATTTCAGTATGTGGTAGGGGACCACCTGGAGAGGAACTGTATTGAAAATGGACGAAATGGGGTCACAGGTCAGGACATAGGATTGCGATCCATTCCATCGCCCTTATCCCATATAATTAAGGTGGACGTCAAATAATTTTGCTTCCTATACATCCAATGGAAAAACTTTTGTACACATTTCCTTCACAATGAATGTGTTCCTAAGGATGAAAATTTGAACATAGGTTAAAATAACTTCATATTATAACTTTGAATACTTAATATTTTCTAAAACATAACCATAAATATAATAAAAATCAATAACTTTGCCTTTGATGGTGTTGAAACCAGAAAAAGGATGGCGCGACCTCTACTTTGATGATGTCGGAAGACAAACAAATGTTGGATTGCATAATTATTTTTATGTTTTAGAAAATATTAGGTATTCCAAGTTATAAAATGAAGCTATTTTAATCAATTTTCAAATTTTCATCCTTGTGAATACATTAATTGTCCAGAAAAAAGATGGTACGACCTGTATTTTCATGACGTCAGTAGACAAACAAATGTTGGATTGCATAATTATGGTTATGTTTTAGAAAATGTTAAGTATTGCAAGTTATAAAATGAAGATATTTTAATCGATGTTCAAATTTTCATCCTTGGGAATGCATTAATTGGGAAGAAAATGTGTACAGAAATTTTTCCATTCGAAGTACAGGAAGCAAAATTACTTGACGTTCACCTTAAAGGAGCAATTCTTGTATGCATGTAAATTTTAATTTGAAAATGGCTCGAAGGATTTTGATGAAAGTCGTTAACCTACCGTTTTCTGGTACTAGAAATCGATTTAGCTTTTTTTTTTTTTTTTTTTGATTGGAGGTTTAACGACCACCGTGAGCAACTCAATGGGCTATAAGCAGTCGCCCGTCCCTAATTTAGGGCCACTGGTTCCAGGGAAGGGAGAGAGCCAGTGCCGTAAGACAAACACAACATCCATGCCTCACCGGGATTCGAACCCGGACCCCTTACGGACGAATGATCAGAGGCCAGCGCCTTAGACCACTGCGCCACCGGGGCGGCCGATTTAGCTTGATCTCGACTTTAGGAAAATTCGTTTAGTGGGTTAAATAACCACCCGAATTATCACGTTTTTAGTGTCATGGCGTCGTCCCATTAGATGTTGGCGCGCGGTCGCGTTGTGTGTGGATCCTATTAAAGTTTTATGACGTCACAGTATTGCGAGCAGATGGTCGCGATTCCCATCTGGCCGCCCCGGTGGCGCAGTGGTCTAAGCGATGGCCTCTGATCATTCGTCCGAACGGGGTCCGGGTCGAATCCCGGTGAGGCATGTATGTTGTGTTTGTCTTACGGCACTGGCTCTCTCCCTTCCCTGGAACCAGTGACCCTAAATTAGGGACGGCCGACTGCTTATAGCCCATTGAATTGCTCACGGTGGTCGTTAAACCTCCAATAAAAAAAAAAAAAGAAAGATTCCCATCTGCCTCATTACGTCACGCGTTGTGTGCGTATATTCGTCCGCACGATAACTCGCGTAGTAAAAATTGTTCGATTTCGATGAAATTTTAGTATGTGGTAGGAAAACACCTGGGACGACACCCTATTAAAAGTGAACGAAATGGGGTCAAAGGTCAGCATATATAGGAGCGGGATCCATTCCACGACACTTATGCGTCATAACAAACGTAAAAAAGGTTCGATTTCGATGAAATTTTAGTATGTGGTAGGGTACCACCTGGGGACAAACCCTATTAAAAATTGGCGAAATAGGGATCAAAGGTCAGGACATAGGAGCGGAATCACTTGCATCGCCATTATGTGTCATAACTTACGTAAACATGTTTCGATATGGATGAAATGTTAGTATGTTGTAGGGACCTGCCTGGGGACGAATCCTATTAAAAATGGGCGAAATGGGGCCAGAGGTTAGGACACAGAAGCGGGATCTATTCCATAGCCGTTATGCATCATAACGTACGTAAAATTGCTTCGATTGCGACAAAACTTTATCATGGTATTTCGGAGGTATACTGAACCAGTTATGTTGAATATCATCGAAATGGGATCAAAGGTCAGGGTACAGGAGTGAGATTTATTCCACAGCCATTTTCCTCATAACTTGAGTAATGTTTTCTAGTATGTTGGAAAGCGTATCATAATCAATGCTTTATAAAGCATTGATTATGATACGCTTTTTTTTTTTTATAAAAGGCGTACTAAAAATGGGACAGAAAATAAATAAATTGTCTGCCATCGCCTCCTACGCTAGACGGTGTAATAGATACCTCTTTTTCTCCTGTTGCTGCCGTTGATGCTGCGCCCTCCAGCTGCGCATAGCCTCATCGCTGCATACTTTACAAGCTGCTGCTCCGGACGTTGTTCCTTTTCCCTCACCTAATGTCCTATTTTTCAGAACAGCCTCGCTTTCCTCGAGGACTGCAACAACCACCTGAACATACTCATCTGTTGTCTCGTCTCCTGCTTCGGCGTCCTCGTCTTCCTCGGAAAGTGCTCTAGATTCCCATGTTACTCTCAATGGCTATGAACTTTTCCAAGATTTTCCTGAAGACCCTCCCACTGGTTAACAGCTGCACTGCACGACCTCGGAGTTTCCTTCGAGACCTTGCCTAACATTCCCCTGAAGAAATAAAGTTCTTCTTTGAAGACGTTACTCTCCCCGGTTCCATCACTCACATGGCCAGAAGACCTCGGTTTGTCATTGTGATCTTTGCTATTGAAGTGCTTCTCTTGTTGCTCCCGCTTCCAGACTTATGTCAATGGCCTCTGGATCTGATTCCTAAAAAAGTCATTTACCGCCTCTGCTCAACGCGTGTCTCCGCTTCCGTCACCTTCTGGACACGCTTCTCTTCCCAGCCTCTGATCAATGCGTGTCTTCGCATCCGTAGCCATCTGCCTTTACATTCGACGACTTCAGTTTCCGACCACCTGTTTCCGTGTATCACCTTCTGCCAATACGCTGATCTCCTCTGATGAGACGCAGTGACCGCTGCCACCGCGTCCTCAGTTCCTCATCGTTTGCCCTGCCACGTCTGTGCTACTCAGGCATATGTTGCCGCCTTGTTCTTGCTGTGTTCCTCCGGCTCGTGTGGACATTTCTGTATTAAACGTCTACTGATTGAGTCGTGGGACGTGTTCCATTCTCATCGTTATGTATTCACGTTACTGTAATGTTTCCCCTGCTACGGTTTGTTATGCGCGATTTTTGTGTGCCTTGCCCTTTTTATTGTATTGTTATGTTTTTCCCTTTATTTCGATGTACCGTTTCCCAGAGAACTGTTAAAACGATGTTGAAATATTGCTTTGTGGCTCGGTGCATTATAATGCTGGTACCAACAAGGCTCGGTTCCATAGCATTGCCACACAATTGGTAGGGCATAATTGTCCAGAACATCGAGGTAGACGTGCTGGGTAACAGGTTTGGCCACGATAACCAATGGGCCGGGACCATACCACGAAAAACACCCCCACACGAGTATACTGCCAGGTCCAAACTTGACTTTAGAAACAGTACACTGTGGTAAATAGAGTTCCCCCGGCTGCCGCCATACCCACACACGGCCATCATACTGATGGATCGTGTATCTGGATTCATCAGTCCATAGGACCCGTTTCTACTGATCTACTGTCCACGATAAATGTGCTGTGCACCATGCTAAAGAACGAGTAACATTCCGAATGGAGATAAAAAGGCTTATGAGCAGCCGCACGCCTACGGTAACCCATGGAACGAAGTTCTCTGTGAATGGTAAGTGTACGTACCAAGGTTCCAGCTTTTTCACTCACCTGTACACTGAGGTCTTGTGCAGTACTCCGTCAATTAGCTGTAACGTCTCTTCTGAAGCTTCGACGTTTTCTATTACTGATTTTCTTTGGTCTGCCGGAACGTTTTGCTGCTTCAGGCACGCCATGTGTCTTCCACTTATTCAGTACATCCGAAACAGTTGACCTGGGTATGTTTAAACGCTTCTCGGTTTCTCTTATAGACAACCCACTTATATAACACGCAACAATTTGTCCTTTTTCAAAGTCAGTTTTCTCCCGCCGCGACATTTTCACTCAACCCCACAGTGCGATATGATCGCGGTCAGTTGCAGGCTTGTTTTTATACTGTTTGCAGATGTACCGCGCATCTTAACAACGCAGCGGATCTTTCATTTGCTTTTGAAGGGATGTCCAGTTACTTTTGTCAATATAGTGGATATATCTGGGAAACGATTAGATGAGAAAATCTGTATTAATGACACTTTTGTTTGAGTATAACACGTATGTCACGCACTTTGGGAGCATCTGGATATCATTGAGTAGGAAGTGTAAGTATATAACTTTGTTTTTAGGAAACAAGTAGGACAGATCCACCTGTGTCTACAATAAAAGGCAAACGCCATGATTATGTTCACCATCATTACTTTTAATGATGAGAATTATTTGATAAAGCTGATCATCAGTAATACGGGCATCATATAAAAAAGCTACCCAGGCATGTATTGATTTGAATTTTCATTCTGCTGTTTAATGGTAGTTTGTGAAGTACTTGTATAATTTGACCTACCAGTAGATTTAAGTGTTTCTTCTTATTGAGATTACATCCAATAATACACACTTGGAAAAAAAAGTTTGTTTGAAACAACAAAATAGTTTTGTTGAGCTGTTTTGTCGATTTATTTTGTTACTTTAGCCAAACTCCATCGGAATTGTTTTGTTGGCAACACAAAATTATTTCGTTGGCTATATTTTGTTAATTCAATTACACTGCTGGCCACCCAAAAAGCAACACCAAGAAGGACACGAGATAGCAAAGCCAGATTTACTGGACACATAACAACAGATACAAAGATGAAACGATTGAGCTTACAGGCCCGTGCGACTTGCGGAACACGCAGACATCAATAGTTCGTGTGGCCCACATGGCTGGCAATAACGGCCGCTACACGCCGCGGCATCGAACGAAAGAAGCTTTCGTTCGATGCTTGGGGTATGTCGGTCCAGGCTGCTTCCACACGTCGCCACAGTTCATCACGCGTAGCCTCGGGTGGTGCTTGCAGGACCAGTCGGTTGCCGATCAGCGACCAGACGTGTTCGATGGGCGACATATCGGGAGAACAGGCGGGCCACGGCACCAGTGACACCTGGTAAGCCGTGAAGAATTATTACACGATGCGTGCCACGTGCGTGCACGCATTGTCCTGTTCAAACGTGGCCGCTGGCAGATCCTCCAGGTAAGGAAGGACAACAGTCTCCAAAACGTCCGAGATGTAGCGGTGGCTGTTGAGTGTACCGGTGATGCGTACCAGAGGGGTGCGGGTGTCATATCCAATTGCGTCCCAAACCATAACGCCAGGCGACGGACCGGTATGGCGATGCATAATGCAGGCGTCATACAGTCTCTCACCGCGGTGCCGCCACACGCGGATTCGACCATCGTGGTGTTGCATGAAGAAGCGGCATTCGTCGGAGAAGACAATGTCGTGCCATTCCGACGTCAAACGGTACGTGCTGACACAGGTTGTTGCGCCACACACACTAATTCCTGCGCTAACGTTCGTGATGTGGCGGTGCGAGCCGTCAACGCCAGCCGCACAACATGCCGGTCCACTCGTTCGGTGGTGTGCCGCGGCAGCGGCAATCGCTCACGTCGGTCCGTCTCTCCCTCCTGCAACCACCGAATCCATACTCGCCTCACTGTGGCTGGATGTCGTCCCACACGGGCACCGATGTCTCGGTACGATAAACCGCTGTCGCGATAAGCCACTATTCGTCCTCTGTCGAACTCCGAAACGTGCTGGAATGAGGGCCGTATTCTGCGACGAGGCATCAGGAAGCTTCCCACGCACAGGTCCGGCAGCACAACATACTTCCACTACTTACACCCCGCCTTCTGTGCACTTCTTATAGTGCTTCTCGGTGGCGTGCCGGGCGCACATGATTTGCATATATGCCCTGCAATGCTAATCGTTTGCATGTCCTCTCGCGGGCGACGCATGCTGCGAATTTCAGGCCAATCGGATGCTTCCTTCGTGGTGTTGCATTTTGGGTGGCCAGCAATGTATATGACCACCAAATTATTTCAGTTATGTAATTTAATAAACTAAGCGCCTCAATGCGTATATAAACACCCAATTTAATCTAGACATTAACGACTTTGAATTTGTTTTATGGAATTTACAGAAATAGAATTATAAAATTAACGATGATACCTCATGCATAACTTCAGATATATGAAATTACGCAAATTTATTAAATTACAGCCTCCCGCTTAATACAGTTCCTTGTCAATTAATTTTGATAGATGTCTCGCAGCACATCAGAAAAATTCAGTTTATTACAGTAAAACGAAATACTTGCGGTATAGGATCTCGCAGCTTCTCTTCCTCATGCAGGATAAACCTCAGGCAACGCATATTTTCTACAACTCTTAAATTTTTCATTGCTGTCTACTTCGAAACTTTCCTTTCTGAGCACCTGTTCATTCTTCCTTTCAAGGGTTGTTGGATCTACGGCGTCACGCCTTTCCCGTCTGTCAGGGCTCGGTGGAACTAGCATGGAGATAACTAAACCTCCTACGGACAAGAAGGCAAAGCCGTTATCAAATTATTAAAGCTTCGCTTCAAAATTGGAATCTTCGTTTCTTTTTTTATTGTTCGTTCGTGTCATATACCGGCACCACATAGGAACGGGGTAAAAAAAGAAAGGGAAGGGAAACCTATATACGTAAATATATATATATCCCCTCTTTTTTTTCCACAGTAACCAATTTTGCTCGTTTTGTG
Source organism: Macrothele yani (assembly GCA_039090855.1). Lineage (NCBI taxonomy): Eukaryota > Metazoa > Arthropoda > Arachnida > Araneae > Macrothelidae > Macrothele > Macrothele yani. Next base: position 125,513,533 of record CM077030.1, read on the forward strand.
CAAAACTGTAGTTGCACACGTGACAGCATAATACGGTTTCTTCGTGCTGGACTTGGAAATATTTTCACAGCATTTTCATCACAAAGGAACCCCCCCCCACCCAAACAAACCCAGTTTTTTCTGAATTTAAAGAAATGGATTTATTGAGTAGTATAGTCCCAATTAGCTGCTGGGTTTCTTGGTCCATTATTGTTTTATTTTAGAATTCTTTGCGACGTGTAAAAAACAAAGTGCGAAGATGGAAATTCAATATTTTCAGCATTTTCGTCACGTACAGAAAAATTGCCCCCTCCCCCAAAAGAAAAAAACAAAACAAAAATCCATTTTTTCTCATTTTAAATAAATGGATTTACTGAGTAATTTAGTCCTAGTTAGCTGCTGGGTTTCTTAGCTCACATAGTCAATTTGTCATTCCTATGTGTTGTCCACCGAACCTAGAAATGTTTTATCCTATAAACTTTTATGATTGACTTGTACTTCCAAGTGGCCCTTGAACAAATTCAAGTAGGTTGTAGAGTCCACATTATTGGGCAACTACAGCAATATCCATAAATACAAGATGGCCGCCCAAAATAGTGTATATTTAGTTATCTTGCCTTCTAATGCACCTAGAAAGGTCGTTTTTGTTTTAAATCTATTTAGGTTTTCAGCAGGCATTTCATTTTACATCATTTACGAACAAAACAACCAAATATCTCGGTTTTAAGTTAAAATCTTCTAAAACGTCCCGCGGCCTAGGCGCCTTGTAAAGAGCTGGGAAATGATCCATTTAGTGCCTTTTATAAGGTTTTATAAAACGTTTACAAATACCAAATATCTAAGTTGTAAGTTTATGTCTTCTAAAAAGGCCTGGAAGCTAGGTGCTTTGCAAACAGCTGAGAAATGCTCCATTGAGTGCCTTTTACCAGGTTTATGTGTTGTACCGCTCGCTGAGCGAGCAGTGCACCTTTTCCCTGTATTGGAAGTTGTGAGTAAATCTGAGAAGCGAAGAAGGAATTGGGTTTTAAAATTAATCGAATAAACGGAAGAGATTTTGGGGAGCTGGTGTAAAAATTAATAAATTTAGGAATTTATAAACTTCACACTCCTCAAATGCTCTACATTTTGTGATTAAAATTTAGATTTCTTAATTGGATTCGCACCGAAGTAGGGTTCGGGATAGTACCCCTCTTCCCCCCTCTCCGAGTCGGAAGGAAACTTCCAGTCAGCCCGTGTGCTGTAGCATAAGACCACGAGGCATCTCTTCTCATCGCCCCGCGAGCCAGCAGTATTGAAAACGGGAGTAATTCTACAACGAGGACGAATGGCGGGCAGACGTTTTATTGGAGTCCGGGCGCCAGTCGTCTTGAGAATTGCTACATCAAGTCTGGTAAAAAGAATAGCGTGGCGCCAGGCACGGAAAACCATAGCAGTTTTATGGTGGGGAAATTTGCAACCCAGGAAGATTCACGGGCATGAACTACCTAGAATTCAAGGGCGGACGCAATTTTGGACGGGGAGAAGAGATGGCAAATTAGAGTATTGGCGTGAAGCCCAGAGCAAACCAGATCGAGAAATGATAATTATTTGACCAATCTGTAATTTGGTGGGAGGATCCGGGGTAAAACAATTTGCGTAGGACTGGAAGAGGAACACAAAATGAAAGAGATAGCAAGGTGAAAAAAGTTGAGGAAGAACTAGGGAGAAAAGGATCGAGAGCATTAATGAAAAACCAAGTGACACGAGGAGGTTGTATCCCAGCCTCGCTCTCGCTTGTGTGATATAGACAACTACTTCCGAGGATCGGGGATGTGCCCAAAGGGAGCGATTTTCTGCCGTAATGAAAAAGTTGGACTCTGAGATTAGTGACCGTGACAAGTGAAAAAATACCTAAAAAGACATGTTGTGCACCCAAGAAGGGAATCTGCCTGAGTAAACCAGGAACCATTTGCAGGAAAATTGTACGCCAGCCCTTATCGTGGGATAGAAGGTAAGACATTTCCGACCATAACGGTTTCCTCTTATTTATCTATTTCGTATGTTGAACCGAGTGCAGTTTTAAATAAGAGCATAGTAGAACATAAGTCAATGTTGGAAACAAAACCAGCTCTAAGTTAATGGTGAGAAAACAAGGGCGAAAATAAAAGTTATAATGAATTAGCTTTGTTTATCTTTTTTTTCCGCTAAGCTAATTATTATGAATGAATAATGCTCTACCTACCAGCTAGCTAATGATATACTTGTACTAAGCTTGAAAGTAGTGAATTCAAAAGGGTGTTGTTACTAGTTAATTACGAACGTAAATAAAGTCTTAACGCTGGTTATTTATGGTAAGAAACTAATTGTAAACCTAACAGCCAGACAGAGGTCTGACAAAAACTATGAATTGAGAAAAACTAACTTACACAAACTTCTTTACTATAAGACTCTTGGTCATCTAAAGCGCACACACAACTTGTTTTACACTAATGAAGAATCTCTCCTCATAACAACACAATCTCTCCTCGTATTATAAACGCTCTCCGTAAACAACAACGCTCTCTCATAACAAGAACAAAAGCTCTCCCTAAGTCTCGATGAACGCGCCTATATACTAGCTACCACCACGTCATGACTTACACTCATTGCCAGATCTCATTCATCGGGTGAAATAATATGTCGTTCAGTAAGAAGATAATTTACATAGTAAAATAAAATAACCAGAGATAGTAAAATCAAAAGGAAAGTGAATATAGAGTATACGTTACAAAGTAATGTAATGGATGGGTAAAGTAATTATTTGATCAGAGCAGAAAATTGTGTAGGATAAGGAATCATTTTAAATAAATGATGTTCCAAAATATTCGGATATATTAATAAGAATAAGAAATTAAGGTTAACCTTTTAAATAAGAATTTTGATAAAAGGGTCTTCAAGCATATATATATCATTCATCATCATTGTCAACCATTATCAATCCACTGCTGGACGAAGGTCTCCCCAAGTTTCCTCCACAACGGTCTGTCTTGTGCCAGTCTCCTCCATGTCACTCCCGCATATTTACGAATTTCATCCACCCATCTCCCATGTGGTCTTTTTCTGGGTCTTTTCCTGTCCCTTGGAATCCAATCTAAAATTTCGGCTGTCCATCTATGGTCTGTCCTTCTGGCAGTAGGTCCAGCCCATTGCCATTTCAGGGATTTAACTCTGATCATGATGTCTTCCACTCTCGTCATTTTTCGGATCCACGAGTTCCTCTTCTTATCTCTCCTGGTTACACCAAGCATGAACCTCTCTATGCTTCTTTGAGTTGTCTGCAGCCTTTGTATGTCTCTTTTAGTTAAGGTCCACGTCTCTGCACTATACGTAAGCACTGGAAGGATGCATTGATCAAACACTTTTCTTTTAAGACATAATGGCATATTGCGCTTGAAAATTATGCTGTTTCTTCCAAAAGCTCTCCAGGCAAGTTTTGAACGCCGATTAATTTCTTCATCAATGTGACCCTCACTTGATATCTGCTATCCAAGATAAACATACGTATCTGTTATCTCCAGTTTTTCTCCATCAATCGATAAATCTTCATTTCTTGTAAAAGCATTGAACATCACTTTTGTCTTCTGAAAGTTCATTTTTAATCCCACTTCTTTACTCTTGTCAGCAAGTTCCTGGATCATACTCTGCAGCTCTGATGGGGTAGTTGCAAAAATGACTACGTCATCAGCAAAACGAAGGTGGGTTAGATAATCTCCATTAATCTTTATCCCTTTGTTTTCCCAGTTCAGTGATTGAAAGACATTTTCCAATGTGGCATTAAAGAGCGTCGGAGATATGGTGTCACCTTGTCTCACTCCCTTTCCAATTTTTATGTGTGTTGTATTTTCAAACAGCCGAATCTTTGCACTTGCATTTTCATAGATGTTATTAATAATATTAATGTATGCATCTTCAATACCGCAGGATTTCAGAGCCGTGGTAACTGCTGATGGTTTCAACGAATCAAAGGCTTTTTCATAATCGATAAAAGCCATGCACAATGGAAGTTCATATTCCCTCGCTCTTTCAATTAGTTCTCTCAGTACGTGGATATGATCTATTGTGCTGTAGCCACTCCTGAATCCAGCTTGTTCTCTCGGTTGAGCCATGTCCAGTGTTACCTTCAAGCGGTGTGAAAGAACTTTAGTGAAGATTTTATAAACCACTGATAGGAGGCTGATAGGTCTGTAGTTCCTGAGATCCTCAATGTCACCTTTTTTATGTAGCAGGATCATTGTAGCATTGTTCCAATCCTCAGGAATCTTCCCTTCATTAAGGCATCGAGTAAAAATTTGGGCGAGTACTGTTTCAATTTCTCCACTTGCTTCTTGTATGATGTCTATAGTAATTCCATCTTCTCCTGGAGCTTTCCCCCGCTTCATGTTCTTGATTGCATGAGCAACTTCTGCTGGGAGGACTGGAAGAACTCTGGTACCTTTCATGATGTCTGGAGTACATGTATCATCCCTTTCATATAATTTGGAGTAGAAATCTTTCACTCTTGTCAAAATTTCGCCTCTATTTCTTGTTATAGAACCATCTTCTTTTCTCAGAGCCATAATCTGTTTTCTTCCCTTACTGAGATGTCCCTTTGCTATCTTTAGGCTTTGGTTGTTTTAAATTGCTTTCCTCACTAGCTCACAGTTGAATTTCCTTACGTCTTCAGTGATACTTTTTCGTGCTGTCTTGCATAGCTCTATATATTCCACTTTGGAAGTCGCATCTTCTTTAGTTGTCCTCATCTCTCTTCTTTTTTGCATCAACATTTTGGTTTTTCCTGATAATTTGTTTACATGCAACTTGTTCTTAGACCCAGCTAATTTTGTTGCTGTTTCCATAAGAGCTTTGGTTACTTTTCTGTTAACTTCCGAAATATCCACTTCTTCCGATGTTAGGCCTTCTAAAGCAGAGAATCTGTTCTTCAGTTCCAACTTGAAAGTATTATGGTGTTTTTTTAAGGTTGGTTATGTCAATACATTTTGTTTGTCTTATGAGCTTGCCACGTTCCAGTTTAGTGTTGAGGTGCATCTTACATCTCACCAATCTATGGACACTACCTGTGTTGAACTTGTTTAGCACACTGCAGTCTTCGATGACGAATTTTTTGTTACACATAATAAAATCAATTTCACTTGTCGTCCCAATTGGATGTCTCCATGTCCATTTCCTGTGTGGCTTTTTCTTGAAAAAGGAATTCAAGATGAAAAATCCTTCTGCCTCTGCAAACTCAACGAGAGTATTTCCACGCTGGTTTCTGTTGCCGTGACCGAATTTACCTACTGAAGTTTCATTCTGTTGCCGGTGCCCTATTTTTGCATTGAAATCTCTCATAATTATCTTCAAGTGCTGCTTACCTTTATTATTTAGATGACGAATTTCCTCATAAAATTCTTCAATTTCTTCTTCAGGATGACTTGTGGTGGGTGCATAAGTTTGAATAATCTGAGCCTGGTATCTTCTCGATAGTTGGATAACGAGTCGTGCAGCTCTGTCAGAGGAACTTTCAACTTCTACCACTTTATCCTTCAGTTTCTTGTTTATTATAAATCCAACACCACTAGTTCTGCCAGTATCTGTCCCACGATAATAGAAGAGATGTCCACTTTTCAGTTCAATGAGATCTCCTTTTCTCCTTACCTCACTCAGCCCGACGATGTCCCACTTGATCCTTTGTAGTTCCTCTTCCAATTCAAGAAGCCTTGAATCAGAAGATAGGGAGCGTCCGTTGTAGGTAGCCAAGGTCAGCATCAAATGGCAGCCTAGTCCGGTCCTCCGGGGATTCTTAGCACCCTCTGCCTTCATGTCGCACTGGCCGCTGCCTTGGCCAGGTACATTCCAGCTGCCGGAGACTGAGGGCCAAGATTTAAGTTGTAGAGTCATTTTGGAGGTGTTTGGCCATAACTCACCACGCTGGCCAAGCGGGTTGGTGAGTGTGGGATAGCATTTCCTCTGATCCCGATGGTATAGTTATACCGCTATTTGCGGTCGTCAGAGCCCCTTTAGTGGGAACAGGATGCACCACGAGAAGGCGGGGTTGACATTTGTCAAGGAGAGGCTGTGATGTTACGCATCACCTGACCTTACATCCCATATATATATATATATATATATAACAAATATGTGAACAAATTATCAGGAAAAACCAAAATGTTGATGCAAAAAAGAAGAGAGATGAGGACAACTAAAGAAGATGTGACTTCCAAAGTGGAATATATAGAGCTATGCAAGACAGTAAGAAAAAGTATCACTGAAGACGTAAGGAAATTCAACTGTGAACTAGTGAGGAAAGCAATTGAAAACAACCAAAGCCTAAAGATAGCAAAGGGACATCTCAGTAAGGGAAGAAAACAGATTATGGCACTGAGAAAAGAAGATGGTTCTGTAACAAGAAATAGAGGCGAAATTTTGACAAGAGTGAAAGATTTCTACTCCAAATTATATGAAAGTGATGATATATGCACTCCAGACATCATGAAAGATACCAGTACCAGAGTTCCTCCAGTCCTTCCAGCAGAAGTTGCACATGCAATCAAGAACATGAAGCGAGGAAAAGCTCCAGGAGAAGATGTAATTACTGTAGACATCATACAAGAAGCAAGTGGAGAAATCGAAACAGTACTCGCCCAAATTTTCACTCGATGCCTTAATGAAGGAAAGATTCCTGAGGATTGGAACACCGCTACAATGATCCTGCTACATAAGAAAGGTGACATTGAGGATCTCGGAAACTACAGACCTATCAGCCTCCTATCAGTAGTTTATAAAATCTTCACTAAAGTTCTTTCACACCGCTTGAAGGTAACACTGGACATGGCTCAACCGAGAGAACAAGCTGGATTCAGGAGTGGCTACAGCACAATAGATCATATCCACGTGCTGAGAGAACTAATTGAAAGAGCGAGGGAATATGAACTTCCATTGTGCATGGCTTTTATCGATTATGAAAAAGCCTTTGATTCGGTGAAACCATCAGCAGTTACAATGGCTCTGAAAACCTGCGGTATTGAAGATGCATACATTAATATTATTAATAACATCTATGAAAATGCAAGTGCAAAGATTAGGCTGTTTGAAAATACAACACACGTAAAAATTGGAAAGGGAGTGAGACAAGGTGACACCATATCTCCGAAGCTCTTTAATGCCACATTGGAGGGTGTTTTTCAGTCGCTGAGCTGGGAAAACAAGGGGATAAAGATTAATGGAGATTATCTAACCCACCTTCGTTTTGCTGATGACGTAGTCATTTTTGCAACTACCCCATCAGAGCTGCAGAGTATGATCCAGGAACTTGCTGACAAGAGTAAAGAAGTGGGATTAAAAATGAACTTTCAGAAGACAAAAGTGATGTTCAATGCTTTTACAAGAAATGAAGATTTATCGATTGATGGAGAAAAGCTGGAGATAACAGACACGTACGTTTATCTTGGACAGCAGATATCAAGTGAGGGTCACATTGATGAAGAAATTAATCGGCGTACAAAACTTGCCTGGAGAGCTTTTGGAAGAAACAGCATAATTTTCAAGAGCAATATGCCATTATGTCTTAAAAGAAAAGTGTTTGATCAATGCATCCTTCCAGTGCTTACGTATGGTGCAGAGACGTGGACCTTAACTAAAAGAGACATACAAAGGCTGCAGACAACTCAAAGAAGCATGGAGAGGTGCATGCTTGGTGTAACCAGGAGAGATAAGAAGAGGAACTCGTGGATCCGAAAAATGACTAGAGTGGAAGACATCATGATCAGAGTTAAATCCCTGAAATGGCAATGGGCTGGACATACTGCCAGAAGGACAGATCATCGATGGACAGCCGAAATTTTAGATTGGATTCCAAGGGACAGGAAAAGACCCAGAAGAAGACCACATGGGAGATGGGTGGATGAAATTCGAAAGTATGCAGGGGTGACATGGAGGAGACTGGCACAAGACAGACCGTTGTGGAGGAAACTTGGGGAGACCTTCGTCCAGCAGTGGATTGATAATGGTTGACAATGATGATGATGATGATGATATATATAAATGAGTGTATTTTAATATCAAGCCTTCATCAGGCAAATAAACATATTTCATTGTCACGTTATTAAGAGTCGGCTAAATTTCATTTAAGTGTCCAATTTTGTGAAGTAATGATGTTAACCATGATTGAGAAATGAGTGTGTGAGTGAGTGCTTGGGAAATTAATGATCAGAAAAATATCCCCTCCAGTTCAATACCGAGTAACTTTCAGATCAGTGCAAGTAAGAATTGAAATTTCGAGTTAACCAAAGTAAAAGTTAAAAGAAAAACTAGACGATAACATTACAAACATTGCGGCACTCAGCGGACCCCGATACAACGCCCGTCCTCGAATAGCGAGCCTGTGTCTTCTCTACTACTGGGAAAACATCGTTTTTGAGATTCGAGGGACTACCCTTATTATTAATAGTTATTGCCAGTGCACACACCAGCAGGCATTGGAGCACGATAGCATATGTAAAATGTTTACAATTACCAAATATACGGAAATTATCTTTCAAAAGGATATAAGAAGAGAATAATTTAAATTATTATTCCTTTCTGGAAAATAAAAAAAATTACCGTTGGTAGGATGATACAGTTGGACGAATCAACTTTGGACCAATCATACCATTGGACGAATCGGCATTGGACCAATCGGACATTGGACCAAACGGTATTGGACCAATTGTCCCTTTGGACGAATCGGCATTGGACCAATCGTCGTTGTACGAATCGTCCGGGACCGGAAAAATGTCATCTCTTCCAAGAAATACAGTCGCCATAAAGAGATGTACTTGGTCAGCCACGATGTTCAGGTAGGTGACAACTGTCAGAGTTCGCTCTACGGCTCGAGGTGTCACCTGTTTCGGACCATCTTTGATAGGTTCTAACTACTGCATTGCGTGATCAGCCTACAAGCGTCGTTTTTTCGACGATGCACTTGCCAATGCTTGTTGCCATAACGATCTGTGCTTTGTCGGAATCAGATAAATACTTTTCTTTTCTCAGACGAAACGAAATACTGACTGAGAGGGCTCCGACTTATGTATTACAGTGGTGGTAAACATTGTGGACACTTTTTGAAATGTTCATGTTTTGCAACTTTGCGGGCTTATAAGAAATGTTATTTTGCACGAAATGCAAATGTTTGTATGTCAGTTTCAAGACAATGTAACGCTGAATTCAATACAAAAACAGAATGCAAATATATGCAGTACGAAAACAGTTATGCAGGGAATAAATACTGCAATCATGCTGAATATACAGTAATGCACTTACGATTTCAATGTACTATCAGAATTAGTAGGATAGCCTTTTGAACCGCATCACAGCGACGGCTTATTGAGCCAACAAGTGTTTAAAGCTCTGCCTTCGTTATTATGTGGTGCCAAGAGGTAATTGTAGCCTCAATTAATTGTTTTTTATTTGATGGACGCCTCATTCGTACAAGGCTTTTCAAACGGTGCCACAAATTTTCTATCGGGTTCAGGTCAGGGTTGTTTCCCGGTCAGGTCAACAATGGAAAGGACTTTGTTGTGAACCACTGATTGCATATTTTTGTTAAGTGGCAGGGAGCTGAATCTTGCCGAAAAAGAAATGGTGCACTGTTGGGAAAGAGATCCCTGATGGAAGGTAGCAGTTTTGGTTCCAGGATGGTGTCAATGAATCTTCTTGCATTCAGTGGGCCGTCGATTACATGAATGCTTCCATACGTGCCATATATGCTTTACATTGGCCTCCATGCAATCAGGGTGTAGCTCTTCTCCTACTCTACGTCTCACGTATTTTCGGCCATCACTACGAAATAAGGATATCTTACTTTTCACTGTTCGTCTGTCCATCCAATGAGTTCTTTTGCCCACTGCCCTCGTTTCTTGCGCTGCTGTCGATTCAGATAGGGGTTCTTTCTCGGAATCTTCCCAGGTAGCATTATTATGTTGGACCAACCGTGGGCTTTCAACGGCCGGCACAGCAACGAAGCGACATGGCGGCCGATAATTGGAGATGTGTTGGTTCAACGGTTGGACCCACATTGGAAAACTCTTGCAAACAGTTTTCCAATGTGATAGTGTGTTGTTGGACAACCATCGGACAACCATTAAGTGGTCATTTGTTGATAAATGGTTGGTCATGTGTGGTTGGAAAAACCGTTGGCCAATCTTCGATAAACAACGCAACCTTCGCCCAACGCTGCCGACGCAAAAATATCATTGGGCCAATCGTTGGCCAGTGTCAGTGTGCTACTTGGGTTACCTCTAGTCCCAAATCTGATAGTCTGCTCCCAATCGTTCTTGAACTGACAGAAACACCAGTTGAACACAGTTAAGCTCTGATAGCGTCAGATGAAATTTTTCTGTCCTTCAGACACGGTCTTTTTATTCTTGTGTCATCAACAGCTTTTGTGCACATTTTTCGGCCTTTTCCTGGTTTGTTTTTCCGTAATTTTGTTTCCTGATAACGTAAACATCACTTTTGTACACGACATGTTGTCACTGAATCACCTACTTGTCTTGCAATGTCTGCAAAAGAAAGACCACGATTCACGTAATAAAACAATCCTGGTCCTTTTCGTGGGTGACCAGTCAACTCTTTTCAGTGGCGCCATTGCCGTACTTATTATCTACATGCTAAATTTAAATAAATACTAAAAGTATTCACACGATCAACAATTACGCTTCATTTACACCGCTAACAGTCTTTGTTCTACAGAACAAACAGCAAAACTGACTTTCCTCAACTTCTCACAAGATTTATTGCAGCTACTGTCATTTGATTGGTCCCCTGAAAATCCTCACTCTGCAGGAAATCATTAACAAGCTGATCCCTGTGCGGGTTAGTGTGGTCAACTATTAAAAGGAATTGAGAAAGTCTAACATAGGGCTTTAGGATCTATCCCTGTGTAGGCAATGGAACGTTATGATGTTCGCAGGACATATGCAAATGGACACAAATGCACTCAGTGAAATCTGAATATCTGCAAGTTTGCCAGAGGCAAACGTGCCCATTCAGACTGCACAAGAGCACGGAGGTCCCGGAGATGACTTGGTTGTGGGCCAGCACGTTGAACCTAAAGATCCAATTAGTCAACAAATACTCTACGGGACTGAGATGGGGCGATTTCGCCGGACAAGGAAGAACGGAGACATCGCTGTTGTGTTCCTGGAACCAGTCACGCACCCTCTTAGCGACATAGCAGGGCGCATTGTCGTGTTAGTAGATCCCATCAACACCAGGGTAAACGTCTAACACGAAGTGATGCATGTGGTCAGCGACGATGGAAAGGTAGCGGACCCCATCCAGCGGTCCCAGGTGATACCAGGAAAACATTCTCGAGACATGCACACTGCCACCGCCGGCCAGTACTTGACCGACCAGCGTGTTGGGGTGTTCCTTCTCGTGTGTCTGACGCCGTATCCGCTACTGCCCGTCCCCTCTGTGGAATAGAAACCTCGATCGTTGTAGAAGGCAGTAGCCTTTTCCCACTCTTCCACTGTCCAATGACGGTACTCCCATGATAACTGCAGGAGCCGTTGCCGAAGGACCTGGGTTAACGTGTTCGCTTTGACGCAGCGTCGACTTCGGAAACCCATGCGTAACAGATTTTGCTCTACTGCTATCGTGGACACGTACCTGGGTCCCCCAGCGTTCATTTGTGTAGTCAACTGCTGCACTGTTGCGCGTCGATTGCCCTTTACCAGTCGACGGAGGCGACTACCTCCTCTGGGGTGAACACCTTTGGGTCTTCACGGTGTGCCAGCGGTCCACTCTTGGTACATCCTTACTACAGCACCTCGCCAACAGCCCACGGAGTCTGCTGTTTCTGAGATGCTTCCACCCTTGGCGCGGTAGTCGATGATCATTCCTTTTTTGAACGTCCATCAAATAACTACCTGTGCTCATTGTGCTCACGTGACGCCTATGGCTCATCTGTCCTAGCCGGGCCTTATATTTTCGTGTGGTCGACCTTGTCACATACCTTCTGTGACGCGCCTGGGTAGGTACGCTGTGATTCCGGTGGTGGTCACATTATTCTGATACCACTGCGTATATTCTCTACAGAGTGTAGAAATCCTAGATACCTTCAGAAATTTTCGCGGAACTGTTGGGCCTCAGTTTCTTTTAATTTGCAACGCCTCCTCGCACTGGACTAAACTTGTCGATGATTTTTGCAGAGCGAGGATATTCTGCATATAGACTGGCCAGTTAGGTCTCCGGATCACAAACCTATCGAGCTTGCCTGGATTGCTTTAGGAGTAGCAGTTTGTCAGCCTCTCCTTCCAGAACCCTTCCCGACATACGCACCGACCTCGTCGACGAGTATGTATATCCTGAGGGTTTTCTGTCCGTATGAGGTGATCACATTAGTTATTAAGACATTTTAGGTTACATTCTCACATCTTACCTTGGTAACATTTACGTATGTACACATTTTTTATACACAAAATGTGTACATACACTGGCGGAAAGTGAAAAAGAACACCAAGAAGGAGACGTCTGATACCAACGAAATTTATACAGCATAATAACGGAATACAGCGGATAACGTGATCAAAACATTATGGCAAAATACAGCTGTATTTGCTGGTAAACTGAAAAATAACATTTCCATGTAACATGGTTAGTACGAGGTTGAACCGCCATGAACTGCGTCACACTGTGCAAATCTGGCATGGAGTCTGTCGTACAGATGTTGGATGTAAGTTTGGGGTATTGAGTTCCAAGCATCCTCAACCTGGACGCGTAAATCGAGGAATGGTCGTTGCTGGCCGTTGGAGACCGGATACGTCGTTGTCCCATAAAATCCCACACGTGCTCAATGGGGGACAAATCCGGTGAACGTGCAGGCCATGGAAGTTGTCTCACACCCTGAAGTGCATGTTGCGTTGTACGTGCCGTGTGTGGGCGTGCGTTATCTTGCTGAAAAACACCACGATGGACCGACCTTACAAATAGCACAACAACGGGCTGAATGATATTGTTGATGTAGGAGGTGCTGTTTAACGTACCCGGTATAAACACTAGTTGTGTACGGGAAGGATAGCTGATCGCTCCCCACACCAGGAGACCAGGTGTAGGCCCAGTGTGTCGCTGGCGGATGCAAGAAGGGTGGAGACGCTCCCCTGTGCGTCTGTGAACACGCATACGGCCATCGGAGGCTCCCTAACAGAATCTGCTTTCATCGCTAAACACGAGAGATCGCCATTGCGTTCTCCAGTGCAGACGTTGGCGACACCACTACAGCCGTTCCTGACGGTGGGCTGGAGACAGAGGTAACACATGCCAGAGACACACGTGCACGTAGTCCTGCATCCAGTAGTCGGTTGCGGATTGTTCGCACAGTCACCTCAGGTGCAACGGCAGCTTGGATTTGCGTCGCAGTGGATGTTCTGCTTGACAACGCCCCTCTTCTTATGCGTCGATCAGTCCGCTCATCAGTCGGTCTGAGACTCCCGGTTACACGTCTTCTCGTGTAGGAATGTTCCTCGGACCATTTACGCCACCATCGTACCACCACCGATACGTCCCGTCCAATTCACCCCGCAATACGACGATACGACCACCCTGCCTCGCGGAGTCCGACTAGACGACCTCGCTCAAAGTCCGATAACTGCTGAAATCGTACACGTCTTCCATGTCCAGGCATTGCAGCTTCTTCAGGATCTTCGCACGTGTCCGTACGCCGACGACTGATTACATTCATTTCGCCGTACTCCTTAAATACCACCGACGATAATTTGCATATTATGCCGTGCTGTTGCGTAAGCGCTCACCGGTTGGTCCCGAAATTCACATCACACCTACGTAAACTCGACCCCATTAACATATGTAAATTTCATGATCGTCCACCAATTCCTTCTTGGTGTTCTATTTTTACTTTCCGCCAGTGTAGTTGTCTGTTGTAAAATTTTTATCACTTTTATGATTGTGTCTCTTTACATACCAAATGTCTCTACCTGCTCTTACATGTTTTCCTTTTTATCTTTCCGAATGCTTTTCGGACTTTAATTTTGGACACACTGTATTTTTTTACTTCAGTATTTCTAATAAGTACACAGGACAAAAAATTAGTCACACCTAACAGAAATGACAGAAGGAAATTACTGGTTATACAGAGGGTGTCGTGATAGCATTATTTGGAAATAAATAGCACTGACGTGGTCTACAGAATCATTTCTGTCTCGTGCAGTGGTGAAGAGTAACGTGTGTATTGAATTTATTCTGCAATATGGGTCGTAAAATAAATGTTACTGAGTGGCAAAAAATAGCCATCGTGTTTGGCCGTGCCCACGGACACAAAATGAATGAAGTCGCCCAATTTGTCGGTGTGTCGAAGCGTACTGTCCAGGGGTCTACAAACAGTGGTGTATTAATTCATACACTCGACGTGGATCAGGAACACCGAACAAGAGGTGAACATCAAACAGAATGTGTTCCTGATCCACGTCGAGTGTATGAATTAATTATTCAATCGCCTCCTAGTTATTTGTTCAGTTGCTGCTTTCCATCTATGGTGAATCCCCAGCACTGTGAGGAGCTCCACGAAGCAACCTGCCATGTGGTTTGGCAGTTAATTACTTGTGAGTCTAGAGAATTCGAGGCCGCTGTGGTGCAGTGGTAGCATGTCCGGCGCATAACTGGGAGACCTGGGTTCGATTCACGTTAGCGGCCGATGAGAACTTTTCCGTGACTCACTTGTTAACATGGAAAGAGCGATGACTTCTGTTTAGTGTAACAGTGGTGTAGTTCGCAGTCAATTGCAAATCGACGACATAACTGCGTCCGCAAATCGATTCTTACCAATAGGGACCGCCGCCATTTTTTACGCCTAGTAACTGCAAATCGGTTTCAAACCAGGTAACAATTGCTCCAAGTAGTCAATGAAAGTCCATTCCAACTTATTTCCGAAAGGACATTTCGACGAGAACTGCATGCAATGGACATCTTGCGTAAAGTACCACGGAAAAGGCCTCTTTTAACAGCTAGTCACAAAGTCGCGTGTTATAAATGGTCTCAGAGGCACCAAACTTTTACTGTGGAGGATTGGAAACGAGTAATTTGGTCTGATGAGTCCCGTTTTTGTTTGTACTCCAGCAATGGGTAGCGACGAGTGCATCGCAGGTCCAATGAAGCTTTTAATCCTGATTGTGTCGAAGGTGTTGTTCAAGTTGGAGGGGGTTCTGTGATGTTTTAGGGGTGTTATTCGTACCACGAAGTGGGCTCTTTCATTACAGTGCGATGAATTTAAACCAGCATCACATACCTCCCCCTTCTGAATGACGAAGTGTTGCCCTTTGCCCTTTATCTCCAGGAAGAGCATCACATTGTCACTCCTGTCTTCCAAGACGACAATTGCCGTGTGCACATGGCTAAAACTGTGTTTGACTGGCACGACGAACAATCCGCAACACTGTCTCACCTCGACTGGCCTGCCAAATCCCCAGATTAAAAACCTATTAAAAATCTGTAGGATCATTTGAAACAGACGCCGGAATAGACACTCACGAACTTTGGCGGAATTTCGAGACCAATGGGCGCACGATTAGCTGCAAATCTTTGTTCAATGCATCCACAACCTCTTGGAGTCTTTAACACACCGGAGTCATGCTGTTATCAAAGCAAGAGGTGCCGCCCGTCACCCGTTATTAGGTAAGTTCTGACAGGGGTGACTAATTTTTTTGTCTGGTGTGCAGCCCAACAACAACAAAATTTCTGGTGCCTCGGAAGTTAGACTTATTCTTAGATATATTTGGGGCGCTGATTCCAAAAATGGCATCAGTTTTGCCTTATCAGCTCAAGTTTTGGAGATAGGGCATACCCGCCCTATATGATGATGTGCAGAAATATTGTTATTTTATGAGTATCTGTTGGTCTAATTGGGAGTTTGTGAACAACTATACAACCAGAGAATCAAATGTGATCTAATTTTGTTTTCAGATTGAGTAGACGCCATGGCTTCCCCACGAAGAAGTTGCTTGGATCATCCAGATGTCTTTTGCTGCATTTGTGGCGGGTACACCTTTAAAGAAAGTAGGAAACCTATTTCTGAGTTTGTGAAGAGGGCATATCTTGGTTATTTTGGTGTTCAGCTTGGAGACCAAGATAAGTCGTGAGCTCCCCATATTGTATGCAAAACTTGCCAGGAGCATTTACGGCAGTAGACAAATGGGAAAAGGAGCTCTCTGAAATTTGGAATGCCAATGGTGTGGAGGGAACTTAAAAACCACCATGATGACTGTTATTTTTTTGTCTTGTCAACAGCAAGGGAAGACAGACAACTACTCTAATTTAGTTGAGGACGTGCTCTCCAATTTTAATAAGCTCGGCTGTAATACGAGCATCAAGGTCCATTACCTACACAGTCACCTAGATCGCTTTCCAAAAAGCCTTGGTGACATTTAAGTGAAGAGCAAGGTGAAAGATTTCACCAGGACATAAAAACTACGGAAGACAGATACCAGGGTAGGTGGGATACCCACATGATGACAGATTACTGCTGGAACTTTAAAGGGGACTGTCCTCGTAGATCTTACTCTAGAAAGTCCTAGAAAAGACGTTTCTCATATGTTGAATGACTGATCAGCTTATATGCTCTTGTGTTGAAATATACAGATTTAGTGATATGTGCTTGTTTTAATAGTATGTTATGTAGTATCAATATTTGTCAAGATCATGTCAAAAATAGTCCTATTAGAAACGTTTCTCATATGTTGAATGACTGATCATTGTATATGCTCTTGTTTTGAAAGATACAGATTTAATAATATGGGCTTGTTTCAATAGTATGTATATAGTATCAATATTTGTCCATATCATGTCGAAAATAGCAGATCATGCGATGTAGGATCCCGAAATTTGACAGATGACCAGTGGAATCAGCATATAGGGGGGCGGGGCCGGGGGTTCCCCTATCTCCAAAACTAGAGCCGATAAGGCAAAACTGATGCCATTTTTGGAATCAGCGTTCCAAATATATCCAAGAATAGGTTTAAGTTTCAAGGCACCAAAATGTGTGTCGGGCAGTGTTATTAGTTCTACTTATACGGAAAGAGGCGCATTCTTTCATTTAAGCTTTCTTTCCCGTTTAGAATATTTCCTTTTTAGTTATTTACCTTCCTTTTAATTTATTTACCTTCCTTTTAATGTATTTACCTTCCTTTTAATATGCAAAGCATTTAAGAACATAAACTTAGGACTTTATTTTTTAACAGGGAAGCATTTTGCGGTTAGGATCTTTGTCAGAGAAATATTACTCACGAGAAAAACTAAAATAATGTTATATGCATTTTTAATGTAAACTACCTCGCATCTCTTGGAATGCTTAATTATATATACATATGTAGTATGTAACTTACACTTTTCTCGTCGGATGCGTATAATAACTCATTTCAAATTCTTCGGTGAGAGAAAAAGTATTTAATCTATCTATACTGTACATTTGCTCATCCTTGTGCAGCAGTATAATTGGTTTACTTACCATTTCGTTGTGCACTGGTAAATGTTTTCTTAAGAGAGTCATATATTATTTTTTTATGATGACAAATCTCATTCGAGACGGGGAAACATTTTAACGAGACCGGAATAATCCTCTTGAAACAAATAGGATTAACTAGCTTTTTGATATTTCATAGGTATTTTGACAATGCCTAAAGATCATTAATATTTTATACAGCGAATAATCCTCTTGAAACAAATAGGATTAACTAGCTTTTTCATATTTCATAGGTATTTTGACAATGCCTAAAGATCATTAATATTTTATACAGCGAATAATCCTCTTGAAACAAATAGGATTAACTAGCTTTTTCATATTTCATAGGTATTTTGACAATGCCTAAAGATCATTAATATTTTATACAGCGTATAAAATACACTACGCTGTTTTTATAATATACACTGAGTGGCCACTTTTTCATGACCACCTGACAGTTTTAAGCAAATGAGTTATGGCTGCACGCTGTTGCCACCAGAGGGCAAGGCTAGTATTAAAAGGGTAAGCTTAGTGCTTGCGACAGTAGTAGACGTGATTTTTGGGTGACGAGATGGGTAAAAAATGCGATTTGACGGACTTTTAACGTCGAGTAATTGTAGGAGCTCGGAGACATGGAGCGAGTATCACCGAAACCGCCGCATTCGTGAAATGTTCCAGAGCAGCTGTTGTTAAAGTGTTTAAAGACTGGACTGTCAGCCAAAAAACTGGGTCTCTACGTGCAACGTGTGGTCATCATCGACTAGTGACTGCTCGGGCGGAACGGAGTGTCCAGTCTGGTAATAGACAACAGAAGGGCAACAGTGCAGAAGATTACAGACCATCTTAATCAAGGATCCCCTCAAATGATCTCTGCACGCACTGTTCGCCGTACACTGCATCGGATGGGATATGGCAGCCGAAGGCCTGTTCGAACACCTTTGCTGTCTGCAGTTAACAGGAGAAAACGTCTCCAGTTCGCACAGGAGCACAAGGATTGAACAGTCGATAGTTGGAAACAAATTATGTGGTCTGAAGAATCACGTTTTCACTTGCACCATGCCGATGGCCGAGTGAGAATTTGGCGGAAATAGCAGAAAAGCATGGACCCCAAATGCATTGCTACAACCCTTTAAGCTGGTTTATGGTTTGGAGAATGTTTTCCTGGCATGCTTTGGGCCCTTTATTTCGTGTTGATCAACGTCTGACTGGCACATCATATCTAAACATCGTTGCGGACCAAGTGCATCGTGTCATGCGGATGGTTTATCCCAATGGCGATGGTTACTTTCAACAAGATAATGAGTCCTACCATAGTGCTCGTATTGTACAGTATTGGTTTCAGGAACATGCCGGTGAGTTTACTTTGCTTAGGTGGCCCCCACAATCTCCAGATCCCAACCCAATTGAGAATTTGTGGGATGAAGTTGAATGAGCCATCAGATGGCTGGATCCACAACCCTGCAATCTCACACTCCTGGAAAGTGCTATTCATCAAGCATGGTCTCAGATTCCACAAACCACCTATCAACATCTCGTGGAGTCCATGCCACGAAGAATCGACGCAGTATTAAAGGCAAGAGGTGGCCCAACGAAATACTCAGGGGCTGGTCACAATAAAGTGGCCACTCAGTGTATATGATCGGCAGTGGTTCAGCAAGTATGACAGTGACTTCTACCGTCTCTCAGTGCCACCACAAAGCCTGGATCTGAGCCCCATTGAGAATGTATGAGACATGCTAGAAAAACATATCCGGCGGTAAAATCCACTTTCTCCAAGTCTAAGACAGTTTAAAGGATGATATTAGACGTCTAGTATGCTGTAGATGTAGATGCACTCCAACACCTTGTGGAATATATGCCAAAGCGCATACGTGCGGTAATTCTAGCTAAAAGGGGTCCAACTGGTATCGAATAAGCGTTTCTAATCCAATGACCGGTATGTGCATGTGCAATTGCAAAAGGAGCCGATCGCGAGAAAAGGTTTGTAACCTCACGAATTTTAAGAGCACAGAGAATAACTATCCTTTGATGCTATATTAAGCAAAGTATTGTTGTGATTTAATTCGAAGGCAGGTACACTGCTGTCCATTAAATGTGCAACACAAGGAAGATTGCATCCCAAGATCTCGAAAGTCAGAACAGTGGCGGACATAATGATTAACCTGGTAACACATGTGGAAATGATAGGGAACAGTAACGCCCCCTGAAATTCGTATAAGAGATACGAACACGGAGCGAGTGCTAAGCTTTCTATATATGTTTTCTCGCCGTTCCTGGCTACACGGACAGCTGCAGTACGGGCCGTCGAGGACAACGGCAGCCCTACCAGCAGGTTTCTGACTTCAATCGCGGGAGAATTGCGGCATGTCGGGATTCCGGATTATCACTCCGAGACATCGGTGCTCGTCTGGGACAGCATGTGGCCACGGTGGGGAGAATACGGCGTCAGTGGGGAACGGAAGAACGAACACACCGACGTGCAGGTTCCCAACAGGCCCGTCACACCACCGAACGAGAGGACCGATATCTGGTGCGCATGACTCTGACGGATCGCACAGCCTCATCGGCCACCGTAGCTTAACATTTCGGGTGTATTGAACAACACCCTTTACACGGACAGTTCGACATCGTCTGCAGTAGAGGAGCAGTTTAGAATGGCGCCCATTGCTTCAGCTACCTTTGGCCGCACAACACCGGCGTCCGAGACTGCAATGGTGCCAAGAACGTAGCCCATGTAGCAGCGAATAGCAGGGCATCGTGTTTTCCGACGAATCCAGCTTCAGTTTCTTTTTTGTTTTTGTTTTTATTGGAGGTTTAACGACCACCGTGAGCAACTCAATGGGCTATAAGCAGTCGCCCGTCCCTAATTTAGGGTCACTGGTTCCAGGGAAGGGAGAGAGCCAGTGCCGTAAGATAAACACAATATCCATGCCTCACCGGGATTCGAACCCGGACCCCTTTCGGACGAATGATCAGAGGCCATCGCTTAGACCACTGCGCCACCGGGGCGGCAGCTTCAGTTTGCAGCACCATGAAGGACGAATCCGTATCTGGCGGTACCACGGCAACCGGTTGTTGAGTCCTGCATTTTACTGCGCCACATAGGCCATACCGCAAGAAAATACATTCACCAGCAATGTATTTTCTTGCGGTATGGGTGCTAGTGCCGTAACTCGGTATGCTATGGTGCCATACTACGTTACGGCATGGGGTGCCATTGGGTTCCACTCCCGCACTCTCCTTGCCCGCATCACCAGTACGCTTAACAGCCATCGTTATATCACTGAGGTGTTGGAGCCCGTTGTTGTACCATATCTTCAGGGAGTGCCCGGTGACATTTGCCAACAGGATAATGAGCAACCGCATGTGGCACGCCATCCAAGACTTCCTGGATCGCCACCGTGTGCCACGTTTTCTTCGACCCGCGCGGTTCTCGGATTTGTCACTTATTGAACACGTTTGGTCCATGATCTTCGGACGACTGACACGCCAACGAGCACGCCCAGCCACAAAGGAAGAATTGTGGCATCGTATCGAAGCTGCGTGGAGGGGCATTCCCCAAACACACATCCAACGTCTCTTCATATCAATGCCGGGCCGTGTACCAGCCAGCCATGTTGGCTACACCAGATACTGATTGTTATGTGTTTCCCTCGTGTCACCGTGCTATATTTGTAATCGATTAACCTTTTAACATCTGCTTCCTGTAAAATAAATATGGCTTTGATATCTCTTGTCCTTCGTGGGGCTGCACTTTTAATGACCAGCAATGTAGTATTTTCTTGCAAGGAAGTTTTCAACTTGGATGACGTGGCATAACAGCAAATAAAGTGGGTATGTGGAAAACAAGTAATTTTCCACATACCCAGTTTAATTTGCTGTTATGCTCCCATTTTCGTGGCGGAAGGGGATGTCCGGAGAATTTTTTTAAGTCTCCGGACGTTCCCTGCAGCCACAAAAATGGAACATTCCATTAGATCACGTGTGCCAGATTTCCTTTAAAACTGCGAGTAATCTCCTCATACGTCGTAATTGGGGCGCGGGTGGCCTGGTGGTCAACGTTCGTAACTGCCAGGGAGAAGACCTCTGGTTCGATCCCAGGCAGGTACGAACGCTCGAACCACCAAATATCCGCCGTGTGTTTGATGGCAACGTTAAGCCGTCGGTCCCAGGGTACTGTCCCCCCGGTAATAAATAAGGGCGTCTTCCTCCCTCTTTCTACTTCGCTTCCGTGTCACTTTCCTATCGGGCATTTTAGCCCAAATCTCCTAGCTTCCTATTTTTAAGGGTTGCTTAAGACCTGGAGTCAGACACACCCTTCCTAAAATCCTCTACATATAATCTGATCTGATCATACGTCGTATGTCGTCTACTTGTGAGACATCGCCACGCGTTTTGAGCTTACTGACTTGAGACGTGGTGTTATTACAGGGAGTCATGTCAGCAACCTGTCCATACGTGCGATTGCAAAAACAATTGCAACACCCACGGTCAACTGTTCAAGGTGTTATTAGTAAATGGAAACGTGAGGAAATTACGACTGAGAAGAAACATTCAAGAAGCCCAAATAAATTGACGGAGAGGGACAAAAGAACTCTGAAAAGTGTCGTCCGTGGGCATCGTCATTCCACTAAACAAATTATCAGCAAAACATTTCAGGGTTAAACAGGAATTATAATGAATAGAATTCTCCGGCTGGACGTGTAGTGCAGGAAAGCTTACGTTAAGTCCCGTTAGGGTTATTGAAAGGTTACTTGACGTAGCTAAAGTGTGCTTAATCTTCAAAGTGCTAGAGTTTGTTTAGGTAAGACACGCACTTGCAATAAATTCCAAGAATATGGAATTTATTTTTTACTCAGCGTTCCTCATTATCTTGAATATCAGTAATATAACTTCGGTTTTAGTACATTAGTACCTTGAAGGCTCCTTATTAGAGCGGTAAACACAATATTCCCTGAACTTAACGTAAACACTCAATGAAATAGGCTTAACGGCCAGACAGAGGTCTGACAATAAAATGAACTAAGTAAGCGTCCTCACTTTTAACCTTTTATTGGGGAGCTCCTGGTATTACTCAAATACACACTCCAAAATAACACAACTACTGATAGCCCGAACTTTCGTACTATCGTAATATCGTAGAAAAGTAGGTAAATCGCATATCAATAATCAGGAAGAATCTATCACATATAAAACGAAGCTCTCTGGTCTCTTGAGCGCGCCTATATATATATATATATATTGCATACCACACGTCATGACGTACACTCGTTGCCACATATAATTCAGCGGGAGAAACAATATCTCGTTAAGTGAGAAGATAATTTGCACAGGAAAATAAAGTAACTATAACGAAGTGAATTTCGCCGTCATTTTTATCCGCGCCAGGATTCTAACCCGGATCCCCTCATTCCGGAATGAGTCACTCTACCAGTTGAGCTACGCGGACATTTTATTCTGATTCCTATCTGCCTTTATGTCGTGTGCGTCCTTCTGGCAGGTACGTCACATCTCCTGGTACGTTACATCATCTCCCCCTTATTTTTATTTTTTATTTTTTCGAAGGGCTGCTCTTATTTTTCCTATCTCGCGGTGTGGAAATAACATCACACCATTGCGAGATTGTGAACGGTTGAGTCATCCGGATAGTTCGGGCGCCATTATAACGAAGTGAATTTCTCCGTCATTTTTATCCGCGCCAGGATTCGAACCAGGATCCCCTCATTCCGGAATAAGTCACTCTACCAATTGAGCTACGCGGACATTTTATTCTGATTCCTATCTGCCTTTATGTCGTGTGCGTCCTTCTGGCAGGTACGTCACATCTCCTGGTACGTTACATAACAAGAGATAGTAAAATCAAAAAGAAACTGAGTCTAGAGTATACGTTACAGAATGAGTGTGTGCACTAAGATATTTCGCAAGGAAACGCACAAGTTAAGTTTCCATGGTTACGCTGCTGCGTGCAAGTCTTCCATAACTACTAAGAACGCGATTGAGCGACTTATTTAGTGAAAAGCAAATCAGACATGGACCCTAGACCAGTAGAAACGAGTGTTGTAGAGTGACGAACCACGCTGTACCGTGTTTAAATTCGATGGTCATTGGGTATGGCGTATGCCAGGTGAACGGTATCTTGCAGAATGTGTCATCCCAACTGTTAAATTTGGTGGTGTCAGTGCCATGGTCTGGGGATGTTTCTCATGTTAAGGGCTCGGACCTTTGGTGAACATACTGGGGCATTCTAGACAACACCGCACTGCCTACACTTCACCAGTTTAACGGATACCACTCGCCGTGCTATAAAGCATGCTCCATTTTGACATGGTTTGAGGATATCA
The DNA here is from genome assembly GCA_039090855.1 of Macrothele yani. NCBI lineage: Eukaryota > Metazoa > Arthropoda > Arachnida > Araneae > Macrothelidae > Macrothele > Macrothele yani. Next base: position 125,537,338 of record CM077030.1, read on the forward strand.
GTATAAAGACTTTGGAGTGGCTTGCTCAAAGACCCGACCTCAGTTCTACAGAGGGCCTTTGGGATGAACTTCAACGTCGGATTCGGGATAGAACGACACGTTCGACCTCTGTGTGTGAACCAACCAGTGCTTTGCAAGAAGAATGGAACATTAATAGGTAGGTGGTCATAGTATTCTTATAGAGCATTATTGGAAGAATGGAACATTTTTAGGTAGGTGGTTATATTATTCTTATGGAACATTATTAGAAGAATGGAACATTTTTAGGTAGGTGGTCATATTATTCTAATACGACTGTGTACGTGTGACTGCTTAGCAGAATCTCATTGAAAGTGTATCCCTTAGAGTTCACAATGTAACTGTGGTCTAAAGGTAGGCCAATTCTTTATGGATTTTGCCAAGAATATACACTATACAGTACTAATTGATAACGAGAAGCATACACCAATTATGTACGAAATAGTAACACTATACTAGTGATCCGATTTATTGGCGTAGGAAATAGACACATAAGGGTTTCCAAGCTTTCGCAGATCAACCAGATGGCTTTTTCAAGGAAATTAGACAGAAACTGCAAACTAAAAAATAGAACGCTTTAACAATTTGAGCGCAGGAACTTGACTTGGCAATAAATAGATACGACGTTATATTCATTTAAAGATACGAGGCATCACGTTGGCTGTGGGCGCGGTAACCTGGTAGGGAGAAAGCGTTGCTTGAAGAACTGGTTCCAAATTAATGGCAACTCGAGTGAGACGCTATCATTGCAAGTATCGCTGTTGGTAATGATCTCCAAGGTTTCTCGAATGCTGTACATTTAGGGGTAGAGTAAGTAGATAATTTATTTATATCATCCTACATAGGAGTAGCGGACTTGAATTTGACTTCTCTGGATAGTGCCGTGACTACTTTACCGCATTTTGTGTCCCTTTTATGTTCGTTGATTCTGATTCCAAACGAACGCTTGGTCATTCCAAAGTAGTATCGTTTAGAGCCGTCGGGATACTGTAGGGTGATTGCATAAACACCTGCTTTGCAGGGGAGAAATGGTTTTTCACTATTTCTCTTTAGCATAGTATATAATACATAGTATCGTTACTGTATATTATATATAGTTTAGTACTGTATATAATATCAATACTATATAAAAGGCATTGGTGTCCGGATAGTTTTATTCCACATGGTGTATGTAAGTTGATTATTTAATTATGTATCCCTGGGCGTTGGTCTGAAATTTCATTTCATGTATGATTAGGTCTTTCAGCTTCGACGAGCAGTCAATTTATCCAACGAAGCTAAATTCGTTATACTACAGTTCAAATTAAACTTTACGACTTCAAAGCTTTAGTTGTTTTGCAGTGAAGTTAATGTTGAAGATACAAATGGGTAACCAATTTGAAATATAAGATAATACCCGGAAGAAAAGAGCCTTTAGAAAGATTTCCATGTTCGTCCAATTTAGCCCAGCACACACGAAATCTACAAGTAATGTTATCAGTAGAAGTACTGAGAATAATAATTGTTTTTTAATGCAGTGTTTGCACTATCGGAGTGCGATAGCTTAAAGCACTTCGTTGGACCGCGTATGTATTAAACACAATTTGTAAGGACAGGAATAAATAAGTAGAGTTCCGAAGCATTTCCGTTATCTTATCTATTTTTCCTTTCCGTTAATGCAATCTCGAGTGCACTAATGAAGAAAATGCGAGCTGCTTTACGACCAGCTAATAGATTTCTAGAATTGTAGCATATTTTAAAAGCTGAAATAATATCGAATCCCGAAAATAAAACAACCGGAGTATGGAAGCTATCCCATGCACCATTTTGTCGCTAAGAATAGCAGGGACGTATACGTTGTAATTAGTTTAATGAATTCCATTTAGCCATGCTGAATTTTAACAGCATTGCTTCTCAAGTTACTCAGAAGATACAAGGAAATATATCCACGGTCAGGTCACATTATTGTGAACACCAGCTGTTATCTAGATTAACCGCTCTGTGCAGCGCGGCCAACAGCTAGACGGGCTGAGAGTGACTCAGTAAGGTGCTGGAAAGTGTTCACAGGTATGCGAAGCCATGCAAACTGCAATGCATCTGACACCTGCTGAAGAGTGCGTGGTGGAGGATCCACAGAGCGAACAACACGATCGAGGTGGTCTCACAGATGCTCAATTGGGTTTAAGTCTGGGGAATTAGGGGACCAGGGAAGTACTTTGAAATCTTCATCGTGCTCTTCCAACCACTCTCGGACATTTCTAGCTGCGTGACACGTCGCTTTATCGTGCTGGAAGATCCCATCCGTCCCAGGGAAGACAATCAGCATGCATGTGTGTACGTGGTCTGCAAGGATGGATTCATAACGAATTCGGTCCATAGTGCTTCCCACAGGTATGAATGGACCCAGATAATTCCGCGGAAACATTTCCCAGACCATAACGCTGCACCAACCAGCTTATGTTCTTCCAGCAATGGTTGAAGAGTCTTTGTTCTCCGATATTTCTCGCCTTATACGCTAACGCGCATCCGTTCGATGAAGCAGAAAACGTGACTCTTCGGAGAAGGCCAATCAGCCGAGGTCCGATTACGATACTGCCGTGCAAATTTAAGCCTTTTCTGCTGATGCACCTTCGTTAGCATAGGTGCGGTGAACATCCGTCTACACCGGAGCCTCATAGGTAGCGAGGTTTGCTGAACTGTCGTTTTATACACACTGCCGGTAGCCTTCTGGTTCATTCGGCCAGTTAGTTGTTCCACTGTAGTGTGTTAATCGGCCCTCAAGCACTTCGAAACCAACGTTCACTTCTCACATCAATGGGACGTGGTGCGTTCCGCAGTTTCTACGTCGCTTATTCGCAACGGTGCCATTTCTCCAATCACGATACACTTTAACCACAGCAGCACGTGAACAGTTGAAAAACGGCCCTATTTCAGAAATACTGCTACCCTTGTCCCTAAAGCCGGTAATCATCCCTTTTTGCAAATATGATAAATCGCTCTTTTTATCCATGACGGCAACAAGTTATATGTTTTCAGATTGCCTGCAGCACACCTTATATACCCTCCAAGCTAGCTCCCGACACGTGTCTTCTTTCATTGGCTACGCGCTGTTGGCGTTAGAAGTAGGAGGTGGTCATAAAAATGTGACTCGACTGTATATATCTGGGATTTAGTTTCATGTCGAAAAAAGAATTTGTCTTCTCTTTAAAAATATCCGAATTATTGATTGACTTACTTTTCTTCAGGTAGTCATCAATATCAGAAGCAACATATGACTGATGCTGAAATCGCAGGTTCCTTCTCATCATCTAATAAAAATATCTACATTAATCTAGAACTATCTTTGAAGAAAATTTGGTTTTTATTCAAGCATGCTTCGTCCTCAAATTCTAAGAGGAAAGGGTACAAACTTTCTAAAAATGAAATCAACTTAGTTTTTCTCTCCCTTTTTAAATCTGCAGATGTAATGAAATCTTGAAATAATAAATCAACGAAATTTTAATAATAACGATTTAATGGAATCTTTCAAACTTTGTTCGTTGCAAATGATAAAATTAGCTTATAATTAACATCATTCCAAACACAAGTTCCTGTTTTGCTCGTTATATCGGGGACATCGCTACATGCGGGCTCTGTAACGTACCAAGAGATGTGACGTACCTGCTAGCAGGACGCACACGACATAAAGGCACATATCAATCAGAATAAACGTCCGCGTAGCTCAATTGGTGGAGCAACTTATTCCGGAATGAGGGGACCCGGGTTCGAATCCTGGCGTGGACGGAAATGACGGAGAAATTTACTTCGTTATAGCTCTTTATAAGCGAGCTCTCTTACTCGTCGCAAACGATTCCAAAAATTCTGATATGACGAATGGATCCTTCGAGATGACTATCGCCGAGATGCCTCTGAGATCCTGATGAAGTCATTCCGATGGACATAGTGCAAGTGAAACGAAGCCTATCGGTGGATAAAGTAGCAATCCAACTTGGATCGGATGATTCAACCATTAAATGTCGAAGTTCAGGATGAGTCCCGCATTACTGTTCCCGAGAATTGACATGCAGAAATTCAGCACCTGGCTGTCTTTGCAAAGCCGTCCACGTGGTAAGTGGCATATGGGCTACATTGTCACGGGGCACGAAAACCGAATCCTTTAGGAAAACTTTTAGCATAAATCGAGAGAATGAAACGCTTTAAAAATTTGTCGAAAAATCTGTTATTGAAGTTTTGTAGCGAGATCGGAAATTGTAAAAGGCATATCGCATGAATTTTGGTTATTCAAGCACAGGATATTTCCTATCCTATCCCCCATTTTGTGCATCATCTATTATACACTATATTGATAAAAGTCACCGGACACCTAGAAGAGAAACACAACACATCCTTTATTGACGTACATTAGTACGGTGTCGGTCCACCTTTGGCCTTAATATACGCACTGAATCGAGACATGCTTTCGACAAGGTTTTGGAACACAGTGATAGGAATGTGCTTCCATTCAGTACATAATGCTGCCGCTAACTGTTGCTTAGTAGTAGGTTTTGGTTCCAGACTTCTTATGCGGCGCTCTAATTCCTCCCATAGGTGCTCTATGTGATTAAGATCAGAGCTCTGTGCTGCCCAGTCCACACACGATACGGAATTATCGTCAAACCACGTCGTAACAGTCCTTACTTTAGGACTGGGTGCATTATCTTTCTGGTACCAACAAGGCTCGGTTCCATAGTATTGCCATAGAGTTAGTAGGACATAATTGTCCAGAATATCGAGGCAGACATGCTGGTTAACAGGTTTGTCCACGATAACTAATGGGCCGGGACCATACCACGAAAAAAAACCCACACAAGTACACTGCCAGCTCCAAACTTGACCGGAGGAACAGTACACTGGGGTAAATAGCGTTCCCCCGCCTGCCGCCATACCCACACACGGCCATCACACTGATGGATTGTGTATTTGGATTCATCAGTCCACAGGACCCGTTTCCATTGATCTACGGTCCACGGTAAGGGTTCTTTACACCATGCTAAACGACGAGTAGAATTCCGAGTGGAGATGAACCCCCACACGAGTACACTGCCAGCTCCAAACTTAACCGGAGGAACAGTACACTGTGGTAAATAGCGTTCCGCCGGCTGCCGCCATACCCACACACGGCCATCAGACTGATGGATCGTGTATTTGGATTCATCAGTACATATGACCCATTTCCATTGATCTATGGTCCATTATAAATGTTCTTTACACCATGCTAAACGATGAGCAGCATTCCGAGTAGAGATGAAAGGCTACGAGCAGCCTAACGACCACGGTAACCCATGAAATGAAGTTCTCTGCAAATGGTACGTGTACATACCGAGGTTCCAGCATTTTTACTCACCTGTACACTGAGGTCTTGTGCAGAACTCCGTTGATTAGCTTTAACGACTGTCCTGAGGCTTCGACGTCATCTATCACTGATTTTCTTTGGTCTGCCGGTACGTTTACCTGCTTCAGGCACGCCATATGTCTTCCACGTATTCAGTACTTCTAAAACAGTTGACTTGGGTATGTTTAAACGCCTCTCGGTTTCTCTTATAGCCAACCCACTAATATAACACCCAACAACCTTTCCTTTCCCAAAGTCAGTTCTCTCCCGCCGCGACATTTTCACTCAACCTCACAGTACGGTATGATCGCGGTCAGCTGCAGGCTTGTTTTTATACCGTTTGTAGCTGAACCGCGCATCTTAACAGCGCAGCGGATCCGTTCATTTGCTTTTGGAAGGGGTGTCCGTTGACCTTTGTCGAAATAATGTATATTGTATTACCGTAAGAAACCGGGTGCTTAAATTGTTGTACAGGCGATTTGTACATCTGTGTCAGTCTCTGGAGTCCTTAAGAATATAGCTATTACAGCCATCAAAAGAAAAATTTATGTTAAGAAGTTTTGTAAAATAATAAACTGAATACTTCACCTTTTCTTAAAGATAATTAAAAGTTATTTTTAGTTAAAAAAAATTAAGGTAGGCTGATTTCTGATTGAGCCGGTAATTTGGAACGTAGGACTACGACTTGCATATCGGAGAGTTGAAATGAGCTAGTCGAGTATGGTTTCAAAGCGTTTATTTAATTTGTTATAGCAAACACAGGTCTATGATATGAAAAATAGCTAATATACATTTTACAAATAATGATGAATACATTGCGAACGCAAAGCAGATCGTTACTCGAATTTCCCAACGTGGTGCTTTGTCTTCTTGGGCTTCTTACATTTTCATCACTTGCTCTTTCCTCCCGTTTGGATTTTCTCCACTTTTGCTTGCCTTCATTCTGCGAATTCCGCAGCATTGTCGAAAATGTTAACCCGTTCACTAGAAAACATTTTTTTTAATTTTATTTTAAACCACTTCATATATTTGAATAGATCTCGTCGAGAGCTTTAGAACGATACCACACACAGTCCGTGTGCACTCACGGTATCCAGATAAACCGTGTTATTGTCAAAAGTGTTTACCCGTTCACAAAAAAACAATTTTTTAAATGTTCAGTTCAAACCACTGGCAAATGTTCTTCGTGCAATTGAATAGATCTCGTCGAGAGCTTTAAAACGATATCACGCACATTCGTGTTGTACTCACGGTTGCCGAGATAGACTGAGTCAAACGCGGTTGCACTCGCAGAAATATTGCATCATCTACACTTCGCGCAGGGAGCGAGAGGAGCCTCGCTCGCAAGATGAACTCCGTGCTGTTTACGAATGTGCTAACATGATTTGTGTGCGGCATGTATATTTAAAGCTATAAGGATTTCAATTGGGACCTATTTTTTTTACAGACGGTCGGTTATACGCGGAGTTAGACTTAGTCCTGCGTCCAAAGAGATCTAAAGTTCCAAAGCATTCTGTTGTTTCGAAAAATTGGGATTCAAATAATACTTCATTTATGATAAGTCCTCCTAAAGAAAAAAATTACAATTACGACAAACGTATTAAAAACTAAGCTCCAACAGAAAACAAGTTAGTAAACTCATTTAATGCATTGATTATGATACGCTTTCCAACATACCCGAAATCATTACTCAAGTTATGAGGATAATGGCTGCGGAATAAATCTCGCTCCTGTGCAATTGACTTTGGACCCCATTTCGATGATATTAAACAGAATTGGTTCAGTATACCTTTGGAAGCACCTACTAAAATTTGTCGCAATAGAAGCATTTTTACTCAAGTTATGAAGATAATGGCTGTGGGATAAATCTCGCTCCTGTGCCCTGACCTTTGACCCCATTTCGATGATATTCAACAGAACCGGTTCAGTATACCTCCGGAACAACATGATAAAGTTTTGTCGCAATCGAAGCATTTTTACGTAAGTTATGATGCATAAGAGCGATAGAATGGATCTCGCTCCGACGTCCTGACCTTTAACCCCATTTCGCCCATTTTCAATAGGGTTCGTCCCCAGTTGTCCCCTACCACATACTAAACTTTCATCGAAATGGAACCATTTTTAAGCCAGTTATCGTGCGGAAGGCAAACAGACAGATGGATGGACAAAGCTGGAGCATATACGCTTCTTCAACCTGCTGTTGGAAAGCGTAAATAAAATGACTAAATCTCTGGCATCAATGGAATAAAAATCATCATCGTCCAATTACTTTCACCTTGAACGTAAGCGTGATTCCGAATACATTATTGGCTCAGTGATTAAGACGCGCGGTTGGTAACCCAAACGGTCTCAGTCCGATCCCACCACTGGCCAGAAAGGATTCTCTGTCGTAAGAACTACGTTCAATTTTGCGAAATTTCTGTCTAAATACGGAAATACGTGAAAAGTACTTTTTTCTGAAATAAACGGAATTTCTGACAACGGAAAATCTGTGAAAATACAGAAGTTAAGAAAAAAATGGGCACTTTTAAAAACGGAAATTTCGTTAAAAAACAGACACTTACCGGCGAATATGCTGCACGTTATTTACAGAAATTTTCCGTGAATTCACACCACTTATTTTTAGCACGTCTTTTGTAAAAAAAAAGTTCGTGCTTATGTTATCGGTTTGTCCGTCCGTCTGTGGACACTATATCTCTGCAACTATTAGTCCGATTTGAAAAATTATTATTGCATGGGAAACTTGAAGTATGCGAATGATGATCCTTAATTGCTTTTTTTACGCTTTCCAACAGTAGATTGAAGAAGCTTATATGCCGCGTCTGTCCGCACTATAACTGACGTAAAAATGGTTCGATTTCGATGAAATTTTAGTATGTGGTAGGGGGCCACCTGGGGTTGAACGCTATTGAAAATGGGACAAATGGGATCAAAGGTCACGACGTAGGAGCGGGATCCATTCCATTGCCCTTATGCGTCATAACTTGCGTAAATATGGTTCGATTTCAATGAAATTTTGCTATATCGTAGAGGACCGTCTGGGGGCAAACTCTATTCGAAATGGGTGAAGTGGGGTCAAAGGTCAGAACATAAGAGAGGGATGAACTCCATTGCTCTTATGCGTCATAACGTGTGAAAAATCGTTCGATTTCGATGAAATTTCAGTATGTGGTAGGGGACCACCTAGGGACGAACCCTATTGAAAACGGACGAAAGGGGTTCAAAGGTCAGGACACAGGATTGCGATCCATTCCATCGCCCTTATCCCATAATATTAAGGTGGACGTCAAGTAATTTTGCTTCCTATATTTGCAATGGAAAAACTTTTGTACACATTTCCTTCACAATTAGTGTGTTCCCAAGGATGAAAATTTGAACATCGATTAAAATAACTTCGTATTATAACTTGGAATACTTAATAATTTCTAAAACATAACCATAATTATATTAAAAATCAATAACTTTTCCTTTGGTAGTGTTGAAACCAGAAAAAGGATGGCGCGCCCTGTACTTTGATAACGTCAATCGACAAACAAATGTTGGATTGCATAATTATGGTTATGTTTTAGAAAATATTAAGTATTTGAAGTTATAAAATGAAGATATTTTAATCGATGTTCAAATTTTCATCCTTGGGAACGCATTAATTGGGAAGAAAATGTGTACAGACATTTTTCCATTCGAAGTACAGGAAGCAAAATTAATTGACGTTCACCTTAAAGGAGCAATTATTGTATGTATGTAAATTTTACTTTGAAAACGGCTCGAAGGATTTTGATGAAAGTCGTTAACCTACCGTTTTCTGGTACTGGAAATCGATTTACCTTGATCTCGATTTTAGGAAAATTAGTTTAGTGGGTAAATAACCACCCCGAATCACCACGTTTTTCGTGTAGTGTCATGGCGTCGTCCCATTAGATGTTGGCGCGCGGTCACGCCATCTGTCTCATTACGTCATGCGTTGTGTGTGGTTCCTATTAAAGTTTTATGACGTCGCACTCTTGCGAGCAGATGATCGCGATTCCCATCTGCCTCATTACGTCACGTGTTGTGTGCGTATATTCGTCCGCACGATAACTCGCGTAAAAATCGTTCGATTTCTATGAAATTTTATTATGTGGTAGGGGAACATCTGGGAAGAAACCCTATTGAAAGTGAACGAAATGGGTCAAAGGTCAGGACAGAGGAGCGGGATCCATTCCACTGCTCTTATGCGTCATAATTAACGTGAAAAATATTCGATTTCGATTAAATGTAGTATGTGGTAGGGGACCACCTGGGGACAAACCCTATTGAAAATTGTTGAAATGGGGGTCAATGGTCAGGACATAGGAGCGGAATCACTTCCATCGCCATTATGCGTCATAACGTACGTAAAAATGTTTCGATTTGAATGAAATGTTAGTATGTTGTAAGGACCTGCCTGGGGACGAATCATATTGAAAATGGGCGGAATTGGGTCAAAGGTTAGGACACAGAAGCGGGATCTATTCCATAGCCCTTACGCATCATAACTTACATAAAATTGCTTCGATTGCGATAAAACTTTATCATGTTATTTCGGAGGTATACTGAACCAGTTCTGCTGTATATAATCGAAATGGGGTCAAAGGTCAGGGCACAGGAGTGAGATTTATTCCACAGCCATTTTCCTCATAACTTGAGTAATAACTTGAGTAATGATTTCTGGTATTTTGGAAAGCGTATCATAATCAATGCATTGCATGATTTTACTAACTTGTTTTTTCTACGATGTACAATTTCGCCCTTAGAGGGCGCAAGTGCAGGTGACGTCGAGTTCAAAATACATTTTATTACATATATTTGCTTCTAAACATCCGATTGAAAAAAAAATGTTTAATCTTTCAATTCCGTTTATGTCGAAAAGTATTTTTGGTATAGTTACTTTTTCAAGTTACCCACAGATTTTCCGCTAGGGGGCGTAAAAATAAATTACGTTTCCCCTGATCTCTCTCCTTCTAAAACTCCGATCTGAAAAATGTTTTTTCAGCGGATACAGCTCCTGATGGAAAATCTTCTGCATATAATTTCTATTTTTTTGGTAAAGAATACTTTGGCTACCAGATAGCGTAAGTGTTAATTTTGCTTCTGATGTATTTGACATAAAATTTGAGCTTTTAAAATCGCGTTTGAAAATACTATTTCATGGACCGATGCCACTCACGTCGATAAACCTTTTGGTAATACCTTTTTCTTAAAATAGTGCATAGTTTCTCCGCCAGGGGCGTAGATATATATCTTATTTTTGTCAATGTCTCTGCTTCTAATGGTACGATTTGAAAAATTCTTTATTGGATAGATTTTCTGGTGTGACATGTTTTTCAAATGATTTCAAAATTTTCAAGTTATTCATAGACTTTCCGCTAGGGGGCGTATAGGTAAATTGCGTTTCCCCTCGGTGTCTCTGCTTCTAAAACTCCAATTGGAACAATTCTTTCAGCACCAAATACAGATCCTGATGGTAAATCTTTTGCATATAATTTCTAATTTCGGTAAAAATTGGTTTGCTTGCCAGGGGGCGTAAGTCTTAATTTCCGCTCCTACTGTATTTGCAGAAAAATCTCAGCTTCTAAAATCTCGATTGAAAAAAATTGTTTGTGGACCGACACTACTCACGTCGACAAACCTTTTAGGAATATTTACTTCTTAAAATAATGCATGGTTTGTAAGCCAGGGGGCGTAGACGTATATCTACTTTATGCCAATATCTCTACTTCCAGGAGTCCGATTTGAAAAATTTCCTCTTTGTTGGATAGAGTTTCCGGTGTGACATGCTTTTCATATAATTTCTAATATTTGGTAAAGAATGGTTTGGCCACCAGGAGGGCATAAGTGTTAATTTCTGCTTCATATGTATTTGCAGCAAACTCTCAGCTCTTGAAAACAGGACTGAATTTTTTTTTCTTGGACCGATACCGCTCACATTGAAAAGCCTTTTGAGATTACTATCTTCCTAAAATAATGCGTGGTTTTCCCTCCAGGAGGCGTATATCCATATCTTGTATTTGTACCTATCTCTACTTCGAAGAGTCCGATTTGAAACATTATTTCTTTGTTAGAGAGCGTTTCCGCTGCGATATGTTACTCACATAAATTGAAATTTTTCTTAGCGCACAAGTCTGCAACCATAGGGTGTAAGCTCACGATTCCGTTTACAGCAATATCTGTTTGATTAAAAACCCGATTGAAAAACTTCTTTCTTCCGTCAGATAATATTGTTTTACATATTGGTTTAATTGACTTTGAATAGCTTTGATAAATTTAATTTGCTTCAGAACGGATTCAAAAGACGTGCTCATTACACCCGAAAATTCGGTGTCATCTTTCTTGTTTACAATGTACCAAAGGCTCTAACTGACTACATCAAATTTCAGGAACAATGGATTCACTGCACTTTTAACCATCAAATGAACTCATTACTGATAAGATCTATTTTCATCCAGTCGACGGATTGATAGTTTCTTTAGGTTTCATCGTCTCGCGCGTTTCAATCGATAGGAGCATGGACGCTGTGACGTCTTCACGAGTCAAAAACAAGATTCATTAATGACTTAATTCAACACATAACATTTAATTAAATAAACACAAAAATATACTTATTTGCTGATTCGAACTTCCTACAAATTCAAAACAAACTTCTCTCTCCACTCAACCCACGCTCGGGTCTGCTATCTCGAAATCAATGCTCTCAAGTAAGTACTGACGATTGCCCTCACTTGAGAATATAATTATATCGTTTCTATTCTCGGTAGGTACTACAAACAATTTAGCAATAACGCACTTTAATTAATAATCATTCTGTGAACATGTCTGTGTGTGTGAGAAACAGAGAGAGAGAGAGCAGTGAAATTGTGATATCAGTTTAAACCTTGGAAGGATTTGCAGAACAGAAAGTGGAAATTTACACTAGAAAGCAATAATATCGAATTTTTGCACTGAATATTGTAATAGAATTGGTATACACAGTCGTATCAGAATAAAATGGAATAGCACTACTTTAATTGCCACAGCTGCAACAAAGCCTGATTTATTGTTCCCAGAAAGTTTATACATTAATGTCTTTGCTGATAAGTGTTACAACGATGAAGCGCCATGGACTCTGCCTATCTCACGGAAATCTTTTATTTAAAATAACTGTATATATGTCTTCACAACTCATAACCGTTTTTTTTGTAGTGATTTGCATTGTGTGTATTTACGACGAGTGCGCATGCGTGGATTGGAGCGACACCCTTCTATGCTGTTGCAATGTGGGTGTTTGCCTCCGGCTATATAATTCGCAGTGCCTGATAAATGACCCGTAGTGGGTCTATACACTGAAGAGCAATTGAATTAGAGACAGCTGGCGTTATGCAAATATGGCGCTTAGGGCGGCCCTGTAAACGGAAACGACATGACGTATGCAGCGATCCGACAATATAAGGAGTGATGCGACGAGAATTAGTAAGAGTCGGACGCAGTATGAGTAAGACGAAGAATCTAAGCGCATTTGATCCTGGGCAAATTGTCGGGGCCCGACGAATGGGTCACTCCACCTCGGAAGTCGTGGAGGCACTGGGATTTTCACGAGCCACTGTGTCACGGGTGCACCGTGAGTACATCGAATTCGGTAAAACCATCCCTGCAAGGGCCAACAGCCGTGAACACCAGAGTGTGGATGAGCGGGGTCATCGTCGGCTAGCTGGCATTATAGCAGCGGAAAGACGGGCCAGAGTGTAAGAAATCACTCGGCAATTTAACGCTGGTGCACAAAAACGTATAAGTAGCCACACCATCCAGAACCATCTTCTCGCTATGGGGTACAGAAGCCATCGTCCCACGAGGGTACCACTGCTGACCGCACGTCACAGGGTGCAAGATTAGCATGGGCGCGGGAACATCGAAACTGGACCCTATACATGTGGGAAAATGTTGCCTGGACAGATGAGTCGAGATTCACGTTGGTACACGCGGATGGCAGGATACGAGTACAGCGCAAACCACATGAAACGATGGATATTTCTTGCCAGCAGGGTACTCTTCAAGCTGGTGGGGGTGGCATTCTCGTCTGGGGTCTTTTTACGTGGACTGAAATGGTACCCCTGGTACGTACGTGTAACATCGTCCCTCACAGGTCAACGTTACCGGGATATCCTGGACGACCATTTGCTCCCGCTTGTGCGTCTTCAACATCTCGCTGGGGATCTCATCCTGCAAAAGACAATGCACCGTGCCATCGCTCCCGAATTGTATCCGAATGGTTGGATGAACATTCCACCGGCGTGACCTCGCTTCCTTGGCCAGCTAGGTCACCTGACCTCAATACCATCGAGCACATCTGGGATGCCATCAAGAGATATGTTAGAGGCTCTGACCCCCCCCTCCATCAAATCTTCCTGAACTGTGGGAGCTTGTTCAGGGGGTCGTGGATCCGTATGGCTTCCCAACGCGTCCGGTGTCTTGTCGAGTCCATTCCGAGACGACCCGCCGCCGTTATCAGGGCGAAAGGTGGTGCTACACGTTACTAGACATGTATCCCTAATTCAATTGCTCTTCAGTGTATACACCCCGAAGTGTCTGATGAAGGAATTATAGCGGGTCTGAAAGACCTTGCGACGATTTTAATCTGGTTTTAATTGTAAATAAAAGTTCATCTTTTAAAATATGCAATTATTTCCATTTTTTGCATCGTGTCTCGACAGCATTGAGTTTTGGTGTATAGCAACTGGCGCGAATAAAAAACGGAATCTTGGATCGTATCAGAATAATATGACCACCTATCTAATAATAGAAATAACCACCCTTGACCCTGATGACAGCAGCGAGACGGCGTGGCATGGACGCAGTGATGCTCCTGGAAAGTTTCCCGAGGCACACGTGCCCATCTTTTGGACAGCAGTAGAGCACGGAGGTCTCTGGGATGACGTTGTTGTGATTCGGCACGTCGAACATGTCGACCCAAATAGTCCCTCTATGGGATTGAGGTCGTGGCCAAGACAGAACGGAGACATCGCTGCATTCCTGCAACCAGTCACACACACCCTTAGCGACGTGGCACTGCGTATTGTCCTGTTGGTAGATAACATCACCAATAGGGTAAAAGTCTAACATGAAAGGATGCATGTGCTGAGGCGTTCAGCATGTGGATGGGTCCCTGAACGCCAATGGTGTTTGGTATCATTGGCGTTCAGGGACCCATCCAGTCGTACTAGTGGTCCCAGGTCATACCAGGAAAACATTCCCCAGACATGCACACTGCCACCGCCGGCCTGTATTTGACCGACAAGCGTAGCCGGGTGTTGGTTCTGGTAGAAACCTCGTCGGAGAAGGCAGACTTTTTTCACGCTTATACTCTCCAATGACGGTAGTCCAATCAGAGCTGCAGGCGTCGTTGCCGATGGACCAGGTTTAAGATGGACGCCTTGACACAGCTTCGACTCTGGAGACCCGTGCGTAATTGAGTTCGCTGTACTGTTATCGGGGACACGTGTCCCGGGGGCCCCAGCGTTCATTTGTGTGGTCAATTGTTGTACTGTTGCGCACCGATTGTCCTTTAGCAATCGACAGAGGCGACGCTTTTCTATGGGGTTGATGGCCTTTGGGGGGTCCACAGTTATGACGTCAGAAGGTACTCGGTGTGCCAGAGATCCATTCTTGGCACACCCTTACTACAGCACCTCGCGGTAGCCCACGAAGTTTGCTGTTCCTGAGATACTTCCACCCTTGGCGTGGTAGCCATTATAATTCCATGTTTGAACGTCCGTGAAATCACCACATCTGCCTATTGTGCTCACGTCACCCATATGGTTCGTCTGTCCTGCCCGGCCACTTATATCTCCATGTGGTCGACCTTGTCACGTGCACTCTGTGATGCGCCTGGGCTGGTACACTGTGATTCCGGGGGTGGTCGTATTATTCTGATACGACCGTGTATGCACAGTTTGGAAAAGTACGAAATGAAAAATACATCATCTCCTGGAACAGCCATTCACTGTTGGAAATACACTGCCTGACAGAGAAAATGCCACACCATGAAGGAAATGCTTGAAAACGGACCAAGCTGCACACGCAGATAGCCAAGTAGATATTGAACAAATAATTTAATTGTCACATACAGGCTAGGCTTCAGTGACCGAAAATACAGGATCATCGTTAAGAAGTGTGGCCCCCATTTTGGGCGATACAGCGTTGAATTTCGAGGTCGCATGGAGCAATTCAGCGTTGAATTCGACAAGGCATGGAGGCAATGCGAGTCCAAATAGAGTCCTGGGGTATCGTGGACCATGTACTTTGATCCGAGTCCATAGTTCATCTTCATTTTGCGGGAGTGGGAGAATATTCAACCGACATCCAATCGTGTTTCACAGATGCTCGATGGGCAAGAGGTCGGGGAATTCTGCTGGCTACGGAAGCACCCGCACACTGTGTAAAGCACTCAGGCTGACCCGTGCGGTATGCTGCCGGGTGTTATCCTGTTAAAAAACGGTGTTTGGGATGCCTTGGAGATACGGTAGTGCCACGGGCCGCAGGACCTCGTGAACTTAGTGGTGTGCCGTCAGTGTGCGTACCAGCGGTGAGTGGCTGTTGGTGCTGATAGCACCCCACACCATGATTCCACGGTGCAGGGCTATGGGACGCCCCACAGTGGCAGGGGAATCCACCCGTTGGTCACATCCCCTCCAGACTCTTAAAAGACGATCATCCATGGTGAGACAGAACTGCGATTCGTAGCTGAAGACAACACTGTTCCATTCAGCACCCCACGCAGCTGTAACGCAAATGAGTGACGACGGTTGCTCGCTTTTAAGAGTGGCCTTCGTAACGGACGGCTGGACGGGAAACCAGACGTAGCCAATCGGCGCAACCAGGCTTTCCCGTACAGTCCGCAATGACGCCCGATGTGGCCTGTGGGTCCATGACGTCAGATAGGACGATCGGTGCACTCGGACGTCCATCTCCGTGCCCCCTCCCCACACACACACACGACGTTGTTGCGCAGATCCTTCCTGGGACCACGCATCACGTTGCGTTTCTTCCGGAATACGACGCAAGGACCATTGGGCGGTACGAAATCCTAGAATGACGCCTCTCGTGAACTCATCCGTTTGACGAAATCGTGCAAGACGGCGTCTAAACGCCATTGGCACCTCTTGTTCGTTCTCCAGACACGGTTTCAGCAGAACCACTCATTTCTCGCGGCAGTGACGATGTCTCGACTGATGGGCTCAAGGGCTAACATTCCTCTCGCCGGTCGTGCGATTGGCCTGCTAGTGCAATCATTTGCATAACTTGTACGTGCGCACCCACCCGGCAATTAGCATAGCGCTGCGTGTACGTCTTCGTGGTGTGGAATTTTCTCTGTCAGGCAGTGTATATATCGCAAAGTTTCTTCCAGAACTTAGTCTTGATGCAACTTTTTCCGAGGTTTCGTGCCGTGGGGGATAGAAGTGGCCGAAAGGTGCACGGTATCAACAAGCTGTCAGATTTCATTTTTTAATCACTTCTATAAAGCTCCGGGTCTTCAGGTGTTTTATTAAATATACGTGTTGAATGCGTGGTAAAAACGCTTTGATAACAAGAAGATACAGTGTAAATTTGCATATGCTGTTTGTGAGTGTTAATTTTTACAATTTCTGCTTTCCCGCTCCCAAAAACCCAGCTTTGGACACCGAAGGAAGGAAATTATGTTTTTCCAGGATAACAGTCGTACGAATACAGGTAAGAAGATCTAACAAAATGAAAAAGGAGAAAGGAGAAAGGAAGAAAAAATTACACGAGGATTGAAGCTAGAAACACCATATTCGTCACAGCTTGCTCCATCGCATTTTTTCCTGATCTTGGTGCTTTAGCAAAATTTCATTTTTATGAAACTTTCCAATAAGTGGAACGGTGTCGCGTAAATTCGTCGTGCCCAATACGTCGAGCGAGAGAGAAGTACAACGTGTTCAAAGTAATTTAAGCTCGCAATTTCCATGCTTCATGTTGTGTTGAGTGGCAGACTCTACCTGTGAGTATGCTTTTCTCTCAGAAATTTAGTGAAGTCTGTAAGAAAGATCCGAGGTGCTTGGGTTGGGGTCCTGCGCCCAACTTCCGTCCACGCTTCATGTTATCTTGAGTGGCAGACTCTACTTGTGGAAATGTCCTTCCCTCAGAAGTTTGATGAAGTTTGTAACAAGGATCCGAAGTGCTTGGGTTTGGGATCCCCGCTCCCAACTTTTGTAACTTTACGACTGGTAGAGTCGGCCACACATCCTGGATGTTCCCAAATACACTGACCGACGGAAGTTGGGGGAAGCGCCCCCAACCCAAACACCTGGGATCATTGTTACAGACCACCAAATTTCTGGGGGAACTGCATAGCCACAAGCAGAGTCTACCACTCAACCCACAATAAAGCATGGAAAGAGCGAGCAAATGACTTACATGGAACACCTTCCCTCGCCTCTTAGGAACCTCGTGTGTGTGTGTATGAGGGGGGGGGTTGAAACAACCCCACACTCCTGAAAATTCGTGGTGGTGTACAGAATCCTCGTATAAAGCATGGCACCAATTTTTTCAGCTCTACGCCCATTTTAACATTTTGGAGGGAAGCCCACCAAAACTCGCGAATCTCGCGGATTGTTCAGGCGAAACATTCCGGGTGCACTGACCAACTCTAGCAGTCCATAATGGCGGACGCTTCAGGAGAACATACCGGATACACTGTCCGATTCTAACGCCCCAGAATATAAAATTACGGAAGTTGCGGGCAGGGACCCCTATCCTAAGCACCTTGAATTCCTTTCGCAGACATCTCCAAATTTCTGAGGGCAGGACAGAAATACCCACGAGTCGAGTGTGCTACTCGATACAACAGTAAACACAAAAAATGCGGACGAACCACTTTCGTTTGGCTTATACAAATCTCCTTCCTGCGATCTCCGAGGTGCTATGGAACTGCAGAACAATGTAAAGTACACTAAGAATAAATCAAGGCAATGCACAAGAGTTAAATTTAACACTGCAAGAGCAGCCGAAGGACAAGGTCCCCTACCCTCCTGAACCACTATATCCCTCAAAAAGACTTCACCGGGTCCTTGGGAAGGAGGAGACATGCCACCTGGAACATGAAAGATCCGCATGTTGTACAACATTTAAGACCTCTTCCGAACTCTAAAGAATTTCACTGAGGGGATCGAAATACGACGAATTCGTCCACGACAAATTGGGTAGTCGACGATTTTGCTCGCGATGAATTTCCCTGCCACGAATTGAGCCTGCGATGAATTTACACTCGAAGAACTGATTCGGCGACGAATTGACGCTCGACGAATTAATTTGGCACGATCAATTGGCCAAGTGGAAACCAAGTGAAACACAAGTGGAAATTAACCAAGTGGAACAGCTCCCAGAGACTGCCCTTCTTCATGGCTTTATACCTCCGAACTTCTACTATAGGATTTGTCGGTAAAATGATAAAAATTCAAATCCGATGGTGCACAAAATATAATTTGCGGGTTACGTTTTAATCAAATGTACCCTTTGCTTTTTCAAAATAATTGGCATTTATGTGTTTATGTGATGAATGGTTTATAAATACATTTATTTTAAACTTTTCTAAGCATTACAAATATTTATCATATGTACGCTGATCACAAAAATTTAGGGGTATTTTATGAAATGAAGAACGTATGTATCTGACTGAAGTAACATGCATTAAAACAAGTTCGTAAAATCATGCAATGCATTGATTATAATACGCTTTCCAACATACCAGAAATCATTACTCAAGTTATCACTCAAGTTATGAGAATAATGGCTGTGGAATAAATCTCGGTCCTGTGCCCTGACCCTTGATCCCATATCAATGATATTCAACAGAACCGGTTCGGTATACCTCCAAAATAACATGATAAAGTTTTGTCGCAATCGAAGCATTTTTACGTAAGTTATGATGCATAAGGGCTATGGAATAGATCCCGCTCCTGTGTCCTAACCTTTGACACCATTTCGCTCATTTTCAATAGAATTCGTCCCCAGGCAGGCCCCTACAACATACTAACATTTCATCCAAACCGAAGATTTTACGTAAGTTATGACGCATAATAGCGGTGGAAGTGATTCCGCTCCTATGTCCTGACCTTTGACCCCATTTCGCCCATTTTCAATAGAGTTTGTGGCCAGGTGGTCCCCTACCACATACTAAAATTTCATCTAAATCGAACCTTTTTTACGTTAGTTTTGACGCATAACAAAAGTGGAATGGATCCCGCTCCTATGTACTGAGTTTTCACCCCATTTCGTTCACTTTAAATGAGGTTCCTTCAAAGAATATCTAACTGATAAGTAGGTAAGGCTCAGCGAGACGTAACTAGCGCCACTATATTATGCGGCAAAGAATTACTACACAGAAGCCAACATTACAGGCTGATGCCGCAGGATGCCGAACAGACTGAGTTAGACTGAGCATGCGTGTTTGTGTTCAAAGAATATAAACGCTTGTTTGTGTTGGCGTTTTGTTCAAAGGTTTTGTTGTTCTCATCTAGATCTGCGTTTATATTACAGCCATGAAATACACCCACTCCATTCCGATGAATAACAATTCATGGAATGGAGTGGATGAATAACAAGAACAAATTTGAAACCGTTTGAAACAAATATCCTGGAAAACCATTAAAACAACGTTTGCTGAAAAAAGCTATCGTTACGTTGAAAAAATTAATTTATCAATTATATGAAACTGACTTTTATGAAAAATACCTCGTAATATTGTAAAATGAAAGAGGGAAGCATTCGATTACACAATGCATACCAAACAGACAGCTTTAAGCATGCACTCAATCGTGGCGAGTTAGTCCGGTCGGTAGAGAGCTCAGCTATCATGCCAGCGGCCCAGGTTCGAACCTACTCAGATACGAACGGATGTTTTTCCGCTCTGTTGAGAAAATTTCTCCAGCGCAGTGCGTTTAATTTACAAACTTCGGAAGGGTAGAAAAAAAAATTGTAGCTTTGGGAAACTGCGGTTGTCTTTGCTTTTTTTTTTTTTTTTTTTTTTTTTATGGCTGCTACTGGGAAACCAGCCTCAGCATTTTTGACATTTAAGGTATATTGTAAATATGAAATTCATGCCAAGCAACCTGGTATTACTACGGTGCTTAAAGTGAGAATAAAACTGCTAAAATTTCCTTAAAATAATATTAATTGCTAATGTATATATTTGTTTCACCAAAAGAAGGGACAGGGGGGATACTCAGAAAAGAACAACAAAAAAAAAATGCTTTAGTAGACCCAATGAGACCGAAGGAAACAGTCGCAGATCAAAGCTTAGCTTCCTTTCCGTGAAATAGGCTTCCCGTCCCGTGTCTCCTACGCTTTTTGCGCCTGAATGTTAACTTTCCCGCAGAGCATCTGCTGCCGCATTACATGGTGGCGCTGCTGTCGCCTGTTTTACATTATCTCTACGAGAGTTGAGCTTCTTCACGCGAAGCGTTTATATTCTTTGGTTCCTTCCCAGGTGATACCCTACCAGATACTAAAATTTCATCGAAATCGAACGATTGTTACGCGAGTTATCGTACGGACGGTCATAAGCACACACCGCGTGACGTAATGAAGCAGATGGGAATCGCGGCCATCTGCTGGCAAGAGTATGGCGTCATAAAACTTTAACAGTATCCACACACAACGCGTGACGTAATGAGACAGATGGCGTGACCGCACGCCAACATTCTCAAACGCGAGATTGTGACTTCATAAGATTTCTAAGCATTCGAAACATTAATGGAACGACGCCATGACACTAAGAACGCTATAATTCGGGGTGGTTATCTAACCTACTAAACGAATTCTCCTAAAGCCGAGATTTTTTTTTTTTTTTTTTGATTGGAGGTTTAACGACCACCGTGAGCAACTCAATGGGCTATAAGCAGTCGCCCGTCCATAATTTAGGGCCACTGGTTCCAGGGAAGGGAGAGAGCCAGTGCCGTAAGACAAACACAACATCCATGCCTGACCGGGATATGAACCCGGACCCCTTACGGACGAATGATCAGAGGCCAGCGCCTTAGACCACTGCGCCACCGGGGCGGCAAATCGATTTCTAGTACCAGGAAACGGTAGGTTAACGACTTTCATCAAAATTCTTAGAGCCGTTTTTAAAATAAAATGTACATACACACATACAAGAATTGCTACTTTAAGGTGGACGTCAAGTCATTTTGCTTCCTATACTTCCAATGGAAAAACTTCTGTGCACATTTTCTTCACAATTAATGCGTTCCCAAGAAGGAAAATTTGAACATCGATTAAAATAGCTTCATTTCATAACTTCGAATACTTAATATTTTCTAAACCATAACCGTAATAATATTTTCTAAACCATAACCGTAATAATATTTTCTAAACCATAACCGTAATTATGCAATCCAATATTTATTTGTCCACTGACGTCATCAAAGTACAGGTCGCGCCATCTTTTTTTCTGGTTTCAACACCACCAAAGGAAACGTTATTGTTTTTAAATATAATTATGGTTATGTTTTAGAAAATGTTAAGTATTCCAAGTTATAGTATGAAGTTATTTTTAATCGATGTTCAAATTTCCAACCTTGGGAACACATTAATTGTGAAGGAAATGTGTACAAAAGGTTTTCCATTGGAAATATAGGAAGAAAAATTACTTGGCGTCCACCTTAATAGTGTGGGATAAGGGCGATGGAATGGATCCCGATCCTATGTCCTGACCTTTGACTCGATTTGTCCCATTTTCAATAGGGTTCCTCTCCAGATAGTCATCTATCACATACTAAAATTTCATTGAAATCGAATCATTTTTACGCACCTTATGACGCATAAGGGCGATGGAATGCATCCCGCCCCTATGTCCTGACCTTTGACGCCACTACAGCCATTTTCAATAGGATTCGTCCCCTGGTGGTCCCATACCACATACTAAACTTTCATAGAAATCGAATCATTTTTACTTGAGTTATCGGGCCGACAGACGGACTGACAGACGGACAGACAGTCGGACGGAAAAAGCTGGAGCATATACGCTTCTTCAATCTACGGTTGGAAAGCGTAAACAACATCAGTCAGGGTACGTAACACGAACGATAATTAGTGCTTGCACGTCACGTACAAAAGCAATTTATTGTGCCATTTCTGCACACAACAAAGTACAACTGCAATGTAGACAAAATGGTAAATTCTGATAATGTCCATACTTCTGGATTTTAATACCCGGCATACCACCTCTGTGTCAAACAACATCTTGACACACCTGAGACATACTTGCAATGACATTATTAATGAGTTTCTGGGGCAGCTTGTCTCATGTCACAGGCAACACGTTACTGAGGTCTGCCAGTGTACTGGAATACGGAACGTGGTTAACCAGACTTCGCTGTACGTCGTCCCAAATGTTCTCAATAGGATTACGGTTAAGAAACCTGGGCAGCATTACAACGATTCAATCCCGTGGTTTTCCAGCTCCTGAAGCACGCTCCGTGACTGGTTGCATTTTCAGTAGGATTACGGTTAAGAGACCTCGGCAGCATCGCAACGATTATATCCCGTGATTTTTCATCTCCTGAAGCACGCTCCGTGACTGGTTGCATTATCAGTAGGATTACGGTTAAGAGACCTCGGCAGCATTGCAACGATTATATCCAGTGATTTTCTATCTCTTGAAGCACGCTCCGTGACTGGTTGCATTTTCAGTAGGATTATGGTTAAGAGACCTCGGCAGCATTGCAACGATTCAATCCCGTGATTATCCAGCTCCTGAAGCACGCTCCGTGACTGGTTGCATTATCAGTAGGATTACGGTTAAGAGACCTCGGCAGCATCGCAACGATTATATCCCGTGATTTTCCATCTCCTGAAGCACGCTCTGTGACTGGTTGCATTATCAGTAGGATTACGGTTAACAGACCTCGGCAGCATCGCAACGATTATATCCCGTGATTTTCCAGCTCCTGAAGCACGCTCCGTGACTGGTTGCATTTTCAGTAGGATTACGGTTAAGAGACCTCGGCAGCATCGCAACGATTCTATCCCATGATTTTCCATCTCCTGAAGCACGCTCCGTGACTGGTTGCATTATCAGTAGGATTACGGTTAAGAGACCTCGGCAGCATCGCAACGATTCTATCCCGTAATTTTCCATCTCTTGAAGCACGCTCCGTGACTGGTTGCATTTTCAGTAGGATTACGGTTAAGAGACCTCGGCAGCATCGCAACGATTCTATCCCGTGATTTTCCATCTCCTGAAGCACGCTGCGTGACTGGTTGCATTATCAGTAGGATTACGGTTAAGAGACCTCGGCAGCATCGCAGCAATTCTATCCCATGATTTTCCATCTCCTGAAGCACGCTCCGTGACTGGTTGCATTATCAGTAGGATTACGGTTAAGAGACCTCGGCAGCATCGCAACGATTCTATCCCGTGATTTTCCATCTCTTGAAGCACGCTCCGTGACAGGTTGCATTTTCAGTAGGATTACGGTTAAGAGTCCTGGGCGGCATTGCAACTATTCTATCCCGTAGATTTCCAGCTCCGTGACTGGTTGCATTCTCGTCGAGAAAACGAAATTAATGTCAAATGGCAGCGTGAAACAGTGTCACATTGGGTACAATGATCTCCTCGTTTCGGTACATCGAGGCATTTGTGATGCCTTGACAAACATACAAGGAAATATCGCTATTAAAGCACAATCCTACACAGACCAGAACTGACTGCCGCTGATAAGGGCGGACGGACTGCCCATAGTGTGGTTGCATTCATGTGCCGGATCACCTCCACACTTCTCCTTGTCGCGTATCCAGATAAAGAGTGAAAAGGAGTTTGTCTCTGAAAAGTACATGGTACCACTCTGTATTCCATGACATGTACTGTTGGTCCCAGAAACATCTTTGACGACGGTGAGATGACGTCAACTTTATACGTCTGAATGGCCTTCTTAGTCCGAGGCTGTACTGGTGAAAACGGGTTCGTTCCATTTCAGTACTTGCTGTGACACCAGGAGTAGATCGAAGTGATTCCCAGAGTTGCATAATGATGATACTGGGCCTTCTTCGAGAACTCAATGTCACGCAACGATCTTACCTCCTGATAGTTATTCTCGGGCGACTACTCCTGTGTCGGTCTACAGCACTACCGTGCCATAGAGATCTTCTGGGCAGCCGACTTACTACACTTTGCGAAACTCCTAAAGCAGCAGCCACATCGATCTGCCCTACACTTACTTGCCTATAACATGCCAACAGGCCTCTTTCTGTTGTCAGTGCCTAAATGTCGTCTGTACATCCTTTCTGGTCAACTGCACACTAAAGGCAAACTTCTAGACTCGGTGGGGAAAACGATGTGTTTTCCACTTCTCGCAGGGTACTTACACCAATGGGACATTACATTACGACCACCTACCTAAAAAGCTGTAGGACTCCCTTTACCTCGCTAAACAGCGGCCACTTGGCAACACATCGATTCGATGAGGTGGAGATAGGAATATTGGGGTATCTGGTAGCATAATGTCAACAGCAGGCCTCGAGTTCCCGTACATTTCGGAGGGGGCGGGTGATTTAGCGAGAACTCGCTTTTCCAAGTCGAACCATAAATGTTTGGCTGGTTTCATGTCAGGTGAATTTGGAGTCTAGGAGATTAACAGAAAGTCACCAGCGTGTTCCTCGAACCAGCCCTTGACGATCCTGGCAGTGTGGCATGGCGCATTATCCTGTTGGTAATTGCCATCACCAGCAAGGAACACAGCTGCCGTGAATTAGGGAACTTGGTCCTCAACGATGCTGAGATACCTGACAGCTGTCAGAGATTGTACTATTGGGATAACGGAGCTTAAAGTGTCCCAAGAAAACATCGGCCACAGCATAACACCGTCGCCGCCTTCCTTTTCCCGCCCAACAGTGAATCCAGGTGCCATAGCCTCCGTTGGTAATCGGCGCATCCGCGCTCGGCCGTCTACG
This sequence comes from Macrothele yani, assembly GCA_039090855.1. Classification (NCBI taxonomy): domain Eukaryota; kingdom Metazoa; phylum Arthropoda; class Arachnida; order Araneae; family Macrothelidae; genus Macrothele; species Macrothele yani. The sequence continues at coordinate 125,562,665 of CM077030.1, forward strand.
TGATGCACCATGAATCTTGATTAGTCATACCAGGCCACTTTCTTCCAAACATCCCCGGTCCAATCTCGATGATCTTGGACCCATTTTATGCGTTGTTAGCGGTGACGTGCAGTGAGCATGGGGACCCAATTGCATCTTCTGCTACGCTGGCCCATGCGCAAAAGGCTGTGATGAACTGTGTGCTGTGACACATTGCCCTGATTACCACTGTTGTAGCTGCAGGTGATTTGTCGCACTGTGGCCCTGTGATCGCTGTGAACAATGCGCGACAGTCTCAGCTCCTCTCTGGTATCAGTGAGCTGGGGACGATACGCGGCTGGACGACGGTTCTTCGTTCGGCCATCTGTAAACAACTTTTGATACGTACTTGCTACCACATCACGTGAGCAATCCAGAAGCCGCACAGTTTCCGCGATCGTACTCTCGAGGCGCCGTGGCTCCACAATTTGTCCTTCACCAAATTCCAATAAATCGGCAGATTTTTCCATGCGGAACACTCTACTAAGCGAAACCCGGTCATCGGGTTATATACACTGCTGGCCACCCAAAATACAACACCAAGAAGGAAGCATCCGATTGGTATTAAGTTCGCAGCATGCGTCGCCCGCAAGAGGACAGGCAAACGATGAGCATTGCAGGGCATATGCAAATCATGTGCGCCCGGCACGCCAACGAGAAGCACTATAAGAAGGGTGCACAGAAAGCGGGGTGTAAGTAGTGGAAGTGTGATGTGCTGCCGGACCTGTGCGTGGAAGCTTCCTGATGCCTCGTAGCAGAATACGGCAGCCATTCCAGCACGTTTCGGAGTTCGACAGAGGACGAATAGTGGCTTATCGCGACAGTGGTTTATCGTACCGAGACGTTCGGCGCCCGTGTGGGACGACATCCAGCCACAGTGTTGCTGTCATGGATAAAAGGAGCGATTTATAAGATTTGCAAAAAGGGATGATTATCTGCTCTCGGGCCAAGGGTGGCAGTATTTATGAAACAGCGCAGTTTGTGAACTGCTCGCGTGTTGCTGTGGTTTAAGTGTATCGTGATTGGAGAAAAGGCAACATGGCGGATAAACGACGTAGAAACTGCGGAGCTTCACGTTCCATTGATGTGAGAGGTGAACGTCGGTTTTGAAGGTGGGTGAGGTCCGATCGACATGCTACAGTGGAGCAACTCACTGGCCGAATGAGTCAGGGAGCTACAGGAAGTGTGTCTCAAACGACAATTCAGCGAACACTGCTGCGTATGTGTTCCGATGCAGACGGATGGTCACTCACAGAAAAGGCTTACATTTGCACGGAAGTATCGGAATAAGACATCGGCTAATTGGCAAAGGATTGCCTTCTGGGATGAGTCACACTTTCTACTTCATCATACGAATGGGCGTTGGCGTATAAGGCGAGAAACATCGGAGAACAAACACTGTTCGACCATTTCTGGAAGAACACAAGCTGGTGGTGGTAGCGTTATGGTCTAACGAATGTCTTCATAGGATTCTCTGTGTCCACTCATACCTGTGGAAGGCACTACGGACCGAATTCGTTATGAATCAATCCTTGCAGACCACGTACACCGATTCATGGTGTTTGTCTTTCCTGTGGCGGATGGGATCTTCCAGAACGGCAAAGCGACGTGCCACATAGCTAGAAATGTCCGAGAGTGGTTGGAAGAGCACGATGAAGACTTCAAAGTGCGTCCCTGAAACCCTAATTCCCCAGACTTAAACCCATTTGAGCATCTGCCGGACCACCTCGATCGTGTTGTTATCTCTATGGATCCTCCACCACGCACCCTACAGCAGCTGTCAGATGCACTGCAGTCAGCATGGCTCCACATTCCTGTGAATACCTTGCAACACATTACTGAGTCACTCCCAGCCCGTATAGCTGTTTTCCGCGCGGCACACGGTGGTTACACTGGATATTAGTTGGTAGTCACAATAATGTGACTCGACCGTGTAGGTTTTGAAGGTAGCCTCTCACAGGAGACAGCTGCGCAGTGCTTTACGTAAAAGTTTTGAAAATATCTATTTCTTTGCGCAGCGGCTGAATTTCTATCATCCTCAGGTGAGAGAGAGACAAGTTATCTCGGCTTTTAGGAGTCAATGACTTTCTCAATTGCTTTCATCCACTGTTTGAAAGAGTTTTGTACACAAACGATTGGCGTGGTTGTTTTACGGGTAAATGTTTCCCACAAATTCACAAAATAAGAGCTGACAACAAAATTAAAAATTTATAGGTATACGAAAAATTTCAGTGAGGTCTCGTGCTCAAGGAAGTTTGAAATATTCTGAAAGTGCAATGTGTAGATTTCAGAATCAACTTACATGTTATCAAAACAAGTGTAGTTTTCAGTGTCGCTGCTTTAGTTTTCCTACGGGTTCACTTTACATTATGAAGTTGACATATTCTCTTAGCCTGTTAAGTTGATTACATAACAAATTATTCTGACTTCATGTTTTAGCTTTTGTTTTCTCTTTCTCCTCAGTCAGCGTTGTAATTTATTTTCTGACGATGGCAGTTCCCAGGAGACAGCTGTGCAGTTCTTCACGGTACAGTTTTGAAAACAACAATTTCTTTTGCGTGGTAGCTCAATTTGTGTCTTCCTCAGATGAAAGGATGACAAAGGATCTCATCTTGTAGACGTCCCTGACTTTCTTAGTTCCATTTGTCCATTATTTGAAAGAGCTTTGTACACAAAGGAGTGGCGGTGTTGTTTCAACGGTAAATATTGCTGTTGGTGAAACAAAAAAAAATGACACCAGATTCGCCGGTGTATTAAGCGCGTCTTTTAAAACCTTTCCGACAGAAAATAATTATTCAGAGTTTTAGCAAAAAAAAAAAATTCAGCAAAAAAACATAATATTTTACGCCTTCTAGCAGGAAAGCTGTGCATTATATGAAGCACGCAATGTGAGCAGTGTCCTTCATAGTAAATAAAACCAGTTACGTTGAAAGAAAAGGAAAACAACCAGATTTCTGCTATCGGTAAAACATCCATACACACAATCAAGCCAACCATGTGACACTCCTACTTTAGTGATGCCAACAGCGCGTAACCAATAAAAGAAGGCACGTGTCATGAGCTGGCTTGGAGGGTATATAAGGTGTGCTGTTCGCATTCTGAAAACTTATAACTCGTTGCTGTCATGGATAAAAGGAGTGATTTATCAGATTTGTAAAAAGGGATGATTATCGGCTTTCGGGGCCCAGGGTTGTAGTATTTCTGAAACAGCGCAGTTTGTGAACTGTTTGCGTGCGGCTGTGGTTAAAGTGTATCGTGATTGGAGAAATAGCACCACTGCGAATAAGCGACGTGCAAACTGCGGAGCGCCACGTGCCATTGATGTGAGAGGTGGACGTTGGTTTCGAAGGTGCATGAGGGCCAATCGACACGCTACAGTGGTGCAATTCACTGGCCAAATGAACCAGGGGGCTACCGGAAGTGTGTCTAAAACAACAGGTCAGCGAACCCTGCTGCTTATGGGGTTCCGATGCAGACGGATGGTTACTGCACCTATGCCAACGAAGATGCATCGGCAGAAAAGGCTTACATCTGCACGGTATTATGAGAATTGGACCTCCGCTGATTGGCCTTCTTCGATGAGTCGCGTTTTCTGCTTCATCAAACGGATGGACGTTGGCGTATAAGGCAAGAAACATCGGAGAACAAACTCTTCAACCATTGCTGGAAAGACGCAAGATGGTAGAGCAACGTTTTGGTCTGCGGAATGTTTTCGTGGCATTCTCTGGGTCCACTGTTATCCTGTGGAAGGCACTATGGACAGAATTCGTTATGAATCCGTCTTTGCAGACCACGTAGACCCATACATGCTGATTGTCTTTTCTGGGGCAGATGGGATCATTCAGCATCACAATGCGACGTGTCACTCAGCGAGAAATGTCCGAGAGTAGTTGGAAGAGCACGATGAAGACTTCCAAGTACTTCCCTGGCCCCCTAATTCCCCAGACTTAAACCCAATTGAGCATTTGTCGCGCGAAATCGATCCTGTTTTTCGCACTATGGATCCTCCACTATGCACCCTCCAGCAGTTGTTAAATGAACTGCATGCAGCATGGCTCGTTATACCTGTGAACACCTTCCAGCACCTTATTGAGGCACTCCCATCCCATCTAGCTGCTGTTTGTCCTGCACACGGCGGTTACATTGGATATTAGCTGGTGGTCACAATAATGTGACTCGACCGTGTATATACAAATGAATATTTATGCTGACTTGCGGCAGAAATATTTGAGCGAAAGGTCAAAATATGTACAAACAGATGTTCTCCATAAAGCGAGATATGGAAGTCTGAAATAATTTTACAATCGAATTATTAGATGATATGTGGAGGAAACCGTTGTATAACTTTACGCCCCTTAGCGGAAAAGCTGTTCATTACTTGAAGACGTAAACTCGAACAAAATATTATTTACACAGTGCAAGGTATCCTACCAAGGACAGACTTCTTCTAGGAATTTTAGGATCAAAAATAATCTTTCAAACACATATACGTGGTGATATCTCTTTCTCGCTGAAATGGTGAATTATGAAAATGCAGAAAACACGGGGGTCATTTCATATGAAATACGCAATTGGGCAACTACGCGGAGCTGATGATGCAATCACAACGATGTTATGCGTCAGTTGTAGTGTGGGACTTCAGTGTGCTGCTTGTTGTCTCCTTACTCCCGCAGAGCGTAGTGTTGTGGATTGACGAATGTTAGAAATGGTTCATGCAGACGCCTCAGGAACTGTGACGCGTGAAGATCAATGGTGGTAAATCAAGATTGAAACTTTACATGGCAAAAATCCGACAGACATTCAGAGTGTTTTGTGTGATTTTCGTGAAGATGGGACACAGACAGGAGTACATTGTCCCGCTGGCAACTCGCTTTCGTAAAAGACGTTTAAGCATAAACAACGATCTGAAGTCAGAGAGGCTGAAAATGGCAAAGAATGAGCGAATTGTGAAACTTGTCATAGATTCTGTCGAACAAGACCGTCGAGCAACATGCGAGGAAATTGCAGAAGCTACAGGAATTTCAGCAACATCAATATTCCATATTTTGACGAACGATTTGTAGAAAAAAATTCGGCCAGATGGGTCCTCATGACTTGACTGTCGAACAGAAACAAACTCGGGTGGACAATGCAACACGGTTGAAGTAAAGATCTGTTGCTGAATGTGTTGCATTCCTGTTACGAATTGTTTCTATTAATGAAACGTGTGTTAGGGACTTCGAGCCTGAGTTGAAATCGCAGTCGAATGAGTGGAAAAGTCCGTGTTACCCAAAAAGGTTCAACGGCACAAACGAAGGTCAAACAAATGATGATAATCGCGCATGATCACCTTGGCGTCATCATCACAGATAGAGTGTACCATGGGATCCTGCAAAATCTGTGCTGAAAAATGCAGAACAAGTGCATTTTTCAGCGAATGTTTGCTCAGAGAAGGGCCTCGCATTTTGTACAACAATGCAAGACCATACAGGCAGAAGATGGTGACAGCTTTGCTGAAGAAATACAGGTGGGAAGTGTTACCTCACGCACCTAATAGCCAGACGTGAGTCCGTCAGAGTTTGACTTGTTCCCCAAAGCTCAAACCACCCACGCATGGACAGGGATTTTCCTTCCTGGAGGACTTTTCTGCAGAAGTTACCCAGCGCATCCGACAGCTAAACAAATGAGGCCACGTGACTGGAATTGTGGACCTTTCTAAACGTTCGAATGCTGTCATTGAAAAGCAGGGAGACTACACAGAAGCGCTGTAGAGAGACATCGCTACACTTCGGTATGTATAAGGAATATGCGTGCATTACATATAAAATGACCCATGTATGTGCATAATATTCAGTATTGCTAAAGCACCGCGACAGCAAAAGGTTTGTTCAAATACGCCATCTGGATGCAGAGATATCAAAAGCAGAAATGAACACTTATGCCCTTCGTTGGCCAAACCGTTCTTTACCAAATATTAAAAATTATATGAAAAACATTTCCCATCCGGAACTGTATGCGATACAGAAAGAATTTTTCAAATCGGAGCTTTAGAAGCAAAAATATCAGGGGAAAAGCAATTTACATTAACGCCCCCTAACGGAAAAGTATGAGTTACTTGAAAATCTTGAAATCATATGAAAAAACATTTCGCACCGAAAAGGCTATCCAACAAAGAAGGAATTTTTCATATCGGAGTAGTAAAAACAGATATATTGACAAAAATAAGATATATACCTACGCCACCTGGCGGAGAAACAATGAATTATTTTAAGAAGAAAATATTCCGAAAAAGTTTATCAACGTGAGTGGCATCGGTCCACGAACGAATTTTTTTAATTGAGATTTTGAAGCTCAGGTTTTGTGGCAAATACATCAGAAACAGAAATTAACACTTACGCCTCCTGGTGGCCAAACCATTCGTTACCAAAATTAGAAATTATGCTTAAAAGATTTTTAATTTAGAGTTGTATCCATTCAAGAAAAATGTTTTCAAATCGGAGTTTTAAAATTCATGTCCTAACAAATGCAGAGTAAGAGTTTTTTGCCATTATAATTGGTTTCGCAGTCGAAGTCGCTGCTTCACCAGGGTTGACCAACGATTTTCGCCTTTTGAGATTGTCGTACAACACCCACTTTTCATCGACAGTCACCGCTCACCTTTTTGAGTTGGCAGGGAGGTGCATCATTCGCGAGATTGAAATTCCCTTCTGGAAACCTCTGGAACCACTATTTACACTTGCTGTAGGACACAGCAGCTTCCCCTAAGGCTGAACAAATCATTTCCTTTGCCTCGCTAGCATTTTTTTTTTTTGCACGTGTTTTGCAAAAAGAAGATCGTGCTTATGTTATCGGTTTGTACTTCCGTCAGTCCGTCCGTCTGTACCCACAATATCTCTGCAACTATTAGTCCGATTTGAAAAATTCTTTTTGCATTGGGAAGCTGGAAATATGCGAATGATGATCCTTCATTTCGTTTTTTTTACGATGTACAATTTCGCCGCTAGAAGGCGTAAATGCAGATGATGTTGAATTCAAAAATACGTTTTATTCTACATATTTGCTTCTGAACATCCTGATTGAAAAAATTATTTTATCTTTTGATTCCATTTATGTCGAAGAGTATTTTGGATATAGTTACTTTTTCAAATTACACATAGATTTTCCGCTAAAGGGCGTAAAAGTAAATTACATTTTTCCCGATAACTCTTCTTCTAAAACTCCGATTTGAAATTTTTTTTCTTCAGCGGATATATCTCTTGCTGGAAATCTTTTGGATATAAGGGCCGCAGGTGGCCTAGTGGTTAGCGTCGTGACTGACATGGATATAACCTCAGGTTCGATCCTGGGCAGGTACGAACGTTCGAACCACTAAATACCCGCCGTGCGTAGGATGAGCACATTAAGCCGTCGGACCCCGGGTACTGGCCCGCCGGTAATAAATAAGGGCGTCTTCCTCCCCCTTTCTACCTCGCTTCCGTGTCACTTTCCTATCGGGCACTCTAGCCCAAATCTCCTAGCTTCCTATTTCTAAGGGTTGTTTAAGACCTGGGGTGAGACACTCCCTTCCTAAAATACTCTACATATGATCTGATCTGATCTTTTGCATATAATTTTTAATTTTTGGTAAAGAATACTTTGGCCACCAGGCGGCGTAAGTGTTAATTTTTACTTCTGATGTATTTGCCATAAAATCTAAGCTTCTAAAACATCGATTGGAAAAATTATTTTGTGGACTGATGCCACTCCCATTGATAAACATTTTTGGAATATTTTCTTCCTAAAATATTCCTCAGTTTCTTCGCCAGAGGGCGTAGATGTATATCATATTTTTTGTCAATATCTCTACTTCTAGGAGTCCGATTTGAAAAATTCATTCTTTGTTGGATAGTGTTTCCCGTGTGACATGTTTTTCACATAAATTCTAAATTTTCAAGTAATTCATAGACTTTCCGCTAGGGGGCGTATCGGTAAATTGCGTTTTCCCTTATATATCTACTTCTAAATCTCCGATTTGAAAAATTCTTTCTGCACCGGATACAGTTCCTGATGAGAAATCATTTGCACATAATTTCTAGTTTTTGTAAAAAAATGGTTTGGCCACCAGGGGGCGTAATCTTAATTTCCGCTTCTGATGTATTTGCAGCAAACTGTGAGCTTCTAAATTCTCGATTGAAAAAAAGTTGTTTGTTGACCGATACTACTTATCTCGACAAACCTTTTAGGAACATTTTCTTCTTGAAATTATGCAAGGTTACCTACGTGCCCCCTAGGGGGCGTAAATATATAACATATTTACTTGTAAATTTTGAATTTATAGGAAAAGCATTTCGCATCGGAAAGATTATCCAACAAAGAAGGAATTTTTCAAATCGGACTCTTAGAAGTAGAGATATGGACATAAATATGTTATACATTTACGCCCCCTGGCGTAGAAACCTTGCATAATTTCAAGAAGAAAATGTTCCTAAAAGGTTTGTCGAGATAAGTAGTATCGGTCAACAAACAACTTTTTTTTATGATCTGATCTGATCATAAAAAAAAGTTCTGCGTTATTTCTGCTCCTAAAACTCCGATTTGAAAAATACTTCCTGTATCGCATACAAGACCTGATGGAAAATATTTTTCACATAATTTCTAATGTTTGGTAAAGAATGGTTTGGCCACCAGGGGTCATCAGTGTTGATTTCTGCTTCTGATGTATTTGTAGGAAAATCTGGGCTCCTGAAAACTCGACTAAATTTCTTTTTACTTGGACCGATACCGCTTATATGGATAAACCTTTTGAGAATACATTCTTCTTAAAATAATGCATGGTTTTCCCACCAGGGGACGTAAAGTCACATCTTATTTTTGTCGATGTTTCTGTTTCTAAGAGTTCGTATGCTCACAATTCCGTTTACAGCAATATCTGAGGGATTAAAAACCCGATTGAAAATCTTCTTTCTTTCGTCAGATCTATTGTTTTCCATACCAGTTTCATTGACTTTGTTTGAATGAAACTTTTTGCCGTCGGTAAAACGCTCCAGTAGAGGAAAAGGTAAAGTTCTATTGCAGGATCAGCATCCATAGACTTAACATTGGCTGCTCACGAGGCTGTCCCCGTGGCTGTTCCCTTGTCAGATTTTTTTGTCACGTGATCGTCTCAATGATGTGCTGAACCTAGCGGCGCTTCTTGGAACTTTCGATGGATCTTTGATTTTGAGGGATGGCAACGACCGAGTGAGAAAGGGGGTGAATATAGGGGGATGCCAAGCTGATGTGCTGCCCCCAAGCAGTGCTTCTTGAAACTTTCGATGGATCTTTGATTTTGAGAGATGGCAACGACAGGGTGTGTAAAGGGGTGGACATAGGGGGATGTCAATTCGATGCTGATGTGCTGCCCCCTAGCCGGTGCTTCTTGGAACTTTATTATTTCGATGGATCTATGATTTTGGAGGATGGCAACGACCGAGTGGAGAAAGGGCACTGCGTAGGTGTTAGATACGATGGTGCTTCTTGGAACTTTATTTTTTCGATGGATCTTTGATTTTAAGGGATGGCAACGACAGAGTGGGGTCCGTTGGGATTTTTTGTATTTATTCCTGTGGTTTTCAAGCGGGATTTTCCCCCTCTTCGATGCTATTTTCCCCCGGAGGAAATTTTTACGTAATGATGCTGGGGAATTTTCTTTCGAAGGGAATAAAAATGCTCTGATGGTCTTAGCGAGGTTCTAACTCACGATGATTTGGTTTCAAAAAATGGTCAGGTGATCAAATGGTTTTCGTGTACTACGTATTCACTCTATTTTTTTCTTTCTTTAAATTACTTTTACGTTATTTCTTCATGTGTTTTTATATATTTTTTGTATGTTTTGAGGGAATTTTTTTGTGTAGATGTAATGAATTTTCTTGGAAACTTTTCTTTTTCCTCCATTTAATTTTATTTCAAACAATGAGACGAGAAATGCTTCTTTAGAAACGATTTCGTTCCTGTTCGCAGTAACTATTGGACTTTGACAAAATTTTTGGGAAATCAAGCGGAAATGTAGACATGTTAATTTTGTGTCTTTCGCCCTTCCAATATTTTTTCTAATTGTAATGTTTTCATGTACTATGTATTCCCTCTCTTTTTTTATAACTTTTACGTTATTTTATCATGTATTTTGTATATTTTTTGTATGTTTTCAGGGAGTTTTTTCGTGTAGATGTAATGAATTTTCTGGGGAACTTTTCTTTTTCCTATATTCAGTTTTATTTCAGACCATGAGACGAGGAAATGCTTCTTTAGAAACGATTTCGTTCTTGTTCGCAGTAATTATTGGATATAGACTTCATGTTAATTCTGAGTCTTTCGCCCCTGCAATAATATTTTCTAGTAATTTTTTCGTATGTTCAAGAACTCTACAGATCTTTTCCAGTTAAAATTCTGCTGAAACAATATTTTCTTACTTTATTTCGCATGTCATTATAGCTACCCAATTTTCGCTATTTTTCTATTTCTATCTCTGAAATTTCGTTAAACTTCTCAATAGGTCAGGATTCTTTTTTTTTTTATTTTTACTTGGACAAACTTATGAGTCCTTTTATTCAGACATTTTTTTGTTTTCATTTAATTTCAGCAAACGATTATTTTTGATGTAACAAATCAACAGATTTTTCTTTCCTTTTATAGCATATTTTCAAACTTGCTTAAAAATATTCCTCAAAGCTTGCATGTATGTCAAATAGGCATTTTATTTTCTTCTTTCCTAGTTTTCTATACTTTTCGTGGGCTGCCCCGACAGGAAAGCATTGATTGTCAAGACATACAATCTAAAACATATTTTCTTACGATAAAATTTGTATTCTTTGGGATGTACATTTTTCTGTCTCGTCCGGAAAAACATTCATTTTAGACGGAAAGCTAGTAATTCCGTTCTTCAAATAAACATTATTTTTTTAACGTTTTACTAACTTACCAGAAAAGCAGTTATTCCCCACCCCCATAGCGAAAATAAAGAAATTCTTACTTCTTTTCCATACATATCGACTCAATCTATTTCTTTTCGAAATGCTGGTCATGACATTTCAAATAAAATTTCATACTTTCACCAAAAATCATATTCTTAAACGAGTTATTTTTTTTTACTTTATTTCATGTATAACTAAATTTTTATTCTTTACTCTCCTCGTCAAAGTCAGTAAGAACTCCCCTAATCTCGTTCATTTTCTTCATTCAGTTCGCTTTAAATTGAGATCTTTCAAAACTTCGCTTATATTTCCTTCACTCAATGTACGGTTCTTCCGTGTCTTCTGTGCCTGCGTCAGTTTTTCTTTAGACGTTTAGTTTTATTGACTTTTTCTTTCGTTTTAATTAGGTTTTCCTTATCGTATTTTTTATTCATTGTCTCAGCAGAAAAAGCTTTCATTCTGGCGACATAGCGACTAAGTCCATACTTCCTATAAACATTTATTTTGTACGTTTTACTAATTCGTCAGAAAAGCAGTTGTTTCCAAACTCCCATAGTGAAAATATCGTATTCCCCTTATTTTTCTTATTATATTTTTCCTTCTGCTCAGTGTTGTATGATTCTTCAAACTTTGGTTTATTTTTATGAAACTTCTTTTTTTCTTAGTTTTTTTTCTGATTCAACCTATCAATCTTTTCCTATCGATTTAATTGCTCTTATTTTTCCATTTGACTTTACTTTTGAACATAAATATATCTAAAATCGTCAGATGTATTTTAGTCTCTAAGACCGATTCTTCCTTATTTCAAATAAAGTCATTGTAGGATTTTAGTGTAAATACCCATAAATCTTTAGAACTTACCTCCTTTTCATAGTTAGACACTAATTCCTCGAGGTTTACATTAAAACATGAAAGAAGAATTTACTGAAAATGTCAGTGTTTCTTAAAGAAATCCTAAGAATAAGAAATCTTTCACTGAAACAAGAAATTCTTATTCAAAGCATTTCACCCCTCTTTCTTCTTCAAATACTCTATGCCGCCCCGGTGGCGCAGTGGTCTAAGGCGTTGGCCTCTGATCATTCGCCCGTAAGGGGTCCGGGTTCGAATCCCGGTCAGGCATGGATGTTGTGTTTGTCTTACGGCACTGGCTCTCTCCCTTCCCTGGAACCAGTGACCCTAAATTAGGGACGGGCGACTGCTTATAGCCCATTGAGTTGCTCACGGCGGTCGTTAAACCTCCAATCAAAACAAAAAAAAAACAAATACTCTATTTGTAAATCTAAGGAACTGTTGTTTTTTTATATTCATATATTTTTCCCTCTAACTTTAGAAGATATTTTCTCAAAATGTATGTACATATTACGATAGTAAAACATCATACAACTGCTTGATGTTCAACTCACTTCACGCTGTCTTAAGGAAATTCGTTCATTTTCTCATATCACATAGATATGTTATTTTTCTTCCCATTCACTTCAAAGACTTGTGATCAACTTAATGGAGTCCTTTGAGAAAAACTTTCATAGGAAAGCATAAATTTACTGAAAATGTCAGTTTCCTTAAAGAAATCATAAGAATAAGAATTTTTTTACTGAAACAAGGATCCCGTATTCAAAGCATTAAGTAGCTCTTTTTCGCATAAAATTCTGTATTTCCTCATGTAAACTTTATTCTTTTTCTACTTTATTTCTTCTTTCGTTTCTTGTTTTTCCCTATGTAATTTAAAACTTCTTTTCTTAATCTATTTTTTATAAAGTATCATTCTTTTGAGTTGATTTTTTCTCTCTTTTTTTACATGTATTCATTTTCTATAAGTTCATATTGATAAGGGTTTAAATTTTGTTTGAAAGATGTTTGCAAAGATCGTTTTCGTAAAAGTTAAAAACAGATAAGGTTCGTTTCAGAAAAGTTCATTCTTTCCTAGTGTTAAAAATGGAACACTTTATTTTTCTTAGGGACAGCTTTGAGAAAACACGTTTCAGTAAAAACATTGAAATTCCCATAGAATAACATGGGAAAACTAGCATGCATAAAAAGACTGTTTTGAAACGAGTAAAAATCTGTGGAAGATCAGTTTCGAAAAAGTTGAAAACAGAAAAGGTTCGTTTCGGGAAAGGTTCATTCTTTCCTAGATTTAAAAACGGAACACTTCATTTTTCTTAGGTGACAGCTTTGGGAAAACACGATTCAGTAAAAACAGTGAAATTCCCAAAGAGTAACATGGGAAAACTAGCATGCATAAAAAGACTGTTTTGAAACCAGTAAAAATCTGTGGAAGATCATCTTCGAAAAAGTTGAAAACGAATCAGGTAGAAAACAGAATGCAGTAAAAACAGTCACAGCAAGTTCCTGAAAGTTGAAAATAGATGAGGTTGAAAATGGATGTATAAAAATGTCTAATGAAAGAAATTTTTATGATGAGGAAAAGGAATGAGATTAGGGAGTTCTTACTGACTTTGACGAGGAGAGTAAAGAATAAAAATTTAGTTATACAGGAAATAAAGTAAAAAAAATAGGTCGTTTAAGAATACGTTTTTTGGTGAAAGTATGAAATTTTAGTTGAACTGTTATGACCAGCATTTCAAAAAGAAATAGATTGAATCAATATGTATGGAAAAGAAGTAATAATTTCTTTATTTTCACTATGGGGGTGGGGAATAACTGCTTTTCTGGTGAGTTAGTAAAACGTTAAAAAAATAATATTTATGGGAAGAACGGAATTACTAGCTTTGCCTCTAGAATGAATGTTTTTTCGGACGAGACAGAAAAATGTACATCCCAAAGAATAAAAATTTTATCGTATGAAAAAAGGTTTCAGATTGTATGTCTTTCTTGACAATCAATGGTTTCCCGTCGGGGCAGCCCACGAAAAGTATAGCAAACAAGGAAAGATGAAAAAAATGCATATTTGACATACATGCAAGCTCTGATGAATATTTTTAAACAAGTTTGAAAATATGCTATATAAGGAAACAAAAATCTGATGATTTGTTACATCTAAAATAATCGTTTGCTGAAATGAAATGAAAACAAAAAATTGTCTGAATAAAAGGACTCATAAGTTTGTCCAAGTAAAAAAAAAAGAATCCTGACCTATTTAGAAGTTTAACGAAATTTCAAAGATAGAAGAAAAAAATAGCAAAAATTGGGAAGCTATAATGACATGCGAAATAAAGTAAGAAAATATTGTTTCAGCAGAATTTCAACTGGGAAAGATCTGTAGAGTTTTTGAACATACGAAAAAATTACGAGAAAATATTATTGCAGGGGCGAAAGACTCAGAATTTACATGAAGTCTATCTCCAATAATTACTGCGAACAGGAACGAAATCGTTTCTAAAGAAGCATTTCTCGCATCATGGTTTGAAATAAAATTAAATGGAGGAAAAAGAAAAGTTCCCAAGAAAATTCATTACATCTACACGAAAAACCTCCTCAAAACATACAAAAAATATATAAAAACACATGAAGAAATAATGTAAAAATAATTAAAAAAAATAGAGTGAATACGTAGTACGCGAAAACCATTTGATCACCTGACCATTTTTTGAAACCAAATCATTGTGAGTTAGAACCTCGTCAAGACCATCAGAGCATTTTTATTCCCTTCGAAAGAAAATTCTCCAGCATCGTTACGTAAAAATTTCCTCCGGGGGAAAAATAGCATCGAAGAGGGGGAAAAATCCCGCTTGAAAACCACAGGAATAAATGCAAAAATCCCAACGGACCCCACTCTGTCGTTGCCAGCCCTCAAAATTAAAGATCTATCAAAAGAATAAAGTTCCAAGAAGCACCGCTAGGGGGCAGTACATCAGCATCGAGTTGACTTCCCCTTATGTCCACCTCCTTTACACACTCTGTCGTTGCCATCTCTCAAAATCAAAGATCCATCGAAAGTTCGAAGAAGCACCGCTAGGGGGCAGCACATCGAGTTGACATCCCCTATACCCACCCTTTCCCACTCGGTCGTTGCCATCCCTCAAAATCAAATATCCATCAAAAGTTCCAAGAAGCACCGCTAGGGGGCAGCACATCGAGTTGACATCCCCCTATATCCACCCCCTTTCCCACTCGGTCGTTGCCATCCCTCAAAATCAAAGATCCATCGAAAGTTCCAAGAAGCACCGCTAGGGGGCAGCATGTCGAGTAGACATCTCCTTCCCCACTCGGTCGTTGCCATCCCTCCAAATCAAAGGTCTATCGAAAGTTCCAAGAAGCATCGCTAGGAGGCAGCACATCATGAAGGACGATCACGTGATAAAAAATCTGACAAGGGGACAGCTGGGGCAGCCTGGGGGACAGTCTCGTGAGCATCCAATGTTAAGTCTATCCTGCAATAGAACTCTTCCTTTTCCTCTACTCGCTCCGCAAAAAAACGTCTGCATAAAAGCGCTCTAATTCGGGAGGCAGCGGGAACACGTGCCCCGGGCGCCGGTGATAGAGGGCGCCGAGCCGGGCGACATAGAGAAACGGGACACATACACTCATAAACCCCTTACGTGTTTTTTAATTACATCTAAAATTCCATCATGTATCAAATTTTTGAATCAAAAGCGAGTAATAGCTCGAGCGCAGTAGTTGTAAACTGTGGTAAAATATATAGCCTTCACAAGTGTACGAATAAGATCACTGAGCTTATCCCTACAGTAAAGTAAAGGCTGCTCAGTTTATGATGTTATAATTCTCGTATTCCGCTCTGTGAACGGGACAGCTCGAAGGCGATTGCTCTGTCAGTTACGTCACGCGTGCCTCCTTCATTGCTTCAAAATTCTCGGCTTTCACTACGGTGTGATAGCCATACACCGTGGCTATCACCTACTGGCTGCCATCGTAGGTGAAGATGGGTACTCTCATATATGCTGTTGTTGATGTCCTCTTGTACCATAGTGCAAGGAAGTGTGGATCAGACGAAGGAAGATTGCTACTAGGTATTCGAAACAGAAAATATTTGTACACCACTGAACTTGTTTCTCACTACCATCCTCCGCTTAAGGAATATATGACGCGCGACAAAAGAGGCCAAGTTGGTTACTTCCCTCATGAAATTCAAGATGAGTTCTTGGAAATCATTGCTGGTAAGATAAGGCAAAAAAATTCTAGATGATATCCGAGAAACAAAATTCTAGATGACATCCGACACCCGACGTTAGTGATACTCATAAAGATCAGATATCTCAAGTAAAAGCTATGTTAGATGGGGGAAGAAGGTCCTTGGGTCATAGAGAGTTTCATTGATATTCTTTTAGTCAGTGGAAAAACAGGTGAAACTTTTGCTGAAGCAACAGTCAGAAAATTAGAAAACAATGGTTTAGTTCTCGCAAATTTCAGAGGACAGTTGTATGACAATGGAGCTTGTAACGTATATTCTAAATTAACTTTCCTTTTTAGTTTCTTTCCCTATGTAAATCTTGAGTTTCTTCTCAGTTATATTTCTCTCTTAACGTGATATCTTTTCTCTCAAACGAATACTGTTGGCAACATAATTTAGGTTCAATGAACGTGAAGTATGCCTGAATTGATAAGAACGAGAGATACAAACGACGACTATTCTGTTGCTTGGCGAGCGTTGGGTTGTAAACTGTTTATTGAAAGGTGCGTTGTGAAAAGAGCTTTGTGTTAAGAGTTGTGTGGTGTGTGGAGAGTTTAGTGCAATATGCTATGTTACATGTGTTTGCTACATTCCTGAATAAAGCATCTTTTCCGTAAGTTTGACTTCTGTTGTTTACATGTTTCGTCTGGGCGCTAAGGTTTAATTTTAGGAACTATTTCTTCTCATAGTGGTGTTTTAAATTAACGTAGAAGTACGAAAAGACTTCTACGTCATAAGCTCACATGGCAGGAAGGTTCAAGGGGTTAAAGCACTCATCCTTAAAGAATATAATCTTGCATTTTTCTTTTTATGTGCAGCTCAGTCTCTTATTCAAGTGTTTGTTCAAGCTGCTAGTGTAAATCCAGACGTAGATATTTTCGATTTCTCCACTGTTTCTACTTTTTTTTGTGTGTGTGTTTTCAACATCTAGGTGGGAAACATTACAGAAACGTGTTAAAATGCCCCTCGAATCCCGATCTAAGACAAGATGGTCTACAAAGATAGAAACTGTTAGAAGTGAAAGAAAGACAAGCTGTTCCAATAAAAGAAGTTTTAGTAAGCTGAAGCTTATCAAAACATATCTGCGGAGCACAGTTGGCCAACAGAGATTAACAAATTTAAGTGTGATATCCATAGAACATGAGTTTGCATCAAAACTTTTTTACGATGATATCATAAAGGCTTTTGCTGCCAGTAAAGCAGCAAAAGTCAAGCTGTCCACTTGCCTGTCCCTGGATTTAAAAAACTGGGCTTCATTTTAAATTGTAATGCACAGCTGTATTCAAATGTTTAAATGTTTATGTCATACAAATGTTTAAAATGTAAAACTCAAAGGTTTGTGTACTGAATAAAAAATAGTTTGTATATTGAATTAAGTGTTATTGTAGTGAACAGTGTATTAATGCTACAACTGTTTATTTAAAAACCACTGTTTTAACTATATAATTATTTAAAACAGTGATAGAACAGTTTGGTAAAAGACAGTTGACCAGTTTTTCAACACGGGAAACTTATTAATTGGATACGATTAAAATATTAAATTAATTATTGTTTTTACTGTAAAAGAACTCTTGATTTTATTAACTGTTAAATTCATTCAAAGAAATTAGTGGTTTAAGAATAAACTGGCCGCCCCGGTGGCGCAGTGGTCTAAGCGCTGGCTTATGATCATTCGTTGTCGTGGGTCCAGGTTCGAGTTCCAGTGAGGCATTCATGTTGTGCTTGTCTTACGGCACTGTCTCTCTCCCTTCCCTGGAACCAGTTGTCCTAAATTAAGGACGGGCGACTGCTTGTAGCACATTGAGTTGCTTACGGTGTTCGTTAAACCTCCAACCAAAAAGAAAAAGAATAAACTGAAATTTCCTTAACATGTCGTTTGTGCTCAATATCACAAAAACCCATGATTGTTACGATATTAATAAATGAGTTCTATTCATTTTGAACCTTGAAAGGACAAAACCGTAAATCAGGTGTAATTGTAACATTTACCGAAACGCTAACAGATGTAATTTCCAAAATTCTAAAATAAATTTTAGTTATTATGCTGTTGATGAAGGAAGGGTGAGGGGAGGGGGGCGTCAAACTCTGCTTTGCCCCTGTTGAAAGAAATCCTAGCTCAGCCTGGGCGAAAAGCAATAGAATTATTGCTCAGAATCCATTTCTGTTTGCTCAGCAATTTATCAGACAAAATTGCCATCTAAAAAGAATATTCCAGAAGTTAGAGCGCTTTAAGAAATAAATTTGATATGAGAAGTTGCTCAATCAAGAGCTTCGCACGTTCGGCTGTTTCGGTCCATTTGGGTTACAACTTGGAGAGGGAGCAAGTGGTGGAAGATCTCCCCCAGTACTCACAACAGATAGACAAGAAATTGACAGTCGGAGAAACTCGTAGGGTAGGTTACTTAAACAGGCTGTAGCAGAAGAGTTCGGACTCCAGCAGACCTCCATTTAGAATCCCCACTGCGTGTGTGTGGGTGGAGGATCAGAAAAAAAAGCAGGAAAGCACATTAACGCGGACGAATACCATTTTTTGTTCCACGACGAGTCGTTATAAGGCTCTCCCGCCTTTGAAAACAGTACACTTTTAGGGTGACTTGAAATGTAATGCAGCAAGCAAGGCTTTCCTTTATTCAGTGTCAGCGGTGCGTCTAGTGCGTGAAAACGTTTCTCCAACTCAGGGTTATGGACCCTTTTTAAAGGAAAGCTTTTCACGCACTAGACGCATCGCTGACACTCAAAAGCTCAAAAACGTCATCAATAATTTTACTTCAATAATGATATTGCGATGTATTTATGCAATGCACTCAGTAGCGCTTAACGTAATTGTATGTGTGTGTGTGTGTGTGTGTGTGTGTGTGTGTGTGTGTATGGCACGTGCTTCCAAAACACCCACATACCCCCCCCACACACACACGCACACACGTACACTATATTGACAAAAGTCACCGGACATCCCTTCAAAAGCAGATGAACGGATCCGCTGCGTTGTTAGGATGCCCGGCACAACTGCAAACGGTATAAAACAAGCCTGCAGCTGACCGCGAACATATCGCAGTGTGAGGTTGAGTGAAAATGTCGCGGCGGGAGGCAACTGACTTTGAGAAAGGAAAGATTGTTGAGTGTTATTTTAGTGGGTTGCCCATAAGAGAAACCGAGAGGCGTGTAAGCATACCACAAAGTCAACTGTTTTGGATGTACTGAAAAAGTGGAAGACACATGGTGCGCATGAAGCAGCAAAATGTACCGACAGACCAAATAAAATCGGTGACAGAGGACGTCGAAGCCTCAGGAGCGTTGTTACAGCTAATCGACGGCGTACTACACAAGACCTCAGTGTACAGGTTTGAAAAATGCTGCAATCTCGGTATATGCACGTACCTTTCACAGAGAACCTCATTCCTTGGGTTACCGTGATCGTGCGGCTTCTCGTAAGCTTTTCATCTCCACCGGGAATGTTACCCGTCGTTTAGCATGGTGTAAAGAACATTTAACGTTGACCGTAGGTCAATGCAAATGGATTCTATGTACTGATGAATCCAGATACACGATCCGTAGTTTGATGGCCGTGTGTGGGATACGGCGGCAGCCGGGGGAACGCTTTTTACCAGAGTGTACTGTTCCTACGGTCAAGTGTGGAGCTGGCAATGTACTCGTGTATGCGGTGTTTTTCGTGGTATGGTCCCGACCCATTGGTTATCGTGCACAACTATATCAACCAGCGCGTCTACCTTGATATTCTGGACAATTATACCGTACCAACTATGTGGCAATACTATGCAACTGAGCCTTGTTGGTACCAGCAGGGTGATGAACTGAGAAAAGTAAGGACTGTTACGACGTGGTTTGACGATAATTCCGTATTGTGTGTGGACTGGTCAGCACAGATACCTTATCATAATCCCATAGAGCACCTATGGGATGAATTAGAGCGCCGCATAAGAAGTTTGGAACCAAGGCCTACTACTAAGCAACAGTTAGAGGCAACATTATGTACTAAATGGAAGTGCATACTTACCGCTGTGTTCCAAAACCTTGTCGAAAGCATGTCTCGAAGGGTCAGTGCATGCATTAAGGTCAAAGGTGGACCGACATCTTAATAAATGCTATGCTGTGTTTCTTTTCTAGGTGTCCGGTGACTTCTGTTAATATAGTGTATATCAGTACACACCGATAAAACGGAATTTTTTCATCGTTTTTCTTGGCGATATTTCTGACTTAATTTATATGGGCAAAAAGGGATTCATGTTACGAAAATGTTTGTTTCTTACATTTTAAAAGTGGCGAGAGCTTTAAAAGCATTGTACCCCGACAGGTTTTTGCATTTAATTTGCTTAGTGAATGGGTTGTTTCTAGTTGCGGAGCATATTCGGGAAATTTTCACGCTATTTAACTAACTTATCTCGAGTGTGAAAAATATTTTCCTAAAAGCTGTGATGCGTATCGAAATTTATGAAGAAATGTATTCACCATCTTCCACTATAGCCCGTTTTCAGCAGATGAAGAACATGGATAGATGCAACATTGATTTTAGGCCCGAAACTTGAGATTAATAAGTTATGTTGCAAACTCGTTAGACGGTGGACACTTTTTCCTGCAAACAGGGAGCATTACAAAGCTAGAATCTCGCAGCATTTTATTAAGCAATGCATTAGAAGATAATAAAATTGAAAATGTCATTCCATCGTCCTGGTGAAATTGGAGAACATGTTAAAAGGAAACTGAGTGCTATTTTAAATTAGAACCCAGGATTTCAGGAATTGGAAAAAAAAGTTAGATATTGTGAACGGTGATGGGTTTCGAATTACCATTACAAATTCCACCAATGAGAGCGAAGTAGTGTAAATGCTGTCCAATAATGTCTGCGTGCGTAAAAAGAACATTTTATGCAATAAAAATTATTCGGGATATACAATTTAATACCTAATAAATAGCTTTTCTGGATCTAATGAAATCTGACAGAAGTACCGGATGGCAGACGACAAAATCTAAGAGTTGAATACTTAAAAAATAAATACAATGTGGTCTATTGCAACAAAACCTGTGGTGTATGAAGTTTTGTCATTTAAGAAGCTTTTCGTTTATTATTCATATTAGTTAGCACTTATTATTAGTTATTATATTTATAGTAATGTATTAATTTGTGTTTTTCATCAGTTCATATTCAAAAAGTCGTTTGTATCCAGAGCATTTATTTGAAGATATACACTCATCGACAAAAAAATAGTTGCACCCAGAAGGACGTGTCATCGGATTGTAATGCTATTCGGGAGGAAGGTAAAGGTGAACGCGAAAAATAAATGATTAAACATTGAGGAATTTAACAATAGGAATTAAATGGGCAGTATTTATTGAGCTACACGCCAATAAGTAGTGTCTCTCAGTATGGCGTCAGGCCACCATGCTTGCTCACACAGCACGCCAGACTTCTCGGCATGGAGTTGTACAGGTTCCTAAAGGTGTCCTGCGATAAGCCGTACAATGCAGCTTGAATCTTCTCACGCAGTCCTGCACAGTGTGCGTACGGATGGAGTGTGGATATCGCTCCAATAGCATCCCACACATTTTCAGTCGGCGATAGGTCTGGCGATGCGGCTGGCCATGGCAGAGTGTCAGTGCCTTGAACGCAAGCTCTCAAGACAGCAGCAGTATGCGGACGAGCGTTGTCCTGTTGGAAAATCGCCCCGGAGTGAACGCTCAGAAAAGGTAGGGCTACTGGTTGCAGGAACTCATTAACGTAACGTTGGGCTGTCAAAGTGCCTGAAATGAACATCAAAAGTGATCTGGCATCGTAGGCAATTGCACACCAGGCCATTTGGACGTGTGTCGTTCGACAACAAACCGTTCATCTTGGCGCTAACCACGGTGCCTCCACATACGGATTCGTTGGTCGTCTCCTCCAAGACAAAAGCGGGACTCGTCACTGAAGATCACCCGCTGCCATTCTGCGTGGCTCCATGACAGTTTGGCACGACACCATTGCAGTCTTTGGCGACGACGCACTGGTGTTAAGGAAAGTCGTCGTAACGGCCTACGTGCGTGTCGTCCTACATCGTGCAGCCGTCTTCCAATGGTGCTGGCACTAATCAGAAAATACATGGAGGGCACCACTGCTCGCTGAATGTCCGCAATCGTGGCTGTTGGGTCACTCCGCGCATGTGCGACAACCCGTCGGTCCTATCTCTCCGTGGTTCGTCTAGGTCTCTCAGATCCTTCCTTTCGCTGATGCGAGCCTTGTTCTATCTACTGCAGCCAACAACGTGCTATGGTGATATCCGCAGGACCGGTATGGCGCGCAGTACGGCGATAAGACCGTCCAACTTCCCGGAGCCCAACGATGCGGTTGCTCTCGAACTCCTCCTGCTGCTCGAATTACTTCTGAACTTTTCTCCGAGGCATACCTCACTTGCAAAGGATACAACCAACACAATAGCACGAGTCAGAATGGCAAGCACGCGCAATGGAACGACCTCATATAGCCTGTCAGGAACAGCGCTAAGACCCCTCCTTGCTTGCGTCACATGCACGCCCGAGCATGATACTTAAATCATTTGCATGTTTAACAATGTAAATCATACCCACCAAGTTTCATTTCTGTCGGTTGCTTCCTTCTAGGTGCAACTATTATTTTGACGATAAACATTATTTTTTATTCAAAGTGCCGATTTTGCTGATTTTTAGAGCACAAAAGCCGATCACTGCTGACAAACCAGCATTCCCTTGTTTTCAAAAAGGAGCTAAACATCAAAAGCTAATTGCAAAAAATTAGGTTCAGTTAGAGACTAACTGTGATTTGAAGTTAGGCTAGCCGCTTAAACTCAGGCGATTTTGTCAAGAAATTAGCTAAGGCACATTCGTGAAATTTTGACCTTTTAAGAATTAAAATTTTTTTTTTGTTCAGTTTTTTTTAGATCGACAGCAGGAAAGGTCTGTAAATTTGCTCTTTGTCTGAACGTTCCGTTGGTATGGGCGTAACGTCGGAAGAAAACTACCTTTCTTTTGAAGCACTTGATGCTGGAATCGTTAGATTTTATGCGTGCAGTTTTACCATGCAGTTTACGTGCCACTCATAAAAAGACTCGTTTTTCAACTCCAGAGAAGAATAGATGTGCGAAAGTTAATTTTTAAAAAACGCAACGTTACTGTCCATGATTTTTTTTCCAACACTTGAAAGACGTTTTCGAGAAATTCTTCTGCACATATCAAGCAAAGTAATTCTACTTTGTCGTTATCAGAAAATCTTTGAGGGATTTGACTTTCCAAGGTGTCAATGAATAGACACTGTAAGAAATTTTCTGAAATTCAAGAGCTATTTTCCATGATTCCTTTCTTAAATTAACGAAGCATATTTCTGACACAAAATGAAAGAAAAAATCCTGAATTTTACGAATTTTTCGTACGTTAAGAAAATTCTGAAATCTGAAACTTTTCCGCAATTCTTTTCGTGTATGAAAGGAAAAGTCGCTTTTTCTGTATCATATGACGGAAAAGTTCCGGTAATAGGCACGATTAGCGGGAATACTTGAGGTCTGATTAACTATTCAATTGATTATACACCGATTGGACAAAACATTAAAACCATCTACTTAATATGATGTAGGTCTTCCTCTCGCTGCCAAAAGAGCTCTCACCCGATGAGGCATAGATCCAACAGGATGTTAGTAGGTGTCTCTTGATATTTGGTACCATGACTGCAACGGAAGGTCCCGCATTGCCCGTACATCACGTGGTTGGGGTGATGCTGCTCGTACCAGTTTCTCCAACTGAAACCACAAATGCTCGATAGGTTTCAAATCCGGAGAATTTGGGGGCCATGGCAATAAATGGAGATTACCTTCATGTTCTTGGAGCCATTTCTGAACCTTCTTTGTGTGGCATGGAGTATTGTCTTGTTGGAAGACTCCACCTTCGCCAGGAAATGCAGTGGCTATAAAGGGGTGTATTTGGTCTGCCACGAGGCTCAGGTACGTGACAACTGTCTGAGTTCGCTCTACAGGGATAATGGGTCCAAGTGTTCTCCAAGAAAATATTGCCCAGGTCATCACGCTTCCACCAGCCGCACGGAGCCGTCCCACAGTGCATCCAGCTAAGAAGGTTTCCTTGGGTAAACATCGCAAATGAGCTCGTCCTTCCCATGGTGTAACACAAAATGGGATTCGTCTGACCATAAGACCCTCTTCCAGTCTTCAATATTCCGATGTCGACAATTACGTGCCAAATGCAAGAGTAGACGGCGGTAAACGGCTGGCACACGAATGGGTCTGCGGCTGCGCAGACCCTTATCCAAGAGCGTATGGTCAACTGTGTGTTCGGACAAATATGGCTCGTCACCACAATTGAAATTATAAGTAATGTCAGCCACAGTAGCTCCTGTTGCTGCGAAAAATACAAGATACCGTAAGCTGATCTCTGGCATCAATGAAACGTGTCTTTCCCGCGCCTTGACGACGGCTCGAAGTGTTACCTGTTTTGGACCATCTTTGATAGGTAATGACTACTGCATTGCGTGAGCAGCCTATCAGCGTCGCTGTTACGTGATGCTCTTACCAAGGCGTCTTGCCATAACGATCTGACCTTCGTCGAAATCAGATGAATCCTTTGCTTTTCCCCATGTTGAGGGGAAAGGAAATACTGGCTTAGAGAGCTCCGACCCAGGTATTGTATATACAGTACAAACTGAAGTACCAGAAAAACTGGTACACCAGTCTAATACTTTATAGGTCACCCACGGGAGCGCAGGACTGCAGAAATACGACGGGGCATGGACTCCACTAGCTTCTGGAAATATGCTGCAGGCAATGCACACCATACTTCCTGCAGAGCGTTCCACAATTCGAGTGTATTCTGAGGTCTGTGTTCGATAGCGCGCTGCATGGCATCCCAAATGTGCTCTATCACGTTCAGATCTGGGGACTTGGGTGGGAATGGCAACACCCTAAACTCATATGAATGCTCCTCTAACCATAATGTGGCGTCCCGACACTTGTGTCGTGTTGGAACATGCCCAACCCATCAGCATGAATGCAGGACATGAACGGGTGTACCTCGTCAGAAATGATGCTCACATAGCGTTGGCCGGTTACAGACGTTTGCAGACGCACCAGGGGTACCAGTGAAGTACAGCTAAACACTCCCTATACCATTACGGACCCCCACCAGCCGGTACAGTTCCCTGTTTACATGCGGGATCCATGGCTTCATGGGGTTTGAGCCACATACGAATCTTTGCACCTGCCCGACACAGTTGGAAACGCGACTCGTCAGGCCAGGCTACTTGTTTCCAGTCATCAAGTGTTCAGTGGCGGTGTTGCCGCGCCCAAGCGAGGCGCATAGCTCTGTGTCGTGCATCAATCAAGGTAACTCGAGTTGGGCTTCGGCTCCCAAAGCCCATATCGTGCACGGTACGTTGCACAGTCCGGACGCTGATGCTTGTTGAGGCTCTAGCATTGAATTCCGGTTATACCTGCGAGAGTATGGCACGCCTATCGCGTGAAACGATTCTTGACAGCCGACGATGGTCACGTTCACCTAATGTCTTTTTACGGCCACACTGGTATCGTAGGTTGGAGGTTTTGCCGGAATTCTTGTAGTCATGGTACACCCTTGCAATGGTCGTCCCTGAAAATCCGAACTTCCTTTCTACCTCCGAAATACTATGGCCCATCTCACGAGCGCCAACCATGACACCGCGTTGAAAATCGCTTAAATCGTTATTACTTGCCATTCTCATGCCAAAAACAGCTCTGATAGCTGGCAAGGAAGTCTATCGCTTTATATGCGCACTGACGGACGGAAACGAGTATGCACATGGGTGTCGTTGCTATGAATTTTGCATAAGCTTGTCTGTACCAGTTTTTCTGGCACTTCAGTGTATGTTATGGCCAAATCCCGAAGTCTCTTTGTGAAATGACAGGCCACTTCTAGCTTTGGCCATCTCATGTGGCCAAAGCCCGAAAATATACAAAATTTTACCAATACTTCGGGCTTTGGCCGGTCAGTTCTAGAGTTGCCCGGGAGAAACTGGCCAAAGTTATTAATTATCTTTACTTCGGTGGTCCTATTTGGACCGAAGATGAGGGTTTAGTGGGTAAAAATCCCACAGTATCGCCCGTAGGGATCCAAGTCCCAGGTGATCTCTAAAAAGATTTCCTTGCGCCGCATAAAAAAAGCACAACATAAAACATGTAATTACAAGCATTTTCTCAAAGGGGTGCAAATCACATGAAACAGATAAACAAATGATGATCTTAACACTATGATCTGTTTTTACTTTTACTACTTGCGGAGTTTGTCAATGTAATGACATGTAATACAGATTTTAAAGATCACTTATTTGGAAGATCTTTCATGCCATTATCATTCATTGATAATGACATATATTTTATAACATCATGTAATTATGACAATTGAAGAAATCCCTTTAAAGAGATTATTTTACCAGGGTGGAAATCTGTTTAGTTTTCGCTTGTTTGTGCAATCTGAGCTGTTATGACATTTGGAGTTACATAGCCTATTAGCTCTTTTACACTTACATCGATTTATTAAACATTTTCTATTACAGAAGCACCTTGAAAATCTTTGGCCTCCAGTTCAAGATTGACTCGATGATGCTGCTCTTAATGACATTTCATTATCCAGAATTGATTGCAAAGTAGCGAATTCTTCGGTACACATAGGACAACCGAAGTAAAGATAATTACTAACACTTTGGCCAGTTTCTCACGGCCAAATCCCGAAGTACTGGCACAATATTGTATATTTCGGGCTTTAGCCACATGAGCTGATAAAATTATTATATATTTCGGGCTTTGCCACATGAAAATAAATTCACTTCTAGCTTTGGCCACATGAGCTGGCCAAAGCTAGAAGTGAATTTATTTTAAATTTCAATTTACTACCACTAAGAAAAAGACATGGCCGGTCATTTCGCGAAGTGACTAGATTTTGGGCTTTGGCCGTAACATGTCATTCGCGACCTTTGGGCTTTCGCCGTAACATATACAGGGTCATTCAGAACTCATAGGACAAACTTTAAGGGGTAATAGAGCACACTGTAACAAACATTTTTTGTGTAGGAATGTATGGGCGAAAGTGACGCGTTGAGGCACAAACTCAAGAAATAGACATGAAAGGAAACAAATTGTTTACTTACAGCATCGTTGGCAAGTGCTTCTTTACAGAAAAGTTTACAATAATTGCTCAAAATTGCGTCCATTAACAGTAATACATGCGTGGCAGCGTCGACGGAGTGATTGGCGTACAGTTTCAAAGATGCCAGGTATTTCTCGCACACGTGCAGCCGCAACGGATATTCAAGCAACGAGGTCTTCAACAGAGTCAACTGGAGTCTCGTAAACGAGGGCCTTCAGATGTCCCCATAAGAAGTAATCGAAGCTTGATAAATCGGGCGATCGGGGTGGCCAACGGACTGGTCCACCACGGCCATTTCATCGCGCCCCAAAAGTGGCATCCAGGTAATTGCGCACATGAATGTTGAAATGGGCTGGAGCCCCATCATGCTGAAACCACAGTCTTTGTCGGACGGCCAGTGGTACATCTTGAAGCAATTCTGGTAAAACCTCTTCCAGCAAAATACGATAACATCTGCCATCGAGTCGCGTTGGTAGTAGATATGGGCCAATCAGGAAGTCGTTCACAATACCCGCCCACACATTCACAGAGAATCGTTCTTGGTACGCATGTGGACGTGTAGCGTGTGGGTTAGGGGTTGCCCACACATGACAATTGTGCACATTGAAAACACATTCGTGTGTAAAAATCGCCTCATCTGTGAATAGCACATGAGCTTGGAATTTCTTGTGTTTGTGCCTCATTTGCTCCCGTACATTCCTATAAAAAACAAGAAAGATGACACCGAATTTTCGGGTGTAATAAGCACGTCTTTTGAATCCGTTCTGACGCAAATTAAATTTATCAAAGCTATTCAAAGTCAATGGAACCGGTATAGAAAACAATAGTATCTGACGGAAGAAAGAAGTTTTTCAATCGGGTCTTTAATCCCTCAGATATTGCTGTAAACGGAATCGTGAGCTTACGAACTCTTAGAAACAGAGATATCGACAAAAATAAGATGTGACTTTACGTCCCCTGGTGGGAAAACCATGCATTCTTTTAGGAAGAAAGTATTCTCAAAGGTTTATCCATATTAGCGGTATCAGTCCAAGAAAAAAAAAATTTAGTCGAGTTTTCAGGAGCCCAGATTTTGCTACAAATACATCAGAAGCAGAAATTAACACTTATGACCCCTGGTGGCCAAACCATTCTTTACAAAACATTAGAAATTATGTGAAAAATATTTTCCATCAGGTCTTGTATGCGATACAGGAAGAATTTTTCAAATCGGAGTTTTAGGAGCAGAAAACGCAGTTTACCTTTACGCCCCCTAGCGAGGGTCTATGAATTCCTTGAAAATTTTGAATTTTTAGGAAAAACATGTCACATTAGAAACACTATCCAACAAAGAAGGAATTTTTTTAAATCGGACTCCTATAAGTCGAGATATTGACAAAAATAAGATACACGTCTACGCCCCCTGGCGCAGAAACCATGCACTATTTTAAGAAAATATTTCTTAAAGGTTTGTCGTCACGAGTATTCGGTCTACAAACGACGTTTTTTTCAATCGAGAATTTAGAAGCTCATATTTTGCTGCAAATACATCAGAAACGGAAATTAAGGTTTACGCCCCTGGTGGCCAAACCATTTTTTTTTACAAAAATTACAAATTATGTGCAAACGATTTTTCATCAGGAGCTGTATCCGGTGCAGAAAGCATTTTTCAGATCGCAGATTTAGCAGCAGAGATATAGGGAGAAACGCAATTTAGCTTTACGCGCCCTAGCGGAAAGTCTAGGAATTACTTGAAAATTTCGAAATTATATGAAGCACATGTCATACTGGAAACACTGTCCAACAAAAAAGGAATTTTTCAAATCAAACCCCTAGAAGTAGAGATATTGACAAAAATAAGATATACATCTACGCCCCTGGCGTACAAACCTTGCACTATTTTAGGAAGAAAATGTTCCTAAATGGTTTGTCGACGTGAGTAGTATCGGTCTACAAACGACGTTTTTTTTAATCGAGAATTTAGAAGCTCATATTTTGCTGCAAATACATCAGAAGCGGAAAATAAGATTTAAGCCCCCTGGTGGCCAAACCATTTTTTTACAAAAACTAGAAATTATGTGCAAACGATTTCTCACCAGGAGCTGTATCCGGTGCAGAAAGAATTTTTCAAGTCGGAGATTTAGAAGCAGAGATATAGGGCGAAACGCAATTTACCATTACGCCCCCTAGCGGAAAGTCTATGAATTACTTGAAAATTTTGAAATGATATGAAAAACATGTCACACGGAAAACACTATCCAACAAAGAATGAATTTTTTCAAATCGGACTCCTAGAAGTAGAAATATTGACAAAAATAAGATTTACATGTACGCCCCCTGGCGAAGAAACTGTGGGCGATTTTAGAAAGAAAGTATTCCGAAAAGGTTTATCGATGTGAGTGCATCAGTCCACGAAAGAATTTTTTCAATCGATATTTTAGAAGCTCAGATTTTTGGGAAAATACATCAGAAGCAAAAATTAACTCTTACGCCCCCTGGTGGCCAAAGTATTCTTTACCAAAAGTTTGAAATTATATGCAAAAGATTTTCCATTAGGAGATGTATCCGCTGAAAAAAAGATTTTTCAAATCAGAGTTTTAGGAGAAGAGTTATCGGAAAAAATGTAATTTACTTTTACGCCCCCTAGCGGAAAATCTATGCGAAATTTGAAAATGAAATTATATCTAAAACACTCTTTGACATAAATGGAATCGAAAGATAAAAAAATTTTTCAATCGGATGTTTAGAAAAAATATGTGGATTAAAACGTAATTTTGAATTCGACATTACCTGCATTTACGCTCCCTAGCGGCACAATTGTGCATCGTAAAAAATAACGAAATAAAGGATCATCATTTGCATATTTAAAGCTTCCGAATGCAAAAAGAATTTTTCAAATCGGACTAATAGTTGCAGAGATTCCGTGGGTACAGACGGACGGACGGACAAACCGATAACAGAAGCACGATCTTTTTTTACAAAAGACGTGCTAAAAATTGTGTTGCAGTGTGCTCTACCACCCCTTAAAGTTTGTCCCATGAGTCCTGAATCACCCTGTATGAGTTCTGAATCACCCTGAATACTACTATGTCATTCGCGAACTTGTCGCGAGACGCTGATTGGCTGCACGCCGGCTTATTTGCATAACGCAGAGGGGGTTTTAATGTTTCCGGTGATTGGTGTATGATGTCTATGTATCAGTCTGTAGAGAACTTAAGAGTACCAGTCCCTTTTTAGGCTTCGCATGTTAACCTTATGGGAGGTCTCGATGTACTTAGGTACATGTTTCTCACGATAGACTTGGCCTATCAATTGCAAACTTGGCTTGCATTTTCTTAAGGATATTATGCAACACCTGAACTAGAATTATCGCAATCGGTCAATTAATTAGTTTTATTTTAATTAATCAAAATTGCTGTTGAGTTTGCTGACGTTTTCATTAGGAATTGTATTTATTATTTTAATTGAGTACATTATTTAGTCATGATTCTAGTTCAGGTGGTTGTTGATATATACAGTATAAAAAAATTCAAGCCATTATCTTCAGAGGTTTATGAGAAAAATGTTCCTGAATGTACAAAACCACAACTTCCCAGGGAGGCAAAACACGAAGACCTGTGACTAGGAGCCTCCCGCGTCATACTCCTTTTCATCTGCTTTGCTGAACTCCGGCTTTCTGCTCGCCGTCTTCCTTTGCTTTACCGCACCTTCTAGAATCTGTTTTTCCTTCTTCTCACTGTCTTTTATTTGCAAAACGTCGATCGCCTTGAGCTCGTTGGTGGTGTTTGCGTAGCAGGTCATGCCGAGCTACTGTAAACTTTCAGCTTGCCTACCCCTGTTTTTCGCCTACAAATTTTTTTGTGTTTATCAAGTGTGGTATACCATTCGATTCAGCAAACTCTGTAGAAAAACAAATTGAAATTAAAAAAAAATTACATATTTTTTTTTCAGGACAGGTCCCCTTAAGACAAAAAGCTAGTATAGGCTTCAAGAGTAAATTTTATATTTAGAAGTTTTATGAAATAATACAAAACAGTACATTTCCCCATTCCTTAAAAATAACTGAAAGTCATTGTCAATTGTAAACAAGTTAGTAAAATCATGCAATGCATTGATTATGATACGCTTTCCAACATACCAGAAATCATTACTCAATCACCAAAGGAAAATCATTACTCAAGTTATGAGGCTGTGGAATAAATCTCGCTCATGTGTCCCGACCTTTGACCCCATTTCTATGATATTCAGTGAACCGGTTCCGTATATCTGCGAAACATACTAAAGTTTTGTCGCAATAGAAGCAATTTTACGTAATTTATGATGCATAAGGGCTATGTAATAGATCCCACTCCTGTGTCCTAACCTTTGACCCGATTTCGCCCATTTTTAATAGGATTCGTCCCCAGGCAGGCCCCTACAACATACTAACATTTCATCCAAATCGAAACATGTTTACGTAAGTTATGACGCATAATGGCGATGGAAGTGATTCCGCTCATTTGTCTTGACCTTTGAACCCATTTTGCCCATTTTCAATAGGGTTTGTCCCCAGGTGATCCCCTACCATATACTAAAATTTAATCGAAATCGAACCTTTTTTACGTTAGTTATGACGCATAAGAGAAGTGGAATGGATCCCGCTCCTATGTCCTGGACTTTGACCCCATTTCGTTCACTTTCAATAAGGTTCCTTCCCAGGTGTTGCCATAAAACTTTAATAGAATCCACACACAACACGTGACGTAATGAGACAGATGGCGTGACCGCGCACCAACATCTGAATTGCGAGAGTGTGACGTCATAAGATTTCTAAGCATGGATAACATTATTGGGATGACGCCATGACACTAAAATCTTTATAATTCGGGCTGGCTATTTAACACACTAAACGAATTTTCCTAAAGTCGAGATCAAGCAAAATCGATTTCTAGTACCATAAAAGGATTTTGAAGATAGGTTAACGACTATCTTCAAAATCCTTAGAGCCGTTTTAAAAATAAAACTTACATACATACAAGAATTGCTCCTTTAAGGTGAACGTCAAGTAATTTTGCTTCCTGTACTTCGAATGGAAAAATTTCTGTACACAATATTTTCCCAATTAATGCGTTCCCAAGAATGAAAATTTGAACATCGATAAAAATGTCTTTATTTTATAACTTGGAATACTTAATATTTTCTAAAACATAACCATAATTATGCAATCCAACATTTGTTTGTCTACTGATGTCATCAAAGTACAGGTCGCGTCATCCTTTTTCTGGTTTCGACACCACCAAAGGAAAAGTTATTGATTTTTAATATAATTACGGTTATGTTTTAGAAAATATTAAGTAGTCCAAGTTATAATATGAAGTTATTTTAATCGATGTTCAAATTTTCATCCTTGGGAACACATTAATTGTGAAGGAAATGTGAACAAAAGTATTTCCATTGCAAATATAGGAAGCAAAATTACTTGACGTCCACCTTAATAGTATGGGATATGGGGGACGGAATGCATCCCGCTCTTATGTCCTGACCTTTGACCCCACTTCACCCATTTTGAATAGGGTTTGTCCCCAGGCGGTTCCTTACCACATAGTAAAATTTCATTGAAATCGAACCATATTTACGCGTTATGACGCATAAAAGCAATGGAATTGATCACGGTCCTACGTCGTGACCTTTGACCACGTTTGTTCCATTTTCAATAGGGTTCGTCCCTAGGTGGTCCCCTACCACATACTAAAATTTCATTGAAATCGAACCATTTTTACGCCAGTTATCGTGCGGGCAGACAAACGGGCGGAAAAAGCTGGAGTATATAAGCTTCTTCAACCTACGATTGGAAAGCGTATAAAAAGATCTCAAGTTCCAAAAGCATTCTGTTGCTTCGAAAACAACGTTGAAAAAATAAATACTTAACTTGTGATAAGTCCTCCTACAAAAAATTAGAATTATTACAAATGTATTGAGAAAAAAAATAAGCAGCAGAAAATAAAATGATTAATTCGCCTACATTAATATCAAAAAACGAAATAATCGTCGAGCAATTAGAGTTGTACCTTACACCCAAGAGGTTATAACGTTAACCACCTTTCGTGTGCGAGATTGGTGTTACGCTATGTCTAAAACAATGACTAAGGAAATGTCTAACTAAATGAGAATTCGATGCAATAGTTGCACACGATAGTTCAAATTAAGCTTTTACGGCCAGACGAAACATATACAGAAGCCAAACTTACATTTATCCTTTTACTGGTCCAGCACAGTAGATGAAATCCAAAATACAGCACTGCGAGTTTTACACTTCACACATAATACCTGAATTCTGTCGTATAATCTATGCTTAACAACGATCGAACATCTCTCCACACACACACACACACACACACACACACACACAAAGCAACTGCTGTGTCGTCCTTTTTATCTAACGTTCTTATCACATTCATACGTCACTCTCTCAGACTTCAAAGGTGTTGCCAATCTCATTCATATGAGAGAGAAGATTAATTTTGGAAAGTGTAAGGGAGAACAAACTCAAATTTACATAGGAAAAGAAACTAAATAATGAAAGTTAAATTAGAATATACGTCACAAGGTCTTAATCGTAGCTACAGCTACAGCTATGGAAATCGAAGAAGCGAAATGGGAGAGTAAAGAAACCTTTTAGTACCCAATGAAAAGAAGATTAACGTAGTTTATGAGCATGTGTTCGGAACTTATAAAACGGAGATTTTTTATACTTTCACGCATTTCAAAGGGAGTATTATTTGCACACATGGAGTGCATTAAAAGAATATTT
Source organism: Macrothele yani (assembly GCA_039090855.1). Lineage (NCBI taxonomy): Eukaryota > Metazoa > Arthropoda > Arachnida > Araneae > Macrothelidae > Macrothele > Macrothele yani. Next base: position 125,596,596 of record CM077030.1, read on the forward strand.
TTCGCACACCTGAGCGTGAGTGTGTGTGTGTGGTTGGGGATTTTACAACACTGTCATTCAATGAAGTAAATTTACAGATTGTATCTTAAATGTTCGTAAAGTTCTGAGTTTTTGTGTATTTTAAACGTTAATAGAGTTTTGAGCTTTTGGTAACTGTAGTTTAAGTGATAAATTTATTTTCTTAGAGAACTTCGCTGAACACATCTGGAATGATTAATACTTCTGAAAAGTTTAAGCAAATACACTGCCTGACAGAGAAAATGCCACACCACGAAGACGTGAAAGCAGCGTCATGCAAATTGCAGGGTGGGTGCACACGTACAAGTTATGCAAATGATTGCATTTGCAGGCCAATCAAACAAACGACGGGCGAGATAAAAGCAGACAACCAACCCGTGAGCTCATCAGTCGATACGTCGTCACTGCCTCGAGAAGTGAGTGGTTCTGCTGTAATCGTGTCTGGAGAATGAACAATGTTGCCAAAATTCCAATAATTTACTGAACAATATTTAAATATTTATCACTATCCATTCTTAAATGGAAACTATTTTAAATTCAGCATAAAAAATATTACTGATAATAAAATTAATGTATAACAGGATCCTTTGATGTTTTGTTTCTTCTAAATAAAACTTTTGAATTTCCTGTACTATTGTTATTCACCACTTTTCTATCTTTTCATCTTTCAAACAAGTTTTTTTTGGTTTCTCTATTTTTTTTCGTGTTTTTTTTTCCTTGGAAAGGCCTTGGGCGAGAACCTCTTTGTAGAGTGTTCTTCAGAGGCATTTCAAGATAAAATGTATACTTCCTGTTACGAGCGGAAACTCTCGTGCAAGCTCCCACCCTCTCAGTTGGCTGCTTGCTCTTGTATGGTAGTATGTAATTATACTACCATACAAGAGAACACTCTTTGTAGAGTGTTCTTCAGAGGCATTTCAAGATAAAATGTATACTTCCTGTTACGAGCGGAAACTCTCGTGCAAGCTCCCACCCTCTCAGTTGGCTGCTTGCTCTTGTATGGTAGTATGTAATTATACTACCATACAAGAGAACACTCTTTGTAGAGTGTTCTTCAGAGGCATTTCAAGATAAAATGTATACTTCCTGTTACGAGCGGAAACTCTCGTGCAAGCTCCCACCCTCTCAGTTGGCTGCTTGCTCTTGTATGGTAGTATGTAATTATACTACCATACAAGAGAACACTCTTTGTAGAGTGTTCTTCAGAGGCATTTCAAGATAAAATGTATACTTCCTGTTACGAGCGGAAACTCTCGTGCAAGCTCCCACCCTCTCAGTTGGCTGCTTGCTCTTGTATGGTAGTATGTAATTATACTACCATACAAGAGAACACTCTTTGTAGAGTGTTCTTCAGAGGCATTTCAAGATAAAATGTATACTTCCTGTTACGAGCGGAAACTCTCGTGCAAGCTCCCACCCTCTCAGTTGGCTGCTTGCTCTTGTATGGTAGTATGTAATTATTTAAATCATAATAGGATCCACCTTTTTAATATTGACTTCTATTCTACCTAGTATGAAATTTTCCTCTCGTTTAATAAAAGAATATATGAAAGCTTGTGTGAATGAAAATGTTAGGTAAAAGATTAATAATATCCTATACAATTCTTTAATAGTCCCTCATGCGTCGGCCTTTTGTAAGAGTCGGACATGAGGTATAAATTAAAGAAACGGGAATGCCAATGCCGTTAAGAAGCCGTCGTACGCGTCAAACGGCATTGGATGAGTTCACGGGAGGTGTCATTGTAAGGCTTCGTATCCCCGGATGGTCCTTGCGTCGTACTGGCGAAGAAACGCAACGTGATACAACAACCGTCGGTCGCATTTGGAGACAGTGGTTCCAGGAAGGATCTGTGTACCGTCGTAGGTGGATCGAAGCAGGGAGACGGTCGTCCGAGCGCACGGATCGTAGCATCCGACTTCATGCCACAGGCCACAACAGGCGACATTTTGCGGAGTGTATGGGAAGGCTTGGATGATCGTGGATATCGCGCCGATTGGCTGCGTCTGATTTACTACCCAGCCGTCCGTTGCGAAGGCTACCCTTAACAGCGAGCCATCGTCATCACCGCATAGCGTGGTCGCGCGAAGGGTGCTGAATGGAACAGTGTGGTGTTCAGCGACGAATTGCGGTTCTGTCTCACCCCTGATGATTGTCGTGTGAGAGTCTGGAGGCGATGTGGCTAACAAGTAGATTCCTCCGCCATTGTGGAGCGCGTCACACGGCCCGGCAACGTAGAATCATAGTGTGGGGTGCTATCAGCTCCAACAGCCGCTCACCACTGGTACGCATTACGGGCACATTGACGGCACGCCGCTATGCTGACGACGTGCTGAAGCCCGTGACACTACCGTATCTGCAGGGCATCCCAAACGCCGTTTTTCAACAGGATAACGCCCGGCCGCATACCTCTCATATCAGCCTGAATGCTTTACACGGTGTGCGGATGCTTCCGTGTCCAGCACGACCCCCGACTTCTCGCCCATCGAGCATCTGTGGGACACGATTGGACGTCGGTTGAGTACCTTCCCACCCCAACAAAACGAAGATGAACTGTGGACTCGGATCAACACAACATGGTCCACGATACCCCAGGACACTATTCGACTCTCATTGCCTCAATGGCACGTTGGATTAAATGCTGTATCGCCCAAAATGGGGGCCACACTCCTTATTGATCATCCTGTATTTTCGGCCACTGAAGCGTAGTCTGTATGTGACAATTAAATCATTTTTTCAGGACCTACTTGGCATACTGTGTGTGTAGTTTGGTGTGTTTTCGAGCATTCCTTCCTGGTGTGGTATTTTCTCTGTCAGGCAGTGTACCAACGGCTAGGTTGACAGAATCAGTACTTACGCGTAATTTTAACTTTTTCTTTATCCTTTGCTCATTGGAACTTCAGAACATCACCCAATGTAATTGCCACGTGGTAATTTATCCACCGACACATCAGTCTTCAATCATATGAAGCATTAGGTGTTCGTCGATTCACATAGATATCAAACATACTCCAATCTCTTTCTCTATTTCTACTCTATACAATCTATTGGCAATATCCGCTCCCCCTCTCTCTTTCCAACACCACCACTCTATTCACATTCAACGTCATCAGCAGGAACTGAATGGACATTTATTATGTACACCTATTTAATAGCGTGTTATTCCATCTTGTGCCCTCAAAATAGAAGCCGTATGTCTTGGAAAAGACTCAATCGGGTGATAAAAACACGGAAGTGTTATTGCCTTCCATGAAACAAAGATCGCCTGTTGCCTGTTGTAAAGCATCCACAGGGGTTGACGAGATCCAACAAATCTTTCCAATTCGTCCCACAAATTCTCAATGGATTTTGACGTCCGGCGATGGAAGAAGCCATTTGACTGTGGCAAACCAACACTTGAACGCTCCTGGAGTCAAATGGTTGTCACTCGGGAATTATGCGGTGTAGGGTGGTCTTGTTGAAAGATGGTGTCATGGTGCGGAAAAGAATCGGTACGAATAGATGTACATGGTCGATGATGATGTCCACATTCCTGTCTTTGGTGTCTCGACGGGTACGAGGGACCACAAGGAAGCTCATGTAAACGCACTCCAGACTGTTACACCACGTCCACCAACTTGTATGTCCTCAACGTGACAGGCTGGGTCCATCGCTTCTTGTGGGTCACGCCACACCCGCAACATCCATCGGCGTGATAGAGTTGAAACCGTGACTCGTCAGACTACGTGACGTGTTTACAATCCTCCACACTCCAGTTGCAGTACGCCTTTACAAACTGCAGTCTTCTTTCGGTGCCTTGCAGTCAAAAAGAGGACAAGATGTGAACGACGACTGCCATGGCTCATGTTTTGTATCGTACGGAAGGAGATTTTATGCATAAGCTTATGGAAGAGTCCTTTTAAATTCCTACCTTATCTGCTCTGCGGTAACTGTGTGATTCCTTGTAAAGATTCAGGTCAGTCTGCGCTCGCCTCGAATGTGAATTGCCCGCTTACGGTCACATTTCTCACGTTGGATGGAAGTTTTGCCTCGTTTCATGTAACACACACGTACGATGACGTGGAAAGTTGAAGCCGTCCCGGTGGTGCAGTGGTCTGAGTGCTGGCTTACGACCATTGGTCCCAGAAAGGGTCCGGATTCAACACGTGCGATAGCCTGACGTGGAAATTTAAAGCCCTCCCGTCCCTGTGCTGCAGTGGTCTAAGTGCTGGCTTATTACAATTCGTCCGAGAAACGGTCCGGATTCGAATCCAGATGAGGCATGGATGTTGTGTTTGTCTTACGGCACTGGCTTTCTTCCTTCCCTGGAACCACTGGCCCTAAATTAGGGACGGGCGATTGCTTATAGCCTATTGAGTTGCTCATAGTGGCCGTTAAACCTTTAACCAAAAAAAAAATATTCCAACAACATTTCATGAGTTGTGGTAATTCATCAGCTACCCTTCCTCGAAACTACTATCTGGCCACGGTAAAATTCACATCTCTGCCTTTAATCATGATTACTTTTCAGTCATCGATTCCCAATGAGTTGTTCTATTTGTAGGCATTGCCAGTTTCAGCGTTTCTTGTGAATAGATGCGATATTTTGCCTATTGTTATCGTGGTGTATATAATATTTTTTTCTATTCAGTGGATCTTCCTGAGACTCAATCAGCGTTGCCTTATTGAAAAGCTCTTCCGGGAAGTAATGCGCTGTTCAGTGAAAAAATCTTAAACTAAGAAATAACAAATTGTTTAGAGTTCTACGTCACATTTTATACCCGGGCATCTAAAGGTACATCAGCTAGTCTGAAACAAAATTGATTTAGGGTAATAAATTCATAGGGTTTTTTTTATCCAAATACGTACTCACAACACCACGGAAGTTGGTGTTCCTCTTCTTATTCTGCTTTATTTTGCAGTGCCTTCCCGTAAGGTTTCAGAATCGCTTAAATGTAACTAAACAGAGGAGACAAGCAACATGGAATCGTCTCAAAGAAAAAAGAACAGGAATGATACAAACTGATAAAGGCGATGATATACACAATGAATGAGTAATGACAAATTTACAACATGATGCAAACAGAGCAATGCTTGAGGGAAAACAAAAGGATCACAAGCGGGGCACCGCAGTGCGGAAGAACATCAAAAAGTTACTGCAAAGTCTTAACTCACCTTCTGATGTAACGGACTTGGTGTAACAGTGAACCACAGAATCAGTAGGGACCACGTAGCATAGAAGGAGCTTTCACGGCATGCGGAGGTGGCAGACTGATACTCCAGCTGTAAGCGGGAGAGGAGTCGATTGCGGAAATGTCCGAGTAGGGCAGCACTGGCTTGGATAGAAGACGCAGGAGGAGGTAGACTGCGGAGGTGTTGATAATGCACGTAGATGACGTGTTTCACTAACACAAGCACGTAAGAACACACTGGTGGAAGGAGCACAGGCGGATGAGCACAGAGGAGAAGATGCTGGTATTCTGCAAAGGTAAGGTGTGCAGGAGCGATGAGCGATGGAGAACGCCAGATGTAGGAGAGGTTGCGCCACAGGGCAGTAGAGGTAGACGTGCGGGACGTCCGCCTCCTGTGCGCAGAAGGAGCAAAGAGGGGAAGAAAGAAGTGTCATGCGGTGGAGAAGAGATGGAACAGGGAGCCGGTTATGAAGGAAGAGCCAGTGGGTATTGAGTTCAAGCGGGGACAGTGAAATTAGACATAAAAAATTTCAAATATTCTAAAACTATGTTCTTTCATAAAATGATCTGCACTTGTTTAAAGAATGTTATGTTTACCCTCTTATGCCCTTGTGTGACGTTTTGTGTGCGCTAGAGCGCCATTTTTAAATACCCGCGCGTTTATGCGTGCACTTTAAATTCACCTGTGTGGCACGCCTTCTCTTCCTCGCAAGCACTGTATGAAAATTTCAGAATTCAATTTTTAAAGTAGTGTATCATTGTCAACAAGGCAGAAAAACTTGGACTGTCTCTTGGCAATCCATACCTGCTTCAGGCAAAAGCAAAATGCAGCAGAGCCAAACTCAGGCAAACAAAGCAAAAATGTGCAGCATACCAAAGATACAGAGTTGCAATGAAGGTGGTAGAAAAGAGAAAGATGCACCGGGGAGGCTCCCAAAGGCGTAACTACGGTGGAGCTGACGGGGCTGCTGAGGAGTGGGGCGCAACACAACAGAGGACGCAAATACCACTGATTGGAACCTAATTAAAATTGCAAATGAAACTTTCTCACCAGTTTTTTTTTTCTTTTTTTCCTTTTAGTTGCTTGTTGTGTAACGACCACCGTGAGCAACTCAATGGGCTCTAAGCAGTTGCCTGTCCTTAATTTAGGATGACTGGTTCCAGGGTAGGGAGAGAGCCAGTGCCGTAAGACAAACATCCATGCTTCACCGGGATTCGAACCCGGACCCATCTCGGAAGAATATTCAGAAGCCAGCGTTTATACCACTGTGCCAATGGGGCGGCCACCAGTTTCCTGTACACTTAAAATTAGAATTTCTTCCTCAAAATGTTCAGATGCTGGTTTCTCATATTCAGAAATGAAGAAGGATGGGGTTCTGGAGTCCGTTTAACAAGAAAAGAACCGCCGCCGTTGTCGAAAACAATGAGGTCTGCGCTTTTTATTCAGTTGGATGCATAGGGATGTCGCTTTTCTTTAGTTGGATGGATAAGATGAGAATGTGTTTGACATTGTTGAAGATTCTCTTAGGGCCATTCGATCGTTGCTCTGACTGCGATCCACGACTGCCAGTTGCATTCGGTACGTTTGATGTGGTGCCGAAGCAGGTGATATGCTTACAAGGAATGAAAATGTATCGAGTGATGGGGAGAAGCTGGGGGTAACCGATTCCTACATTTGCCTTGGACATCACATATCAAGCGAGGGTCACATTGATGAAGAAATTAATTGGCGTATAAAACTTGGTTGGAGAGCTTTTTTGGAACAACACAATTTTTAAGAGAAATAAGGAATTATGTCTTAAAAGAAAAGTGTTTAACCAATGCATCCTTCCAGTTCTTACATATGCAGCAGAGACCTTAACCGAAGAAAGACACACAAAGACCGCAGACAACTGAAAGAAGCATGAAGATATAAACGCTTGGTGTAACCAGGAGCGATAAGAAGAACTCATGGATAAGGAAAATGACAACATTGAAAGACATCATGATCAGAGTAAAATCCCTTAAGTGGCAATAGGCTGGATGCATTGCCTAAAGGACCGACCACCGACGGACAACGGAATTTTACACTGGATTCCAAGGGGCAGAAAAAGACTTAGAAGAAGACCGCGTGGGTGATGGCTGGATTAAATTCGAAAAACATGTTGAAGTGACTTGGAGGAGACTGGCTCAAGACAGACCGTTGAGGAAGAAACTTCAGGAGATTTTCATCGAGAATTGGATTGATAATGGTTAGCAATGATGATGATGATGATGATGGTTGATATATATTGCTTAAAACTGTCAGGTGGTTATAATAAAGTGGCCACTGAGGAGTAGCCACTTTATTATGACCACCCGACAGTTTTAAGCAAATAAGCTATGGCTGCACGCTGTTGCCGCCAGAGGGCGAGGCTAGTATAAAAAGGGAAAGCTTAGTGCTTGCGACAGTAGTAGAAGTGATTTTTGGGTGACGAGATGGGTAAAAAATGCAATTAGACGGACTTTCAACATGGGATGATTGTAGGAGCTCGGAGCCATGGAGCGAGTATCACCGAAACAGCCGCATTCGTGAAATGTTCCAGAGCAGCTGTTGTTAAAGTGTTTCAAAACTGGACTGTCAGCCAAAAAACAGGATCTCTACGTGCAACGTGTGGTCGTCATCGACTAGTGATTGCTCGGGCGGAACGGAGAGTGTCCACACTGGTAACAGACAACAGAAGGGCAACAGTGCAGCAAATTACAGACCATCTTAATCAAGGATTCCCCTCAAATGATCTCTGCACGTACTGTTCGCCGTACACTGCATCGGATGGGATATAGCAGCCGAAGGCCTGTTCGAACACCTTTGCTGTCTGCAGTTAACAAGAGATAACGTCTCCAGTTCGCACAGGAGCGCAAAGATTGAACAGTCGATAAGTGGAAACAAATTATGTGGTCCGATGAATAACGTTTTCAGTTGCACCATGCCGATGGCCGAGTGAAGATTTGGCGGAAATAGTGCGAAAGCATGGACCCCAAATACATTGCTACAACCCTTCAAGTTGGTGGAGGCAACGTTATGGTTTCGGGAATGTTTTCCTGGCATGCCCTTTAATTCGTGTTGATCAACGTCTGACTGGCACATCATATCAAAACATCGTTGCGGACCAAATGCATCCTGTGATGAGGATGGTTTATCCCAATGGCGATGGTTACTTTCAACAAGATAATGCGTCCTGCCATAGTGCTCGTATTGTACAGGATTGGTTTCAGGAACATGCTGGCGAGTTTACTTTGCTTAGGTGGCCCTCACAATCTCCATCCCATTGAGAATTTGTGCGATGAAGTTGAACGAGCCATCAGACAGCTGGATCCACAACCCTGCAATCTCTCACTCCTGGAAAGTGCTATTCATCAAGCATGGTCTCAGATTCCACACAAACCACCTATCAACATCTCGTGGAGTCCATGCCACGAAGAATCGACGCAGTATTAAAGGCAAAAGGTGGCCCAACGAAGTACTGAAGGGGTGGTCATAATAAAGTGGCCACTCAGTATATACACGCATATAACTATTAGATGGAGGCGCAATATTTTGTGCTTTGCCCTAGGATCGGTAATGCCTATTTACGCCCCTGAAGACGCCTCATATGAACCTGGAAAATTTTTAATAAATATATGGTGAGCTTCATGCAGCTAATATTCAGAGCTACGCGATATTCGTAACTTAGTTTTCAGGTGTATGTAAACATTCAGAGTGATATAACTTCCAATCTACTAAATATATCTGCATTAAATTTTAACTGAATGAAGAAAGGGCATTCTGAAAGAAATACGTCATCCCTCATAAGACTGTTATTTGTCGCAGCAAAAATGTGAAACTTGGTGGCAAAATACTTGGACATATTGTTAATAATGCTAGCCTAGTCAAAGTATTGTCCATCACTTTCTATACATTTCCGCCATCTATTGGTAAAATCCATTTTGGAAAAAATTCCTGAGGCTGTCGTTTCACCAATGAGTTCACAGCCAGTTTAACGTCTGTCATATCGTCGAAACGCTCCCCACGAATGATGATTTTTAGAGGGGAAACAGAAAAACGTCTGAGGGAGCCAAATCTGGACTGTAGGGAGGTTGGGGCATCACCGTCCACCCCATTTTGGCAGCAGCCTGTGAAGTCTCCATTCACTACGTGCGCTATCGTGGTGTTTTTTTTTTTTTTTTTTTGATTGGAGGTTTAACGACCACCGTGAGCAACTCAATGGGCTATAAGCAGTCGCCCGTCCCTAATTTAGGGTCACTGGTTCCAGGGAAGGGAGAGAGCCAGTGCCGTAAGACAAACACAACATCCATGCCTCACCGGGATTCGAACCCGGACCCCTTACGGACGAATGATCAGAGGCTAGCGCCTTAGACCACTGCGCCACCGGGGCGGCCTATCGTGGTGTAAAGCTACACTATGAAGTGGAATGTCACATCTTTTCTTTCTGATAGCTTCCTTTAGCTTCTTCAATGTCTGAACATGATGATCACTGTTTATTGTTGCAACTCCTGGATGGGGACACGACGATCGGCTAGGATGAGGTCTTTCACGCGTTGCCTGTTCACATATGTCACTGCAGTTGCGGGTCTTCTACTCCATCTTTTGTCCGACACTGAACTTTCTCCATTTTTAGACTCTTCATCCATCTTCGGACATTACTGATATCGATTGTGGCAGCTCCATACACCGCAGAGAGTTTTCTGTGGATTTCTGAAGCTTCACATCCATCTTTTTCCAGGAATTCAATTACGGCTCGCTGCTTTTCTCTGACATTCATGATCTTCATTTCCGATTCTTAAAGAAAAAAATTCCTACATTGGTAACATATCATAGTACACATGTCAGTGCAGTTTCATTATAATCACTTCAAAATTTCAAAAGTTATTATAGGAGGCATTACCTTCAGGATGCCCTTTGCATTTCAATATACACTGGTGTGCAAAAATTAAGGACGAAGAGGAGAAATTAGCATAACAGCGGAACGAGCAGGCAGAACGAACCGAAAGACCACTCAGCAGATAGACTAGGGTCCGGTACGGTAGGGCATGCGCATATATGCAGCATGACGTAGGGGGTGTCGAAAGGGGGGTCGAAGGGGGTCGAAAGGGTATAAAGCACACGGCGGGTGTACGTTCAGCAATTCGGTTAAAGCTATTGCACGGTGTACATCGGTTTGAGCGACGTCGAGTTGCTGCCACCGTGTGATATGGCCAACAGGCAATCCAGTAGACGACATCTGGATGACTTTACCCGAGGTCGCGTCATTGGAGAGTTGGAAGAAGGGAGAAGTGTGACTGATGTGGCCGAGGAGTTCGGGATCGCTCACAGCATCGTTTCAGGAGCTTGGAGAGCATTTCAAACGACAAGAAAAGCTGTCCGAGAGTTTAGCCGTGGTCGTCCACGAACAACCACGGCTGCGGACGACCGGTATATTGTCCTACAGGCGAGAAGAGACAGACGGCAGACAGCGGGAGAAATCGCAAACCATATGCAACAGACAACTGGACGTCCGTTATTGCGTTTTACCGTGGCCAGGAGGCTGCACAAACGTGGTCTATTGGCACGACGACCTGTACGATGTGTGCTATTAACTCCTGCTCATCGGAGACGGCGGTTTCTGTGGTGCCAGGGACACAAGAACTGGACACATCAGCAATGGGGTCGAATTCTCTTTACGGATGAGAGCCGATTTAGTCTGACGAGCGATTCTGGACGTATACACATCTGGAGAGGGCAGGTAACACGCAATCACACTTCCAACATCATCGAAAGGGAACGGTTTGGAGGTGGTGGAGTTCCCGTTTGTGACGGTATCGTGCTTGGTAGCCGTACTGACCTCCACATCTTCCAAGAAGGTTCAGTCACTGGTGTCCGCTATTGTACCGAGGTTCTGCTGCCTCACGTGCGTCTGTTTAGAGCTTCTCGGTGGGTCCTGAGTTCCTCTTCATGGACGACAACGCTACACCTCATCGTACAGTGGCTGCCGCAGAGCTGTTGGAGAGTGAAAATATTCAACGCATGGATTGGCCCGCAAGGTCCCAGGACCTAAATCCAATCGAGCACGCCTGGCACCTTCTCGGGAGACGCTTGGCAGCACGTCACTAGCCGCCAGCAACGATTCCGCAGCTGCGATTGGTGTTACAAGAGGAATGGGCCACGATGCCTCAACAGCGCCTTGACAACCTCGTCCTCAGCATGGACAGACGTTGTAAATCCTGCAACGCAGTCAGGGGTGATCATATCCCTACTAGAGACTGGGCTTTTCTTGGCAGCCGCCTGTCACATGGACGTTTCTGTCCAGTTGTGCTCGAAGCTACCTTTTCAATAAAGTGCCTTTGTATCCTTTGGATTTCTGGTTTGGACGGTTTTGCTCACTTGTCCCATGTTCTTACATCTTGGGGATCTTATGGTATGATTTGAGTCGATGTGGAGCACTGCTGCACGACGTTACGTTCGAAAAACCGTCTCGTCCTTAATTTTTGTACGCCAGTGTAAGATACCCGATATTACCAGAAAATCAGAAGTCATATATCTAAGTGCACGCATAACCAGCAACGGCAATTGCGTAGGCTAGATCAAAAGAAGGATCGGAATGGCCAAATCTGCCCTGGCAGTTCTTAAAAAAATCTGGAAGGATCGCCACATCAGCAAAATAACCAAGCTGAGGCTGGTCAAAGCCCTCGTGTTCTCCATCACGACTTACGGTTCTTAAACATGGATCTTAAATGAAGCATGTCGCAGAAGAATTGAGGTGTCTGAAATGATCTGCGATAGATGCATGCTGAGAATATCCTGGGTTGTGCACAGGACTAATGCATCAATATTGGAAGTGCTCAGCGTAAATGCGCACAAGCGACTTCTTCCGACAATCGAGCGACATATACATGTACTAACCTTCTTCGTCCGCACTATCCGGCGTGACGGTTCAGAAAAGCTTTGTATTCAGGGGAAAGTCGATGGCAAAAGAACGAGACGACGCCCTCCTAGACAGATTCATCGATCAAATAAAAACTCGCACAAATCTGTCGGTTGCAGAAATCATGAGAACTGTAGAGAATAGACAGGAATGGCGAACCTTGACTGCCGACAGGATGTGAATTGTGCCACGACGCTCGAACCGAGCAACGAAGAGATAGAAAGTGAGAGAGATTTCAATATGTTTGAAATCATTTGATGCTATGGAATTGTTATGTGGTAAGTAGTTTTTCTGCACACCTAAAATAAAATGCCTACTTTTTTTTCTTTTTAGAAAAAGAAGTTCAAAATACTATGGTGCAATGTGGGTAAAAGATATTGAAATTTCATAGCATCAGATTGTACGGTAATTATATCTAAACAAATTACCAAAACCTTAAAATTGTAGGAGTTATATCAGTTTTTATAAAAGTTTGTAAAATTTTATTTTTAGTCCAAAATGGGGCACCAAAATGTTTCTCTTTTTTGCCAAAAATTTTAAATAAATACTGATTCAGAGTCAGAAATGCTCAGTAAATGTAAAATTTTAAGTTGATAAAAAAGAACGATGATAATTTTTAAATTTCGCTACCCTCTTCTCTGAACAAAAAGGGCAACTGATTGCAAACCTTTTTATCTCTTGCAAGAACTCACCGTGTGCGCTGCTATATGTATTTATCGAGATTAATTTTCGTTGTGGCAAAATTTTGTTTAAGGCGAGTGCCTTAAAAAGGTTTGGTTTCTGCTAAATTCGGGACGCGGAAAGTCAAGGAGAGAGTAACGAGTTGATGAAGAGCAGTCGTGTAACTTACAACTTAAGCCTTCGACTTCTTTTCCAATTATCTGGTCAATACTTCTCGGAAATTGCTTCTGCTCTTCGCTCGCCCACTCGAAGAAATGTGAGACGATCGCAGAGACAATCAAGAAAACCTTATTTCATGTGAACACACCCTTTCAGCCATGGTGTTCGCTCAGCAGACTCCAGCCTGGCTCCTATGTCAAGGAAATGTCGGCTACTTCAAGAAGATTCACTTTGAAGCACGTCTCACCGGAAGACAAACTAAGGAATATGATCTAGAGACGCTGATATGAGTAAACACAATAAGATCCACTGCGAATTCACTATACAGATTTTTGTGTTATTAACATCAATATGCGGTGGTTCAGTGTTTAATTAAATCATCCGAAATGCAACGAAAGCTCATCAGCATTGAGAGGAACTCGTTGCTTCTGTCATCTAAATTGTACACTAACTAAACAGAAGGAAACGGATTCCGCTTTAATAGAGTTTCCACTTATTTCTACTTCTAAATGAATCAACTTAGAATACTGCAATGTCTCATAAAGTTCTGATTGGCGTGATCAACTTTCTGAAAACAATGATGCAACAAGGGACTTCACTCTCACATTTACTCAATAAGAAAGAGTTTCTCCCGCTTGAGAGCAGGAAACTAGGAGCATTCCAAATTATTAATTTACTATCATACTTGTATATTTTGGCTTTACAAATCAGAAAATCAAATTAGCTACATGTGGAATTGAGGTTAACACATTTGTGCGAATTTCGGAACTCGACATTCATCTAGTATTCCAGCACTATCTTGTAATTAAGGCTGACCTGTACGAGAAGAAGCAACACGCCTTCTCCTTTTCTTTATAACCATTTTGTGAAGCGTTCCAAAAACCAACGAGCTTTAACACTTACGGCAGTTTATGTTTTTTTCTGTCATACAATCGTCAGATCGTGAAGTTCACGATTTTTTTCCCCTTCATATAATCCGCGGCGGCGCATAATAGGTAGACCGTGAAATTCAGAAAAAAAAAATCGCCGTAAAGTGAGCTCCTACGATGTTAATCCTTAGCAACAATTTCTAACAGAACAGTCACGATTTACGGAATGACTCAGCAGTCCAAAGAACTAGTAAAAATTATCTAAAAAAAAAAGTATATATGTATATAAGCAACAAAAAATTCTCTCTCTCTCTCTCTCTCTCTCTCTCATATACAACACACAGTCGAGTCACATTATTGTCATCACCTCCTACTTTTGACGTCAACAGCGCGTAGCCAATGGAAGAGAGCACATGTCGTGTGCTGGTTTGGAGGGTATATAAGGTGTGCTGTAGGCATCCTGAAAACATATCACTCGTTGCTGTCATGGATAAACGGAGTGGTTTATCAGATTTGAAAAAAGAGATGGTTATCGGCTTTCGGGCCAACGGTGGTTGTACTTCTGAAATAGCGCAGTTTGTGAACTGTTCGCGTGCTGCTGTGGTTAAAGTGTATCGTGATTGGCGAAATGGCACCATTGCTAATAAGCGATGTGGAAACTGCACAGCAACATGTGCCTTTGATGTGAGAGGCGAACGTCGGCTTCGAAGGTGCGTGCGGACCGATCGACACGCTACAGTGGAGCAACTCACTGCCCGGATGAACCAGGGGGCTACCGGAAGTGTGTCTAAAACGACAGTTCAGTGAACCCTGCTACGTATGGGGCTCCGATTCAGACGAATGGTCACTACTGCACCTATACTAACGAAGGTGCATCGGCAGAAAAGGATTACATTTGCACGGCAGTATCGGAATTTGACCTCCGCTGATTGGCAAAGGATTGCCTTCTTCGGTGATTCACGTTTTCTGCTTCATGGAACGGATGGAAGTTGGCGTATAAGGCAAGAAACATCGGTGAACACACACTCTTCAACCATTGCTGGAAGAACACAAGTTGGTGGGGGCAGCGTTAGGGTCTGGGTAATGTTTTCGTGGCATTCCCTGCGTTCACTTATACCTGTGGAAGGCACTGTGGACCGAATTAGTTATGATTACATCGTTGCAGACCACGTACACCCATACATACTGATTGTCTTCCTGTGGCCGATGGGATCTTCCACCGCGACAATGCGACGTGTCAGACTGCTAGAAATGTCTGAGAGTTGGTGGAAGAGCACGATGAAGACTTCAAAGTACTTCCCTGGCCCCCTAATTCCCCAGACTTAAACCCGATTGAGCATCCGTGGGACCACCTCGATCGTGTTGTTCGCTCTATGGACCTTTCGCAACGCACCCTCCAGCAGGTGTCAGTCGCACTGCAGTCAGCATTGCTCCACATACCTGTGAACACCTTCCAGCTTCTAGCACGTTACTGAGTCACTCCCAGCCCGTCTTACTGCTGTCCGCGCTGCACACGGCAGTTACTCTGGTTATTAGCTGGTTTTCACAATAATGTGACTCGACCGTGTATAACTCACTTTTTAAGCCGTTTTGTGTTACTTTCAAATGAATAAAGAGCAGAAAATCACGAGTTTTTCAGCTTTGCCGCTGTTTCGTAGTTAGACCTGCAGCACTTACGAAAATGTATTCCCGCAGCCTGCGATCGTGCGCGAGAGAAAATGCCGCCTTCCTTGTTTCGAATTTTCTGCCAAAATGAACGCAAGTAAAGAAAAAAACTCCTTTCCAACTGTTTCCAGCATCTATCTTCGTATCGCCTTACGTTTTTCAGCTAACATATTTCTGATAATTTTTCAAATGCACGACCTCAGCTGACAATTACAATTACGACGCAGATTTTTGTAAAAATCAAAGTGCCGCAAAAAAAAAATAAATAAAACGTTATTTTTTTCTTTAAAGCTGCGTATTATCCGCATCGGCGTAAAATCCGCAGGGCTTATATTTAAAACTTTTTTTAACAGGCAAACCGTGGATTATACGATAGAAACTACGGTATTTCCGCTACAGAACATCTGAAAGAAACTCTGTTACAAGCACAGTATGAAAATCAGTGATGACAGATAATGCGGTGCTCCAAAAATAAACCCATGTTTGCGATATGTGCTGCTGTGGGGTGTAACATGCCTAATTTTAAAAGTGCAATAAACCGGTGTTCCTTTTTATGGACTATAATGTCCGTCCTCATAGAGATTGACCAGTCGACGAATACCTGGAGAGTGAGGATATTCACAGGATGGAATGGCCCGAGAGTTCTCCGGACCTGAACCCGATGGAGCATGTCTGGGATGCCTTGGGAAGAGCATTTGCAAGCCCACAGCACACACACAGAGCCCTCCTGGAGAGTCCGACGCACCTTGGAGTAGTGGTACCTGTTGCTCTAAACTCTCATACTCAGCCTCGTAAATACACCATGAGGGTTAGTTTTACGAACTGTATCGCTATTCGGGGTAATCACACTCCCTATTAATCACTCAAAATCCGCACCACTTGCTACATCACTTTAAGATTACCATGTTGGCATGGGCATGCTTCCTCCTCATGCGATGATGGCATTTCTTTTTTGTTGTGTATTGCTGCTTTATCGATGTATGCATGTCCATACCAACTGTCATTTATTGCAAAAAATTGCAGGGTTAAATTACGGTAGATACACCGGCAGCTGAGTGCCCAGTCACTAAACCGTAATTTTACTGTACCATACCGTAATGTTCATTAACATATATAATGACCGGAAAATAAGAATGTCTAATGGCCATAATGTTCATTAACATGTCTAGTGACAAATAAATAATAATACATGTTATGTTCATTAACATGCCTAATGACCGGGAATAAATAATATGTCTACTGGCCTGGAAATAAAAACGTGTTGCCCATAGAGATGTTGCCAGTCGACTGATTGTACATGAAAAAACAGGTATATACCCACTTTAAGAAGAACGTTGCCAGATTGCAAGGTTAAAGTACAGTAACAATTGAAACAGTTTATACACCGTAAATATGCAGTTTATCTACCGAAAAATTATGGTTGAACGCCAGGTGGCGTGCTTACAATCTGTAAACCGTCTTAATCCAGGTGAAACACTGACTATTCGCGGCAATTTTTTACAGTGTTAAACATTGTAGTGAGAATTTTGTGTTATTCATGATTTTGTGTTTGTCACGTTAATTTTGGAAGTCAGCAGGGCCGGATTAAGGCCTTAGTGGGCCCCCAGGCTAAGACATCTGAGTGCACCCTTAAATAATTATGACGGGGAATCATTGTGAAATCCGTTAAAACACTAAACTATAGCAATATACTTGAGATAATTACATAGTACGTAGTGGATTCTTCAAACTAAAAAAATTACTTATTGAATTTTCATAAGAAGTCACTGTATTTTCCATTGTTCTCATAACAACATGAGTTAAAAGCTTAAAATTCCTAGATCTTTTTTTCAATTTTTTTAATGGCTTACTATATTGAGTACTTTTCTTAGTGCGCTTTTTTTGCTACACAATGTGAAGCCACAGGGGACTTCGACCATTAACGGTTCCAAATGAAAATTGGGAGGTGTGGGTGAATGGTAGTGAAAAAGCTGAAACTGTCACTCCGACCCCGCTGTACGCAGCTACATGAAACCTTTATTTACCCTTGGTGAGTCACTCTCTTGAAATCTGTTCGTCTTCCAGCCTCTGTTTCTTACCAAGTGGAAATCAAACGAGACAAAAGTAAAACTATTTTATAAATCTCTCTCTCTTCCTATACTTATTTATTACTTGCCATGGCATGACTCCTGGGTCCTTGGTCATGGTGGGCCTGAAGGCTATAGCTCCTATAGAACCTTCCTTAATCCGTCCTTGGAAGCCACTATATATTTGGCAATGATGAAAGAGAAAAATATATTGGAATACCAGCGAAATCGAAAGCGACTGAAGAATTACAAGCACTCTGACAAAAAAAATTGAAACTTGAACTTGTATCTCGAATGACCGGTTATTATTATACACCCATGTCCAAAAATTAAGAGCACTTATATTTTCGTAGTTACTTTTATTCAGCAGGATGTAAATGAAAATATTTTAATACGGAGTAAACAAAGATGAAAAGGACATATACGCACATAAAATAGCATTCGCTCCACGTGGAGTGTTCACGACACCATCGATAGGGAGTTGTTTTGCGCGCTAGGGTCAATGGAACACACTATACATATTTGGGTATCGTTTACTTGATCGAAAGATCACTTGACCGAAAATCACTTGATCGAAAGGTACATTTCACCGAAGGGTCACTTGCATTTCACCGAAAGGTCACTTCACCTAAAAGTTCATTTCATCGAATGGACATTTGATCGAAAAGTTCATTTCACCGAAGGATTACTTTACCTAAAAGTTTATCATATCGAAAGATCATTTCACCGAATGGTCAGTTTATCGAAAACTTAGAATTTTGTTGTTGGAGATCTGTTGGATTGTAGTGCGGGTTTTTGAAAAACTGGCCACCTAAACATTATCGGATTGTATAAAAAATACACTTTTAATTTCTATGAAACACCTCCTAATGAGTAGGTTTTTCGAAATTTAAGATTAATTACAAGGCCTAGATCTGTGCCTTTTAGTCAAATTTTAATCACCCGAGCTCATATTCATAAGGGTTACATATCAAATCAAGTAAGTAATGTTCCAGTTTTAGTCAACCACAGAACATTAATTTTTTGTTCGTAGGCCTAAGTACAGGCCATTTAACAGATTTAAACCCTATTCGTGTTCGTAAGCATTACATAAAATGTAGAGTAAGATATGTTGCACTTTTGTTCAAGCCTAAAACCTTAATTTTAAGGCCGTATAGTCCTAGATCTGGGAATTTTTAGCAAATTTTAATCCTTCTTATTCATATTCATACGGTCCACATAGCAAAAAAAATTAATAATGTTGAATTTTTACCCAGACCCAAAACGTTGATTTTAAGGACTTGGGCCTAGATGTGGGCCCCTTTTAGTAAATTTTAAGCTACATTGCTCATATTCATATGGGTTATATAACAAGCAAAGTTCATAATTTCGTACATTTACTCAGACACAAAAAATTAATTTTAAGGCCTTATAGGCCTCAGTTTAGGCCTTTTTAGCAAATTTTAATCACCCCACTTCATACTCATA
This sequence comes from Macrothele yani, assembly GCA_039090855.1. NCBI lineage: Eukaryota > Metazoa > Arthropoda > Arachnida > Araneae > Macrothelidae > Macrothele > Macrothele yani. Next base: position 125,615,610 of record CM077030.1, read on the forward strand.
AGGTTTACATATGAACTTAAGTGAATAATGTTCCACATTTACAAAGATACAAAAATCAATTTTTAGGTCCCTAGGCCTCAGTTTAGGCCTTTTCAGCAAATGTCAGTCATGCATGCTCATATTAATTACACACGCACTCGAGTTAGTAATTTTGCACTTTTAGAAATGTTTGCTCATACACTGCTGGACTATTGCTAAGGACGGATCATAAACGGCTACATAGCGTATAAAAAAGTAAGTGTGGTTGGATGCCAAGTGAAATAAAATTACGTCAGAATGCCAGGACATTACAAGAAAGACAATTTATTGTGCTCTGAAATCCAGAAGTCTTTGGAACGTGTTCAAGAAACAAACAGACCATTTCGTGCAGAATACGTAAACGTGACAAAAATGCAATTACCGTCCGCAGGCGTTCCGGCGAAAGATGTCAATACGGGATATGGCCACCATGGAGGGCGATGCAAGATTTGACACGTCGTGTCATGCTTTGCACAACATTATCAAGCAGCTGTTGGGGTAATTTATCCAATTCCTCTGTAAGTGCACGGATGAGGATGTCCTTGTTTATTGGAGGGCATTGGCGACCAGCGAGACTCCTCTCCAATGCATCCCACACATTTTCAATGGGATTCAGATCTGGAGAACGTGCTGGCCATACGAGGCGTTGAATACCCTCGCTCTCAAGACTCTCCTGGACAGCGACTGTTCGATGACATGTTGCGTTGTCGTCCATGAAAATGAACCTATCACCGACAGCACCACGGAACATGCAACCATGAGGTAGCAGAACATCATTAATGTATCGTTGGCCAGTCATAGTCCCAGTTGGAAGCACATAGAGGGACGTACGGTTATTGATCATGATGCCAGCTCATACTATGACACTACATGTCGGACATCGGTCCCTTTCCTGTATGTTTGCTGGACAATATGCAGTACCACTATCACGCCAGATCAGTTGTCGTCGACAATCAGACGATAGACTGTATCTAATCTCATCTGAGAAGAAGACAGCAGACCAATCGTTATCAGTCCAATTGCGATGTTAAAGGCACCATTGCAAACGTGCGGTACGGTGACGTCTGGACAATGGGATGCACACAACAGGACGGCGGGCGTATAGTCCTCCTTCATGCAAACGCCTGGCGACAGTTTTTCGGGAGATCCGCTTGCCAGTAGCAGCCATAAACTGATTTGCTACCTCACTAGCTGTGCTGCGCCGGTGTCTTTTTGTTGATAGCACTATGTACCGATCTTCTGCAGGTGTCGTACTGCGAACACGACCTCCCCTGTGACGTTTGCTACACTCTCCATTTGTTTGAAATGATTTCCAAAGCCTTGAAACAACACTGTGGCTGACGTCGAACTCCCTGGCAACATCTGTTATTTTTCGCCCTTCTTCAATCTTGCCAATAATACGGCCACGCGTAAAATCATGTAGGTGATGTCGGGAAGACATACTGAAAATTGCAAGTTTGTCAATTGATTCTTTCCCTTTCAACTTTGTGTTTGAACAACAACGGTAAATACGCGTCAAATCCTTTATATCTCTTATCAGCGCTATGACGTCACGAACAAGTTCGGCAATCCAAAATTTGCATACGCACAACACGTCTTACTGTATCCCGCACTTATGCTAATTTCCACATTTTCCTGCCTTCTATTTTATGGTTGCTATTGTTGTTATTGTCATACGTCCTTAGCAAGTGTCCGGCAGTGTATTAGTTTGCACACGAAGTTAAGTTAATAATTTTGCACTTTTTCCCAGGCATAAACATTAAATTATAAGGCCACAGACCTGGGCCCTCTTAACATATTTGAAGCTGCCGTGCTGAATGTCATAAGACTTGCATAACAAGTTAAGTTAATAATGTTGTACATTTATTCAGGAAAAAGAATTAATTTTAGGGCCCTGGGCCTCGACTTAGGCCTTTTTAACAAATTTTAATCCTGCGTGCATGCTCATAAGGTTTACATAAAAAGTCAAGTTAATAATGTTGTGCCTTTTTTTCAGGCAAAAAAAAAAAAACCTCAATTTTAAGGCCCTAGGCCTCGGCTTAGGCCAGTTTAGAAAATTGTAATCGTGTGTGCTCATGTTCATAACGCTTGCATGAAAAGTCAAGTGAATAACGTTGCACATGTTTTCAGGGGAAAAGAATCAATTTTAGGGCCCTAGGACACGGCTTAGGCCTTTATAGCAAATTTCAATCGTGCCTGCTCATGTTTATAAGGTAAAAAGTCAAATTTAATAATGTTGCATATTTTTTCAGGCAAAGAGAATCAATTTTAGGGCCCTAGATTGAAAAATCAATTTTAATGGCTCCTTTTGAGCACGTACGATTAAAATTTGTTAAAAGGCCTAAGAGGAGGCCTAAAATTGATTCTTTTTGCCTGAATAAATGTGCAACATTATTCTCTTGAATTTTTATGTAAACCTTATGAATATGAGCACGCACGTTTAAAATTTGCTAAAAAGGCCTAAGCCCAGGCCTAGGGGACTTAAAATTGATTCTTTTTGCCTGAAAAGATGTGCAATATTATTAATTTTACTTTCTATGTAAACCTTATGAATATGAGCACGCACGTTTAAAATTTGCTGAAAAGGCCTACGCCTAGGCCTAGGGACCTAAAATTGATTCTTTTTGCCTGAAAAAATGTACAACATTATTATTTTTACTATTTATGTAAACCTTATGAACATGAGCACTGAACATGACTTTTATGTAAATCTCATGAGCGTGATTAAAATTTGCTAAAAAGGCCTACGCATAGGCCTAGGGACTTAAAATTAATTATTTTTGTCTTAAAACTAAATCTTTGCGTTTTCTGTGACACGGAGAAATCAAAATGCAATTTGAGTATGATCCCCTAACGTTTCGGTGGTCTGTAAACTTGCACCATGCTTCAAGAGCTCCTGTAATGAAATCCAAAGTTTTCGATAAACTGACCCTTCGGTGAAATGACCTTTCGATGGAATGAACTTTTAGGTAAAGAGACCTTTCGGGGAAATGAACTTTTCGATCTAGTGACCCTTCGGTGAAATGAACGTTTCGATCAAGTGATCTTTCGGTGAACCAATCTTTTCGGTGAAGTGATTTTCGGTCAAGTGACCCTTCGGTGGAGTAAACGTCGGGCAAATGAAACAGACCCATACAGATTTTCGGCCATACAATCTGATATTATTCAAAAGCCTTTACACGGTTTGACGTGATATTTTGTTAGCCGTTCTTGATTCCAGCTGTTTTGTTAACTTGCCAGCAGTTATTCGACGAGATCTTTTAGCAGTTACAACAAGATAACGAACTATATTGTGATGAAGTAGTTTTGCGTGGTCGACCACTACCGAACCATATGGCAGATATTCTATGTTCAAAATATTGTTTCCAAATAAATAAATACATCGCTTTTTCCACGTTCCAGAAACACATAGCAACCGAAAAATTGTTTTCATCCGCCGCCGTGGAATTGAATCACGGAACTCTCGATATCTAGCCGAGCGCTTTAACTTTACCCGATATCTAGCCGAGCGCGTTAGCTTTACACGATATCTAGCCAAGCGCATTAACTTTTCGGCTAGATATCGAGAGTCCCGTGGTTCAATTTCACGGCTGCGGCTGAAAACAATTTTTCGGTTGCTATGTGTTTCTGAAACGTGGAAAGAGCGATGTATTTATTTATTTACAATATTTGAAGGATTTTCATATTGTTTCCAGATCCATGATACTACGTCGTGGGCAATTCCGGACTCCTTCGCAACGTCTCTCGTTGGTAAACTTGGAACAATTCGCACACAGATAAAATCATCCAGGTGCGTTCTTTTTGATGTACTACAAGTCGCCATAATGACAGAATATGCAAATCCACACTTCAACACTTGCAAAACAAGAGATTTCTTCGCACTCGCGCTTCAGCTTTTACCGCCTAACCGCAGTACACAGCTGTCACATGATTCCTGACAATTTGCATATGACCAAACACTCTCACATAACATGTGTTTCGATGACGTCAGAATGTTTTTACCGATAACCAACGACTTGCGAATCTGAAATTTAGCCTTCGTGGTTGATCCTTAATTTTTGGACATAAGTGTATTTATTGTTGTTGAACAAGCAACATGGTTTGCTCTCAACCATATAGTTGGGAAATCTATCCTAGATAAATTGTTAACTATTAAATAAATCTATCCTAGGTAAATTGTTAATTACTAAATAAATCTATCCTAGAAAAAAATATATCCTAGATAAATTGTTAACTATTAAATAAATCTATCCTAGATAAATTGTTAACTACTAAATAAATCTATCCTAGATAAATTGTTAACTACTAAATAAATCTATCCTAGATAAATTGTTAATTACTAAATAAATCTATCCTAGATAAATTGTTAACTACAAAATAAATCTCTCCTAGATAAAAAATATATCCTAGATAAATTGTTAACTACTAAATAAATCTATCCTAGGTAAATTCTTAACTACTAAATAAATCTATCCTTGATAAATTGTTAACTACTAAATAAATATATCCTAGATAAATTGTTAACTACTAAAAAAATCTATCCTAGATAAATTGTTAACTACTAAATAAATCTATCCTAGATAAATTGTTAACTACTAAATAAATCTATCCTAGATAAATGTTTACAACTAAACAAATCTATCCCATATAAATTGTTAACTACTAAATAAATCTGTCCTAGATAAAAAATCTATCCTAGACAAAATGTTAACTACTAAATAAATCTATACTAGATAAAAAACATATCCTAGATAAATTGTTAACTACTAAATAAATTTATTCTAGACAAAAAAAATATCTTAGATGAATTGTTAACTACTAAATAAATCTATCCTAGATAAATTGTTAACTACTAAATAAATCTATCCTAGATAAACTGTTAACCACTAAATAAATCTATCCTAGAAAAATTGCTAACTACTAAATAAATCTATCCTAGATAAATTGTTAACTACTAAATAAATCTATCCTAGATAAAATGTTAACTACTAAATAAATGCATCCTAGATAAAAAATCTATCCTAGATAAATTGTTAACTACTAAATAAATCTATCCTAGATAAAAAAATCTCTCCTAGATAAATTGTTAACTACTAAATAAATCTATCCTAGATAAAATGTTAACTACTAAATAAATTGCCTTAACTAGATAAATAAATATATCCTAGATAAATTGTTAACTACTAAATAAATCTAATCTAGATAAAATGTTAACTACTAAATAAATCTATCCTAGATAAAAAAATATCCTAAATAAATTGTTAACTACTAAATAAGTCTGTCCTAGATAAAAAAAATCTATCCTAGATAAAATGTTAACTACTAAATAAATCCATCGTAGATAAATTGTTAACTACTAAATAAATCTGTCCTAGATAAAATGTTAGCTACTAAATAAATCTATACTAGATAAAATGTTAACTACTAAATAAATCCATCCTAGATAAAAAAAAATCTATCCTAGATAAATTGTTAACTTCTAAATTAATCTATCCTAGACAAAAAATCTATCCAAGATAAATTGTTAACTACTAAATAAATTCATACTAGATAAAAAATATATCCTAGATAAATTTTTAAATACTAAATAAATCTATCCTAGATAAATTGTTAACTACAAAAAAAATCTATCCTAGATAAAATGTTAACTACTAAATAAATCCATCGTAGATAAATTGTTAACTACTAAATAAATCTGTCCTAGATAAAATGTTAGCTACTAAATGAATCTATCCTAGATAAAATGTTAACTACTAAATAAATCCATCCTAGATAAAAAAAATCTATTCTAGATAAATTGTTAACTACTAAATAAATCTATCCTAGATAAAAAAATCTATCCTAGATAAATTGTTAACTTCTAAATTAATCTATCCTAGACAAAAAATCTATCCAAGATAAATTGTTAACTACTGAATAAATTCATACTAGATAAAAAATATATCCTAGATAAATTGTTAACTACTAAATAAATCTATCCTAGATAAATTGTTAACTACAAAAAAATCTATCCTAGATAAATTGTTAACCACTAAATAAATCTATCCTAGATAAATTGTTAACTATAAAAAAAATCTGTCCTAGATAAATTGTTAACTACTAAATAAATCAATCCTAGATAAAAAAATCTATCCTAGATAAATTGTTAACTACTAAATAAATCTATCCTAGATAAAAAAATCTATCCAAGACAAATTGTTAACTACTAAAGAAATCTATCCTAGATAAAATGTTAACTACTAAATAAATGCATTCTAGATAAAAAATATATCCTAGATAAATTGTTAACTACTAAATAAATCTATCCTAGATAAAATGTTAACTACTAAATAAATCTATCCTAGATAAAAAAAATATCCTAAATAAATTGTTAACTACTAAATAAGTCTGTCCTAGATAAAAAAATCTATCCTAGATAAAATGTCAACTACTAAATAAATCCATCGTAGATAAATTGTTAACTACTAAATAAATCTGTCCTAGGTAAAATGTTAGCTACTAAATAAATCTATCCTATATAAATTGTTAACTATTAAATAAACATATCCTAGATAAAATGTTAACTACTAAATAAATCCATCCTAGATAAAAAAATCTATTCGAGATAAATTGTTAACTAGTAAATAAATCTATCCTAGATAAAAAAAATCTATCCTAGATAAATTGTTAACTTCTAAATTAATCTATCCTAGACAAAAAATCTATCCAAGATAAATTGTTAACTACTAAATAAATCCATCCTAGATAAAAAATATATCCTAGATAAATTGTTAACTACTAAATAAATCTATCCTAGATAAATTGTTAACTACTAAAAAATTCTATCCTAGATAAATTGTTAACTACTAAATAAATCTATTCTAGATAAATTGTTAATCACTAAATAAATCTATCCTAGATAAAAAATGTATCCTATATAAATTGTTAACTACTAAATAAATCTATCCTAGATAAATTTTTTAACTACTAAATACTCGCCGTGCCTCCGAGAGCACATTAATAGCGGTTTCAGGGTATTTGGCCCTCCGGTTATAAATAAGGTCATCTGTTCTTAGCTTTCTCTGGCTCATTTCCATGTGTCTTTCTTATTGGGCTAAGTAGCCCAAATTTACTATTTTGTTACTTCCAACCTGGAATTTGACACTCCTTTCCTGAAATCCTCTCCATCATTCTTTACCCTGGTACCTGCTGGAACGAATGAACTCGGGGTTGACAAAATGGACTGAAATCAACTCGAACGAATATATTCTCTGTCTAAGAAGTGGACCGAACGGGACTCGGACGAATTAATTCAGGGTATGTTTAGTGGTCCCAAAGCTCTACTCATACGAGTTACCTTAAAAACTAGAGCATAAAAAAAGTTGCTTTCACCCTTAGATTTGTTATTCAGACTGGTCATTCAGGCTTATGATTGACACGAATCCTCTTTGTCTAATTAATTGATAAAGAGCTATGGCATTGGAGTGGAATTTACGGAAGGAGCGAGAAGATGTGTGAATCACTTATTTTTACCCAGTTGCCTGATGTTCGTGTCAGAAGGACTAGCCCTTCCATATCATATTTTGGGTCATCGAATGGGAAATATAAGACAAGAAGGTGGAGCTTGTCACCTGTGACAGGTTTATTTTTGGTGCTGCGGAAATCAGAGATTGTAAAGATAAATTGTTTCGTTATAGATTTGGTAAAAGCCCGTCGCTATGTGAACATTTCTGTTTGGAAAGAGCAAAAGTTTTGGGCATCGTTTAGTTCAAGTATATCAGCCGCTTAAAGGGTTAACATAACAGCATTCGCAGTAAGACTTATTCATGGTTAAGACAAAGGAAAAGGTTTGGCTATCGATGTATGGCTTTATTGAAATCATCGTTCACAGGCGTAGCCAAAAGGGGATTCTCTGGTCCAAATCCCCTCCCCATGGCTCGAGTTTTCTTCCACAGGGCCGTAAATACACATCCCATTCTCAGTTGACTCATAGACACAAAATTTTTTTTTTCATTTAGATGTGTCAGTTCAGGAAGGAAAAAAAGCATAAGAACACACTAAAGAGAAATCGGATCTGCCGATTTTACTTTGTGTTTCTTCAATTTCTGTTTTTGGCCGTAATTCAACAGTAATTCCTGTTTAAGTTCAAACATTTCCCTCTTCTCCCGTACTACCTGAAGTGTAGCGAAATTTGAACTTCAGTTTTGCCGTTCGTCTTTTTGTTTGGAATTTAAACCTATTCATACAGTAAAACCACATTTATACGTTTCCCACTCATGCGTTTTTCTCATATTTTACATAAAATGTCGCTGATCCAAAAATAATTCTGAATTGTCCTTAATGTTAAATTTTCCCTGTTACGTTCATACGTTTTTTCAATTATACGTTCACTTGGTTACTTAAAAAAACGTATAAACGAGGTTTACTGTATATACCGTGTTTATAAATGGCGGGAACACTGAATGATTTATTGCACATGGAGTAAGAAAGATACCATTTACTTATCTATATCATGTGAAAGAGAAAACATGCAAGTTTCCCCATTGTTACTGCCGAGGCATGTATTTCTATCCTTCACCGCCAATGGGCGTTACCTGTCGTACTCCTACCAAGTGCATAGCCTTTTTGAACGATGGCTGCTTCCGATCCCGCGAAGGCATTTTGTGTGCTGCTGTTTGATAAGAACAAGTATGCAACAGATGTTCAAAGGAAATTTCGAAGTGCCATACGTTAACGAGCCACCAACCAGAAAGGTTATTCACAAGTAGCATCAGCAATTTGTAAACACGTTAGCTTGCGTTCGGGAAAGAGCAATAGCAGGCATAGTACTGTTGGTAACGTGGTACGAGTGAGAGAGACATTCACAAAGAACCCCAAATAAAGCAGAGAGACATGCATCACGTGAACTGCGAATGCCAGTCACGACAGTGTGAAAGGTTCTTCGTTAAAAGCTTTCAACGAAACCGTGTAAATTGCAATTGTAGCTTGATCAAAATTGCAGGAGAAAGGGACGAATGTTTCTTGAAATGGCCGCCGAAATCACCGGACTTAACTCTGTGTGATTTCTTTTTGTGGTGATACATAAAGGACTGTGTTTATGTACCACCTTTGCCACGTGACTTTCAGAAACTGAAGCAGAGAGCTGAAGAAGCTACTGCCACAGTCACACAAGATATTATGGACAGGCTATAGCAAGAGTTCGGTGGACATTTTCCGTGTCACACGTGGTTCGCGCATTAAATCGTTTTGAAGTGATGTGAGGTGAAAAAGAACATGTACATTTTCTCTTTCACAAGGTATGTACAATATATGTCTTGGTCTTTGTGCAATAAATCACTGAAAGTGTTCCCACCACTTATAAACACCCTGTATACACCGTGGAAGATAAGTAGACCCTCGGGTTTTGAGAGAAAATCAACAGCATTTTAGCTCAGAATCCATTTTTGTTAGCTCAGCAGTTTATCGGGCAAATTGCTGATAAAGACAAATTTTCAAAATGGCAGACAGCGTTTCAGAAATGGATTTGATATGAGATGTTTCTTAATCCTCTAACTTTCGGACGCTGACTATTCAGGTGGGAAATGTACATAACTTGGTGGAAGAGTCAGAAGACTTTTCCCAACATACGTATATTTGAGACACAGATACAATAAATTTACAGTCGGAGAAATGGGAGGGGGTGTGCTTAAGCAGCAGTAGAGGAGAGAGAAAGGAAAGAGAGCGGAGTAAGAAAGGACGATGGAATGAGCTTCGGTTAGGTCATAAAACCTTAAATGTGAAGGTTAGTGGGAGCGTATGACGGGTTCTAAGCGAATTCGTCGAAAATGATTTAATCGAAAACGAATTCATCGAAGACGGATTCATCGAACGAAGAATTCATCGAAAAGCAAATTCTTCAAAAATTAGGGCTTCAGGTGAATTCATCGAAAACGAATTCATCTAAAGCGAAATCACCGAAAGATACTATATCGTAGGGTACGTTTTTGTCGAAAACTTTGACTATAATTGGAATATGGCTAAGTGACCACAAAAACGTTTAGGGAACGTATAAAAATTGTATTTTTTTTTATTTCTTAGATTACACTTTCATGTAGGTTAACCACAAAACCGTTTGGGAGTCTAACAAGAATCAGACTTTTGATTTCATCGTGTCTACTATCTCCGTACACCGCCCGTAAAGATATGGCCTAGGCAGTGGCCTTTTCAACAGTTTTTATTCCGCCGTGATCATATTTATAAGGTTTGGGCACCGAGACAGGTTAGTAATATCACGCTTTTTCTTTGGCGCTAAAAATAAATTAATATGCATAGGTCTGAACTTAGGCCTTTTTAACAGTTTTTATTCCATCGTTTTCATATTCATAAGGTTTAGACACAAGGTCAAGTATTATTGCGCTTTTACTTAGGCATTAAATATTTATACCTTGGCCTAGGCCTAGGCCTTTTTAACAGTTTTTTTTCGATTGTTCTCATATTCAAAAGGTTTAGAGGCAAGTTTAAGTTAGTATTATTGCCCTTTCATTTAGGCATTAAATATTAATACATAGGCCTAGGCCTTTTTAACAGTTTTTATTCCATCGTGTTAATATTCATAAGGTCTAGACACCATATCAAGTCAGCATTGTTGCGCTTTTAATGAGGCATTAAATATTAATAGCTTGGCCTAGGCCTAGGCTTTTTTAACCGATTTTATTCCACCGTGTTCATATTCATAAGGTTTAGACACTAAGTCATTTAAATAATATTGCGGTTTTACTTGGGCAGTAAATATTATCAAATAGGCCTTAGACCTTTTTAACAGTTTTTATTCCGTTTTGCTGGTATCCTAAATTCTGGATACCAAGTCAAGTTGTATTGTTGCAATTTTACTTCGGCACTAATTATTAATCAATAGGGTTTTGGTCCAGGTCTTTCTGACAGATTTTGTTCAGGTGTATGAAATATTTTTTCTTAAGTAAAAGCGCAATATTACTAACTTGACTTGATGCAAAGCTTATAAATATGAGCACGACGGAATAAAACTTCCAAAAAGGCCTAAGCCTAGGCCAGTGTATTCATATTTAATGCCTAAGTAAAAGCACATTAATACTAACTGTCTTGGTACTTAAACCTTATGAATATGAGAACAATCGAATAAAAACTTTTAAAAGGCCTAGGCCAAGGTATTCATATTTAATCTCTAAGTAAAAGCGCAATAATAGTAACTTGACTTGATGTCTGAACCTTTTATAAATACGATGGAATAAAAACTGTTAAAAAGGCCTAGGCCTAGGCCAAGGTATTAATATTTAATGCCTAAGAAAAACTGCAATAATACTAACTAGACCTTGAGTCTAAACCTTATGAATATGAGCACACTCGAATGAAAACTGTTAAAAAGGCTTAGGCCAAGGCCTAGGCCAAGGACAAAGCCAAGGTATTAATATTTTATGCCTAAGTAAAAGTGCAATAATACTAACCAGACCTTGTGTCTAAACCTTATGAATATGAGCACAATCGAATAAAAACTGTTAAAAGGGCCTACGCCTAGGTCAAGGTGTTAATATTTAATGCCTAAGTAAAAGCGCAATGATGCTAACTAGACCTTGTGTATAAACCTAATGATTATGAACACAATCGAATAAAAACTGCTAAAGACGCCTAGGCCTAGGCCTATGTATTAATATTTAATGCCTAAGTAAAAGCACAATAATAGTAATTTGATTTGGTGTCTAAACCATATGAACAAGAACCCAATGGAATAAAAACTGTTAAAAATTTCTAGGCCTAAGCCAAGGTATTAATATTTAATGCCTAAGTAAAAGCGCAATAATACTGACTTGCAAATTTTGAAGATGACAATCCGATTTTCGGCGTAAATGTGAAAAGGATGAGAAGTCAGATAATATCCGAAAAATTGAAAATTTTCATCGTCCTGGAGCGGGACCCGAATCCGCGTCTCCCATAAAACGCCCGGGTATGCTAACCACTACACCACCCAGAACGACCAAGTTTCAAGTTTCCGATCAATTTAAATTTAACCATCACAGGATTCGCTAGTCGAAGCAACCGGCCTTCATGTTTAGCAAATCTGGAGGTTAATAATCGAATCTGGAGGTTAATAATCGAATCTGGAGGTTAATAATCGAATCTGGAGGTTAATAATTTATCTGCTTCTCCGGGCACTTACGGAATAGGATTATTAACCTCCAGATTCGCTAAACATGAATGCCGGTTGCTTCGCCTAGCGAATCCTGTGATGGTTAAATTCAAATTGATCGGAAACTTGAAACTTGGTCGTTCTGGGTGGTGTAGTGGTTAGCATACCTAGGCGTTTTCTGGGAGACGCGGGTTCGAGTCCCGCTCCAGGACGATGAAATTTTTCAAGTTTTCAGATATTATCTGACTTACCATCCTTGTCACATTTACGCCAAAAATCGGGATGTCATCTTCAAAATTTGTATTATATGGCGTAATCCCGTATTTCTTTCATGATACTGACTTGACTTGTTACTTGAACCTTATGAATATGAGCACGACGGGAGAAGAACTGTTAAAAAAGCCTAAGCCTGTTTATTAATATTTGATGCTTAAGTAAAAGCGCAGCATTATTAGTTTGATTTATTAAGTAAACGTTATGAATATATTGCGTCGTGCTCAGATTCATAAGGTTCAGACGCAAAGATTAGTAATATTGTCCTTTTACCAATGCATTAAATATTAATCCCCAGGCCTTTGCGCACATCTAAAACCAAGAAACTGCAATTTTTATACGGCTCGTAAAGTAGGTGTTTGCACTTGTCCGTTTGGCCAACTGTTCAGTGGCCACTTGTCTCAAAGTCTATTTCAATTAATTTGTTTAATTTTTATGAAAAAAGCCGCCTTTTGTTAAATTGCTCTTTCGATAAATTTGCTTTCGATGAATTCGCATTCGACGAATTCGTTTTCGATGAATTCGTTTCACTTTTTTTCGATAAAATCGTTTTTCGGTAAATTGTTTGTTCGGTAAATTTGTTTTCGATGAATTCACGTTCGACGAATTCGTTTTTGATTAATTCGTTTTCGATGAATTCGCCTGCTCCCGTATGACGCGGATTGATACCGTTCTTCAGTTCCCCGGAAACGCTGTAAGCCGGCTATCCTACCTTCACCATGAACACACTGCCAGGTTGACTTGGAGTAGAGCTACTATTCCGTCTTCCTAACAATGGAAATTGCTAGTCTAACTGTTGCTAATATTTCATAAGGAAGTACAAAACTAAGGTACAGCCCGTTGCCCCTTGTGTCTTCGAAAAGCGAAAGAATTCGATTGTATGGTACCTTGAACGCAAAGAAATCTGGTGGATTGATAGAAGAACACGCGCTCCAGTGATGGCCTGTACGTTCTGCTTTGCAATAAATTACGGAAAACGTCTGCCAAAATTACCTAGAACCACTGGCGGTTGGTGGCAACCTGAGATGATGGAGCTTCAGTAGCGGCTTGTGGTAAACTGAGATTGGGGGAGGCTGTGTAGATTCCACTTCTAAAGCTAAATTATTATGAGCGGCTGAGCCCTATAAGGTTTTTTTTAATGGTGTCTATTATCTACGATGAAAATCTTCAGTAGATTTATGGTGTGAGGGTACTAAAGAAATGTAATCGTGGCATTTAAAGTTCAAGCTATTAAAAAGTTACTGGTATTGCTTTATTCCATTGACTTATTGTTTTCTTTTGCTTCACTCTCATCAACAGAATTGACTTATTGGACTTATTTCTTGCAGTTAAGATGAGGCCTGTATATCCTTATTCTTAATGCAGTGAATAATTTTGTTGTGAGGCCACCCCCTTCCCGCTTCCCAAACCCCCTATAGGCATGAATAATGTTCGCTTCGTATGCATTTTATGTGTGCAGTCATTGTTAGCAGTGCACTAATAAGATTTTTGAAAAACACGAATACAGAAAAATCTCAGTTCATAACATCTCCTTATAAACTTCGTTAATCGTCTTTCAATTAGGTGTTGAATTGTTGTTCTTCTCTGAATTTTTCCTTCTGTTTTCGTAGACGTAGCTGCAGCCACGAGTTTCCCCCTTTCTGAAGAAACGTAAAGAAAAAGTGAGTTTAAATAACATACCATGCATAATTTTTTTTTCATAACCGTAGGTAAAATCATTTATTCCAACTCGAGGCCGATAGATATCCATAAATTTTCTAAATAATTAAAGCTGCATTTTTTAGTCTTTGGTATAAACAGAAGTTGTTTATTCGGCGTTTCCTTGGTGATAGTACGAAAAAGACTTTTGTTGTCCGTTAATGACTACATCTCCAATTAAAGGTTGTTCCTAAGGGTTTTATCAAGAATACTACCAATTAAAGGTTGTTCCTAATTGTTTTATTAAGTTCACTGCCTGAACCGGAACACACAGTTCGTTTTGAAAAACAATAAAAAACTTTACCTAGTGAAATAAATTCAATGATTTTTGATGGATAAATATGTGCACGAGTTAGAAAGCAAAACATTTTGCTTTTCTGGGGAAGCAAAAAAATGAATCATTTTATTTTAAATACGCCGGACTAAAATAATCATTAAACGCATATAGCGTAATAAATCTGCTTATTTTTGGGATGTAGTCAGCACTATATTCAAAATCCTCCCAGTGGAGTGCGGAAGCTTGGCAAATCTTCATGCTGACTACACCACAAAAATAAACGGATTTAATACGCTATATTCGTTTCATGAAAAATTCTATTTTATAAAAGTATTTTTGTGCAGAAATTAATTACATTTGGTTTTGTTTGCAATTTTTTCATCACCGAACTTTATTCTTAATCGCAATTTATTCACATGCCAAATTTGAATAGAAGAGAAAATAACGGCAACTGAGATTTCGTTACTAGCAAACACAGAGAGTGTTCTGCAATTAGATGGAGTCATATCTTTTAGAAATACAGTGAACCTCGGCGATACGTTTTTCTAGGGAATGGCTTTAAAAAAACGTATAAACGTAAAACAAGCGATTAAATGAAACTTCAAAATGTTAAATACTATTGTAAAATTTTGAATGCCTCCAAAAAGAAAATAAAAGGGACAAAATCCTCGTAGTTTTAGATCACGCTAATTTATAATGCACAACATACATACGTGAGTATGTATGTTTGTTACCTTCAATTATGTCTATTTTGCTACCTCCAATTTATGTCTATTTTGACTTCTGTGTTAATAAATCTTTATTCATTTTTCATTATAAAGATTAGGTTAAGATATTCTAAACCACTTCATAGCTTCAAAGTATGAAAAAAAAATCTTGAAATACGAACTCGGTAAGAATCCGAATACGATTTGTTTCATATTCAATATCCCTATTGCACATTCCTTACTTATAATATCAGCATTGCTTTTTCAAACAGTCTGTCTGCTAGTTGATTTAGTATTAGTGTCGAGTAAAATATTCACTTATCTCTGCTTGTATAAAATTTTTTGAATTCGGTAAAAAAAAACAACAGAGAACTGTATACCTTGCTTAGTACATTTTTACTTGAATCATCTTTTTCATGGCTGCAAAAAAAAAAAAAAAAAAAAACATCGTCTCAATGCTCTCAAAGTTGTAACATTCTGAGTTACGTGTAAAGGAATCAAAGAACAGCATTCTTTTGGCAATCTGAAATTGATAA
Source organism: Macrothele yani (assembly GCA_039090855.1). NCBI lineage: Eukaryota > Metazoa > Arthropoda > Arachnida > Araneae > Macrothelidae > Macrothele > Macrothele yani. Next base: position 125,631,237 of record CM077030.1, read on the forward strand.
TTTATCGTAAAATCGCAAAAAGAGTAGAAATGAGTCACGTACAACCGAATTTAAAAAGCGTTAGGAACTGTTATAAAATATGGGAAACAGCGCAGAATTACGTAAAAGAGTTAAAAACATATAACCGAGGTTCCACTCGTGAAAACACAAATTCGTCCGTAACGGGGATTGAAACAGAGTTCTCTCACTCCGAAGTAAGTTGTTCTCCTAACTAAGCTACACGGACGGAATGTACCGCTCCAGATTTGTCGTCTGGACACGTGATTCACCTCTGTAGTACGTCATACACTGTACTGTGTTCAATAAAAGTAAGACCAAACAAAAATTTGGAAAAAAAAAGAAAAAAAGGAAAGAAACTGAACGAAACTATTAAATTATACATTTAACATTACTCCTTTTGTGTTTCCATTTATTTACTATATTTGACTTCACATTCGGCAGCACAACAATTGTATTTATCAGCAAAGGTCACAGCACAATGTAAAACAGCAATGCATTCCAGCTATGTCACTTGCCTCACCCCGAAGACCACCAGTCTGCTGTATCAGTAATAGGGGGCTGTGAGGAAGACAGCCCACCGGAGGTATTTTCCCCATGTAAACCAAATGATTAGGAAATATGCTGAGAGTCCCACATCAGTTGGTTTCAACGGTCTTCAGGGCTGATACCATTTCAACCCGTTGTTTATCCTCCCCGTGGTGGGTAGTACACAGACACAACAAAGCGTCAAGCAGAAAAAACTCCTAGCTGAGTTCAGAAAACTTCAGTACCTCGTGAAAAAAACCGCTGCTCTGGAGACTGCAGCTCCTCAGCCCCCATAGCACCAGCCGCCGCTGCATGAAACGCTTATTTATTTATTGTTTGCGGGTTTAACGCCCACCGTTTGCCACAGGCAAACGGTGGGCGTTAAACCCGCAAACAATAAATAAATAAGCGTTAAATGGAGAAGTTTGATACTACAACAATAAATAAAAATATCTGGAAGTTTGTATTTCTTTTTGGAGCTAACCTCTGAATCTCAGAGAACAGCTTAGTGATATGTATGTATGTTTTCCACAGGATGTGCTGTAATCAGTCGCTCGTCGCTAATTTAGGGCCACTGCTTCCAGCGAAGAGAGAGAACCAGTGGCGTAAGACGAGCACACCATTAATGCTTCACGCAGGATTCGAACCCTGGCCGATCTCGTACAAATCGTAAGAAGCCAATGCTGAGACTACTGCGCTATCGGCTCGGCGACTTACGTGGAAATCAGAAAGTAGCGGCAGAGGTAATTTTTGATGCAGGTAAGGGGCCTGTCTCTGAGTATTGTAAATTATCGTTGTGAATCTGTGAGTGTTATAAGGTTTTCTATTGTTGAAATATTGTCCGCGATATTCAGTGAAGTGTTTCAGTAGTTTTATAACTTGAGAGTGTTGAACAAACGGAATTGTGATGTACACAGTCGAGTCACATTATTGTGACCACTTCCTACTTTTGACGTCAACAGCGTGTAGCCAGTGAAGGAACGAACGTGTCGTAAGATGGCTTAGAGAGTATATAAGGTGTGCTGTAAGCAATCTGAAAACATATCACACGTTGCTGTCATGAATAAAAGGAACGATTCATCAAATTTGGAAAACGGGGTGATTATCAGCTTTCGGCCCAAGGGCGGTAGTATTTGTGAAAGTTTGTGAACTGTTCGCGTGTTGCTGTGGTTAAAGCGTACCATGATTAGAGAAATGGCACTATTGCGAATGGCGTCGTGGAAACTGCAGAGCACCACGTGCCATTGATGTGAGATGTGAAAGTCGGCTTCGAAGGTGCGTGAGGGCCGATCAACACGCTACAGTTGAGCAACTTATTGTTCGAATGAACCAGGGGGCTACCGGAGGTATGTCTTAAATGACAAACGACAGTTCAGCTAGCCCTGCTGCTTATGAGAATCCGATGCAGACGGATGGCCACTGCATCTATACTAACGAAGGTGCATCGGCAGAAAAGGCTTACACTTGCATGGCAGTAAAGGAATTGGACCTCCGCTGATTGGCAAAGGCATGCCTTCTCCGATGATTCACGTTTTCTGCTTCATTGAACGGATGGACGTTGGCGTATAAGGCGAGAAACATCGGAAAACAAACATTCTTCAATCACTGCTGGAATAACAAAAGCTGGTGGGGGCAGCGTTATTGTCAGGGAAATGTTTTCGTGGCATTCTCTGGGTCCACTCAAACCTATGGAAGGCACTATGGACCGAATTCTTTACGAATTCATTCTTGCAGACCCCGTGCACCCATATCTGCTAATTGTCTTCTCTGGGGCGGATGGGATCTTCCAGAAGGACAATGCGACATGTCACACAGCTAAATATTTACGAGTGTGGTTGGAAGGGCACGATGAAAACTTCAAAGTACTTCCCTGAGCCCCTTGATTCCCCAAACGTAAACCCAATTGAGCATCGGTGGGACCACCTCGAACCTCTTGTTCGCTCTATGGATCCTGCACAACGCACCCTCCAGCAGCTGTCAGATGCACTGCAGTCAGTATGGCTCCACATACCTGTGAACACCTTCCATCACCTTATTGAGAGTCACTCCGAGCCCGTCTAGCTGCTGTCCGCGCTGCATACGGTGGTTATTCTGGATGTTAGATGGTGGTCACAATAGTGTGACTCGACCGTGTATATAAAGTTCAAGCTATTTTAAAAGTACCGGTATTGTGCTTCATAGCTCAAGTCTCCCCATCTCCTTTTTACTCATATTTCTTCAAGAGAGTTGATTGCTTGGAATTATTTCTAAATCTCTGGATTGTACTCGGTTCAGCTTGGGTAGAACATTTAAGACGCAACTCTTATATTCTGATTACTGCTACGGTGAATGATTGTGCTATGAGTATCACCTTCTGGACCACGTAACCACGAAAAATGTTCGATTCTTAATGACTCTGTACATGTGTGCAAATCTTGTTAGAATTGCAGTAATAATATCTTTGGAGTACATAAATAGAGAAAAGATCTCAATTCATAACACGTCTTTAGAAACTACGTTAATCGTCTTCCATTAGTTGCTAAAAGGCTTCATTTCTCTGCCCTCTCACCTCTTTTGTTTTCATAGCTGTAGCTATGAATTTCTTCTTTCAGAAGGAATGCAGTAAAATGGAGGTTGACATACTCCCACCGCATGAACCGTAGATGAAATAATTTTACGCTATTAAAAACCGGTAGTGAAGCGTTGTATGCTTCCCCAGAGTGACGTACACTCATTACCAGCAAAACTTACGACCACCGATGAAATAGCATTATCCGATTATGGGAAGTTGTTTTGCTTCTTGCGAGGCTCACGTGACAGGAACGTTTAATGCCTCTGCCAATGACAGCGCATGATGTGTGCGATTTTAGTCTGCTATTATGGGAAGTTGTTTTGCTTCTTGCGAGGCTCACGTGACAGGAACGTTTAATGCCTCTGCCAATGACAGCGCATGTGTGTGATTTTAGTCTGCTTTTTGGTTCTCATAGAAATAAGCATAATAAATATTTTTATGGATATTCATTAGGTCAATTAAGTCAATTTGCGGGAATCGGGAACACCGTAAATTTTTTATTACAAAAACTGGTTGTTTGTGGCTTCCTCTTTTCGAAGATAAGAATCTATAAAAGGGAGAATTCTCGCTGGGGTGGTGCGGTTCCACAGTGGTAGAAATTGCCTTTTATCCAGACGTTCGAAGCAGTCGATTATCATAAGGAGAGTGAATCGTGCTTTATGGTTTTCTCGATGGCGTATCTTGACACGACAAAGAATAAGTGGTCATTGGCAATTTATGTGACTGGTCGCTAATGGGATCACTGACCGCAATATTTCCGAAAGCGGATCATTTTTTTGTCACAATCTTGCTCCGTGGCAAATGCTTTTAGAGCAGTTAAATTGACAACGGAGTTAACACAGACCCTCTAGGAAATGAGAAAGAAACTCTTAGGCGAAAAACTGAGGAAAAAATAAAGGAGCTGTCGGTGGATTCCTAAGCGCGAGGAAAATCTGCCGTTGCAAGCTAGAGAAGTCGGGAAAAGTTGCAATGGCCGAAAGCAGCGGTAATTTAGGTTGGAGATACCGCTTTTCCCGATACTTGATTGGATGAGAGTTTACCTGTGGTAGCAAAAAGTGAATACTGGAGAAAGAAACAGTCTTGAAGAAAAAGCCAGAAAAGACTCAATACCCGAATTTACACGTAGGTTGATCCCGCGCTGTGTTTTACTGTAAAACAAAAGCCTCTGTCGTAAGAAGTCTGCCGGAGAGCCAGGAGCTTGTATAACCAAGCGAATAATTTTGTCTTCCATCGTAATAATCCTGCATTTAATTGCTGAAAAATATCTGGAGTGCATTTGTTAAATCGTCAACTTCGTCATTTGTTTCATGAACTGCAAACTTTCCTGCTTCGTCCGGAAATTAGCACTCAGAGCTCAGCGGCGTCCACGTCTCATGGTCTCAAACGCGTCACTTTGCTGCGAGAAGCACTGAAATCAGTCCGTTGGGTGGGCTTCAACTGGGCTTCAACTATCATCAGTACAAGATTCGTCATCTGGGCGAATTATCAGTACAAGATTTTAAGTAACCCTTATCATTAATCAAGTGTTCCTTTTCAGTAGAAGTATCCTTTATCATATGCATAAGTATCCCTGTATAAGTATCATATCTATAAGTATCCCTTATTATATGTATAAGTATCCATGTCTAAGTATCATATGCATAAGTATCCCTTATTACCCCAGCAAAAACAGTCTTGCTGGTCCAGCACTATGTTGCCGCTGCCGAACCGTCAATAAAATGTCCGGGAGGCCAACAGAAGGGCCAGAAGTTCAGGCCAACAGCTGGCCAACAGTTGGCACCCCATCAGTTATCATATGCCCCAACAGGGCCATCAGTGGTCCATCACAGGCAGTAGCTGCCGCAAGTGGCCCTTCAGTGGCCCTGCAAGCACGTGCCAGAAATGATGGCTAGCCTAATGTGCCGTTAGTGGCAACCAGCAACCACGTGACGTAACTGAGGGCTTGCCGAATCTTGTCCGCCAATTTCCCAGTAGTAGCCATAATAATAAAAAAAAAACCCAAGGATAACCGCAGTTTATCAAAGCTACAATTTTTTTCTACCCTTACGAAGCTTATGAATTAATGCACTGCGCTGGGGAAATTTAGTCAACAGACCAGAAAAACGTGGATCTAACTAGATTTGAACCAGGGCCGTTTGCGTGACAGCTGAGTTCCCTACCGACCGGACCAACTCGCCACATTTGAAACACCTGCTTAAAGCTGTCTGTTTAGTATGCAAAGTGTAATCAAAAGCTTCCCTCTTTCATTTTACAATATTGCGGGGTATTTTTCATAAAAGTCAGTTTCATATAATTGATAAATTAATTTTTTCAACGTAACGATAGTTTTTTTGTTTTTTTTTACTTTAAGGGAACTTCACTCATTTTCAAGGCGTGTACATACTTAGAGTCGCTTTCCAAAGTTTTGTACTGTCCTTGCCGTCTTGAAATGAGATTGTTGAATAAATATTTATTTATCCGGGTTCATGTCACATTCTCTTACATTTTTAACGTTGTGTCTTTCCTTTCCGTTGTCCGAAGCTACATTTGTTTTAAAGTGTAAAAGATATTTTATTTTACTTCTCGTTATTTTTAGAAGCGGATTCCTCCCAGTCTTGTGTATTCAACCCATGGATGAGTACACCACATAGCGTTGCTTTTTTTTCTTTCAAATAATGAATAAATTTTGTACACGTATAATTCGTTTTTTTTTTCCAAAAAACGTTGTTTTAATGGTTTTCCAGGATATTTGTTTCAAGCGGTTTCAAATTTTTTTTTGTTATTCATCCACTCCATTCCATGAATTGTTATTCATGGGAATGGAGTGGGTGTATTTCATGGCTGTAATCTAGTATTTCTCGGCTTAATCTGATATCTTCGTCGACGTAAAATTTCATTAGGAAATTAATTCGCCTCTCCACATATGGATTTTTTCTTAACATCCACTAAAATAACACGATAGCGATAAGTCGTCTTCAACTAACTGGTACCATGAGAGACAGAGCAAGTGTTGCTTCTGCGCATGTGCAGTCCCGGTGCTTCCACCTGCTGTTGGGTGTTGCATTGGTTGCCAGCAACGGACCACTAGTGGCACTTGCTTGAAGGCCCACAATTTACGGCGATGCTGCAGGGCCATCAATGGCTCGCCAACTGATAGCGCTGCCACCAACGGACCACTACCGGGCCGTGAGCGGCAGATTTCAGCCAGCAGTGACCCATCACTGCCAGCTGGTGGCCAGCAGTTTCCCAGCACTTGTGTTTTTGCTGGGATATGTATAAGTATCCCTGTATAAGTACCATATTTATAAGTATCCCTTATCATATGTATAAGTATCCCTGTATAAGTATCATATCTATAAGTACCCCTTACTATATGTATAAGTATCCCTGTATAAGTAACATGTGTATAAGCATCCCTTATCATATGTATAAGTATCCCTTATCATATGTACAAGTTCCCTTATCATATGTATAAGTATCCCTTATCATATGTACAAGTTCCCTTATCATATGTATAAGTATCCCTTATCATATGTATAAGTATCCCTGTATAAGTATCATATCTATAAGTACCCCTTACTATATGTATAAGTATCCCTGTATAAGTATCATGTGTATAAGTATCCCTTACCATTGTATAAGTATCCCTTATCATATGTACAAGTATCCCTTATCATATGTATATAAGTATTTCTTATCAGGATTCATCATCTCTACTATCATCAGTACAAGATTCGTCATCTAGGCTTCAACTATCATCAAACTATCATCAGCTTGGGTGGGCTTCAACTATAATCAGTACTCTGTAGTACGTTGTGACGTACTACAGAGGTGAAAACATGTGTTAAGATGACAAATTTGCAGTGAGACATTCTGTACGCGTAGCTCAGTTGGGAAAGCGACTTACTCCGGAGTGAGAGGACACGGACAAACTTGTGTTTTCACAAAGTCAACTTTCTGAAGATGCCTGTAGTTGCAGTGCGAAAACGTTTAAAATCATCTCCCTAAACGGTATTATGTTTTTTTATAGTTTTCGATGTTTCAATTTTTAGAATTGCTAGTTAGGATTCTTACCATCCAGAAAAATTGTATGACTATAGCACGTAAATGAGTGTTTTGAACAAAGGGGAATTTGTGAATGACGCGTATTAATAATGGTAGTTCTTTTTAGTGAGTAAGATAATTTTTATGTAGGTTGGGATTCGAACTGTTAAGCGTTTTGACTAAATTATTTGTCAATTCTTATGAAGTCTGCTGCACGTTACCGCAGGGACAACTTGCCTCGGTACCTCGAACCACGTGCTTTAAGTCTTGATACCGCCCCGGTGGCGCAGTGTCCTAAATAATGGCGTCTGATCATTCGTCCGAAAGGGGCCCAGGTACGAAACCTAGTGAGGCATGGATGCTGTGTTTGTCTTACGGCACTGGCTTTCTCCCTTCCCTGGAACCAGTGACCCTAAGTTAGGGACGGCGACTGCTTATAGCCCATTGAGTTGCTCACGGTGGTCATTAAACCTCCAAACAAAAACAAAAATTTAAATACACTGAAGTGCCAGAAAAACTGGTACACCAGTCTAATACTTGGTAGGTCCCCCACGGGAGCGCAGGACTGCAGAAATACGACCGGGTATGTACTCCACTAGCTTCTGGAAACATGCTGTGGGCAATGCACACCATACGTCCTGCAGAGCGCTCTACAATTCAGGTGTATTACGAGGTCTCGGATTCCTGTGTTAGATAGAGCGTTGCATGGCATCCCAAATATGTTCTATCACGTTCAGATCTGGGGACTTGGGTGGGATGGCAACACTCCAAACTCCGATGAATGCTTCTCTAACCATAATATGGCGTCCCGATACTTTTGTGGAGGTGCATTGTCTTGTTGGAACAGGCCCAACCCATAAGCATGAATGCAGGACTTGAACGAATGTTCCTCGTCAGAAATGATGCGCACATAACGTTGGCCGGTCACAGATGTTTGTAGACGTACCAGGGGTCCCAGTGAAGTCCAGCTAAACACACCTCATACCACTACGGACCCCCCCCCCCCACCAGCCGGTACAGTTCCCTGTTGACATGCGGGATCCATGGCTTCATGGGGTTTGCGCCACACACGAATCCTTCCATCTGCCCCATACAGTTGGACACGCGACTCGTCAGTCCAGGCAACTTGTTTCCAGTCATCAAGTGTCCAGTGGCCGTGTTGCCGTGCCCAAGCGAGGCGCATAGCTCTGTGTCGTGTACCCATCAAGGGGACTCGAGTTAGGCGTCGGCTCCCAAAGCCCATATCGTGCAGGGTACATTGCACAGTCCGGACGCTGATGCTTGTTGAGTCTCCAGCATTGAATTCCGATGATACCTGCGAGAGTGTTGCACGCCTATCGCGTGAAAGGATTTTTGACAGCCGACGATGGTCACGTTCACCCAATGTCTTTTTACGGCCACACTGGTATCGTAGGTTGGAGGTTTTGCCGGAATTCTTGTAGTCACTTGCAATGGTCGTCCCTGAAAATCCGAACTTCGTTTCTACCTCCGAATTACTGTGGCACGTCTCACGAACGGCATCTATGACACAGCGTTGAAAATCGCTTAAATCGTTATTACTTGTCATTTTCCATGCCTAAAATTGCTCTGACAGCTGGCAAGGATGTCTATCGCTTTATATACGCACTGGCGGACGTAACCGAGTACGCGCATAGGTGACGTTGCTATGTATTTTTCATAAGCTCGTCTGTACCAGTTTTTCTGGCACTTCCGTGCATAGATTTTTGGTTTTAGCGAAACAGCATGTGTTATAATGAATATTCCCCTTCCCTTTTCCGAACCCTACCAGATTGTTCGGAAAAAGTCACACGAACGCGAACATTGGTCAAAACATCCCAAATGCGTAATGAGAACCGCCGAGTTACGGCCAGGTAACGGTAGTACATCACAGAAGAGGAATGAACTCTCCCAAACCTTTCGTCTGTTACATTCTGTTTTTATAGCAATTCAGAGTTTGCTGAACTCTCGGCAGGAGACTTTTCGATTTGTTGACTAATGAATGTTCTTCCTCTTTTTCGGCTCATTATTATTATTTCTCCTATTATCGTGAACATTCTCGGTCAGGAAAGGTGAGCAAAACGCGGAGATATTCATCTCAAGCCTGGAAATTCAGGAATTTTCTAGTGATATGACAAGTTTGTAGAATGACTGCCATTTGGATTTGGTGAAACAATCCCTGTGAGAATCTTAATTCCTATACGTTTTCCAGAAAAGTATTTAGTACCATTGCGTTTTCCAAAATGACAACTGGTACGACATGTGTTATGCTTTTTTCCCAGGTCCTTTGGAATTCCTTTAGCAGGTTATCACATTTCGAGATTTTCTTGGACACTACTGCTTTTTGGATGTTTTTTGTAAGTGGAACTGCTACGTCTATCGGCTGTGTCTTTTTCAGTTTTTTCTCTAAAGTTAAAATGTCAGATCGATTGTGGTCAATGGTCTTGTCCGTGATAATAGGTTTTCCAAAGTACATCATGTAATTATGATTTTTGGGTGTAGGTTTTGGTTGGTACTTTTAATAAAATGCATTATGTCCTTGGACAAGACCGGACAAGATGGCCTTGGGCAAGGGTCTGGTACGATTCGTCCAACGACGATTGGTCCAATGCCGATTCATCCAAAGGGACGATTCGTCCAATGGACTTTTGGTCCAAAGGTACGATTCGTCCAACGACGATTGGTCCAATGCCGATTCATCCAAAGGGACGATTCGTCCAATAGACTTTTGGTCCAAAGGTACGATTCGTCCAATGGTACGAGTGGTCCAATGCCGATTCGTCCAATGGACGATTGGTCCATTTCCGTCCTATCTGTCCAAAGTGCTACTCGTGTTATAAAAATCTCAGCTGTTCTGATTTTATCTCCGATGTTACACGAAAGTGCTGGTAGTACAAAGAATGTAAAATAATGTTACATTTCATGCGTAATATTGTGGTTACAGATTTTTTTTTTTTTTACTGTCCTTGCTGCCGTATGAAGTTGCTGATGTACGAGTCGTTCAATCAACTTCAATGTTTCTCTTTTGCATGAAGTAATATAAAATACTAGTTTTCCGTTTCTGTTTGTAGCATGCAGTGGGGTTCCGCCAACTGGCCAATGGAAACGCTCTGGTCGGGCTCGGACAGAGGCCTTTTCATAGTTTTTATTCTAGCGATATCATATTCATAACGTTTACATATCAAATCAAATTAATAATATTGCGCTTTTACTTAAGCACGAAATATTAATTCATACTCTATAGGCCTAGGCCTTTTTAACAGTTTTTATTCTACCGATGTCAGATTAATAATGTTTACATATCAAATCAAGTTAATAATATTGTGATTTTACTTAAACATGAAATATTAATTCATAGGCCCTAGGCCTAGACCTTTTTAAAAAAATTTATTCTACCAATGTCATATTCATAACGTTGCCGCCCCGGTGGCACAGTGGTCTAAGGCACTGGCCTCTGATCATTCGTCCGTAAGGGGTCCGGGTTCGAATCCCGGTGAGGCATGGATGTTGTGTTTGTCTTACGGCACTGGCTCTCTCCCTTCCCTGGAACCTGTGACCCTAAATTAGGGACGGCGACTGCTTATAGCCCATTGAGTTGCTCACGGTGGTCGTTAAACCTCCAATCAAAAAAAAAAAAAAAAAAAAAAAATATTCATAACGTTTACCTATCAAAGCAAGTTAATATTGCGTTTTTACTTAAGCACGAAATATTAATTCACAGGCCCTAGACCTATGGCTTTTTGACAGTTTTTATCTACCGATGTCAGATTCATAACGTTTACCTATCAAGAAAACTTACTAATGTTATGCTAGTATTTTTAACTTTACTTAAACGTTAGAATATGACATCAGTAGAATAAAAAGTGTTAAAAGGCCTAGGCCTAGGTGCGTGTAAAGAGCTAAGAAATGATACGATGAGTGCCTTTTATTAGGTTTTATAACATATTTACAAATACCAAATATCTACGTTGTAACTTAAAATCTTCTAAAAAGGCCCGCGGCATAGGTGCCTTGTAAAAGCCTGAGAAATGATACGATGAGTGCCTTTTATTAGGTTTTATAAAATGTTTACAAATACCAAATATCTAGGTTGTAACTTAAAATCTTCTGAAAAAGCCTGCGGCCTAGGTGCCTTGTAAAGACCTGAGAAATGATACGATGAGTGCCTTTTGTAAGGTTTTATAAAAGGTTTACAAATACCAAATATCTAGGTTTTAACTTAAAATATTCTATAAAGGCCCGTGCCTAGGTGCTTTGCAAACAGCTGAGAAATGCTCTATTGAGTGCCTTTTACCAGGTTTATGTAAAATGTTTACAATTACCAAATATACGGAAATGATCTTTCAAAAGGATATAATGAGCAGAAAAATTTAAATCCTTATTCCTTTCTGGAAAATAAAACAGTTTACCGTTGGTAAGATGATAGTAGAGGAAAAGGGAGACTTCTGGCACAGGGACAGCCCTCCATAGACTTAACATTGGCTGTCCACGAGGCTGTCCACGAGGCTGTCCCCGGCTGTCCCAAGGCTGCCCCAGCTGTCCCCGAATCAGAATTTTTGTCACGTGATCGTCCCCATGATGTGCTGCCCCTAGCGGTGCTTCTTGGAACTTTCAATGGAACTTTGTTTTTGAGGGATGGCAACGACCGAGAGGGAAAGGGGTGGATATAGGGGGATGTCTACTCGATGTGCTGCTCCCGAGTCAGAATTTTTTCACGCGATCGCCCCCATGATGTGCTGCCCCCTAGCGGTGCTTCTTGGAACTTTCAATGAATATTTGTTTTTGAGGGATGGCAACGACCGAATGGGAAAGGGGGTGGATATAGGGGGATGTCAACTCGATGTGCTGCCCCTAGCGGTGCTTCTTGGAACTTTCAATGGATCTTTGATTTTGAGGGATGGCAACGACCGAGTGGAAAAAGGGATGTCAACTCTGTGTGCTGCCTCTGGTGGTGCTTCTTGGAACGTTCGATGGATCTTTGATTTTGAGGGATGGCAACAACCGAGTGGGGTCCATTGGGATTTTTTGTATTTATTCCAATGGTTTTCAAGCGGGATTTTTCCTCCTCTTCGATGTTATTTTTTCTCGGAGGAAATTTTTACGTAATGATGCTGGGGAATTTTCTTTCCAATGGAATAATAACGCTCTAATGGTCTTAGCAAGGTCCTAACTCACGATGATTTGGTTTCAAAAAATTGGTCAGGTGGTCTCGTGTACTACGTATTCACTCTATTTTTTTTAATTACTTTTACGTTATTTCTTCATGTGTTTTTTATATATTTTTTGCATGTTTTGAGGGAGTTTTTTCGTGTAGATGTAATGAATTTTCTTGGGAACTTTTCTTTTTCCTACATTTCATTTTATTTCAGACTATGAAACGAGGAAATGCTTCTTTAGAAACGATTTCGTTCCTGTTCACAGTAACTATTGGACTTTGACAAATTTTTTGGGAAATCAAGCGGAAATGTAGACATGTTAATTCAGAGTCTTTCGCCCTTCCAATATTTTTTTTTCTAGTCGTATTTTCATGTACTATGTATTCCAGCTCTTTTCTTTCTTATAACTTTTACGTTATTTCTTCATGAATTTTTTATATTTTTTGTATGTTTTGAGGAAGTTTTTTCGTGTAGATGTAATGAATTTTCTTGGGAACTTTTCTTTTTCTTTTATTCAATTTTATTACAGATCATGTGACGAGGAAATGCTTCTTTAGAAACGATTTCGTTCCTGTTCGCAGTAATTATTGGACTTTGTCCTTTTTTTGTTAAATGACTTCATGCTAATTCTGAGTCTTTCGCCTTTGCAATATTATTTTCTCGTAATTTTTTCGTGTGTTCAAGAACTCTACAGGTCTTTCACAGTTAAAATTCTGATGAAACAATATTTTCTTACTTTATTTCGCATATCATTATAGCTTCCCAATTTCGCTATTTTACTTCATCTTTTTTTTTTTTTTGAAATTTCGGAAAACTTTTCAGTATGTCAGTAATTGTTTTCTTACTTGGTCAAACTTGTGACTCCATTTATTTAGACTATTTTTTTTTCCATTTCATTTCAACAAAACGATTATTTTAGATGTAGCAAGTCATCAGATTTTTGTTTCCTTATATAGCATATTTTCAAACTTGCTTAAAAATATTCCTCAAAGCTTTGCATGTAACCAAATATGCATTTTTTTATTCTTTCCTAGTTTGCTATACTTTTCGTGGACTGTCCCAATAAGAAAGCATTCATTGTCAAGACATACAATCTAAAACCTTTTTTCTTACGATAAAATTTGTATTCTTTGGTCTGTATATTTTTCTGTCTCGTCCGAAAAAACATTCATTCTAGAGGCAAAGCTAGTGATTCCGTTCATCCCATAAACATTATTTTTTTAACGTTTTACTAACTCATCAGAAAAGCAGTTATTCCCCATCCCCATAGCGAAAATAAAGAAATTCTTACTTCTTTTCCATACATATCGACTCAATCTATTTCTTTTCGAAATGCTGGTCATGACATTTCAACTAAAATTTCCTACTTTCACCAAAAACCATATTCTTAAACGAGCTATTTTTTTCTTTACTTTATTTCATGTATAACTAAATTTTTATTGTTTCCTCACCTCATCAAAGTTAATAAGAACTTCCCCAATCTCATTCCTTTCCCTCATTTAGTTCGCTTTAAATTGAGATGTTTCAAAACTTCGCGTTTATTTCTTCCACTAAATGTCCAGTTCTCCCGTATCGGTCCCATCATTTTTAACTTCTGTGCCTGCCGCATTTTTTCTTTAGACATTTAGTTTCATTAACCTTTTCTTTCGTTTCAATTAGGTTTTCATTATCGTATTTTTTATTCATTGTCTCAGCAGAAAAAGCTTTCATTCTGGAGACATTGCGACTAAGTCCATACTTCCTCTAAACATTTTTATTTCACGTTTTACTAATTCGTAAGAAAAGCAGATGTTTCCAAACTCTCATAGTGAAAATATCGTATTCCCCTTATTTTACTTATTATGTTTTTGCTTCTATTCAGTGTTGTATGATTCTTAAAACTTCGGTTTATTTTTATGAAACTTCTTTTTTTTTTTTCTTAGTTTTTTTTCTGATTCAACCTATCAATCTTTTCCTATCGATTTAATTGCTCTTATTTTTCCATTTTTTTTACTTTACTTTTTGAACAGAAATGTGTCTAAAATCTTCAGATGTATTTTAGTCTCTAAGGCCGATTCTTCACTATTTCAAATAAAGTCATTGTAGGATTTTAGTGTAAATGCCCCTAAATCTTTAGAACTTCCTTTTCATAGTTAGATACTAATTCCTCGAGGTTTAAATTAAAACATGAAAGAAGAGTGTTTTTACCCTCTATCCAGTGAAAGAAGAGTGTTTTTACGCTCTCCCCAATGAACGAAGAGTGTTTTTACGCTTTCCCCCAAGAAATTAACTTTGGAATCTCCCTTCTTCTACCGGAAAATGACTATCTTGTGCGACTGTTTTCACGCGTCTACTGCTTTGCTGGAAAACCTCATGACATGAAATCCCTTTGCTTGGTAGATTAAACTAAATTCTGGTTTTGAATTTTGAGCGCAAACTCAAGCTTGCAAAAGCATAGTTTTCTGAGCGAACTTAAACTGTCTAAGATGACAAAAATCTAAAACTGGTGACTCAATGGGACAGAGCGTTTGAACTTTGCCGTTCATTCAAGATTTAAGAGATCAGTCGTGAACCACTACAAGGGAAATAAGCAGACCCTGATTTAGTCCACTGTTTCCAAGGAAGGTAGAAAGCTAGTGTCGTAATTCAAAAGCTCATAACTCAAGCCTCCCCAGGATTCAATTTCGGACGGGCGATTAGTCAGATGCCAATGCTTAGACATTGAAAAATTACTTCAGACAAATATTTTCTTACTTAAAAGTGCTTCAAGTCAGAATTTGTATTACTTAAGATTTCCCTTAGTCAATATTTTTTCTATCTTAAAAACTTCTAAAGGGTTGATTTTGAAAAAAAAAAAAAAAAATACGAGTTCTCCCAAAAACGTAAAATTTCCACAGAATTCTATGAGGAACCAAATAAATTGACGAAGCTTGAATGTTAAGTCTTTCAACAGATTTCTTTCTCTTCATGTTTCATTCCATAAACTTTCTTCAAATTCCTATATACCCAAGAATTTTGTTAAATGTCCAAGTTCGACTCCACCAGAAATTTTCTGAAAATGATAGTTTCTCTTTTTAAAAAAATTCCAAAATAAAAATCCCTTCAATGAAACAAGAAATTCCTATTCAAAGCATTCCATCACTCTTTCTACTTTAAATACTCTCTTTGTAAATCTAAGGAGGTGTTTTTGTTTTAGGTTTTTTTTTTTTTTTTAATATTCATATAGTTTTCCCTCTAACTTTAGAAGATATTTTCCCGAAATGTATGTACATATACGATAGTAAAACATCATACAAATGCTTGATGTTCAATTCACTTCACGCTGTCTTAAGGATATTCTTTCATTTTCTCATAACACATAGACATGTTATTTTTCTTCCCATTCACATCAAAGACTTGAGATCATCTTAATCGAGTCCTTTGAGAAAAACTTTCATAGAAAAGCATAAATGTAATGAAAATGTCAGTTTTCTTAAAGAAATCATAAGAATAAGAATTTTTTTTTTTTTTTTACTGAAACAAGTTTCCCCTGTTCAAAGCATTAAGTGGCTCTTTTCGCATCAAATTCTGTATTTCCTCATGTAAACTTTATTCTTTTTCTACTTCACATCGTCGTTCGTTTCTTGTTTTTCCCTATGTAACTCAAAACTTCTTTTCTTAATTTATTTTTCATAAAGTATCATTCTTTTGAGTTGATTTTCTCTCTCTCCCTCCCTCTCTCTCTCTCTCTCTCTCTCTCTCTCTCTCTCTCTCTCTCTCTCTCTCTCTTTTAAATGCATTCCTAAGTTCATATTGAGAAGGGTTTAAATTTGGATTGAAAGATCGTTTTAGAAAAAGTTGAAAACTGATAAGGTTCGTTTCGGGAAAGTTGAAAACAGATAATGTTCGTTTCGCAAAAGTACATTCTCATATAGGGTTAAAAAATGGAACACTTCATATTTTCTTAGGGGCGGTTTTGATGAAACACGTTTCAGTAAAAACAGTGAAATTCCCATTGAATAACATGGGGAACTATGAGATTTAAGAAGCACGTTTTCGTTCAAGGAAAATATTTTAAAAGGTCTATATTCGATTCAGTTGAAAACGATTCTGGTAGAAAACAGAATGCAGAAAAAACAGTCACAGCAAGTTCCTGAAAGTTGAAAATAAATGAGGTTGAAATTTGGAAAAATGTCTAAGGAAAGAAATTGTTATAAAACACAGACTGTTTAGTTTTCCCAGGCTAGGGGTCTTCAGTGAGAGCGCTTCTTCTTTTTCAACCCAAAGAATGAAGCGAGTCAGTTTGAAACATTTCAAACTCCCCGAAAATAAGCCGTGTACTCTGGTTTCGACTCAATACTGTAAGCATTGCTCTCAGACCAGTCGGAATTCCGCCTCAAGTGGTTGCCTAATGGAAAACCATAGACCCCTTTCCAATATCAATTCCCAAATATCCTTAAGAAAAGTCTAGCAAAAAAAGCACTAGTCCCCCATTAAATCAATGGCATTCATTCTGTTACTGTTTTAAACTTTTCAAAAAAGAAGTTTACATTCTCACTTTTACTTTAAAAATCTTGAAAGCTTAAATTTTGACCCATTTCAAAAAAAAAAAATTCACTTAAAATTTAATTTAAAAAAATAATAATTATTCTTTAAATTTATGTCTTAAAACTAAAAAAATATTTACGCTTAATATTTCAATAAATAATAAATATTCACAAACTCACCTTCTACCTTCCCCATTTAAAAAAAAAAAAATTCTGAATTTATATAATCGAAATCATTACTTCTCCAAGTAGTTCTTTTCCCCTGATTGTAGAGAGGAACTCTTCTGAAATCTTCACTTTTCCACATATGTTCATAAAAGCTTGAGCTACTTCCTTAGGATTCAACAAGGCCACAGCGTTCACAAAACTTGAAATCGCTTTCCTGTTCCACTCAGTAGTTAGGCATGGAGGATGCATCTGAATAGGTGGAAGTACTTCAGAAATGCATTCGCGACGTCTACATATGTGTCTAAGTTCACACTCCTCAATCGATGTATTTTGAAACTTTCGGGATTCTCCGAGCACGATTTTACGGAATTCTGAACCCATTAACAATTCCAGGATGCTGTCCCACATGCCATCCAAAATAATTTGGAGTTTCTTACACTGCTTTTTGGTTAATGCAACTCCTGTTGTTAAGTGAAAAATCCTGAAACAGAATTTGAAAGACTTGAAGACTTCTTACTTTATTTAAACTTAGAACAGAACTAAAATTCACTAAGCGTTTCCTTTGCATACTGTGACTAATGCATGACCCTTATCACAACACGTGTTGGTGTGTCACCATGCGTCAGCGCTTCACGGTGGCTGTTTCCTTATCTGTTCATCTCTCAACGAACATGCTGTCGACTCTAATCAGACAAAGCTTATTTTCAGGTAAATTCTTAGAGAAAAACGAAAGGACTTCATTATAATTAATTTTCATATCCAGAGAGAATAAAACTAAAATGTATTCGGTAAGAAATTCTTCATGGTTGAATTTTCCACAAAAGGAATACCGAAAGCGAAATAATTTAATCAGACACCCTGAAAGAATTCATCTCAGAATTAAAACCGCTTTTGAAAAAAAAAACAAAAAAACCCAGTAAACTATAGAATACTTTGTTCTTCACATAAAGAAAACACAGTGTACGATTTCAATATTCCCTTTTTTCTTAAAATTTCTCACACGTAATAACTAAGATCAACTGAGTCCAGAAATGCTTCGTCTACTTTAGTATTTCGATTCCGAGGGAGTTCTTCCCGATACTGTTAAGATATTTTCTCAAAATCCAGTTGTAAAATAATTTTGGTCATGTTTATTTGATTGTCGTTGTCGGAGATTTACAATCCGTTCATATCCACCATGTCATATACTGTGTCCCCGAGAGTTTCTTCAAGCAGAAAAGAGCCTTCATTCCACAGAAATTCTTCTTTTGGTGTTTGTAATGTTTCCAAAGTCAAATTATTTTTTTTTCCAATGCTTTCTTAATTAAAGCTGAAAACGAAATGGATTGAAGAAACGTCTGTTGTATGACTCTTAACATAGTAGATTTCTTATCACCCACTTTAGTCCAATGTTCGCCGCACAGAGAAATTTCAGATTTCAAAATTTCACCATCCTGACCCACTTTTTCTGAGTGAAATCCAATACATGGTGAAAATCTCGACTTATGCATTCCTTTGAGTGGGGAATCGCTCTCATAAAAAGGGGGCAACGGTTAAAATCGACATTGATTAAAATTGGAGAGAGGAAAAATATGAGAATTGAATAAATAATGCATAGACGGGATTCCCGAAAACATAAAAAATATAAGTTTTATATAAAAAAAATTCCGTGAAAAATATTGGAGGGTGAATGATATCTCACATCGGTCTTCCACTCCTCCCAAAATTTTACGAAGTCCATTAAATCTCTGTTGTCAGTACACGTATTTGTTTAATTTTGGGTGGAATGGATGACGATGTGAGATATCATTCACCCTCCAATATTTTTCACGGAATTTTTTTTTTATATAAAACTTATATTTTTTATGTTTTCGGGAATCCCGTCTATGCATTATTTATTCAATTCTCATATTTTTCCTCTCTCCAATTTTAATCAATGTCGATTTTAACCGTTGCCCCTTTTATGAGAGCGATTCCCCACTCAAAGGAATGCATAAGTCGAGATTTTCACCATGTATTGGATTTCACTCAGAAAAAAGTGGGTCAGGATGGTGAAATTTTGAAATCTGAAATTTCTCTGTGCGGCGAACATTGGACTAAAGTGGGTGATAAGAAATCTACTATGTTAAGAGTCATACAACAGACGTTTCTTCAATCCATTTCGTTTTCAGCTTTAATTAAGAAAGCATTGGAAAAAAATAATTTGACTTTGGAAACATTACAAACACCAAAAGAAGAATTTCTGTGGAATGAAGGCTCTTTTCTGCTTGAAGAAACTCTCGGGGACACAGTATATGACATGGTGGATATGAACGGATTGTAAATCTCCGACAACGACAATCAAATAAACATGACCAAAATTATTTTACAACTGGATTTTGAGAAAATATCTTAACAGTATCGGGAAGAACTCCTCGGAATCGAAATACTAAAGTAGACGAAGCATTTCTGGACTCAGTTGATCTTAGTTATTACGTGTGAGAAATTTTAAGAAAAAAGGGAGTATTGAAATCGTACACTGTGTTTTCTTTATGTGAAGAACAAAGTATTCTATAGTTTACTGGGGTTTTTTTTTGTTTTTTTTTTTCAAAAGCGGTTTTAATTCTGAGATGAATTCTTTCAGGGTGTCTGATTAAATAATTTCGCTTTCCGTATTCCTTTTGTGGAAAATTCAACCATGAAGAATTTCTTACCGAATACATTTTAGTTTTATTCTCTCTGGATATGAAAATTAATTATAATGAAGTCCTTTCGTTTTTCTCTAAGAATTTACCTGAAAATAAGCTTTGTCTGATTAGAGTCGATAGCATGTTCGTTGAGAGATGAACAGATAAGGAAACAGTCACCGTGAAGCGCTAACGCATGGTGACACACCAACACGTGTTGTGATAAGGGTCATGCATTAGTCACAGTATGCAAAGGAAACGCTTAGT
Source organism: Macrothele yani (assembly GCA_039090855.1). Classification (NCBI taxonomy): domain Eukaryota; kingdom Metazoa; phylum Arthropoda; class Arachnida; order Araneae; family Macrothelidae; genus Macrothele; species Macrothele yani. The sequence continues at coordinate 125,651,074 of CM077030.1, forward strand.
GAATTTTAGTTCTGTTCTAAGTTTAAATAAAGTAAGAAGTCTTCAAGTCTTTCAAATTCTGTTTCAGGATTTTTCACTTAACAACAGGAGTTGCATTAACCAAAAAGCAGTGTAAGAAACTCCAAATTATTTTGGATGGCGTGTGGGACAGCATCCTGGAATTGTTAATGGGTTCAGAATTCCAGAAAACCGTGCTCGGAGAATCCCGAAAGTTTCAAAATACATCGATTGAGGAGTGTGAACTTAGACACATATGTAGACGTCGCGAATGCATTTCTGAAGTACTTCCACCTATTCAGATGCATCCTCCATGCCTAACTACTGAGTGGAACAGGAAAGCGATTTCAAGTTTTGTGAACGCTGTGGCCTTGTTGAATCCTAAGGAAGTAGCTCAAGCTTTTATGAACATATGTGGAAAAGTGAAGATTTCAGAAGTGTTCCTCTCTACAATCAGGGGAAAAGAACTACTTGGAGAAGTAATGATTTCGATTATATAAATTCAGAATTTTTTTTTTTAAATGGGGAAGGTAGAAGGTGAGTTTGTGAATATTTATTATTTATTGAAATATTAAGCGTAAATATTTTTTTAGTTTTAAGACATAAATTTAAAGAATAATTATTATTTTTTTAAATTAAATTTTAAGTGAATTTTTTTTTTTGAAATGGGTCAAAATTTAAGCTTTCAAGATTTTTAAAGTAAAAGTGAGAATGTAAACTTCTTTTTTGAAAAGTTTAAAACAGTAACAGAATGAATGCCATTGATTTAATGGGGGACTAGTGCTTTTTTTGCTAGACTTTTCTTAAGGATATTTGGGAATTGATATTGGAAAGGGGTCTATGGTTTTCCATTAGGCAACCACTTGAGGCGGAATTCCGACTGGTCTGAGAGCAATGCTTTACAGTATTGAGTCGAAACCAGAGTACACGGCTTATTTTCGGGGAGTTTGAAATGTTTCAAACTGACTCGCTTCATTCTTTGGGTTGAAAAAGAAGAAGCGCTCTCACTGAAGACCCCTAGCCTGGGAAAACTAAACAGTCTGTGTTTTATAACAATTTCTTTCCTTAGACATTTTTCCAAATTTCAACCTCATTTATTTTCAACTTTCAGGAACTTGCTGTGACTGTTTTTTCTGCATTCTGTTTTCTACCAGAATCGTTTTCAACTGAATCGAATATAGACCTTTTAAAATATTTTCCTTGAACGAAAACGTGCTTCTTAAATCTCATAGTTCCCCATGTTATTCAATGGGAATTTCACTGTTTTTACTGAAACGTGTTTCATCAAAACCGCCCCTAAGAAAATATGAAGTGTTCCATTTTTAACCCTATATGAGAATGTACTTTTGCGAAACGAACATTATCTGTTTTCAACTTTCCCGAAACGAACCTTATCAGTTTTCAACTTTTTCTAAAACGATCTTTCAATCCAAATTTAAACCCTTCTCAATATGAACTTAGGAATGCATTTAAAAAAGAGAGAGAGAGACAGAGAGAAAATCAACTCAAAAGAATGATACTTTATGAAAAATAAATTAAGAAAAGAAGTTTTGAGTTACATAGGGAAAAACAAGAAACGAACGACGATGTGAAGTAGAAAAAGAATAAAGTTTACATGAGGAAATACAGAATTTGATGCGAAAAGAGCCACTTAATGCTTTGAACAGGGGAAACTTGTTTCAGTAAAAAAAAAAATTCTTATTCTTATGATTTCTTTAAGAAAACTGACATTTTCATTACATTTATGCTTTTCTATGAAAGTTTTTCTCAAAGGACTCGATTAAGATGATCTCAAGTCTTTGATGTGAATGGGAAGAAAAATAACATGTCTATGTGTTATGAGAAAATGAAAGAATATCCTTAAGACAGCGTGAAGTGAATTGAACATCAAGCATTTGTATGATGTTTTACTATCGTATATGTACATACATTTCGGGAAAATATCTTCTAAAGTTAGAGGGAAAACTATATGAATATTAAAAAAAAAAAAAACCTAAAACAAAAACACCTCCTTAGATTTACAAAGAGAGTATTTAAAGTAGAAAGAGTGATGGAATGCTTTGAATAGGAATTTCTTGTTTCATTGAAGGGATTTTTATTTTGGAATTTTTTTAAAAAGAGAAACTATCATTTTCAGAAAATTTCTGGTGGAGTCGAACTTGGACATTTAACAAAATTCTTGGGTATATAGGAATTTGAAGAAAGTTTATGGAATGAAACATGAAGAGAAAGAAATGGGTTGAAAGACTTAACATTCAAGCTTCGTCAATTTATTTGGTTCCTCATAGAATTCTGTGGAAATTTTACGTTTTTGGGAGAACTCGTATTTTTTTTTTTTTTTTTCAAAATCAACCCTTTAGAAGTTTTTAAGATAGAAAAAATATTGACTAAGGGAAATCTTAAGTAATACAAATTCTGACTTGAAGCACTTTTAAGTAAGAAAATATTTGTCTGAAGTAATTTTTCAATGTCTAAGCATTGGCATCTGACTAATCGCCCGTCCGAAATTGAATCCTGGGGAGGCTTGAGTTATGAGCTTTTGAATTACGACACTAGCTTTCTACCTTCCTTGGAAACAGTGGACTAAATCAGGGTCTGCTTATTTCCCTTGTAGTGGTTCACGACTGATCTCTTAAATCTTGAATGAACGGCAAAGTTCAAACGCTCTGTCCCATTGAGTCACCAGTTTTAGATTTTTGTCATCTTAGACAGTTTAAGTTCGCTCAGAAAACTATGCTTTTGCAAGCTTGAGTTTGCGCTCAAAATTCAAAACCAGAATTTAGTTTAATCTACCAAGCAAAGGGATTTCATGTCATGAGGTTTTCCAGCAAAGCAGTAGACGCGTGAAAACAGTCGCACAAGATAGTCATTTTCCGGTAGAAGAAGGGAGATTCCAAAGTTAATTTCTTGGGGGAAAGCGTAAAAACACTCTTCGTTCATTGGGGAGAGCGTAAAAACACTCTTCTTTCACTGGATAGAGGGTAAAAACACTCTTCTTTCATGTTTTAATTTAAACCTCGAGGAATTAGTATCTAACTATGAAAAGGAAGTTCTAAAGATTTAGGGGCATTTACACTAAAATCCTACAATGACTTTATTTGAAATAGTGAAGAATCGGCCTTAGAGACTAAAATACATCTGAAGATTTTAGACACATTTCTGTTCAAAAGTAAAGTAAAAAAAATGGAAAAATAAGAGCAATTAAATCGATAGGAAAAGATTGATAGGTTGAATCAGAAAAAAACTAAGAAAAAAAAGAAGTTTCATAAAAATAAACCGAAGTTTTAAGAATCATACAACACTGAATAGAAGCAAAAACATAATAAGTAAAATAAGGGGAATACGATATTTTCACTATGAGAGTTTGGAAACATCTGCTTTTCTTACGAATTAGTAAAACGTGAAATAAAAATGTTTAGAGGAAGTATGGACTTAGTCGCAATGTCTCCAGAATGAAAGCTTTTTCTGCTGAGACAATGAATAAAAAATACGATAATGAAAACCTAATTGAAACGAAAGAAAAGGTTAATGAAACTAAATGTCTAAAGAAAAAATGCGGCAGGCACAGAAGTTAAAAATGATGGGACCGATACGGGAGAACTGGACATTTAGTGGAAGAAATAAACGCGAAGTTTTGAAACATCTCAATTTAAAGCGAACTAAATGAGGGAAAGGAATGAGATTGGGGAAGTTCTTATTAACTTTGATGAGGTGAGGAAACAATAAAAATTTAGTTATACATGAAATAAAGTAAAGAAAAAATAGCTCGTTTAAGAATATGGTTTTTGGTGAAAGTAGGAAATTTTAGTTGAAATGTCATGACCAGCATTTCGAAAAGAAATAGATTGAGTCGATATGTATGGAAAAGAAGTAAGAATTTCTTTATTTTCGCTATGGGGATGGGGAATAACTGCTTTTCTGATGAGTTAGTAAAACGTTAAAAAAATAATGTTTATGGGATGAACGGAATCACTAGCTTTGCCTCTAGAATGAATGTTTTTTCGGACGAGACAGAAAAATATACAGACCAAAGAATACAAATTTTATCGTAAGAAAAAGGTTTTAGATTGTATGTCTTGACAATGAATGCTTTCTTATTGGGACAGTCCACGAAAAGTATAGCAAACTAGGAAAGAATAAAAAAATGCATATTTGGTTACATGCAAAGCTTTGAGGAATATTTTTAAGCAAGTTTGAAAATATGCTATATAAGGAAACAAAAATCTGATGACTTGCTACATCTAAAATAATCGTTTTGTTGAAATGAAATGGAAAAAAAATAGTCTAAATAAATGGAGTCACAAGTTTGACCAAGTAAGAAAACAATTACTGACATACTGAAAAGTTTTCCGAAATTTCAAAAAAAAAAAGATGAAGTAAAATAGCGAAATTGGGAAGCTATAATGATATGCGAAATAAAGTAAGAAAATATTGTTTCATCAGAATTTTAACTGTGAAAGACCTGTAGAGTTCTTGAACACACGAAAAAATTACGAGAAAATAATATTGCAAAGGCGAAAGACTCAGAATTAGCATGAAGTCATTTAACAAAAAAAGGACAAAGTCCAATAATTACTGCGAACAGGAACGAAATCGTTTCTAAAGAAGCATTTCCTCGTCACATGATCTGTAATAAAATTGAATAAAAGAAAAAGAAAAGTTCCCAAGAAAATTCATTACATCTACACGAAAAAACTTCCTCAAAACATACAAAAAATATAAAAAATTCATGAAGAAATAACGTAAAAGTTATAAGAAAGAAAAGAGCTGGAATACATAGTACATGAAAATACGACTAGAAAAAAAATATTGGAAGGGCGAAAGACTCTGAATTAACATGTCTACATTTCCGCTTGATTTCCCAAAAAATTTGTCAAAGTCCAATAGTTACTGTGAACAGGAACGAAATCGTTTCTAAAGAAGCATTTCCTCGTTTCATAGTCTGAAATAAAATGAAATGTAGGAAAAAGAAAAGTTCCCAAGAAAATTCATTACATCTACACGAAAAAACTCCCTCAAAACATGCAAAAAATATATAAAAAACACATGAAGAAATAACGTAAAAGTAATTAAAAAAAATAGAGTGAATACGTAGTACACGAGACCACCTGACCAATTTTTTGAAACCAAATCATCGTGAGTTAGGACCTTGCTAAGACCATTAGAGCGTTATTATTCCATTGGAAAGAAAATTCCCCAGCATCATTACGTAAAAATTTCCTCCGAGAAAAAATAACATCGAAGAGGAGGAAAAATCCCGCTTGAAAACCATTGGAATAAATACAAAAAATCCCAATGGACCCCACTCGGTTGTTGCCATCCCTCAAAATCAAAGATCCATCGAACGTTCCAAGAAGCACCACCAGAGGCAGCACAAAGAGTTGACATCCCTTTTTCCACTCGGTCGTTGCCATCCCTCAAAATCAAAGATCCATTGAAAGTTCCAAGAAGCACCGCTAGGGGCAGCACATCGAGTTGACATCCCCTATATCCACCCCCTTTCCCATTCGGTCGTTGCCATCCCTCAAAAACAAATATTCATTGAAAGTTCCAAGAAGCACCGCTAGGGGGCAGCACATCATGGGGGCGATCGCGTGAAAAAATTCTGACTCGGGAGCAGCACATCGAGTAGACATCCCCCTATATCCACCCCTTTCCCTCTCGGTCGTTGCCATCCCTCAAAAACAAAGTTCCATTGAAAGTTCCAAGAAGCACCGCTAGGGGGCAGCACATCATGGGGACGATCACGTGACAAAAATTCTGATTCGGGGACAGCTGGGACAGCCTTGGGACAGCCGGGGACAGCCTCGTGGACAGCCTCGTGGACAGCCAATGTTAAGTCTATGGAGGGCTGTCCCTGTGCCAGAAGTCTCCTTTTCCTCTACTGATGATACCATTGGACGAATCGGCGTTGGACCAATCGTACCATTAGACGAATCGGCATTGGACCAATCGTACCATTGGACGAATTGGCATTGGACGAATCGGACATTGGACCAATCGTACCATTGGACGAATCGGACATTGGACCAATCGTACCATTGGACCAATTGTCCCTTTGGACGAATTGGCATTGGACGAATCGGACATTGGACCAATCGTACCATTGGACGAATCGGACATTGGACCAATCGTACCATTGGACCAATTGTCCCTTTGGACGAATTGGTATTGGACGAATCGGACATTGGACCAATCGGGCATTGGACCAATTGTCCCTTTGGACGAATCGGCATTGGACCAATCGTCGTTGGACGAATCTTCCGGGACCGCTTGGTCAAGGCCATACACCGATGAGCCATTACATTATGACCACCAACCTACTAAGCTGTAGGACCCCCTTTAGCGAGCAAAACAGCAGCCATTCGGTGAGGCATCGATTCGATGAGGTTGCGATTGGTATCCTGCGATATCAGGTACCATAATGTCAACAGCAGGTCCGCCAGTTCCCGTACATTTTGGGGTTGTGATGATTTAGCGCGAACACGCTTTTCCAAGTCGAACTACAAATGTTCGATTGGGTTCATGTCAGGTGAATTTGGAGACCAGGCCATTAACAGAAAGTCACCAACATGTTCCCCGAGCCAGTCCTTGACGATTCTGGCAGTGTGGCATGGCGCATTATCCTATTGGTAATGGCCATCACCAGCAGGGAACACAGTTGCCATAAATAGGTGAACTTGGTCCGCAACGATGTTTAGATACCTGACAGCTGTCAGGGATTGTGCTATTGGGATAATGGGGCCTAAAGTGTCCCAGGAAAACATCGCCCACGGAATAACACCACCGGCCTGTTTCCGCCCAGCAGTGCATCCAGGTGCCATAGCCTCCGTTGGTAATCGGCGTGTCCGCGCTCTGCCGTCTACGTGATACACCAAGAATCTTGATTCGTCAGACCAGGCCATTTTCTTCCAATCATCGACGGCCCTATCTCAATGATCTTGGGCCCATTTCGTGCGATGTTGGCGATGACGTGCAGGGAGAATACGGATCCTGCTGGGTCCTCGGCTACACAGGCCCATGCGCATAAGGCTGCGATGTACTGTGTGCTGTAACACATTGCCCTGATCACCACTGTTGTAGCAGCGTGTGATTTGTCACACTGTGGCCCTGCGGTCGCTGTGAACAATTAGCGACAGTCTCCCCTCCCCTGTGGCATCAACGAGCTGCGGACGACACACGGCTGGACAACGGTTCTTCCTTTGGCCATCTGGGTACCACTTTCGATACGTACTCACTACGTGAACAAACAACAACGAAAAATTGAACGAAAAATTCTGCCGCTTATGGGTTGCTCACTACGTGAACAACCCACAAGCCGCAGCATTTTTCGGAACAGGAACAAATTAGTTAGCAAACATAGACACAATTTTGTATACTGAAGTCTGACTCACAAGTGGCGCATCGATTGGAGCGATTGCCTCATCCTATGGTCAGCGCGCAAAAATTTGAAATGAGCTACTTAAATTCCTTCTTTGCAATCTGTTTTTGATGTGCATCTTTGTTTTCTTCAGCGTCAATAGTACACGATTATAATTTCTGGTACCCCTGAATTTATCGACACGAACAACTTAAAAAGGAGAGAGAGAAAGAGAGAGAGAGAGATAATCTAAACAGGGAAAATGGGATCAAGATCTTTCTGGAAGAGCCTAGAAAAAAATATTTTCGTCAGATAAAACATTTTTGATTACTTTACCAGTAAAAACTCCCTTCACCATACAGATAAGTTACACCAGAAACCTTACTCGCTACGTAACAACGAATGAAATCACGATTTGACGCTGAGAAAAACCTCTGCAAGTTTTATTCGGCGAAGTTCCTCCATTCACCTTGTTTTCCAAAACTACAAAACAGCGCGCGGACATCACGTGGCACAGAACACTTTCAGTGATCAAGTTAAAGGATCAAATGCTGACTTTTGGCAAATAGCTGCTACTAAAAAGAGATGGTTTAAGTGGTACAGTGAACCCTGCCATTTTGGAAAGGTGACAGTTCTCCGTTCTTATGCTAGCAGCGGACTCGACAAACAAAGGCAACTATTTCCAACTACAAGATCTCGGGAGAGAATTCAAAATCCTCTATATTGATAGAATTACCGTGTATGTTTGCCTGTCGTTCGGATACAGGGAGAAACTACACAATATTGACAAAAGTCACCGGACACCTAGAAGAGAAACACAACATAGCAGTTATTGACATACGTTAGTACGGTGTCGGTTCATCTTTGGTCTTAATGCATGCACTGACTCTTCCAGATACGCTTTCCACAAGGTTTTGGAACACAGCGATAGGTATGCGCTTACATTCAGTACATAATTTTGCCGCTAACTGTTGCTTAGTAGTAGGCCTTGGTTGGAGACTTCTTATGCGGCGCTATAATTCATACCATAGGGGATCTATGGGATTAACATGAGGGCTATGTGCGGGCCAGTCAACACACGATCGTAATTATTGTCAAACCACGCCGTAACGGTCCTTGCTTTATGGCTCGGTGCAGCTTTATGGCTCGGTGCTGCTGGCACCAACAAGGCTCGGTTCCATCGTATTGCCACAGAGTTGGTAAGGCATAATTGTCCAGAATATCGGGGTAGATGCGCTGGTTAACAGGTTTGTCCACGATAATCAATTGGCCGGGACGATACCACGAAAAACACCCATACACGAATACGCTGCCAGCTTCAAACTTGACTGTAGGAACAGTTCCCTGTGGTAAATAGCGTTCCCCAGGTTGCGCCATACCCACACACAGCTATCAGACTGATGGATCCTGTATCTGGATTCATCAGTCCATAAGACCCGTTTCCATTGATCTACGGTCCACGATAAATGTTCTTTACACCCTGCTAAACGACCAGTAGCATTCCGAGTGGAGATGAAAGGCTTATGAGCACCCGCACGTCCACGATAACCCTTGGAATGAAGTTCTCTGCGAATGTTACGTGTACATACCGAGGTTCGAGCGTTTTTACGCACCTGTATACTAAGGTACTGTGCAGTGCTATGTCGATTAGCTGCACCGACTCTCCTGAGGCTTCGACATCCTCTATCACTGATTTTTTTTTTTGTCTACCTCTACGGTTTGCTGCTTCAGGCACGCCATGTGTCTTTCACTTATTCAGTACATCCAAAACAGTTGACTTGGGTATGTTTGAACGCCTCTCGGTTTCTGTTATGGACAACCCACTAATATAACATCCAACAATATTTTTTTTCTCAAAGTCAGTTCTTTCACGCAGCGACATTTTCACTCAACCTCACAGTGCGATATGATCGCGGTCAGCTGCATTCTTGATTTTATGTGCGATATATCCATGTACTGAGAGAACTAATTGAAAGAGCGAGGGAATATGAACTTCCATTGTGCATAGCTTTTATCGATTATGAAAAAGCCTTTGATTCAGTAAAACCATCAGCAGTTACAATGGCTCTGAAAACCTGCGGTATTGAAGATGCATACATTAATATTATTAATAACATCTATGAAAATGCAAGTGCAAAGATTCGGCTGTTTGAAAATACAACACACATAAAAATTGGAAAGGGAGTGAGACAAGGTGACACCATATCTCCGAAGCTCTTTAATGCCACATTGGAGAGTGTTTTTCAGTCGCTGAGCTGGGAAAACAAAGGGATAAAGATTAATGGAGATTATCTAACCCACCTTCGTTTTGCTGATGACGTAGTCATTTTTGCAACTACCCCATCAGAGCTACAGAGTATGATCCAGGAACTTGCTGACAAGAGTAAAGAAGTGGGATTAAAAATGAACTTTCAGAAGACAAAAAGTGATGTTCAATGCTTTTACAAGAAATGAAGATTTATCGATTGATGGAGAAAAGCTGGAGATAACAGACACGTGCGTTTATCTTGGACAGCAGATATCAAGTGAGGGTCAAATTGATGAAGAAATTAATCGGCGTACAAAACTTGCCTGGAGAGCTTTTGCAAGAAACAGCCTAATTTTAAAGAGCAATATGCCATTATGTCTTAAAAGAAAAGTGTTTGATCAATGCATCCTTCCAGTGCTTACGTATGGTGCAGAGACGTGGACCTTAACTAAAAGAGACATACAAAGGCTGCAGACAACTCAAAAAAGCATGGAGAGGTGCATGCTTGGTGTAACCAGGAGAGATAAGAAGAGGAACTCGTGGATCCGAAAAATGACAAGAGTGGAAGACATCATGATCAGAGTTAAATCCCTGAAATGGCAATGGGCTGGACATACTGCCAGAAGGACAGATCATCGATGCACAGCCGAAATTTTAGATTGGATTCCAAGGGACAGGAAAAGACCCAGAAGAAGACCACATGGGAGATGGGTGGATGAAATTCGAAAGTATGCAGGGGTGACATGGAGGAGACTGGCACAAGACAGACCGTTGTGGAGGAAACTTGGGGAGACCTTCGTCCAGCAGTGGATTGATAATGGTTGACAATGATGAATGATGATGATGATGATCGGGTTAGCTCCAGACTTGTTGATCGGGGTCAGCTGCAGTCTTGTCAAAGTATAACGACCTACAATACGCAGTCAAGGAAATGTGGCATATACAGAACGTCACCACCGTCACTCTAGTAATATCAGGCACAGGAGTTGTACCTAAGACCATTCACAGCTCGGTACAGACTTTAGACCTTTAACCTAACACCTACATGGAACTACAGAAAGCAGCTATCCTGAACACTTGTAGGATAGTAAGAAAGTTCCTGGGCAACTGAGAGAAATAAATACCCCTTCCCGGACTTGGTACGTCGTAACCGTCCCGGAAGGAAGAGAAAAAAACCTCAGGAAGGGGTGGAACCTCTAAAGTTTTTTTATAATAATGATAATAATAATAATAATAATAACTACAACAATAGTAATAATAATAATAGCATATCACAGTAGGACGCAGAGTCCTCACACAGAGTACAAGAGCAGGCACAATCAAGTCGCCAAGATTGTCAGTCGTAAATTGGCAAGAAAGCACAGCCTTATTACAACTGGGCCTGTCCCCTACTATAAGTATGAGACAACAACGCTTCTAAAGAACAACACCCACAAAATGTACTGGGACATATCGATCAGAACAGATAAGACCATTCTCCACAATCTCCCTGACGTCGTCCTGGTCGACCAGCAGAAGAAGTCAACATACCTCATTGTCATAGCCGTACCCAACACGTGAAACATCCAGAAGACGCACGGAGAAAAGCTGCCAAAGTATAACGGCCTACGATACGAAGTCAAGGATATGTGGCATATGGAGAACGTCACCACCGTCCTCATAGTAATATCAGATACAAGAGTTGTACCTAAGATCATTCACAGCTCTATTCAGACACTAGACTTTCAACCTAACACCTACATGGAACTACAGGAGGCAGCTATGCTGAACACTAGTAGGATAGTAAAGAAGTTCCTGGACAATTGAGATAAATGAAATACCACTTCCCAGACTTGGTACGCCGTACCGTCCTGGAAGGAAGAGCAGAAGTACATGAAGAGGTGGGATCTAATAAATAATAATAATACGAATGTTACCTTATTTGTATGGAATTTATTGTTTGGGATATGGGATTATCTGAATATACCAAAATTAAGCCAAGAAGTTTTCCTAGATTAGTTCCCGATTACGATAGCCCCGAATTCCCGTATGTGTCCAGTTCCGATTTCGATGTATGCTGTAAACCAACCGCATACCGAACCTTGTCCATCCTGATTCACACTGTTCGAAAGAATGCAATGTCGCTGCGCATAGAATATGGTTCCATAGAGCGTATAAGGTGTGCAAGCCCAACAGCCTAAATACGAAAGAAATCGAGAATATCTTGTGACGTGCCTGCCCAGCAGGACGCACACGACATAAAAGCATATAGCAGCGACAACGAACGTCCGCGTAGCTCAATTGGTAGAGTGACTTATTCCGGAATGAGCGGACCCGGGTTCGAGCCCCGGCGTGGACAAAAATGACGGAGACGTTTACTTCGTTATAATGGCGCCCGAACTTCCCGGATGACCCGGCCGTTCAAAATCTCGCAGTGGTGTGATGTTCTTTCCACATCGCGAGACAGGAAAAATCAGAGAATCCCTTCTCCAGCGCTTCAAAAAATATATATGTGTGACGTTGAATTCCACACACTAGATTGACTGGGAGTTCTCAAGTGCACGTTCTACAGAGGATGACTGCCTGCAAAGATTCATGGTCACGGCTGACTCGTGGGCCATGCCCCCGGCTCTCTTTCGAAGAGGGGGATGTGACGTACCTGCCCAGCAGGACGCACACGACATAAAAGCAGATAGCAGCGACAACGAACGTCCGCGTAGGTCAATTGGTAGAGTGACTTATTCCGGAGTGAGGGGACCCGGATTTTAGCATCGGCGTGGACAAAAATGACATTTTTGCGGAACTTCCATTTAAAAAAGAATCCGCGCGATGATTGTCAGGATACGTCGTATATTTGGAAAATTACTGCCAAGTATGCATTAATAACGGCAAAACGTAACGCGATTTAAAGATGGAGGTCCACAAACAGCTGGGGAGATTGTGTTTTGCATTTACACGCATTTTGACAGAAAATACGACACAACGAAGGCGATGTTATTCGCTCTCGCGGACAATCACGTTCTATGCGAAGCTCAGCATTACACACGCTTGTAGGCGCCACAGGTCTGACACCCCGGAACCGCATGCTACAAGATCTAACTATAAAACTTCGGTGATACTCAAGAAACTCATAATTTTTTCATCTTATTCACTTGAAAGTAACACGTGAATAAGATGGCAAAATTTTCGCCTCCCTTCATTTCCTTTGACTGCTGGGTCATCCAATGAATCGCAAGATTTTTGAACTAAATAAATTGCGGTCAGGATCAACATCCTGAGTACGGATTATACGCAGACTTTTTTCAAAATTTCGTGGTCTACTGTTTATAATAAAAGAATATACGGTACACATAAATGTAAAGAATGGGATAATGTCTGCGGTAACAAAATCAACTAGAACAGCAGCGAGATCACAGCACCGATTATATACATTGTAGGCTTTGCATATTGGTTGAAGGATATTGTATTAAATACAAAATCACTATAGCAATAAAATCACCTACCCATTTATCTCATAGAATATCGAACTGCAAGGACAGACAATGCGAGAAAGAAAAAGCGGCTATGTATGCTATACCAACAGCACCCCAATAGAGAAGTGTCATAAGCACTGAATTCTGATCATTCGTCCACAGTGGGTCCGGGTTAGAATCCCGGTGAGACATGGATGTTGTGTTTGTCTTACGTCACGGGTTCTCTACCTTTCCTGGAACCAGTGGCCCTGAATTAGGATAATGCAACTGCTTGTACCCCACCGATTTGCCCACGTTTGTCGTTAAACGCTCAAAAAACAAAGAAAAACGATATACCATCAGTATACTCTAATAATACAGAAAACTTATATATCGGAATGACAAAGCGATCCTAAGACACTAGATGTAAGAACGCCTGACCTGCAGAACACAGCGCTTTCCAGAGAAATTATGCACTGCCCAGCCATTCCTATACGGAATATCAAAAGGGTTGCTCTTTACGCGAACTTTAAATGAGCTAACATCAGAGAAACAGCTGAAATCTTCTTCGGTATGCAACGATGCTATCTCTATAGCACTGCCTATAGTTTGGCATGCATTTTAAACGATGGAAACAAATCTCAACACAGCTTACAATTGCGTTATAAATATACCCATGCTCGGAAATTAAGGATATCAGTTTCGACTCTTCCACTCTTGGGACTGTAACCAAAACGTTCTACATATGGAATATACAGGGTGTTTAAAAAAGAATGACCCGATTTCAAAGTAGTATATTTAATAAGGCAAATGTGGGATAGTTAGGAAACAAAGAGCCAATTATGAAGGAAGGTCTAAAGTTTCACTCACCACAATTACAAATGCTCAATGTGCCCTCCACCTGCTGCACGGACAAACATCAAGATGATAGCTGAATTCAGTCGCAGAATTTACCGCGGCCGTGATTCTCGTTCGTAGCTCATCCAAGTCAGCGGGTAAAGGGAGAACATAAACACGGTTTTTTACGTATCTCCATAAAAAAAGTCAAATGCTGTGATGTCTGGAGATCTCGGAGGCCAAGCGTGGAGTGCCAAGTCATGGGGTCCCCTGCGTCCAATCCAACGCTGAGGCAATGTGTCGTTTAGAAACCGACGAATTTGGAGGCTCCAATGTGGCGGTGCGACGTCTTGCTGCAAAATGTAATCTTCAGAGTCGTCCTTCCCCTGGGCTTCGCTTAAACGCCTCGTGAATTCGTTGCACATTCGTCGCTGAGGTGGTTGGTCGTCCAGAACTCTTTCCCTTACATAAACACGCTGGTTCTTCAAATTGTCGATATCAACGACGAATGTTCTTGCCCACTGGTGGAGCACCGCCGTAACGCCGTTTAAACACACGCTGCACCGTAATCGCGAACTTGGTCTTGATAAATTCTTGCACACAAAACGCCTTCTGTTGTCTTGACGCCATCTTCTCACTCGCTAAGCGTAGCGGCTGTTTGGACGCTCGTGCTGCCATCTAGCGTTAGTCATAACAAACTCTGGGCCACGCACGTAGACATGATACGAGTCGCATTTATCTGTGGTCCGTGGTTGCCGAGATATCCACTTTTCAAATCGGGACATTCTTTATGAAACACCCTGTATTGTTATAAATGAAACTTCAGGACGAAAACAACCCAACAGTATCCGCCATAGTGGTCAAAATAAAGAAAAACAGCTCCCTGGAGCTCGTTTGCAATGCTCATCTCGTGCAGAACACCAATGTTTTATGGTTAAGAAAGTGTTCAATATGCTGTATGTTGTCCTGCCACGGCGACGACACATGCAGTACAGCGTCTGGGCATACTCAGCAACAGATTATCAAACTGTGCTTACTGTACGGAGTCCCACTGTTGCACCAATGCTTTCCGAAGTTCTAGGAGAGTTCTAGGAGGTAGATGGCATCTGCAATACGTCTCCCGAATGTGTCGGTCTCCACGGCCGGTCTCCACGGCCAGCCACGACCATCCCCGATTTACGCGTCCAGGTTGAGGATGCTTGGAACTCAATACCCCAAACTTACATCCAACATCTGTACGACAGACTCCATGCCAGAATTGCACAGTGTTACGCAGCTCATGTCGGTTCAACCTCGTACTAACCATGTTACATGGAAATGTTATTTTTCAGTTTACCAGCAAATACAGCTGTGTTTTGCCATAATGTTTTGATCACGTTATCCTCTGTATTCCGTTATTATGCTGTATAAATTTCGTTGGTATCAGACGTATCCTTCTTGCTGTTCTTTTTTCACTTTCCGCCAGTGTATATCAGAAGCAAAAATTAACACTTACTCTCCCTGGTGGCCAAAGTATTATTTACCAAAAATTATAAATTATATGCAAGACAATTTCCATCAGGAGGTGTATCAGCTGAAGGAACAAGTTTTCAAATCAGAGTTTTAGAAGAAGAGTTATCGGGAAAAATGTTATTTACTTTTACGCCCCTAGCGGAAACTCTATGCGTAATTTGTAAAAGTAACTATATCTAAAATATTCTTCGACATAAATGGAATCGAAAGATAAAATATTTTTTTCAATCGGATTTTTAGAAGCAAATATGTGGATTAAAACGTATTTTTGAACTTGACATCATCTGAATTTACGCCATCTAGCGGCAAAATTGTACATCCTAAAAAAAACGAAATAAAGGAAAATCATTCTCATATTTCAAGCTACCCAATGCAAAAAGAATTTTTCAAATCGGTCTAATAGTTGCAGAGATATCATGGTAACAGGCGGACGTACGGACGGACGGACAAACCGATAATATAAGCACGATCTTTTTTTACAAAAGACGTGCTAAAAATGAAGAGAGAGAAAAATGAAGTTTTGTGTTTATACAGATCTTAGTCATGTCTTATCAGGTTTTTAATAAGGTGTGGGTGTGTGAAAGCCAAGTAAAACAAAATGTACCTTTCCTTCTTTTAAAAAACACACTGCTCAACACAGAAAATGCCACACTAGAAAGTAATGGTCTAAGTGTCATAAAAATTGGTGAGTACGTAACGATAGGTGAGTTATGTTAATATTTGCAGTTGCGCACCATTCGCGTGAGAAGTGAGCGAAACAGAAAGGCATTGCTAAGTTTCGTCGTCTTCACCTGGACGTGTGAACCATTGCATCAGAGTGATCTCAGTGGCCAAGGGGCCTGTGTGAATGCCTGGATAATATCATAGGGAATCGAACCATGACACGAAAAACTTCACCAGAGGCTTCATGGGTTAATTACTTTGAAGTGGGAGGTCCCTGAGTCGCATCGCAAAGGATACGCATCAGGATGTAATAACTGTCAGCCGAATGTTGCGACAGTGTTTGAAGGAAGAAAACGTGCGTCACCGCAGTGGAACTGGTGCACGTAGGCGGAAGTCCGAACACCTAAATCGCGGCATTCGACCGTACGTGTAGCAGTCCCCACAGTCTACAGCACCCGACGTTCATTGAAATACAGGGTGTTCGTAAACTGTTTTGACAAAAGAAGAGGGGTGAAAGTACCCATCAAGACGAACAATATTTACAATGGAACCTAGTGTCGCATTCCACTCTGAGTGTCAGAAAACAGTAAAGTTAGATGTCCGAGTTGATCTTTCAACAGTGCAAAGAAAGAGAATTAACGACATCATAAGTTGCACAATCCCATTTATGGAGATCAGGGACAGACTCAAAGTAGATGCTCAAAGTGGTGGCCAAGGGTGCCGTTGCACAATTCACACAGGCGAATGAAAGACTGGCGCACCCTCTGGAAGACTCCTGGTGTCGTGTTTATCCTATCCGCTGCAACAACGATTCTCGCGACGAGATCTTCGACGGAATCCACAGGCGTCTCGTACACCAATGATATCATGTGTCCCCAGAAGAAGAAGTCCAGTGGGTTTAAGTCCGGTGAGCGTGGAGGCCATGCCACAGGTCCGCCACGTCCAATCCATCCTGCGAGATATGTGGCATTCAGGAAGTGTCTACTGTACCTTGATAAACCAATCAGCTGCAACTGTCGATGCTGCGTCTTTTCTCTGGCAATTTGCATACGGTAAATGCTTGACTGTGATGTTCTGGCGATGTGCTACTTCTCCGGCACGAAAGAAATGACTTCTAAGGTGACGACTTGTGCTTGTTAGACGTATTTCGAAGTTACTCTTTTCTGACACTCAGAGTGGAATGCGACCCTAGGTTCCATTGTAAATATTGTTCGTCTTGATGGGTACAATCATCCCTCTTCTTTTGTCAAAACACTTTACGAACACCCTGTATACAGGCAGCCGTAGACGTCCCAGCGTCAGCACGAAAAGGAAATTGCAGATTGGTGCTTTCACCAGCCATTGCAACGATTAACACTCACGTTAGCATATCATCGCGCAAGGGTGCAGTAGCGTCGCACCAGGCTTGCATAGCGGGACGAAAGGAACAATGTCGTATTCAGCGACAAGTTTGCCTTCTGGCCAGCGGCAGACGATCGCTGAGTGAGTCTAGAGACGACGTGGTCATGGGGCTGATTTTGCTAGCATCGGTAAGCGTCGTTCGGCTTGTTAATCTAGTGCCATGATTTGGAGCGCCATCAGTTTCAATAGCCGTTCACCGCTGGTACGCCTAGTGAGTACAGTGACAGCTCCAGGACACGTATATGATGTGCTGCTGTTTTCCTACGGTATTTTCGTGATATCAATTATGCCCAGTTTCGAAAACATAACATCTGCTCGCATCCTGGCAAGTCAGCAGACAGTGCCCAGAAGTTTTGCATTTACTCTCCTGGTAGGCGGCAACCCCACACTTCTCCTCAACAAAGAAGTTGTGGGACGTCACACGTCGCGTGACCAGCTGTACCTCATGACACCATTCGCGGTCTGAAATTTTCCACTCAATGCCACTCCGTGTTGCAGAATTTCTAGCCCAGCTCGGCGTTTGTACGACCTGCTGACTCAGGTCACATTATACTGTCTGCTCGCCCATCGCATTTATGTAATCTCTCAGATATTAAGTCACTTCTTTTCCACCTAATTGATGGACAAAATATTACATATGCCTACCTAATAGCGTGTTGGTCTTTTTCTAGCGCGAATAACCCCCACCAATCTTTAAAACCAAAGCAACCATTGCATCTCTTCTTCCATGTATTATCACCAGAAACGTCCCTGAAGCTACTCTCTGAACAAAAAAATTAAACAGTCTCTCCGCCACGACAGAATCATCATGATGATACTTCAAACTCAAAAAACTCATTACATTCCTCTTTAATCCCAACCACACTAAAAATCAGTCTCTGAATTTAATACTAGCCTCTACGCGTCGAGGCATCGACTCCACTAGATGCCGGAGGGATTTTGGAAGTAATGCCAGCCATGCTTTTTGCAGCATCGTCCGAAATTCCACCCGAGACGTTGTTGGATCCATGGATCTGATTTTCAACTCCACGGCATTCCACAGGGTTTAAATCCGGGTACCTTGCTGGCCACTGGATGGTTCCAAACTCAGATGACTGTTCTTCGAGCCATGTCTTGGTTGTTTCCGCCCTGGTGGGGCTGCGCAACGTCCTGCTGGAACATACCATCAGCCGCAGGATGCGCGAAGGCCACGAAAATGTGTGGGTGATCAGCCAGAACAGACTGGTAGCACGCAGCGGTTAAGAACTCTTCAGGTACACTAAGTGGCATAATGTATCCCATGAGAAGGCTTCCCGAACCATCACAGAGCCACTACCGCCTTGAACAGAGTCTATCAATCAAAACAGGGCAATGATCTGATGCTGTCAACGCCATACTACATCCTCCCGTTAGTTCTGCACAGCTAAAAATGGTATTCGTCTCACCACAAGTCCCGGGGTCACTCTGCAGAAGTCCAGTTTTGATGCTCCCGTTACCAGGCGATACGTAATGCCCGATGACGTGCAGTCAACAGCGGCCCAAGTGTAGGGCGTCAGCTCTTGTGGCCCAGGTTATTCATCGTGAGACTTACCGTTCACTCGTTGACGCTACTTGGACCCCTGACATTTAAGGATGTCTTTTGTGCCTTCGTTGTCAAGCGCTCTGTCTGTACGAGCCTGGATAGTCTACGTAGACTCTGATTATCAGTGGCGTGTGGTCGGCCACCACATGCTATCTGGGCGCTGGTACGTCTGTCGATGGTATATTCGCGGTACACCCTAGATACGATTGCCCTCGGAAACTCTAGGGTTCTAGCCATCTTACCACTTGGACGATAGAATGGCCCATTTGTTGCGTCGAAAATGCGTCCACAAACAAAATCGCTGAGATAACTACATTTACCCATGTTCGTCGATTGCGAAACATCGTTTCCTGGGATCCACCTATTTAACGCTTTCGTTCGATTTGGGTCTGTTACACTCTCCACAGGGCATGCCCGTGTCAACTGCCCATCACCTCTATCTCTAACATTTTGCCTACTGAGTGTAGGTATGGTAAGTTTTTCTTTTTCATTCCGTTCATTCCTGCGTTGTGTAGAATTTTCTGCGAGCAATGTATACAATTGTTTTCGAAATTTTTTTTTAAAACATTCAAACTTAAACACAGCTTTTGAAACTTATACACTGAGTGGCCACTTTATTATGACCACTTGACAGTTTTAAACAAATGAGCTATGGCTGCACGCTGTTGCCGCCAGAGGGCGAAGCTAGTATAAAAGGAAAAGCTTAGTGCTTGCGGCAGTAGTAGCAGTGATTCTTGGGTGACGAGATGGGTAAAAAATGCGATTTGTGGTACTTTCAACGTGGGGTGATTGTAAGAGCTCGGAGCCATGGAGCGAGTAGCACCGAAACCGCTGCATTCGTTAAATGTTCCAGAGCAGCTGTTGTTAAAGTGTTTAAAGACTGGACTGTCAGCCAAAAAACTGGGTCTCTACGTGCAACGTGTGGTCGTCATCGACTAGTAATTGCGCGGGCGGAACGGAGAGTGTCCAGACTGGTAACAGACAACAGAAAGGCAACAGTGCAGAAGATTACAGACCGTCTTAATCAAGGATCCCCTCAAATGATCTCTGCACGCACTGTTCTCCGTACACTGCATTGGATGGAATATGGCAGCCGAAGGCCTGTTCGAACACTTTTGCTGCCTGCAGTTAACAAGAGAAAACGTCTCCAGTTCGCACAGGAGCACAAGGATTGCATAGTCAATAATTGGAAAAACATTATGTGGTCCGATGAATCACGTTTACAGTTGCACCATGCCGATGGCCGAGTGACAATTTGGCGGAAACAGCACGAAAACATGGACCCCAAATGCATTGCTACAACCCTTCAAGATAGTGGAGGCAACGTTATGGTTTCGGGAATGCTTTCCTGGCATGCTTTGGGCCCTTTAATTTGTGTTGATCAACGTTTGACTGGCACATCATATCTAAACATCGTTGCGGACCAAGTGCATCCTGTCATGTGGATGGTTTATCCCAATGGCGATGGCTACTTTCAACAAGATAATGCGTGTTGCCATAGTGCTCGTATTGTACAGGATTGGTTTCAGGAACATGCCGGTGAGTTTACTTTATTTAGGTGGCGCCCACAATCTCCAGATCTCAACCCCATTGAGAATTTGTGGGGTGAAGTTGAACGAGCCATCAGACAGCTGGATCCACAACCCTGCAATCTCACACTCCTGGAAAGTGCTATTGATCATGCATGGTCTCAGATTCCACAAACCACCTATCAACATCTTGTGGAGTCCATGCCACAAAAAATCGACGCAGTATTAAAGGCAAAAGGTGGCCCAACGAAGTACTGCGGGGTGGTCATGATAAAGTGGCCACTCAGTGTATAATTAAATATTGTACAGGAGATATCACTGGTAGGTTTTTATTAAAGGAAGACCGCATTTCCCATGAGGAAAGTACTGTTAAGATATAAGTCAGAAATAACCATAAAACAGGATTCTTAACACGGCAATCAGAATAGCCTTCATGTTCAGCATGTAAAATCATTTCAAGATACTCGAAAATTGCATCGCCTTGGAGCAGCGACGTAACCATAAAACGTCGCCATAAAGCGTTCCATGATCACAAAACGTCGCCATAAAATGTTGAATGCGTGTGTCTGAATATCATCCAATGTCGTTACGTTAGATGAATGACTTTTAACTCGTAGCACTATTTGACATGACAAGTGATGAAACATGAGCGTTATGTCTATTTGAAAATTCCTGTATTTTTCGCAATGCATTAAAGAACTTGGAACCGATTACTTCTCTTAATTTAAAATGCTAAAGATGATTGAAAAGTGCAATAAAAAATGCGCTATTATTATATCGTTTCATGGACAATTTTTGTCACCATTTTATCATTAAAGCTACAATTACTCCCAATTATCAAAACCAAAACTCTTAGATTATTTGTAAGTCTGTTGGAATAGATGCTGCGTGTTTCTATTACACAGTTGCAATACGTCTTGGATTTTAATTAAATGAATGAACACCGGCATTGCTTCTCCTATAGAATTTCCAAACTTCTGAAACCTTTGTATCCCCTGGGCTGCATGTAGAACGATGATATTAGGAAACTGAAGAAACTGAAAGACAGGCCGAGGGTGGCCTAGTGGGCAACGTTCGTGACTGCCACGGAAAGGGCCTCAGGTTCGATCCTAGGCAGGTACGAACGCTCGATCCACTAAATATCCGCCGTGCGTTGGATGGGCACGTTCAGCCGTCGGACCCCGGGTATTGGCCTCCCGGTAAGAAATAAAGGCGTCTTCCTCCCCGTTCCTACTTCGCTTCCGTGTCACTTTCCTATCGGGCACTCTAGCCCAAATCTCCTAGTTTCCTATTTCTAAGGGTTGTTTAAGACCTGCGGTCAGACACTCCCTTCCTGAAATCCTCTACATATGATCATGATGATCATGAAATACAGGGATAGTATGAAATTTGATACACACTATTTGTACTAAAATAAATTTGTCGAATGTTAAAAACAAGTAATCCTCCCATTACTTTCTTTTTCTCTTTTCTTTTTTAAAGGCTATGCATAATTTGAGCATCTACGTTTGGAAAATAAATGTTGATACAATATTGAGCGTCTGGAATAATTAATCAGCCGTGAGGGCGGGCCTAAGGAGTATAATTAAATTATGTTAATAATTTGATTGATGATTTGGCCAATTAAGCAACTAATTAGGGAATAATTTTGCTTACTTGGGTGAAAAACTAAATGGTGTTTGCAAAAAGCTGAACAAAGGAGAGATAAGGGTTTGTGAAAAATTGTTCTTACCCTTCCTGGGGTAAAAAGCTTTTAGAAGCCCACGCACGATCTAACGGTCGAAGAGGCACCACCCTGAATTCTCACAAATGGTGGTGAAATTATCTTAAACATATCTCTTTGTGGAACATTTGCATGAAAAGAGGATTGTGGATATCGCGATTTAATGTTATGGCGGTTAAAAGGACACCCATCGCGGAACAGGCCACTGCTAGGGCCGGATTAAGGCTTCAGTGGGCCGTTAGGCTAAGACATTTGAGTGTGCCCCCAAAGAACTTATGATGGAGAATCATTATGAAATTCATTAAAACACGAAACTGCAGCAATATGCTTGTAATAATTAGTAAGTGTAGTGCATTCTTACTGATAAATCTTCTGCAGAGTTTTCATAATAAGTCACTGTATTTTCTATAGTTCTCATAAGAACACAAGTTAACGCTTAAGATTCCTGGATTTTGTCTTGGATTTTCTGATGCATTGTATATTTTTCTAAGTACATCTTTTTTTTTTATTATCATGTAATGTGAAGCCGATGGAACATCGACCATTAACGGTTCCAAGTGCAAATTGGGAGATCTGGGTGGATGGTAGCGAAAAAGCTAAAGCTGTCACTCTGAACCCGCTGTTTTTTTTTTTTTTTTTTTTTTTTTTTTTTGATTGGAGGTTTAACGACCACCGTGAGCAACTCAATGGGCTATAAGCAGTCGCCCGTCCCTAATTTAGGGTCACTGGTTCCAGGGAAGGGAGAGATCCAGTGCCTTAAGGCAAACACAACATCCATGCCCGACCGGGATTCGAACCCGGACCCCTTACGGACGAATGATCAGAGGCCAGCGCCTTAGACCACTGCGCCACCGGGGCGGCTGACCCCGCTGTACACCAGCGACATGAAAACTTTATCCTTAGTGAATCATTTCCTTGAACTCTGTTCGTCTTTCAGACTATTTCTGACAAACTGGAAATCACACGAGTCAAAGGTAAAATTACTTTATAAACCTCTGTCTGTTTATCTACCTATTATTTGCCCAGGTATGCTTCCTAGGTCCTTGGTAATGGTGTGCCCCTGAGCTGTAATCCCTATAGACCCCACTTAATCAGGTCCTGGCCACTGCACTCTGTACGGTATTCCATGCTATCTTTTGACGGTTGACGAAAACCATAAGACACCTCCGGCTTAGTGCTCTCTCTTGTAAGAAACGATGTGAAGAAAAGTGCTAATAATGCAAGAAGTTAGTTGAATTCCGATTTCCAGAAACGATGTGAAGAAAAGTGCTAATAATGCAAGAAGTTAGTTGAATTCCGATTTCCAGAAACGATGTGAAGAAAAGTGCTAATAATGCAAGAAGTTAGTTGAATTCCGATTTCCAGAAAAGATGTGAAGAAAAGTGCTAATAATGCAAGAAGTTAGTTGAATTCCGATTTCCAGAAACGATGTGAAGAAAAGTGCTAATAATGCAAGAAGTTAGTTGAATTCCGATTTCCAGAAACGATGTGAAAAAAAGTGCTAATAATGCAAGAAGTTAGTTGAATTCCGATTTCCAGAAACGATGTGAAGAAAAGTGCTAATAATGCAAGAAGTTAGTTGAATTCCGATTTCCAGAAACGATGTGAAAAAAGTGCTAATAATGCAAGAAGTTAGTTGAATTCCGATTTCCAGAAACGATGTGAAGAAAAGTGCTAATAATGCAAGAAGTTAGTTGAATTCCGATTTCCAGAAACGATGTGAAGAAAAGTGCTAATAATGCAAGAAGTTAGTTGAATTCCGATTTCCAGAAACGATGGATGCTGCACCCTAAAGCTCCAGCATCGGCAGTAGTCAATTCCGGCTGAGCATGTAACTTTAACAGAAACCGCATAAACTCTGGTGGCGGAGTCAGACACAGAGTAAAGGTTTTACGAAATGCATAGCAGCAGGAGCCGAAGCACCCTTACAAGAGAGGACACTAAGCCGGAGACAGGTCATCAACCAGCCGCAGAGAAAGTAAAACATCATTTTCACGCGCCCACTCTCCGAAGGAAAGAAGAGGGATCGTCCCCACTTACCGCGGCAGCGAACCCTTTTGTATGTCTCTTGCCGCCCTCCTGCTCGTGAGCCCGGCTAACGGAGAAAGGTTCTCTGTGGTTCCCCGAAGGAAAGAAAAGGAAGTCGAATGAGCCTGGATAAGGAGGGGTAGTGCCAAACCCTGTGTTCATATAGGTAAATGTTTCCGTCAATCAAATAGCGCTGTGCGGAATTTCCTCAGGAAGTGTCATATACTGTAGAATATAGATGCTACAAATCTGTGTGTACAGTGAGTGTGTGCTTAATCATTAGAGTGGTAGTTAATTAAACCGCAGAAGCGGTTGGTGTACCACTGCTCAAACAGATACTCGGAACCTTAATCAAAAGAAAGTACAGTTTTTATTAATTGTGTCGACATTACACGCAGGTGTCACTGAGATTACCATCAGAACTTAGGTTTTGACATTCCTGATAAGACTGCATGATTGCGTGTTCACCATCGTAGGTATAGGACACTCGACGTTCTGTGCAAGTCTGATAATTCACATTGATTTCTGCCCAATGTTCGTGCGTTTGTTGTGCTAGTTAAATATATTTTCGTGTGCAAACGAATGTCGCCTCTTTCCCTGGCTCTGGAACTTACTTTGTGCATGGCTTGCTCAATAGCATTTGTATATCTGCCTCCCATCAAAATTTTCCGCGAATAGAAAGTTCTCGTCTTCGAATAATTTAAGAAACCGGTGAGAAATGCAACACTGGTAACCAGCGGTAGGATGAGCTGGCAGTTGCAGGGAAAACGCAACAGTATTCATGACACTAAACATTTTCCAGGAATGAATTTCTTGAAAATAGTGAAGTATTTTTATGAGGGCATTTCTGTTGTTCACGTTTTGTTTCGGTATTACTGCAGAAGCAAGACGAGTCAGAGTAGAGCTTTTGCGATAATGTCTTATAGCTATAGTCTTGTGCAAGAATTTAGAATTTATTATCACCATCACTTCCTCCTCAGGATCGTCCGATGAATTTAATTTTCTCACCTCCGTCTTCCGTCGCTTCTCTGCCACCGATGCAGGCTTCGAATGAGAGCTCGCTAGATCGCTTCCATTGGTGTCTAAATATTTCTTCCTTCTCATCGCATGCTCTATTCTAAAAAACGCTAAACTTGAAAAACAAATTAATCGTATGTGTTTCTGCTGAGTCAGACCAGCCATCATCTGTAAGATTTCTTCCTTTCCTAAATAAGCAACAGTTGATTCATATTTCCGACATAACGTATAAACGGTGAATTTTCAAATTTTTTGCTGTTACTTTAAATTTTACATTAGTTAAAAATGTTTTGCTTATTCTAGATCTTAATCATATTTTTATTGGTAGCCATACTTTTTAATTTACAAGTGTTATTTACCTTAGATATTGATAAACAGTTTATGATTGAATAGTTCTATGACCTGACGCAATGTAACATGTGGAAATAGCTCTTTTCAACACGTTTTTTGAGGAACCAGTCCATTCTTATGTTATCACTTTGCCCACCCATCTGTCCGTCCGACCGTTTGTGAGCATCATATCTCTGCAACTAACAGTCCGATTTGAAAAATTCTATTTGCATAAGAAAGTTTGAAATGTGAGAATGATGACCATTGCTTTCTGTGTTTTTCGATGCCTAACTTTGCCGCTGGAGGGCGTAAAATTCAGACGCCATCGAATTCAAAATGCATTTTATTCCATATAAGTGTAACGAGGTAGCGGAATGTATGTTATAAGCTCCAATGCAAAAAGAATGTTTCAAATCGAACTATTAGTTGCGGAGATATGGTGTCTACAGACGGTCAGACGGACAGATGAGTATGTAAAGTGATAACATAAGTACGTACTGTTTCACACAAAAGACGTGTACAAAAGAGTTATTTTCGCATGCTACATTTTGTCAGGTTAGAACTAATCAATCATGAGCTGTTTATCAATATCTAAAGTAAATAATACTTGTTAATTAATATAGGCATCTATTGATTTTGATCCCTATACTTACAATGGGAAAAAAATCGACCCTATTTCCTAAGCGAAGAAAGATTTCCCATACATCAAAATTGGCCCACTGATAAACAACATTCCAACTTAGATTGTACAATCGGTGTTTTGTGCAAAAACCTTTCCTGAACTACGTTAAAAATCAATTATCTTACCAAAATATAACTTAATGCTTCTGTCCTCTCTTTGATCTTTCTGTTTCCTAACCTCTCGGTCTTTCGTATTCTACGTAACTTTTTATTCCCTTTCGCTGTCGTTGTCCAGAAACCCGAAAAGTGTCCTTTCTTCAACCATCATCCTGCAACATCTCCTTCCTCTCTCTATCCCTAGCATTTTCTCCTATGTCCCGCAGAGTCTCTTACCCCCTGCTTGAAGGGAATAGTGTTTCTCTCCGACTCTTTTTCGGCAATAGCTGCCTCGATTGTGCCTTTGTGATCACATGGTACATAATTGTAGTGCAGGCCAACAAAACGATAAAAGCACTTAATATTGTCGAACTGGCTATTCACGACAAAGGACGATTTCCTGAAAAACACCGATTTTACAGCTCCTAATTACCCTTGCCGCCTCAGATAGCCCCTTTTGAACTTACAACTTAAATATTCCTTACATGGAAAAGAATTGAGGAGTTTGCAGCAAAAGGGGGAAGCTCCATTTTTGGTCGATTTTTACTTAACATGTTTACTAACCTAAGAAAAATATGCCGGATCGATTGGTGCAAGAACCAGGTAGACCCGATAATAAATAAGTTGTTCTCGGTGGTTTAATGACCACCGTGAGCAACTCAATGGGCTATAAGCAGTCGCCCATCCCTAATTTAGGGTCACGGGTTCCAGGGAAGGGAGAGAGCCAGTGCCGCAAGACAAACACAACATCCATGCCTCACCAGGTTTCGAACCCGGGCCCCTTTCGGACGAATGATAAGAGGCCATCGTTTTGACCACTGCGCCACCGGGGCGGCCACAGTATTCCCTCTAGGGACGTAATGTTAAATTGTGATTTCCCCGATATCTCTGCTTCTAAAAGGCCGATTTAAAAATTTCGTTTTTGCCTCGGATAGAGCGTCTGGTTGGAAATGCTCTGCATATAATTTCTAATTTTTGGTAAAAAAAAAAAAGGGGTTAGCCGCTAGGGGGCGTAAACTGTATATTTTTGTTTTTGATGTATTTGCTGCAATATTTGCATTCGTGAAAACTTCATTTTAAAAAATTATTTCGCTTTCAGATACTGCTTTCTACGACAGACCTTTCCACAATACCATATGTTTAAAATCATGCGTAGTTTCTCCTCCAGGTGGAGCACATGCATATCTTATCTTTGTCGATATCTCTGCTTTTAATACTCCGATTTGAAAAATTCTTTCTTCGTCAGAGAGCGTATCTAGTGCGAAATGTTTGGCATATAATTTAATATTTATTTTAATGCACAAGTTTGCACCAAGCGAGCATGAGTCCACGTTTTCATTTGCAGCATGTTAGCAGTAATATGTGCGCTTCTAAAAACCATATCGAAAATAGTCATTTTTCTGTCAGATTCTGCTAAGTGCCAAGATATTTTGAATATAATATTTTTCCTGCCAAAAATAGTGCACAATTTTCCAGCTAGAGTGGGCAAAATTCTAATCTGTTTTTAAAAGATCGATTTAAAAAATTATTCGAATGCCGTATATCGTTTACTTTATGGAACACTTTGTCTGTACTCGTAGGTTTTGGTAGTTCATAGTTTTGGCTGTAGGTACTGCTAGTGTGTATTTCTATATGATGCTGTATCTTCGCTTCCGAAAATGCTATAGAAGAATTTCATTTTTATTGTACGTTATTCGCTAAAATAACAAGTTAGTAAAATCATGCAATGCATTGATTATGATACGCTTTCCAACATACTAGAAATCATTGCTCAAGTTATTACCCAAGTTATGAGGGTAATGGCTGCGGAATAAATCTCGCTCCTGCGCCCTACTAACCTTTTACCCCCTTTCGATTATATCAAACAGAACCTATTCTGTATACCTCCGGAACAACATGACAACGTTTTGTCGCAATAGCAGCATTTTTAATCAATTAATGAGGATAATGGCTGTGGAATAAATCTTGCTCCTGTGCACCGACCTTTGATTCCATTTCTATGATATTAAAAACATCCGGTTCAGTACAGCTCCGAAACATCATGATGAAGTTTTGTCGCAATCGAAGCATTTTTACGTAAGTTATTACGCATAAGGGCGATGGAATGGATCCCATCCTATGTCCTGACATTTGACCCCATTTTGTCCATTTTCCACAGAGTTTCTTTCTAGGTTGTCCCTTATCACGTACTAAAATTTCATCGAAATCGAACCATTTTTACGCGAGTTATCGTGCGGACAGACAGACAGACGGACAAAGCTGGAGCATATACGCTTCTTCAACCTACGGTTGGAAAGCGTAAGAAGGTAACAAAATCATGCAATGCATTGATTATGAGACACTTTCCAACATACCGGAAAGCATTACTCAAGCTATTACTCAAGTTACGAGGATCATGGCTGTGGAATAAATCTCGATCCTGTGTCCTGTCTTTTGACCCCATTTCGATGATATTGATACAAAAAAAAACGTGCCGAACGGTTTAATTTAGACATGCTAGTCACCAATCAATAAAAATGAGACTTGAAGGTTCTTTTTAATTCGGTAGCTGGCATGAATGGGCGAGAACGTTATGCTTGCTGAAATACAGGTAAGTAATACACCAGAGCCTATAGAATGAACAGAGCAAGATTAACCATAGAATATCTTTATTTTTGGAGGAGACTCTATCCCGGGGTCTGGCACTTGATGAAATAAACAACTGTATGTTCCCTATCGGAGCTAATATCTTCTTCTGAATTTAGTAATAAGACGTCCGCCTCAAAAAAAAAAAAAGGGCGTATCCAAGTTCTAATCTAAAGTCTGATATAAGTTCAAGTTCTTATTTCCTCCTCTCGGTGATAGGTTAACGATCGACCACAAGAATGAAAAATAAGTACTCACGGCTTGTTGACAGTATAGGCAAAAATCCACATTGTAGAAATAGACGATGTGGTGACACTTTCACACCTGAACCTCTGTAACAGTAGCGAATGTTGGTTTCTTTTTCACCTGAGTGTCACAGAGGGTCACTTTCTGTTGGTTTTCTTTAACGTAAGCTCCTTAGTCCGGCGGTGCAGCCGAGAGAGAACCTTCTTTCGTGTTTCTCCCCGACCGCTCGTGGGAGGGTGATAAACGGCAATCAGCGCTGACTCCTCTTTGCCCAGCTGGCAGGGGGCTGTCGGAGGAACAGGGGTATATTTTTTTTTTGCACTCCGTCAAGGAAGATGGGACACTCTTTCGCACTCGGTTAAGAAATTCTGTCGACGTCCTGGTCGGTCTGTCATCAGAGTACGGCCCTTGCGAGCGGATAAAACAGCTCTTTTCGGAGATTGTAGAACCGTCCCCTTAAGTTCCGGGTTTTACCACACCTGGCGGGCTTACCTCCAGCCACCAAGTATAAATTTAGCCTGGTTCTTCTGCGTAACCATACGTCTTGCGGAAGCGCGTCAGATTCCGTGGACTCTATATGTCAGCGGCTTACAGCGGCGCAGAGCATTATTGCATATCTTCCTTTTTTTTTGTGGCTGGGTCTTACGTGCGTCTTACTTCTGCGTACGGAGCCAGAATACTGACTTCTTTTCGCTACTTTTCAGCTATTCCATGTCACGTGGGCCTCATCTGCTTCTTTTCACCAGACACTTGAGGTTTCTCTCGTGCCTCTCCCACGAAGCGTCGTCGCCTCTTGCCCCTCATAATCATAATTTTTCTCGTTCCCTACCGATATTTGGCATTAATGTCCCACTTGAAATCGTCTTTATGAGCGTCTGAGTGCTTCTCAATTGTCGTCTGGTGTGGTCCCATGATGCTCACAGACCCCCAGAGATGATCCACTAATTCCTTTGTTTCCACCCAGACAAAGAGAATTACAAGACTTTCCCTAATTAAAATAAGTTAATTTCCCAATTAATTTGCAATAGGCCAAATATTTAATTTAATTATCAACATAATTTAGCCACGCCTATTAAGACCGTCCTCCCTTTTTAATAGTGATTAATTTAGACCCAATTTTCGCATCAATATTAAACAGAATTGGTTCAGTATGCCTCTGGAACAAGATGATAAAGTTTTGTTATAATCGTAGCATTTTTACGTAAATTATGACGCATAAGGGCGATGGAATGAATCCACTCCTACGTCCTGAACTTTGGCCCCATTTCGTCCATTCTAAAGAGGTTTTGTTCCTAAGTGATCTCCTACGACATACTTAAATTTCATCGAAATCGAACCACTTTTACGCAAGTTATGACGCATAAGGGCAATGGAATGGATTCGGCTGCTATGTCCCGACCTTTGACCCCATTTTGTCCATTTTCAATTGATATTGTCCCCAAGTGGCCCCCTACCACATCCTAAAATTTCATCGAAACCGAACCATTTTTACGCAAGTTATGACGCATAAGGTAATGTAATGGATCCCGCTCCTATGACCTGACCTTTGACCCCATTTCGTCCATTTTCAATAGGGTTCGTGCCCAGATGGCCCCCTACCACATCCTAAATTTTCATCGCAATGGAACCATTTTTACGGGTTATGATGCGTAAGGCAATGTATTGGATCCCGCTCCTATGTTTTGACCTTTGATCCCATTTCGCCATTTTCAATAGGCTTCGTGCCCAGGTGGTCCCCTACCACATACTAAAATTTCATCGAAATCGAACCATTTTTACGCGAGTTATCGTGCGGACCGACAGACAGATAGACGGACAAAGCTGGAGCATATACGCTTTTTCAACCTACGGTCGGAACGCGTAAAAAAAAATGGGACGCATACTTTTTAAATTATGCACAGTTTTCCAGGTAGGAACCAGAAAGGTAAAATCTTTTATCTAGTGATCTCTGCTTACAGGAGGCGTATTTAAAAAAATTCTTTCTTCCTATTAATAGGTTTTGCGAACACTTTTCGTATATTTTCTACTTTTCCATAATCCAAAATACCGGGTGTAAGTTTATATCATGTTTTGCTTTATATCTGTTCTTCTAACTGTTCAATTTGAAAATATATCTGATATCTTCCTTCAGCTAAAACAAACGCTTAGTGCCCAATTTGTTAATATTCGTAACAAATTGTCTCTGCTAAAAAAACAAAAAAACCCCGAAACACCCAGAAGGAATCATCCAAACGAGATGAAAATTTGTATGTGCAGTGCAGATGCATAATAGAAAAGGAAATGATTTCAATTCCGGAGCAGTTGAGCCATTTATTGGGACAAAACTGCAACGCAAGTGGAACAAGTCAGTACGTTGTAGCGCCACTTCTGGCTCGGATACAAGCAGTTACCTGGCGTATTATAGAAGCATACAGTTCTCGGATACTGTCCTGAAGTATAGCATTGCATATATTGGGCCAATTCACCGATATTCCTGGATGGGTGCAGGTGGCGTCCCATCATGTCCCGTATATGTTCGATCGGTGAGAGGTTGGACTAACGGGCTGGCCGCGGAGAGGTGTCGACATTACGGAGACAAGCCATGGAGAGCCGCACAGTTTGTGGGTGGACATTATCCTGTTGAAAAATTGCTCGGTGATGCTGCGACAGGAATAGCAAGTCGTAGAATGTCATCGACGTACCGTTGAGCAGTGAGCAGCGGTACGGAGAACTACCAAGTGTGTCCAGATATAAAAGAAAATGGCTCCTCAGAGAGTTACTCTCGGTGTGCGAATCATGTGCCGTTTTATGGTAAAGGCAGAGTTCGTGAGCTCGCTGGCTAGTCTCCAGACACGCATGCTCTGGTCTTCGTGACTCATCACTGAAGACACCACTACGTCATTGGACGCTATCCTACGTTGATCGGGCACGATTCCACTTCAACCGGTTCTGGCGATGCTGGCTGGTCAGTGATAAGCGGTGGAGTGGCCTCCTCGAATGTAGTCCCCGTTCCGCAAGTGATGTGGCAACTGTCCGGATGTCCACTTCCGGACCTGTAAGTGACGAAACATGGCCGCAGATAGTTGAGAGTGACGACTTCGGTTCTGTTCGTGTAGCTCTTACAGTCGCTGGATCGTCTTGTTCTGTCGGTGCCATCGGCCGTCTACAGCCCCCGTGACGCTGAGTTGTGCCCTCCTAGACCCATTAGCGCCAATATCAAGCAATTTCCGCGTCGCTCTGACCCAAATACCTGGCGATACGGCGACTTGACTCTCTAATGGGCATCTCTCAGCTCAATTATACGTCCTCTCTCAAAGTTGCCCAACATGGTCGTATTGTGTACGAATCCGACGTCGAGGCATCGTCACAGTCCGTTCAGGTAAATGCAACCGCAATCCACTGTCGCAATTGTTCCTGCATGCGAGCTTTGCTCTTGACATACCCTTCTCGATGCGAGGTTCCCTTAAGCTGTGGCTAGCCACTGTTTAGTGATTAGTAGTTTATAATCATTTACATATTCGGCACTGATGTGCTTGCATGCATTTCATCAGGATCAAACGACTTTCTTGGGATGTTTCGTTTATTTATTTATTTATTTATTTATTTATTAGCCTATAGCCCGTCCTAGGACGGTTGTTTTTAAGCTATAAGTACATATTAATGTATAGGGGATGTTGCCCGTCTTAAGACGCTGAAATTCTTAATTGAAGCAAATGGAAAACAAATCAAATAGACGCCGGCTCTTTTGTAAGAGAATATAGTAAAAATTTATATAGCAAGAACTCATTCATGTTAGAACTGAAAATTATATGCTATTTATTTCCGCTTTTCAAAAGACCTCGCGATAAATAAACATTGTGCGAAATATTTGTTGTTTAACAACTTTCCTTGTAGTCCAGTTATTTTGTGCAAACTTATCTTAATAACTTTTGCTTTGATTTTTCTCGTTAAATTTCTTTTTCTCCGGCACAGATTTTATACCGTTCACGGCTTGTTTTGGGCTGTCCTATTCGGAGGTTAGTTTGAAACTTCACACCGAAGCCTTTTCTACAAAATAATGCGACATCTGGCATTACAAATCGTAACTGTCTAAATTATCGACAACGTGCTGTTGGGGCGACATCTGTTTTCAGATGCAATTTTGCTCACTTCAACATCGAAAGATTTCAGTTTTTTGAGCATTTAGATAGATCGATATTTTGCAAAATGTTTAATATAATCAGCACTAAACTCGGAAAGCTAGTTAAATTAAAAACAGTAAAATATAATTAAAGCATACAAATTTATATTCGAATTGTGCTAAATTAAATTAATATACAAACTCAACTTGCCGTGACATTAAGAATTCAATTTGAATTCTGTTGATCGGAAAAATAGAACTCGAGTCATTTAATAATCCAATGTTTTTAAATTATCACGTGATCACCTTGAGCTCTGCAAGTGATCTCGTGCTATTATATAGCAGGTAATCATTTTGACATCGCGAGAGCGCACACTAATTGATCGATAAGTAATGACGCAACAATGCAGACGTTGGTGTGACGTCAAGCGTTTCAGAGAGGCGGATCTGGGTGTTTATACTATTAATTAATTTTTTTATTAATGTATTTATTTTTGGCAAAGAGTTTACTTTTCAGCCGCAAGTGGAAGAAAGCAACTGTCTGTTTTTTTAGATGTTTGTTTTATCAATTGTAGATATGTTGTTGATTTTTTTATTGGATTCCATTGATTATGCCTTACTTTGAAGTATTTTATTCGAATAAAACAGGACGCAAAAGCGTGCTCATTACAGCCAAAAATTAGGCGACATCTTTATTTTTTGATGTCCTTCGTTATACGAGCTGTGCATACTAAAAATACGTTGTTGACAATTTGTTCAGACTCATGGCCACGTTGAATGTCGAGCCGTACGTTCTATACATACAGAAACAGATGACTATTTTGTGGAAATGAATTTCTCCATGAAGAATTTCGCAGTTATTTGCTACCTCAGGGTAACTATATATGCACCCTATCTTCGTTTATCATTTTCCTGGGTAACTCAGCCATGAATTTGTGTCTCTGTAATGCAGTGCAATTCAAATTTAGAAATATTTTTCTATGTTTCTCCTAAAACACACATTGCCTACAGAACTTGCCTCATCATCTTTCATAAGTTCCAAACCTTTTGAAACACGGCATGCTCGAATGCTTTGAAGTCGCCTCAAAGCAGACTTTGCAGCAGGCTCGCTATGTACGTACATACATAGTTATTAATATTCTGGAATATCTTTGATCTCTCGAGCAATTCGATAATGCTATTCGCATTTCTTTCGATTTTGTCATATAAAACTGTGCTTGCATGATTTTCTTCCCGCTTTAAAATATGGAGATTCTACGATTGCAATGCTGTTTGAGAGTTTTCTACACCTTTTGGTTCTGTTTCCTTAATAATAACGCAAGGAACTGTACACAAACTATATATAAGATAGTACAGCTACACTATCTACCAACAAGTAATTGGACACCTGTGATAGCAAAGGAAAACGAAGTTTATTCACCTTCAATAGTTGGTGGAGCCTCCACGAGCGGCGATTACAGCTGCGACCCTCCGGGGCATACTCGCAACCAGGCGTTGTACGACGGCTAGCGGTGTTTTCTTCCACTCGGCTTGGAAAAGACAGGTCAGTTCCTTCACCAATTTCGGACGGTGGGGGCACACCTTAAGTCGACGCCCCAACTCGTTCCAGAGGTGCTCGATAGGGTTAAGGTCCGGGCTCTGTGCAGGCCAGTCCATTCGATTAACCCCATTGTCACCACCAAGCCATGGTGGACCTCGCAACATGATAGGTGGCATTGTCATCCTGAAAGTAACATGGGTCCACTCCTTAAAACTGCCACAACGTAGGAATCGCTTTTTCATCCAAATAGGTGCAGTAGGTCTCGGCGTTGAGTTTACAAATAATTGCGACCAGGGGTCCCGTGCCATAAAAGGAGAAACACCCCCATAGCATAATTCCACCGCCGCCGAACTTCACAGATGGCACAATACATTCTGGCAGGAGGCGTTCTCCAGGCAGACGCCGAACCCAGACCCTGCCATCCGAACGGTAGAAGGTGAACCTTGATTCGTCGCTCCAGAGAATCTGTTTCCATCGTTTAACGGTCCACTGTCGACGTTCTTCACACCACGTTACCCGAGCTGCGCTATTGGACTTGGTGATCAAAGGCTTGTGGGCGGCAGCACGTCCATGATAACCGAGCAGATGGGCTTCCTTACGGATGGTATTCATCAAAAGAACACTCCCGGATTCCTGTTGAACCTCCTCGCGGATGTGGCCCGTCGATTTGGTGCGGTTCTTCCGAATTTCTCTGGCCAGCAACCGCCGGTCTCTAACTCCCAGTTTTGTGGATCTGCCGGGTGGGGGCACATTCCTACAGTCACCTCTTATCTTCCACTTGCCAATCACGTAGGCCACTGTCGATTTTGGATACTTCATCTCGCTGGATATGTCGCGTATGGATCGGCCATTTCTGGGATACCCGACGATTACATCTTTCTCGAAATCAGAGAGCTCCGAACTGCGTGGCATCTTGCATGCGACTGGTTGCGTTGTTGTTTCCCACACGATATTTAACGGCGGCGGCCGTGACGTGTATCAGGACGGCAGATATCGTCGATTGCAGGGGTGTCCAAATACCTTTTGGTAGATAGTGTATATACTAATTATCCGTATTTATTGGCACAGATAAAATTAAGGTTTTCAAGCTTTTGCACATCAAGCAGATGGCAGTTTGCTGTCTACCTATCTTGAGAAAGCCATCTGGTTGATGTGCGAAAGCTTGGAAACCTTGATTTTATCTACACTAATAAATTCAGATAACTAGTATAGTTGTACTATCTTATATTCTGTTTCCTTGTTCATTGAAATCACCGAGAAGAAATTCGCAGCATGGAAGCATTATGACTTTTTGTTGTGATCTGGACTTCAGTTCGAAATGATAAAATACTCCATAAATTCACTCGTCTTGGGCACAACCAAAGGAGGATGGAATAAAGAGAGGGAGTATAACATGAAATCCCAATGTACCGTAAAGATCTGAAGCTGACGCTCCATAGCGGTAGCCATCTTCGATTACCCTTCAGCCTGCGTACCCGTCGGATTACGTACCTAGCTGCGTTAGAATGGTAAGCACTTTTAAAGGTTCTTGCGAGAAGGAAAAATATAATTTACATTTAATGATATATTCTATAATATCATCACTGTTTTCATTTCTATCAAACAAATGCCATTTCATGTTTTATCGCTGTGTGCGACGAAAATCGCTTTAACTTAAGACACGAAAAGTGCATGCTACTTAAAGTAATACACAAAGCAGCTCACAAACTCTATAGTGAAGAATAAAACACAGTGTTAAATTTTTATGCACATTCACCTTAGTTTAGTTTTAGAATTAATTGTCATACCACTACAGAGGCCACATAGTGCTGCGAAAAACAAACCTCATCTTTTGCTTCAACACTTTGATTTTGTTTCCACATCTTAAAGACTATCGCGGCATTTAAAAGTACTGAAAGAATATTCAACCAGCTATAAACATTGGTCTTCTTTTTTTAAGCACGTCTTTTGCAAAAAAAAGATCGAGATTGTGTTACGGATTTGTCCGTCCTTCCATTCGCTTTTAGACACCATATCTCTGCAACTATTAGTCCGATTTGAAAAATTCTTTTTGCATTGCAAAGCTGAACATCTCCGAATGATGATCCTTTGTTACGTTCTTTTTTTTTTTTTTTTTACGATGTACAATTTTGCCACTACAGGACGTAAATGCAGATGATATCGAATTCAAAGAACATTTTATTCCATATATTTGTTTCTAAACATCCGACTGAAAAAATTCTTTTACATTTCGATTCCATTTATGTCGAAGAGTATTTTAGTTATAGTTACTTTTTCAAGTTACGCATAGATTTTCCGCTGGGATGCGTAAAATCAAATTGCTTTTTCCCCGATATCTCTACTTCTAGAACTCCTATTTGAAAAACTTTTTCTTCAGCGGATATAGCTCCTGATGTGAAATCTTTTGCATATAATTTCTAATTTTTTGTAAAAAACGGTTTGGCCACCAGGGGCACAAGTGTTAATTTCTGCTTCTGTTGCATTTCCAGCAAAATCTGAGCTTTTAAAATCTCGATTGAAAAAATTCATTCGTGAACCGATATCGCATACATCGGAAAACCTTTTGAGAATACTTTCTTCTTAAAATAATGCATGGTTTTCCCGTCAGGGGCGTAGATGTATATATCTTATTTTTGTTAATATCGCTGCTTCTAAGAGTCCGATTTTGAAAATTCCTTCTTTGTTGGATAGCGTTTTCGGTGCGAAATGTTTTTCATATAATTTCAAAATTTTAAAGAAATTCATCTACTTTCCGTTAGGGGGCGTACAGGTAAATTGCGTTTTCCCCGATTTCCCTGGTACTAAAACTTCGATTTGACAAATTCTTCCTGTATCGCTACAGCTTCTGGGGTGAAATGTTTTGCTTATAATGTTTAATATTTGGTAAAGAATGGTTTAGCCACCAGGGCATAAGCGTTAATTTCTGCTTCTGGCGTATGGCAGCTAAATCTGAGCTCCATGAAAACTCGATTGAAAAAATTCTTTCGTGGCCCGAAATAATTAATAACCAAGAAAAGTGGCTTGCCATCTAACTGTATGGACTATAGAACATAAATGTAAGTCTAACTAAATGGTACGTCTGACTCGACTGTTACTTTGGAGCTCTCTGCGACGCTAACGTTGTTTTTAAACAGTCGTGCATTCAAAGCACGGCAAAAAACCTCGTGCTCTACATAAGATATTATAACACGCGACATGGGGGACAATTCTGTATTAACGTAAACATTTCTCTTTAAAAAGAAAAATACTGCATGTAAACAATTCAAACAATCTCTGCGGTAATAGTCTTCGATTACAAACAAAACCAAAGATTCCGGAAGTTTACGAACCCTACTTGAGCGGCGTAATACCAGAGTTCATGGTTACACACGTTCTGTGGATTGCCTCTGATCCAAAAGCACTTCTTAACCTTGTCGGTTACGTTCCTGTTCTGGTGAAACAGATGCGGGAAGATTCTCCGGAAGTGTCAGATTCCTTCTGAAATGTCTCCTCTGGCTCCATAAATATTCCTTGCGGTGTTTCTGCACTTCGCACTTAGTTTTAGGTGACCGCAACAACTTCCAGCTGGCGTACTTACCTCCACCATCACATTTCCGACGAATTCGATCACAGAACCTGAAACCCAGGCAGATACATGTCCGAAATTTATTACCCAGACTATATGACCTGCTTTATAGGAGTCCGCAGGAATATAGGTTGGCGGCAAAGCTTTGTAACACATCCCCCGGGCGAACTAAATCAAATCAGCTCCTCAGACAGCTCTCCTGGCCAAACCATTTGATTTCGGATGAAATGGTGCAGTTCTTATATCCTTATACCATTATGCACCATGAAAGAACGTAACTCACCACTAGGAAATGAAGTACTGTTATCATTTGCTATTTATTATTTTAGGTAGACCAAAACGTGAAAATAGAGTTTTAAGAACTGCAATAGTAGCTGAAGATGATGGGACTGCTGCAACTTCCAACCACTACGACACAGCAACCATTAGAACCAGTAAGGTTTGACCTTCGAGAGGTCCTGCATGGTCAATACATGGTTTCTCCCCAAGCAGATTTAACAATAGGCCAGGACACCTGCTTCGCAGAAGGAAGGAAGCATTTTTGTTCTGGACCGGGGCTTCTATGTCTTTTTCAATAACAGGCCACCATACTCATGAATGTGCCATCCCTTTGATTACAGTGACGCCCTGATGACCGTCATGCAACTCATTGAGCATGATCTTCCGATACTGTTCAAGTATAAACACTCTAGAGTCTCGCAGAATGACGTCATCTTGCATTGATAATTCGTTTCAGCAGTTCCAGAAATGTTTCAGTTAAACAGGCACATTCGTCTGCCACCCACGTAAGATGTAGCACTTCATCCGACATAGCAACTGATTATTTAATATAGCCGTTGTAAGTGCAAAGGAATTATATATGTTAATAAGCCAACCACATGAACATTATGCCTGCATTATCATGAATCACTCGTGCAATACGAAATTATGATATGAACATTAACGCACATAGTTTATTAACGAAACACTAAACCGAGGTCCAGTGGACGGAGAAAATATAATTCTAGAACTTTTTTCAAAGTTCTTTGTGCGGCATGTAAAGGATTGTCATTCACAAGCCCGGATAAAGAAAAACTCTTTTCTCAGACCAGATAGCATCAGCCATTAGGTTAGCGACATACGCTGAGCATTATCAGCAACAAGCAGACGACAGTATTTCTGGATAACTGCCATTAACCATTGTATCTATGCAGTAGAGTGAATTGTATTTTGTATTACTGTTCTTTTGAAGTAATGTAAGTCTGTCTGTAGAGCACCGCGCCGATGTACTTCAAGTAAGTCGCTAATCTCATGAGAGAGACCGCACGACGCGTGAGGTGAGACTGGAGTGCCAAGCAAGTGCGGGGGAAAGGACGCCAGGTCGTTCCCGTGATGTAGGTGTCAGCGGAGAGGGAGCGTTGGCATACCCGCAGGGCGGAGCAGGAAAAATGACGTACAGGTGACGGAGGCAGGAAGGGAGAAAGGAGAAAGAGAATGTAGTGAATGTAGTGTGTGTGTTAGTTTGTCTTCGGAAGGGAGGG
The DNA here is from genome assembly GCA_039090855.1 of Macrothele yani. Classification (NCBI taxonomy): domain Eukaryota; kingdom Metazoa; phylum Arthropoda; class Arachnida; order Araneae; family Macrothelidae; genus Macrothele; species Macrothele yani. The sequence goes on from CM077030.1 coordinate 125,691,083, forward strand.
GAGGTTGTTCTTAAGCTTAGCTCAAGGGCGGGTGTTGGCTCGGACAAGAAGGGTCAAGGATGTTGACCGCGTGCCGAGAAGTGACGTGACGGGTTAGAAATTAGGCGATTCGCGATACAGGTCCAGGTCTTGAGGACTCGCACGAATATTTCTAAGTAATCTAACGTAGGCAGTTTTAGGCAGCAACGATACAGGTCGAGGAAGTGACTCTCGCAGCCAGGCCCAAATTTGCTACGAAGATTCGTAACAACGGAAGGATACAGGTCTTATCTCCAAGGAGTAGAACTTTCGCTCAAGGTTAAGAGATGGAATGTAAGAAATATATCAAGTTAATGTTTGTGACCTCATGACCTTTCATGAGATAGCGATTGTACTGTATTATAATCAAAGACGGTGACTCAGCAGACAGACGGAAGTCGATATTTTGATTGATCTAATAAACTGTTAAGTTTATCTCGACTATCGATCATTACGTTTGGAGATTGGTAATTCTTTTAAGTTTCAGAGACCTTCCTCTATCCTCCTGGTTCGCAGATTACATAGTAAAGCCGAGAGGATTTTGTCTTATCATCCAATCTTTGTTTTGGGATGGTTCTAGGTAACGAACATCTTATCTCTATTGGCTGTAAGGGAGCCTAAGACGTGAGCATTCACGAAGCCTGATATTAAGGCGTGTTAACATAGTTGATGAGCGAGTCCGCCCCTACAGCCGTCTTAATCTGGTGTGAAGTAACAGGACCAACCTATTCCAACAGAAAGCTGAGGCTTAGATTCCTGTTCAGGTAAAAGTAATTGGCTGCAAGGTGCTGCCACAGATGACAATGACTTATTCTCATTACGTAAGCTCACTAATAAGGAGTTGTCTGTCACAAGCTTGAATTTGCTACCCAGAAGAGAATTTCTGAAGAGAATCACTCCAAATATCACAGCCATAGCATACTTTGCTATTTGGCTATAATTCTTTTCTGCTTGTGTGAGTACACGAGAAGCAAAAACTATCTGTCGTTCATTTCCGTCGATCTGGTACGACAAAACAGCGCCTAGACTAGAGGTGAGGACCTTTTTCATGTTGGAAGGTCGCGTTAAGTTAATTGTAATCTAACAAGGCCGCATTCAAGAAACTTCAATTAGATATACACTATCTACCAACAAGTAATTGGACACCCCTGCAATCGACGATATCTGCGGTCCTGATAAACGTCACGGACGCCGCCGTTAAATATCGTGTGGGAAACAACAACGCAACCAGTCGCATGCAAGATGCCACGCAGTTCGGAGCTCTCTGATTTCGAGAACGATGTAATCGTCGGGTATCACAGAAATGGCCGATCCATACGTGACATATCCAGCAAGTTGAAGTATCCAAAATTGACAGTGGCCTACGTGATTGGCAAGTGGAAGATAAGAGGTGACTGTAGGAATGTGCCCCCACCCGGCAGATCCACAAAACTGGGAGTTAGAGACCGACGGTTGCTGGCCACAGAAATTCGGAAGAACCGCACCAAATCGACGGGCCACATCCACGAGGAGGTTCAACAGGCACCCGGGAGTGTTCTTTCGATGAATACAATCCGTAAGAAAGCCCATCTGCTCGGTTATCATGGACGTACTGCCGCCCACAAGCCTTTGATCACCAAGTCCAATAGCGCTGCTCGGCTAACGTGGTGCAAAGAACGTCGACAGTGGACCGTTGAACAGTGGAAACAGGTTCTCCGGAGCGACGAATCATAGTTCACCCTATACCGTTCGGATGGCAGGGTCTGGGTTTGGCGTCTGCCTGGAGAACGCCTCTTGCCGGATGTATTGTGCCAACTGTGAAGTTCGGCGGCGGTGGAATTATGCTACGGGTGTGTATTCCTAGTATGGCACGGGACCCTTGGTCACAATTCCTGGTAGACTCAACGCCGAGACCTACTGCACTATTTTGGATGACCATGCGCTTCCTACGTTGTGGAAGTTTTACGGGGTGGACTTATGTTACTTTTAGGATGACAATGCCACCTGATATGTTGTGAGGTCCACCATGGCTTGGGATGGTGACAATGGGGTTAATCGAATGGACTAGCCTGTGCAGAGCCCGGACCTTAACCCTATCGAGGACCTCTGGGACGAGTTGGAGCGTCGACTTAAAGGGTGCCCCCACCGTCCGAAATCAGTGAAGGAACTGACGTGTCTTCTCCAAGCCGAGTGGAAGAAAATACAGCTAGCCGTCGTACAACGCCTGGTTGAGAGTATGCCCCGGAGGTTCGCAGCTGTAATCGCCGCTCGTGGATACTCCACCAACTATTGAAAGTGAATAAACTTCGTTTTCCTTTGCTATCACAGGTGTCCAATTACTTGTTGGTAGATAGTGTACTTCGAAATGTACATTATTTTGTAAAAATCTTACAATGTACTAACTAACCGCAAAAAAATGAAGAAAAAAATGTTAATTCTGATGCTAACCAATCTTTTAAAGACTTTGTTGTGACTGCTTTTTGTTGGAAAGCATTTGAATGTTTGGTTGCAACATGGAGGTCCGCACTTTTCAGCTAATCCTCTAAATGGGTATCCGCCATTTGTGACTATAAGGGCGTTTTGATTTGGGTTAGGTAGGAGAGTGTAGATTCGCAGCAATAAGTGGTTGAAAAGCAAGAAATCATTTTTCGTGCATGTTGCCGAATGCGTGAGTATTCTATTGCTTTTTTCCATATTTCAACTGGATCTTTCTTAGTCAAATAAGGACTTTAAAATGTAATATTCTGAGAGCTCAATCAATTCCATCTGTAGTTCTTTAGGAGCCATAGAACTAAATCATGAGCATAGCAGTTGTCAAAATATCCCTTATGACTTGCTAATGTTTTAATTGGGGCCGCCAGTCGGGGAGCATTAATTCGTCGAATCTTCTTTTACTCAATGAATGAATGAAATACGGGATTTCAATACAAATTTGGAGGATGCGAATCCGTTTATTAGTGCAAATATGGCATGGATATTAAGTCAGATAATATCCGAAAACTTGAAAAATTTCGTCGTCCTGGAGCGGAAACCTGCGTCTCCCGGGTAACGCCCGAATATGCTACCCTACACCACCCAGAACGACGAAGTTTCAGATTAATTTGAATATTCCCACTCCAGGACGACGAAATTCTGACTTAACATCCATGCCATATTTACATCAATAAACGAATTCACATCTTTCTTCTTTCACTTTTTGGTATTCTAAATACGGTCATTTTAAGATTAAAATAAAAAAATAAAAAACAACGAACAAAAACATATTAATAAAAACAAAAGGATTTGTTCTGGAAAATTTGGATTCACTCAAAGGGCCTGTCTTAATGACGTACAAGGCCGCTCTTAATGGCGTAGAAAGCCGCAGGTTCCTTACGCCCTGTCCTAGACCATAAGGACTTGTGCCTCACGCCAAGATGACTTCTTCATTGTTATCGAAAAGCACGAGCATAGAGGAGTTTTTAGAGTTCGTTTGGCCTTGAGGAAAGCATTGTCTTCTTTTGTCGACCATTTTTATTGTTGATTACGCTCCAATAGTTTGTACAGGGTGTTTAACTAGGTCGTCCCCCGAAAGAATCGGTAATATTCTCCAACACTCTCTACTTGGAACACACGTCATATGGTTTACAACTACCTTAATTGATTCATGAGAATGTAGCACCAATGCACCATTCATGATAAATGCATAAAAAGGTCTTCCATCGACATCAAAATACACTCGAACGCAACGTTGCATATTAGAGATGAGCGCGGGCGCGAGCCCTACCCGGACTCGGACGGGCTCAAAATGAATTAACTGCCGAAAAACCCGGGCTGGGGCTCGGAACTACACGTCTTGAGTTTCATTACTGTAATTAATTCAACACGTGTAATTCCGAGCCCGGTTGAAATTACACGTGTTGAATTTCATTGTGGATTTGTTACCATGGTGGAAGGATTTTCGATTTTCTAAGCTAGCTGCCATTGCAAGACAAATTTTGCTTAGCAAGACTTGCATTATGCATTGTCCAAAGCTATGGCCTAAGCAAAGATAAGTTAAGGAGGTCTGGTATCGAAATACTGGGAAAATATCACATTCCCATTTTTTGTATTTTATTAAAAATCAAGAATCTTATCTTCAAAATGATGTATTTATTTCCAAAATTATGCAGTTAGAAGTATTGTTATTTATTTTTTAAATTTTTTCACTCCCGCGATTTTTGATGTGACGTTGGTTTTTAGTGCAGCAGGTCGAATTTTAGAGAAAAGAAGATCAAGTTGAAGCGCTGAGGCATTAGAAGCAATTCTCTCTCTCTCTCTCTTTTCATGATGAACTTGATCTGTAAACTGCACACACATATGATAATATTGTGATTATTATACTATTAAGCACAAAGCTTTGTTAATGTTACAAAATGCAGAATAATCTGGTCTAGAATGCTTTTACGTTCTTTTTTTTTTAATTTTGGAAATTTCCCTACATGCTTTTTTATATTCTGCTACATCACTCTAAACTACCTTTACCAATCAGCATATATGTAAATTATATTGCAAAGATTAGTTTTCTAGAGTCAAAATTTCAAACATTTGCAACTGTCTGTACGGCGTTGTACGTTTTATAATGCAATTTATTCAAAATAAAAGTAAATTTAGAAATCAAAAAGAAATAACGAATGTAATTTTTTTTTTGTTTCTAAACGATTTTCTTTTCTTCAGCTTTTAACAAAATTACTGATTCCCCTGATACGGCAGAAGGGCACGTTGATTATTTATTTATTTTCAAATCCACATTTTAGAACATTTGGCTTTATGCGTAGTATTTCTAAAAACATATTAATATTGTGAAGTGGATTAACTGAACTAAACTTTTTAACATCAAACAAAGATCTTCGTTCTATCCACGTTTATAAGTGAGTGGCCAATGAGAATTTTTCCGTGACTCACTTATAAACGTGGATAGAACGAAGATCTTTGTTTGATGTTACTGGTCCACGTTAAATGTCTGTATTAATTAAACTTTTTAAACTAATGATTTTTAAACTAATCCTTGCTTGGGCCATATCTTTGGCCAGTGTATGATGCATAAATGCAAGCCTTGATAAGAAAAATTTTCCAAGAATCCGGGCCCGGGCTCAGCAAATACATGTAATCAAAGAAAGAGGGACGGGCCCGGGCTCCTAAAATTTAGCATTAACTCATCTCTATTGCATATTATACAGTATGTTCCACAGCATGTCCTCATCAATAATGTGCGAGGTTTATTATTGCAAGCACGACACTTCAAATATCCACATAAGAAAAAATCGGTCGGGAGTAGACAGATCTGTGGAGCAAAGGGACCATACTCCTTTGGAGATCACTCGGTCACAGATGAAAGAAGAAAATTCACTCACGCTCACATGGGACGTGTGGCATGTCGCTGCATCCTGTTGAAAATACCCCGTTGTCAAATTGTCCACAAAGTGTCTGAAATTGTTCACATATGACGCCGAGTTTACTACGCTCCTGAAGAAAATGGAGCTAATTATTCTGGTTAGGGACACAGCACACCGAACACCGATTTTTGCAGGATGTAAAAGTGGGTTTCGTGTGATTCATGTGGATTATTATTTATAGCCCAGATACTGGAGTATTGGGAACTGACACCCGTCCAAATGAAACCACGCTTCGTCAGTGAACCATGTAAACTCCAAAATGTTCGGAATTGCGTGCAAAAATGTCAGGAACCAGTAAAAATAAGGCACACGCTTTTCAAGATCCGGTTCTTGCAATTCTTGCCGAGCAGTCACACGGTACGGATGAAGCAACGCTTTCTTGCGGCTCTTTAGCAGGTGGAAACAGAACACCCAGTTTCTTGAGACAAACCAGCAGCCTCTGCTTTACCTCTTCCATTTTTTCTTTTGCTAAAAGAGAACGTCCGCCATGGAATTGGTTCAAGACACTGCCCCCGTGGTTTCAAATTTCTTCACTAACCTGGCGATGCAACGCTTGTCCGGAGCTTTTCTTCCCCCAAACTTCTCCAGGAATTCATGCTGTGTTACCTTTATAGACTTTGTTATCCAATAACTTTTCACAAGAAACACCCGCTCCTCAACGGTATACACAGCCATCTTGAATGACGTACAGCGACATAGCAAAGCACACAGATTGCCTCCGGACAGAACAAACGTGCCCGGCCATCTGATGGGGTGACGTCACGGAGAGTCATCGCCTTATCAGGAAAATCACTCCCGGGCATTTTTCAAGGATCAAGGTCACTTGTAAACGAAACGTCGTGATTCTATGTAGAGTGGGAAGAAAACAATATTTTTTTCTTTGGGGGGGTCTACCTAGTGAAACACCCTGTATACTGATGCTAATAGCCATGGAAAGTCATCGAAAAACTCTGAATAGTAAGTCAATAGGACAATAAAAGAACGGAGTTGATGAAAGTGTGAAGGAGCAGGAGCTTTCTCTATCGCTTCGATCTTGGATTCTACTGGAAGTAAACCATCCCAGTCAGTACGATGACACAGATATTCAACTGAAGATTTCAGGAATTCACATTTGGTACGGTGCAACTTTGCACCTGCATCTTGCAGTCTACTAAGTACCAAGGTTCTTAGATATCTCTTTAAGTTGGCTCCATTAGCGATTTATGATCTCATTGGCTCTTTTATTTTGATTTTGATTGAAGGTTTCTTTTTTGTTGTTGTTGTTTTTAATTATTTATTGGTTCCAATTAACACGTACAACTTGAATTCACACATTGGTTGTGGTTAACACACATATCTCGAATTCAGACAAATACAGAATTACAGAATTATGCGTCACCTGGTATGAATATAATGTAATACATTGAAATCATCAAAATCACAGATCGAACACGTGATACAGTATTCCAGATTTGCAAATAACACAGAGAGAGAGAGCCAGTTTCGAAAGACAAACGCAGACATCCATGCCTTACTCGGGATTCGAACCCAGACCCCCTCCGTTGAGCGAAGGATCAGAAGCTGCCGCTTAGACCATTGCGCCACCGGGGCGGCCTCATTGGCTCTTACATTTGACGTCGCTATGAAGCAACAGAGCGGAAAAAAAAACCCCACAGTGTTCATACGTAACTTAAGGCACACAGGAGAACTTATGTATTTAAAAAGAAAAGAAAAATTGCCATTTCAGAATGAATTCTTAACTAAAATAAAAGTGTCACGCTCACCGTTTATCATACGCTTTTCTGAAACAATATGGTTGGGGAAACTGAGATTGTCGCCCCCCGTTGCGCAGTTGTCTAAGCGCTGGCTTCTGATCATTCTTCGGCGATATGTCCTGGTTCGAATCCCAGTTAGGCATGGTTGTTGTATTTGTTTTACGCCGTTGGCACTCTCCCTTCCCTGGAAACAGTGGCTCTAAATCAGGGACCGTGAGCAACTTAATGGGCTATAAGCAGTCACCCTTCCCTAATTTGGGGCACTGGTTACAGGGAAGGGAGATAGAGCCAGCGCCGTAAGACAAACACAACATCCATGCCTCACCGGATTCCAACCCGAACGAACTCGTCCGAGTTCGTTCGGGTTCGAATCCCGGTGAGGTATGGATGTTGTGAATGATCATAAGCCATCTCTTAGAACCCTGTGCCACAGGAGCTGCGGAATTTTTTGTAATTGCCAACAACTGCTGAAGCTTTGCTCTGATAGCAAACCATTCAAAACTTTATTTCAAGATTTTAATTTAGCACAAACTGCTTCGACTCCTGTAATTGTCTCATATTCTGTAATATGTGCTGCATTTCCACTGCCTGCTTTGAATTTTAAGAATATGTGTATTTGTCCATTTCCTTCTTCTTTTGTGATACAATGGAAATGGTTTCATTTATTATGCAACACATTTCCTACATCTGGGTTTTCCATGTTACCACCGGCATCATGTGAGGTTTTCCACCTAACATGTGTAGCTGCAGCAGGAGTAGTGTTACTACAGGGAAGATTTATGGAAGGAATGGCATATGATTCCAGACTAGTAGTAAGGGCGTCACTTGGGCGGCGAAAGTGACATCACATGTGGCGTGGTCAACTTCCGGAAGTGACGTCACGGTTGCGCTTCCCGTCGAACTCAACGAATAAACTTTTCTTCAGATGGCAACAGTAGGCTTGGCCCTCCGTGCCTGCCATTTTCACTTCATGACGTCACATTCACGTGGTCGTCGTCGATGTTGACGAAGCCACTTTTAATTCTGGGAAATTTCTCCGCTATTTTTATTTTGTAATTTCTGAATCTGTTTTCGGGGGTGGGAAAGTTAATTGCAAGTGGACTCGAGAAATTTTTTTTATGATCAATGTACTTATTTTCGTAAAAAAGTGACGGCTAGGTTTGGAACAGGATGGATTTGAACTCGGGCTGTTTACGCGGTAGGCGCATGCTCTACCGATTTTACTACCGACGGATTGTTTGGGGTGGTCAAGGGGATTAAGAGATATGATTCGCGGAATGGGGCAAGAGGGCCTGAGGGACTTGTTGTTAGCCGTCTTACGATTGAATACAGGGAGGAGAGCGTATGAGTAATGCAAACATGCCCGTACATGAGTTTCACAACCACGCACATGTTTCACCACAATGACGGAGTATGATTGCGACGCCATCTGTTGGTCGTTTTAGGAATGAGCACAGAGATGGGGCGTACGATTCACGTTAACAAGCATGCACATGTTCTGCACATGAACGAACTTGCATTGTGATATTGCTCTTTTCTTATTGGCTATTTTATGAAGTGGGAGGAGGGGTCTATTGTCTTATTGGTTGATCCTTAGTGCTTAGGACGTCTCTCTCTCTCTCTTTCTACTGTCGGTGACCTGCTTGGTTATTTCCTTTTCCTACTGAGGCTATTGTGTCTAACCATTATGAAGCATAGTAACGACGGCATTTCTGGAAAGATGAATTCTGCAGAAAGTTCTATTTCTCCTTCAAACAAAAGCTCCTCTAAGGGTTTCACCTTGAGTAACATACCTAATCATCATTTTCATGTGAGTGCTGTTGTGTTTGCTGTTGTTACCGATTTTAAGGACTGTGACAAAGTGCATCTTCGTGTGTATAAATATGATAACTTATATTTTTACCCGATTACACGGGGACTGGTGATGACGCCGTATCTGTGGGAACACTTCGTAGAAACGATGTGGTTCATCAATCCGGCTGACTCAGACATGACTCATTGCATTGTCAAGATTCTGTTTCTCACAACTCACAAAGAAAACGACGTGAATGACCTGTATATTCAAAGCATTGGTGTGAACAACGGATTCTTATCAGTATATCGTAACCGCATATCTCTGACAGAAGACCAAAAAAAAAAAAACTTCATGAATACAGTGATGATATTAGGACCAGTATTCACCAAATAATGTTTGGATCGTCCTTTCAAAAGATCGTTCTCGACGATGCTGAAAAAGCTGGACATAGCAGTGTTGACTGCGTAGATGGCGAATTTGTGTTAAAAAATGCATTGCGGCTTGTGTTAAAAAAGAACATTACTTCAACCATTGATGGACTGATCGACTGTCTTATGTGCAAAATTGAAGATCGCTACAGATTAGGACATGCCTGTGAATTTTCAGCTCGAAAAGGTAAAGTGCATGCATTGTTCAATAAAGCCGTAGCCAAGTTGGATCTAAAATGGATTCCTCTTGAATTTGTGAATGATTCATTTTTCATGTCGAAAAACACTTATCTGAATGGTTTTAATCACTTGAATATTTGCGAAGTATTAGAAAGTGCTAAAAATCTGTACATTTTTGAAGACCCTATGTATCAATAAAATCACATGTAAGTACCATTTTGTGTCATTTCTGCTGTCTGTGTTTTAGTGTAAGCATGAGTTTTACTATTTCCGTTGAAAGTATGAAAATCAGTTGTTGTTATGGAGAATCACGACCTCTTGAAGAAGACTTATCTAGATCCAGGTCACCCCGGGAATTACGGGGGAGTAAATGTTTTGTACCGTGCTGTAAACGGAAAAATAAAGAAAAAAGAGATCGAGGAATGGCTGAGAAGGGAGAAAACGTACACCCTTCATAAACTTGCGAGAAGACATTTTCAACGAAATCGAGTCATTGTGGGGGGAAGGAGGGAATCGATGAACAGTGGCAGGTTGATTTAGTTGGATTGACCAATCTGAAACAAAATAATAACGGATATAAATATTTATTAACATGTATTGACGTGGGCAGAGCGATGACATCGTCCATTTTATATGCATTGACGTGTTTTCAAAATATGCATGGTGTGTTCCTATGATGCAAAAGACTGTGCCATCCATGATCAAAGTGTTCCAGAAAGTATTTAAAGAACGCAAACCGTTAAACCTGCAAACTGACCAAGGTTCTGAATTCAAAAATCATGAATTTCAGAATTTCTTGAAACAAAACGACGTCCATTTCTTTACTACCAGAAATGAGACAAAAGCAAGTGTAATAGAAAGGTTTAATCGAACTCTAAAAACTAAAATGTTGAAGTACTTTACAAGTCGAAACATGTACACATATATTAACATCTTACAGAAATTGATGAATAGTTACAATGCAACGTATCATCGAAGTATTAAGATGGGACCAGTACATGTCAATCTAGAAAACCTGAAGGTTGTGTGGAATAACTTATATGGCGATATAACTGAAACTCAACCAGTTTATAAATTCGATACAGGTGATACTGTCAGGTTATTTAAAACCAAATTACAGTTCGAAAAGGTCAGAGGAGTTATTTAATATCTCCTGAAGCATCGCTAGATCACCGCCAGTGTACAAAGTTAAAAGATTTACTAGGAGAAGACATTGGTGGCACCTTTTACGCCGAAGAACTGCAAAAAAGTTAAGAAAAATGACCGCTACCCAATCGAAATGGTTCTAAAGAAACGTAAACGGAAAGAAAAATTTAAATATTTTGCTAAATTTAGAGGCTACACTGATAAGTTTAATACGCGGATACCATCGAACGATTTAGTGAGAATATAAAAGTTCAAGTACTTACTTCAGACGTTCAGTACGAAAGATGAGTTTCAATTCAACGTTACCCAGCGACAGCTCTCTGGGATACTTTTCTGACAATAAAATATGCCATTTCGTTACTCGTCTTCCTTCACCGATTGAACTAAATTGGGACTGGGAAGTGGGACTCGTCGGACTCATCTACCCTCATTCGTGGTTCAATCTGAATGTTAATTCGAATTCCTTTGCTTTTGATGTTGGTCCATGTCAATTGAAAACGGGAAACATTTCTGCAAGTTATTATGATTCGGTGGGCGACGCAGAGAAAGCCATGTCTTATTACTGGACGAAAAAAATTACTATGTATTACTATAAAAACCAAAAGACATGTCAAACCAGCTTTAATGAATTGTTATTAACAGGATATATATCCCGGGATTGCTGACATTCTAGGTTTCCAACCCGGATTATATTCTGCAACAGAAGGAGTGATCTCACGATTTATGGAAATTTTGTACCCGACCTCAACACGTCGCTTTCTCTGTTAATTGAAAACGGGAAACATTTCTGCAAGTTATTATGATTCGGTGGGCGACGCAGAGAAGCCATGTCTTATTACTGGACGAAAAAAATTACTATGTATTACTATAAAAACCAAAAGACATGTCAAACCAGCTTTAATGAATTGTTATTAACAGGATATATATCCCGGGATTGCTGACATTCTAGGTTTCCAACCCGGATTATATTCTGCAACAGAAGGGAGTGATCTCACGATTTATGGAAATTTTGTACCCGACCTCAACACGTCGCTTTCTCTGTTATACGTACAGTATATAGCGATATTGTAGAACCTCGGCCTGTGGGAAACATGTACACACCTCTCTTTCGCATTGTTAAAGTGACCGGAGAAGATGGAGATATGGAAAGCGCTTTGTACGACCGACCTCATTATTTACCTCTCGCAAGAAAAACTTTCCAAACCATCGAAATCGTTATAAGGAATCAAGCAGGTCAGCAAGTGCCATTTGAACGCGGGAGAGAGGGCGATCGTGAAACTTCATTTTCGTCTCAAGCAGCTATGATCATTAACGAGCGGTACCACTGTTGTGAGAAATTTTTCGAGGATTATTACGTAAGTCAAACTGGAAAAGGTTTTTCTTACTTTCAAGGTGTACCACTACGGAAAGGTTATGTTATGGACTTGAAGGATTGTTTAGGTCGTTATTTAGAGCAGCAGGGCTGTTATTCAAGCAAGGTGCTGAAACACTTGGAAAACAAGTTCTACGCATTGGTGTGGATTTTGCCAATGACATCATCCAAGGCAAAGACGTGAAGACAGCAGACAAACAACGAGCTAAAGAAGCTGGACAACAACTCACCAACAAAGCCGCTACCAAAGTGAAGAAAATGCTGGGCGGAAGCGTTAAAAGGAAGAGAAAGACGAAAAAATACACTACTGGCCACCCAAAATGCAACACCAAGAAGGACACGAGATAGCAAAGCCAAATTTACAGGAAACATAACAACAGATACACAGATAAAACGATTGAGCTTACAGGCACGTGCGACTTGCGGAACACGCAGACATCAATAGTTCGTGTGGCCCTCATGGCTGGCAATAACGGCCGCTACACGCCGCGGCACCAAACAAAAGAGGCTTTGGATGTGGGCTTGGGGTATGTCGGTCCAGGTTGCTTCCACACGTTGCCACAGTTCATCAGGCGTTGCCGCGGGTGGTGCTTGCCGGGCCACTCGGTTGCCGATCAGCGACCAGAAGTGTTTGATGGGCGACATATCGGGAGAACAGGCGGGCCACGGCAGCAGTGACACCTGGTGGGCCGTGAAGAATTGTTGCACGATGCACGCCACGTGCGGGCGCGCATTGTCCTGTTGAAACGTGACCGCTGGGAGGTCCTACAAGTAAGGGAGGACTACAAGTTCCAAAACGTCGGAGATGTAGTGGTGGCTGTTAATTGTACCGGCGCTGCCTACCAGAAGGGTGCGGGTGTCTTATCCAATTGCGCTCCAAACCATAATGCCAGGCGACGGACCGGTATGGCCATGCATAATGCAGGCGTCATACAGTCCCACGCCGCGGTGCCTCCACACGCGGATCCAACCATCATGGTGTAGAAGGCAGAAGCGGGATTCGTCGGAGAAGACAATGTCGTGCCATTTCGTAGTCCAGGTGCGGCGTTCAGCGCCCCACTGCCGCCGCACTCGCCGGTGGTGTAACGTCAATGGTAATCGGAGCAATGGGCGCTGTGCGACAAGTCCCCGCTTCTGCAGACGATATCGAACTGTACGTGCTGACAAAGGTTGTTCCGCAACACAGCCTAATTCCTGCGCTAACGTTCGTGATGTGGCGGTGCGAGACGTCGATACCCGCTGCACAATATGCCGGTCTTCTCGTTCGGTGGTGTGCCCCGGCGGCGGGAATCGCTCACGTCGGTCCGTCCGTCCCTCCTGCACGCACTGAATCCATACTGGCCTCACTGTGGCTGTATGTCGTCCCACACTGGCGCCGATGTCTCGGTACGATTAACCGCTGTCGCGATAAGCCACTATTCGTCCTCTGTCGAACTCCGAAACGTGCTGGAATGACTGCCGTATTCTGCGACGAGGTATCAAGAAGCTTTCCTCGCACGGGTCCGGCAGCACAACACACTTCTACTACTTATACCCCGCCTTCTGTGCACCCTTCTTGTAGTGCTTCTCGGTGGCGTGCCGGGCGCACATGATTTGCATATGCCCTGCAATGCTAATCGTTTGCACGTCCTCTCGCGGGCGACGCATGCTGCGAATTTCAGGCCAATCGGATGCTTCCTTCTTGGTATTGCATTTTGGGTGGCCAGCAGTGTACATCACTTCTTCAAAGAAAGCCAAGAGGGCAACACATGACATTTTGATTCTAAACCATAGCTCTCATTCACAGTCATTCATTCGCATGTTTAAAGTCGGAACTGGATTTATTTGCTTTACCGCTCAGTCAAACGAGCATAGAAAACGGACAATGGATTTAATACCATCCTTTAGCCAACATTAGGGATGGAAGGTCTTTGGAATTCAATATTTCTGGGAGTGGTGAAGAATACATGGACTTGTCTTCATCTCAGCTATACGTGGAGGTAAAACCTGTGAAATCCGGCAATTCCGTTCTGCCGACAAAGAGCGCGTTGGTCCGATCAACTACTTCCTTCATTCTCTGTTTTCTCCAGTTGACGTCAGTTTAAATGAAATAGTGATTTCCTCGTCGAGCAACACGTATCCGTACAGAGTTTGTATTGAACCTCTACTGAATTATGGAGAAGAAGCAAAGAAAACGTACTTATCCTGCGAATGTTTTTATAAGGATACTGCTTGGCATCTGAACGAAATTAAACCCACGAGTGCTGCAACAAAGAAAGTATTATATCAACCTAAGAACTCATAAAATACCGCAAGACGTTGGATATGATTGGAACCTTGCAGTGTGACTTGTTTTATTAAAACAAACTGTTACTCAATTTGGTGAACGTGACAATCCAACTGATTCGATGCAAACCTGATTTCTGCCTCGTTTCGTCATACGAGTTGCCCATCTATAGAGTCATTTTTGAAAATGCTTCGATTTTTGTGAGGAAAGTAAAAGTCAGCCCTGGTATTTCGATTGGTCATACCAAAGCTTTAGAAAAATCTCCTGCCAAGTATCCCATTGATCGTGCGTTATGCAAAGTGTATTCCGTTTCTCAAGGAAGCATGTGGTTCGTGCAAGACAACTCATTCCTTGGACAAATACCAAAGAGTTTGGTCATCGGGTGTGTAGACAACGATGTCTTTAATGGTACATATAAGTCAACCCCTTCGAATTCAAGCATTATGACGTCAGCTTTATCGCCGTGTACGTCAACGGTTAACTCGTTCCCCATAAACCGCTAGAGCCCAACTTTGAAACGGGAAATACAGTTCGTTCTTACCATAGCCTATTTTAAGGAACCGAGAAATTGGGGCAAGACAGAGGAATTTTCATCGACCGTGAAGAATTTTCCAATGGTTACACGCTGTATGCTTTTGATCTTAGCCCCGATTTATGCGATGGTGGACATATGAAATCGATCCAGCAAGGAAATTTGAGAGTGGAAATCGAATTTATAAAAGCTTTGTCAAAAATCTATTTCTGTGTTGATCTACGCATTTCTGTGTTGATCTACGCATCCATTTCTGTGTTGATCCAGAATATAATCGAAATTTCCAAGTCCAGAAGCATTCTTTGCGATTTTGCTAATTAAAAGGAATGAACAGTGTACAAATAATTAGGATTCTAAAGCAAGACCATGTCACGCGTCGTTCCTTCGTAGGTGTGTTTGCCTGCAACCGACTTCCTAAGAGAATTTTGAAGTTTCCAGCCTGCCTCATTGTGAACACGGAAAGTATAGGAGTCCGGGAAACACTGGCTGGCCATGTTTATGCGAAACCCAATAACAGTGGAATTTTTCGATTCCTATGGACATCCCCAGAATATTTTGAAGGACCTATTTTTCGATTCGTTTCCAAATTTGCCTATGTGAATTTTAATGACGTGCGTCTCCAAAGTTCGTTTTCGCGGCCGTGTGTGACCAATTTAGTATTTTTTATTTACTGTATATTCTAGATGTCGCGGAAAATGCTTGTAATCCATTGTGAGAAAAATAATTATGAAAGTGAAACAAACGATGTTTATGGTTTGTTGTTGTTGTTGTTGGAGGTTTAACGACCACATTGAGCAACTCAATGGGCTATAAGCAGTCGCCCGTCCCTAATTTAGGGTCACTGGTTCCAGGGAAGGGAGAGAGCCAGTGCCGTAAGACAAACACAACATCCATGCCGGACCGGGATTCGAACCCGGACCCCTTACGGACGAATGATCAGAGGCCAGCGCCTTAGACCACTGCGCCACCGGGGCGGCTATGGTTTGTTCAAAAGAAATTGATGATATTTATCGTGTTGTTCAAAAGAAATTTGCAATTGTACCAAAATTTAGAATGTGAATAATAAAAATTGATTTCTCACTATTTTATGCGTCATGTCTTTAAATTGTGTCGGCTCCTGTTATTTCATCTAGTTGTCAACATGGAAATGCTTAAGCTGCATCATCCTTTCACAGCTGTGATAGCGAGTCGCACGGGTTTGTGGAAAAATTCACTTTGTGAAACGTTTACTTCAACATCAAGTGGAAGTCATCTATCCACCACCGCAACACGTGATTTGGTTCTACGGGGTTTGTCAAACATTATATGATGAAATACCTGATGTTACTTTTGTCGATGGTATTCCTACAAATTTCAAAGATTATTTGGAAGGAAACACGCTTTTTATTATAGATGATTTGATGGTAGAATGTAGGAATGATAAAAGACTAACCAATTAATTTACAAGGGGTAGTCATCACTATAATGTATCCGTTATTTTTATTACCCAAAATATTTTCCATAAAGGCAAAGAAATGAGAGAAATTTCCCTTAATGCACATTATTTGTTTTTGTTTAAGTAACGTAGAAATGTAAATCAAATTACTCATTTAGGAAGGCAGTTATACCCTAAAATGATAGACCTCAAACCGAACACACCAGAAGAAATGCGCCTGGTAAACATATTGAGTTTCTCCCGGCAGTAAATATACTGCCGGGAGAAACTCAATATGCTGTTTACCAACCACGGCATTAGTACCCCATTTTCTACGAAAACGGTCGTCGTCGACGTATAAAAGGATTTCTCATTCAGAACGGAGAATTCATAGTGAAAGAGCTCGCTGCATGTTGTTTACAGACGGAAGAAGTAGCTAATGTTTCCCCTTTGCCACCGTTCCTCTTCAACGAACTGCATCCAAGGGAAATAGCTCAATGCCATTGGACGGCTAGAAATATACATCACATTCTATGGGATAGCGGAAACGAAGAATACAATGTCTTTTTAAAGCTTTTACGCTCTTTTTATACTGAAACTGATATTTTCTGCGCCAAAGATCTAAGTAAATGCAAGTACTTGGAAAAGTTAACAGGTATCATCTTTTACAACTTAGATGCTCTGTGTTGTCCTAATGTGGTATACCACCCTGATGCCCAAGTGCAGTGTCAAGTTCATCATCGAACCGATATAAACCATTGTGCTCTCCATAAAGCTGTCACATACCCGGAGTGGTTAAAAGCTTAAGTGTGTTATAAAGTTCGTTATTCTTCGCCATGGCATTATTGGAGCAACACATTCAGCAGCTGCGTCTGATAAAAAATTCTTCTAAAAAACACTTGAAAGATTTTTAAAGAAACTAACTGCCAAACAGTGGAATCAAAGCCATATGTGAATGCGCTTTGAACATTTTAAAAGGAAATGTTCCCCTTTCACCTCATCCGAAGGGAAAATTGCGTGGACATAAGTACACGCTAGCTGATAAAAAAGTTCCCTTGTTCAAGAAAAGAAGAATTTTAGTTCAGAAAGGTGGATTCTTAGGTGTGCTGATACCTGCAGCTCTGAGTGTTTTAACAACTCTGTTAAACAAATAAGATGGAATACGCCAGTAAAATTGTGCTCGTCGAGGAGGGGAGAATTTCAAGACATGTACTTACGGACGAAGTTTTATCTGACCTTGATAAGGAAATGAAAAAAATCTTACTGAGCATTGATAGCCTGTCGATGTTAAAATTAAATTATATAATCAAGTGCTTAATAAAAGAATTCAAGCGCTCCTTTTAAATCCGCTTATGACAAACTCTTCAACGGGAGATCATTTATGTAAAGAACTCTCGGATGTATCCGCTGATGTAAGGAAACCTGAAAATGTTAAAACTGATGTTTCACCAACAAAGGATAGTGATGTTGAAGATTTGGTGTTACATACTGTACCTGAAAATTTAAGAAGATATGCTTATGATATTTGAGACGTTTTCAAAAAGAATTAAAAAATTGTTTCATGGACTCCTAATGGAGAATTCGTGTATAAAAGCAATGTACTCCCCAACTCAAACATTGTTGATCTCGTGGACAATTTACTGAGAAATAAAAAGATTGCAAAGACCCATTCCTGCAGCTCTTGAATTTAGCCACGCTATTAAGAAGTCAATTTGCCATCGAAATACGCAAAAAATACACATTTAAAAAAATTGCAAGTTGGTCAATCTCTGTCTAAACCAAAAAAAATGTATTTAGTGGATTTCTTATTAAATAAAGTATTTCAAATTGTAATTTGGTGTCATATGTATTACTTACAGAAGAAAATACGATATAAAGTATAAAGAAAGGGTGTTTTATTGTGATCCGAAAGTATTTACAAGGAAAATATTTTACAATAAATCTATCTTAATACCCGCAAGGGTAAGTTTTTAAGCTCTTGTGCACCACACGCTTGTCATGTACAATTTTACATAACTTTTGCTCATATTTTGTATATACTTTCCTCTTCTTAGCGTCCCGAACGATTTTCGTTGTTTCCGTTCGTAGAGGTTGCTGTTGAGCTGAACTTTTATCATTTCTAAAGTCCTCGATCACGGCTTTTAAAGATTCAAAATTTAGCACTGTGGCTGTTTTGGTATTTTATTGTAAATCCTCGAATTTTGCAACAGGTTTCCTAACCAGCAGTAGTAAAAGCATAATTTTTAGGACCACCTAAACAAAAAAAGGAAGGGTGAATTTCAGGCCTCTGTATATCTTAAACAAAATACATTCCAAAATCACAATTCATTGACTACTTAAAATGATGAAAGTTAAAAGTAATAGAAAGAAAATAGCCAAACATTTGAACAACAGGGAACCAAATATTAAAAAAAAAAGCCTTAAAGAAATTCGAAAAAAGGACAACGTGAAAGGAAGGAAATACATATCAGACACAAAACTTGTGATTATTTCCCCTCCAAGCTTATCCGTAAATTCTCCCAAATAATCACCAGTAGGGGGATCATTCTGTCCGTCTGTTGCATATATGATGGAGCCCGTGTCGCAGTAGAACACGGACTCGCCAAGCTTTTGTAGCCAAGTATATAGCTTCAGGCGAGCATGGGCAGTTGTGAAGGCAGCGATGAAAATATTTGTCTGGTCATCCTCTTGTACAAATTCTGTTTTATAACACCAATCGATGACAGCCGTTGGAAGATATGGAAGTACATCTTTGACCTATGAAGGAAAAAAAAATAGAAAAAAAATAGTCAAAATGAAAAAAATCGGTTTTAGTTTCAGCATCAGAGAAGTTGCACAATATTTCACAAAACGGTGAACCTAAATAATTATTTACCTGAAGTGTCTTGTCCAACAGCATCTTGTTAAACTCCGCAAGGTCACTGACGAAGCTGAGTTGAGTTCTGTTCCATTGCATACCCCCCCCCCCAAGCTATTTAAACAAAGTTTTCCGCCACCCCGGTGGCGCAGTGGTCTAAGCGATGGCTTCTGATCATTCGTCCGAAAGGGGTCCGGGTTCGAATCCCGATGAGGCATGGATGCTGTGTTTGTCTTACGGCACTGGCTCTCTCCCTTCCCTGGAATCAGTGACCCCAAATTAGAGACGGGCGACTGCTTATAGCACATTGAGTTGCTCACGGTGGTCGTTAAACCTCCAATAAAAAAATTTTTTCCCAGCTTGTCTCATCCCTGGATTGTGTTTTATGTTTTGGATGTCAAGTGTAACTAACCCCGTTCATGTTTTTTTGTAACCCTCAATGTATCTTTGTTTTTGTTAATCAAAGACACGGTGAGCAGGCCATCCTGCTGCTTTTTGTTTGATTTTCAAAAACATATCCACTAGAAACGGAAGAGGGAGTTGGATCTTTCCTCGAAGTGATGCACCTCATGAATATAAATCATCTTGTATCCAACTTCTAGAGCTTTGCCAGCCACTTCCGTTACTTACGTGCCAAGCAGCGAGCGTTCCTGCTCATTATGCTCACACCTGTTCTGCTGTTTATTTTCTGTGTATGTTCTGCTGTTTATTTTCTGTGCAAGTTCTGCCTAATGGAAATGTCAACTTGCTTCCCGATCTAAAAGGCAAAACAGGGTGGAAGAGGCTTCTAGGAAGTAAAATGGTGCACTTTACGATGCCAAAATAGTCAGTAATCGGTTTAAAAATTTCAGTTATAATTTGGTAGTGGCCTACAGGATAGGGGCAATATTTGTTGACATACATGTACAAACTCGTAAAGTCAATGTACTTGACATTCCCCTCGTAATGTAAACGATTAGCGTTTGTACGGCCTCCGTAAAAAGCATCACGAAGTTTCAGCCGTGAGACAACAGCGTGAGTCTGTAGTAAATCTGTAATTCTTGATTGTGTTTATTCATTTTAGTGAATTCGTGTTCCCAGATTTCGACGTAGCCGAAACCTTGCTCAAGAATTTCCTGATTTCGTTGTTCTGATCTTTTATGCAATGATCATATAGGTGTTTTAATTAAAGGATTCATGAGATCGGGGTCGTAGCATTGAGGACAACCGTGGTAAAAGCAACCCTGGAATTGATAGACAGTTCGAGTTTCCTTACAATAACCGTCCACATATTCCCCTACAATTTTCTTCTCACACAAGCCATTCTTAGCATGATCGATGATCAGACCAGTAGAATGGCTTCAGAAAGATAACCAATCTATACTAACCTGCCCCAAATTGATACGAAGGATATACACTCCTGAAGGCACCATGGCTATAGAACGGTCTGGGATGTGAAGTACCCTGTATACAGTCATGATGATGGTATACTGGAAGAGATCCGCACCGGTATTCACCTTCAGGAATACTTCTCTGAACTGAATGCAACAACGGCGGATGATATTAACATCAGACCTATTGAAACAATAAAGAGTTAGGAATTGGCATGGATTAAACACCCCATTTAAAGTTCAAATCATCAGTGTGTGCTTGTGTGTGTGTGTGTTCATGTGTATTAAACGACGAAAATAATGTACACTGAAGAACAATTGAATTACAGACAGCTGGGGTTATGCAAATGTGACGCTGTGGGCGGCCCTGGTAACAGAAACGACATGACGTATGCAGCGATCTGACAATATAAGGAGTGATGCGACGGGAATCAGTAAGAGTCGGACGCAGTATGGGTAAGACGAAGGATCTAAGCGCATTTGATCGTGGGAAAATTGTCGGGGCCTGACGAATGGGTCACTCCATCTCTGAAAACGTGCAGGCACTGGGATTTTCACGAGCCACGGTGTCACGGATGCACTGTGAATACATCGAATACGGTAAAACCATCCCTGCAAGGGCCAACTGCCGTGGACAACAGCGTGTGGATGAGCAGGGTCATCGTCGGCTAGCTCGCATTGTAACAGCGGATAGACGGGCCACAGTGCAAGAAACTACTCGGCATTTTTACGCTGGTGCACAAAACCGTGTAAACAGCCACACCATCCAGAACCATCTCTTCGCTATGGGGTACAGAAGCCATCGTCCCACGAGGGTACCGCTGCTGACCGCACATCACAGGGTGCAAAGATTAGCATGGGCGCGAGAACATCGCCACTGGACCCTAGACATGTGGAAAAATGTTGCTTGGACTGATGAGTCGAGATTCACATTGGTACATGCGGATGGCAGAATACGAGTACGGCGCAAACCACATGAAGCGATGGATCCTTCTTGCCAGCAGGGTACTCTTCAAGCTGGTGGTGGTGGGGCGGGGCATCTCGTCTGGGGACTGTTTACGTAGACTGAAATGGGACCCCTTGGTACGTGTGACATCAGCCCTCACAGGTCAACGTTACTGGGATATACTGGAAGACCATTTGCTCCCGTTTGTGCGTCTTCAACATCCCACCAGGGACCTCATCCTGCAACAAGATAATGCACCGTGCCATCGCTCCCGAATTGTATCCAAATGGTTGGATGAACACTCCACCGACGTGGTCTTGCTTCCTTGGCCAGCTAGGTCACCTGACCTCAATCCCATCGAGCACATCTGGGATGCAATCGAGAGAGATGTTCGAGGCTTTGACACCCCTCCATCAAATCTTCGTGAACTGTGGGAGCTTGTTCAAGGGTCGTGGATCCGTATGGCTTCCCAACGCTTCCGGTGTCTTGTCGAGTCCATGCCGAGACGAATCGCAGCCGTCATTAGGGCGAAAGGTGGTGCTACACGTTACTAGACAGGTATCTCTAATTCAATTGCTCTTCAGTGTATATTTAACTGCCGTGCTCTACAATTTCCTTCTTAAAATCAAATGTAGTTTCCTTCCGCTCGTTGTACCACTTAAGGAAATTATCTCTTCCTTCTGGAGACATCATTTCAGGGGAATAGTTGTGTTTATCCGGTAAACAACCAACATCGCTGAAAACAATGAATACAACATTTATTAATCTTGCATAAAAACTATTCATAACCGAAAAAAATCTCATTATTAAAATTCCCGCGGGAAACTCTAAACACAAAACAAAATTTATTTAAGTTTAGAAGAATATAATACTTCATAATGTTTGTTATAAAAGTCAGTTATTTCTCTAAAGGAAAAAAAATATTCTAAACAATTTTTTTCAACAATAAGAAAATTAAGGAAATAAATACATACCTCGTATTGAATAGGTGTTGAAAATACCCCTTCTTCAACTCAGTCAAGCCAAATGTCTTGGGGAACTTCACCAAAGCCGTCGGGAGAAAGTTGTATGAATCAATGACTGAGATCTTCAGGTGCGTGATCTCCATCATCATGATCATCGAGCCATTGGGAGTGACGAGGGTTTAATAACTTGGGAAAACAGGTAACCCAACACGAATTGCCCGTCATACCCTTTCATATTTTGGGCTATGGCCGCATACCCGGATGTGCGGCAAAGAAAAGGAACGTACAAAATCGTTCTAATGCATCATAGCCTTGGAAGATGTGTTCGTTCCCTAGGTAATCATGTGTTATGGCCAGATTCACTATGTGCTCGCCAGTTTCTTGATTGGTCTCGAAAATTTAAAAAAATGTATTTCTCACTGGCATTCTTGGCTGGTTTGCGCTGCAAAAAGCAAAGATATTCACTGGTGATCACGAATTTTTTGCATGAAATGCGTTGAATCTCTCCGCACCAGTGAAGATCGGAGGAATCTCCAGTGAAGATCCGCACCAGAGAGATCAATCACCAGTGAAGATCGGGGGAATGAAAAGATGAAGATCATATGATCATCAGTGAAGATGAAGATCATATGATAACCAGTGAAGATCGGGGGAATCTCACCGCACCAGTGAAGATCGGGGGAATCTCTCCGCACCAGTGAAGATCGGGGTAATCTCTCCGCCGAGAGATCGGGGGAATCTCTCCAGTGAAGATCGAAGATCGGAGGAATCTCCAGTGAAGATCCGCACCAGAGAGATCGATCACCAGTGAAGATCGGAGGAATGAAAAGATGAAGATCATATGATCATCAGTGAAGATGAGGATCATATGATAACCAGTGAAGATCGGGGAATCTCTCCGCACCAGTGAAGATACGTTGAATCTCTCCACACCAGTGAAGATCTTTTCGCTGAATAAGTTTTAGTCCAGTCCCTGGCCATAAGACCCGTCGGAATTTTGAGGTGGACGAGTTTCCTCTTCAGATCCTGTTAGGGCATGCCCAAAGGAAGGATAAAATCTTGGGTAGACATCTGGCAACTCGGGCATCAATTTTATAGGATGCCATTTTGGTTTGGGCATATACGCGCACTAGTTAATATTGAATTTCGTAATTTTCTGTTCTTCCCAGTATATTTATACGAAATATGACATGTTTTTTGGGTTCCTCATAAAATTTCCTGTATGATAAGACTAGTTAACCAGTAATAAAACACGTTTATGGAAATCTAACCATTTTTTGTATTTTATTTAGTGATTTCTTGAAAGGATACTTATATTTATCTACACAAAAAATTTAACTGATGTGAATTTTGTTTGTTTCAAACTGAATAAATGAAATGGAGGATAACAAGCAACTTGTTGGCCTATATATGTGCCGAGCGAGTAGAACTTCAATGAATGCGGACATTTAAAAATGTATTTTATGCCAAAAACACAACAAAAAGAAAACAACAACTACAACTGAAGGAAGACAAAAAAGATTTGCTGCTGCTGAAATACGACAAGGTGATGTTTTTTAAACGTATCAGTCTCCTCGGGCGTGATTCTGAGTTCGTGCACCATTGTTCAAATGCATGTTATAAATCCTATACACTATAGAAAACTTTGCTTCAGAAAAAGAGGAAAAATGAAGCCAAACAACTGGAAGAATCAAGTGAAGACCCATTCCAAGATTCAGCAATATCGCCACACAAAAAATTGAGAGCTCATGTTGTTTGTCGTAACCAGCCATGGTCCGATAAGGTGGAGACTACAAAATTTCCATATAATATTTGCGGAAAACAGGAACACCAAAGAAAGGTATAGAGAAAGTGAAACCAGTCGGGCTAAAACATTTCTTGCAGCCACTCTGTTATTTAAGGACGATGTATACATAGGAACTTTTGATTTTGAAGATTAATCGGCTTTGTTTGGAACATATTTATACTACCACAAGCTCTGTCTTGAAGTGTATCTTCAAAGATATAGAAAACAAAATCAGCCAAAACAATAAACGCAAACCAAATGCCAAAGAATAGAAGACATTGAACCACTTCTTCAAGACATTCTGGATCGTGGTTATGGTCTAACACTTAGTGAGATCCGTGATTATGCCAACAAACAGCTTGGAGAACAGTAGATTTTTTTTTTTTTTTGATTGGAGGTTTAACGACCACCGTGAGCAACTCAATGGGCTATAAGCAGTCGCCCGTCCCTAATTTAGGGTCACTGGTTCCAGGGAAGGGAGAGAGCCAGTGCCGTAAGACAAACACAACATCCATGCCTCACCGGGATTCGAACCCGGACCCCTTCGGACGAATGATCAGAGGCCAACGCCTTAGACCACTGCGCCACCGGGGCGGCGAACAGTAGATTACAAATACAGAGGTAAAAATTGTACATGATAAAAATATCTGGGGATAACATTCAATTCCGCAAACCACCACAAAAAAATCAGTACCAGCTTGGTTATTCGTCAAAGCTCACTGTTGATCAAGTAGCAGAAAAGCTACAATCTGCAGACTGTGTTACAGAGGCTTGCAAAATGATCAGACAAACGCTCCTGGAAGCAGATTTCAGCCTTGACGATGAGTTGGATGATGCAAACCAGCTAGAAAAATCCTGGGTAAAAACGCCAATCCCACATCCACTAATTAATTTCTTGTCTCATGTAATTAATGTTGATAAACTAACTACCCTTTCCCACATTAATGAAAAAAGTCAGCCACATACGACTTCAGGTTAAGTAGAAGAAGAAGAAGAAGAAGAAACAGAAAATGATGAAATTGAAGAGGTCAGTAAGAAAACATAAACCGCTATAACACGCAGAAACAAACCCCTTTTTCAGATATTGTTCTACAATGTTCATAAGGGAAGAAAGAAGACTCCTCTGCATCTGATGACTGGTCATTCAATTCATGAGAAGTGTAAGCAGCTTATTACTTTATTCAACGAAACTGGATTGTCAGTCAGCTACAATGAGATTATGAATTCTCGTCGTAACTTTGCACAGTACACAATAAAGTCATGTTCGATGAGCCCTGCACTTCCAAGTTATTTTATCAGAAGCAACCTCACCGTCGGTGCCAGTAGTAGAGATTGTTCTCAAAGGTAGCAATTACGTAAGGCCAGTAAAAAAAATGTTTATGCTAGCAGAAGTGGTTGAGAGGCTTAAATGGAAAGCATTTTTGAGTACAATCGAGGATGATGACGAATTAGCTACACAAGTTGGTGATGTGACCAACTCTATGCAGTACTCAACAACGAAAGAAACGCAACTCAAGTTCCAAGAGCTGATCGCAACATCAGAAGAAACACTGAAATCGTTGAATGTTTTCATACAGGAGCAAGTTAAGAATTCTGAGCAGTTCAAATACCTGGAGGGATTCTTGCATTTGATAAGTCTTTTGAAGAACCTAATGAGAGCTGACAGGGAAGGGAACTGGAACCTCTTCATGCAAACAATGTAGGATGTCCTTCCAATGTTTCAAATTTTTCATAGAGTCAACTATTTGAGATGGTGTTCACTGTTCTTCGAGACATCGTTATGTTCACTACCTTGAGACTCGTAATCCTGATGTATTTGAGCGGTTCAAAAAAGGTCATTTTGTTGTTCGAAGAACAAATGGAAAGTTTAATGCCGTGGGGACCGACATGGTTCTCGAACAAACAACAAACCGCTCTCAGAAGTCAGCCGGAGGAATCATTGGCCAAACAAAACGGAAAGAATACATTGCTGAATGTAGCTTGCTTATCATGAAGTCCTTCTCATAAGAAAAACATTTGAAAGGCTGCGGAACATTACACCAGTTGACTATGAGCTGTAATGAATCATGACTTAACAATGTTCCTGTTAAGTCAGAAATGGAATGGAAGCCAACATCGAACAGATGCTCCAGAATGTTGAAGTTAAAGAAAACCCATACCTTGTAAAAGGTGAAGTTAGGCTTTACAACATTCTAACAATTGTATGTGTTCCAGCATTGAATGCTAAA
Source organism: Macrothele yani (assembly GCA_039090855.1). Classification (NCBI taxonomy): domain Eukaryota; kingdom Metazoa; phylum Arthropoda; class Arachnida; order Araneae; family Macrothelidae; genus Macrothele; species Macrothele yani. Next base: position 125,717,530 of record CM077030.1, read on the forward strand.
AAGATGCTCCAATTTTTGGTGACAGCACAAAAGGTGCTCTGCATGTTTCCAGAGAAAAGGTTTATAACACGCTCAAAACCACTCTCAGCGCCTATTCGTCAGGAAAAGCCACGTTCTTTTCTAAGTGTAGCACAAGCAGATATGCAGACAAAAAGCAAACTGAGAAATGCCATCAATGCCTATTTGCAGATTCAGAGAAAAATTGATATTGGCAAGGAGAGAGGAATGACAATGACAGAAATTCTAACCTACGATTTTTCACCCTCTGCATTATTAGCTGAGAATGGTGCTACTATCAAATCCAAGAAGTTTCATTTCATGTTTGAGTGGACCAAAATATTAGATACTCCTGACAGAAATTTCCAAGAACAGCATACCCTGAAAACCAGTGTGGTTGTTGATGTCATGAATCAGTTTCGAAGGTTCCCAGTTAAGGGAAATGACACATTTGAAGATACGTTTACAATCTTTGAATGTAATGTTAATAATGTTTGTAAATTCAATCGTGTGGACTATGTTTTTGACAGCTTCCTTCAATCGTCAATCAAAAATGCTGAGCGAGAAAGGTCTTCTGTGCAACAACCACCGCTGACATCCATTGCCACCACTACGACGCTTCCTGTACAGATAGAAAGATTTTGGGCATCAGCTGATAACAAAATTCTGATTCAAGATGCCCTGAGCGAGTTTCTGAAGACGTTATCAGCTAATCGACAATGGAAAACTACCCTCAGCGGCGTGTTGCTTGAAATTGGGCCTACTCCAGCCTTAGAAATGAAAGACGGAAGCTTCACACAAATCAAAGATACCCTTCTAGTAACTGTTGAGGAGGCAGACTTATGTATTATTCCTCTTATTTTACACGCTGTTAAAGAAAGTTTACAGCGTATCGTTGTGCTTTCAAGTCACACAGACGTTTTTGTGATGCTCACTCATTTCTACAAGTTTGTTAATGAAAATGGACTCTCTAAACTATAGATGAGAAAGTCGGCATCAGATATCATACCAATTCATACTCTATTGGACAAGATAGGTACTACCACAGACGTCTTTCTTGCCACCCATTTTCTTACAGGCTCTGATGTGACCAGTAAGATAGGCATCAAATTGTCATCGCTCAAGGCAGAACCAGAAAAATATCTTCACAACTTTGGTAGGTGTTATCCTCCAAGTACTCAATCCTTTAAGCCAGCCTAGGAGTACTTGGTAAAGGTTTTAAAATCAATCTTTACCGTCTTAATGATGGACGACCCATTAGCTCCAACTGATTTTGGATGGACAATCACTGCTGATGACTCATCATTCTCGCCAGACCCTTGCATTACTACTTGCAAAAGCTGTCATACAAAATGATACAGGTGCCGCAGAAACAATGTTTCTTGTACGTCCTTTTGCAAACGCAACATGTCTTGTGACATTCAGAAACATGTATAAAATACTTAAAATGACCATTTAGCACTGTGTATAATTTGTGATTATTTATGAATCGTAATTTAATAGTGATACCTCAATACATTATTATCTATTTCTATCTAGTATGGTTTTTTCGTTTTTTTTTCTCCTTTAATATTCACAGCCAAGCGTCCCAGAGGAGTAAAAATAGACTTATCTTATAAGAAATTTTAAGAGGAATCTAAATAAACTGCGTCGTATTTCGTGTAGGTATACTGAGAAGAACAGAAAATTACGAAATTCAATACTAACTAGTGCGCGTATAAGCCCAAAACAAAATGGCGTCCTATAAAATTTATGCCCGTGTTGCCAGATGTCTACCCAAGATTTTATCCTTTCCTTGGGCATGCCCTAACAGGATCTGAAGAGAAAACTCGTCCACCTCAAAATTCCGACGGGTCTTATGGCCAGGAACTGTATTATAAGGAATGGGCTCCTTATAGCCTAATAAGTTGCTCAGGGTGGGTGTTAAATCCGCAAAGGCAAAATGTATTAGTTTTGGTTTCTAAATTAGTTTGTATGATTGGCTGCCTTCTTTTAGTCTCATTCGTATGGTTCAATCTGATGTTGCCTGATTCCTCCATTGAAAAACCAGACTCTCCAAATATCTGTGATTTTAGCTTTTAATATTTTTTTCGCGTTTTACGAAACGAATTTCTGCTTTTAATAAAAGAAACTTGTATTGATAGAAGACTTGCGGAAAATACCAACAATTTGCCTTGTGTGCGTTTCTAGACTTGGAAAGGACGGCACTGCGTAAACGCAAAACGTTGCAAAGCTACGGTATGTCGAAAGAATCAGTAAAATTTATCTTTCTGTTGTATGGGAACAAAATGCATGAAAAGGCAAAAAAGTCTGGTGCAATAATGAACGATAATTAATAAAAATGAACTGTACATCAGTTATATTTAAAATAGCATAACTATACTAGTAATCCGAATTTCTTGGCGTAGAATATAGAACCAGTTCTTCAAATAGTGAATGCCTTTTGGTTTTTCTTCCGTGATTCCGCGTCTTTGAGTGGATAATAACTTTGCATCTGTTCTTTTATTGTTAAGTCACCACTTTCAAATCGTTGAAGCGTTCTATTATTCAGCTTGCAGTTTGCTGTCTACCTTCCTTGAAAAAGGTTGATGTTCGAAAGCTTGGAAACTTTAATTTCTATTTTATACGCCAAGAAATTCTGATTACTAGTAGAGTTAATAGTTTTAATGTAATTTCGGTGTGAAAGGGCTCATTGAACAAAGAATTTATTTCCCTCGAGAAGATGAGTTCCTCAGTGTATATATGTGCATGCACCTATTTTGTTTGAATAAAGGGCTGTCACCCCAAATAGTTCGCGCTAGCAATCGATTCTCCCAGACATGAGTAGAGATATTTTCTAGTCCCTGCCCAAATGTCACGCACACGCGGGTCATGACGGAGAGGTGAGAAGTGTCGGCCTACTGGGGCAGCAACAAGCTGCGGGTCTACGGACCGATCCTTTCCGGGTGGAGGACTGTTGGATTCTGGCAGGATCACTGCCAACGCAGTCACTTTTAAGTTCGAGAGAGTTTGTTTAACCCTGTGGAGTCCGCAATTGGACGGTACAGGTTAATGGTCATCAGCTGGTCCTTACTAGTATAGTTATATTATTTTAAGCAAATGAAAGCTAATCGGAGAATATTGTATTGAACTTGAAAGCCAATAAATAATCATCAAATATTTACATAAATCTTCTCCCTCTCTCATCCACAGCTTTCTACTAGAGCAAGTCTTTTTATATTACTTCAGTCTGCTTTCGGAGTTCATTCATCTATATCCCACGTAGTTTCCTTCTTAGCCTTTTTTTACCCTTTGGTATTCAGTCTATTATTTCAGCCGCCAGCAATCGTCAGTTATTCTAGCAATATGTTAAGCCCATTGCCACTTGGTATTTATTTTATTCATAAAGCTATCGACCTTTGTCATTTTCCAGATTTATGAGTTCCTCCTCTTATTTTCCTTGGTTATGCAAAATATGCATCACTCTGTGCTACTTTGAGTTCTCTGCAACCACTGTACACTCAATGGACAAAAGCATTAGAGATACCTACCTAATTGCGTGTTGATTCTCCTCCAGGGTGAATAACAGGCTGTGCATGCCAAGACATCGATTCCATCAGATGCCTTAGGGTTTCCGGAGGTAATGTCAGCCGTGCCTGTTACCAGCCATGCCTGGTCAGTTTATATGGGAGGGTGATGGTCAGTTGACCATCACCCCTCCCATATAAACTGACCATCACCCCTCCCATGTCAACTGACCATCAACCCTATAGCTTAATATGTCAACTGACCATCATCCCTCTCATGTCAACTGATCATCACTCCTCCCCTGTCAACTGATCATCACCCCTCCCATATCAACTGACCATCTCCCCTCACATGTCAACTGACCATCACACCTATAGCTCAATATGTCAACTGATAATCACCCCTCCCATGTCACCTGACCATCACCCCTCCCATGTCAACTGATCATCACCCCTCCCATGTCAACTGACCATCACCCCTCCCATATCAACTGACCATTACCCCTCACATGTCAACTGACCATCACCCCTATAGCTCAATATGTCAACTGACCATCACCCCTCCCATGTAAACTGACCATCACCCCTCCCATGTCAACTGACCATCGCCCCTCCCATATCAACTGATCATCACACTCCCATGTCCACTGACCATCACCCCTCCCATATCAACTGACCATCACCCCTCCCATGTCAACTGATCATCACCCCTCCCATGTTCACTGACCATCACCCCTCCCATATCAACTGACCATCACCCCTCACATGTAAACTGACCATCACCCCTCACATGTCAACTGACCATTACCCCTCACATGTCAACTGACCATCACCCCTATAGCTCAATATGTCAACTGACCATCACCCCTCCCATGTCAACTGACCATCACCCCTCCCATGTCAACTGACCATCGCCCCTCCCATATCAACTGATCATCACACTCCCATGTCCACTGACCATCACCCCTCCCATATCAACTGACCATCACCCCTCCCATGTCAACTGACCATCGCCCCTCCCATGTCAACTGATCATCACCCCTCCCATGTCCACTGACCATCACCCCTCCCATATCAATTGACCATCACCCCTCCCATGTCAACTGACCATCGCCCCTCCCATGTCAACTGATCATCACCCCTCCCATGTCAACTGATCATCACCCCTCCCATGTCCACTGACCATCACCCCTCACATGTCAACTGACCACCACCCCTCATATGTCAACTGACCATCACCCCTCATATGTCAACTGACCATCACTCCTCACATATCAACAGACCATCACCCCTATAGCTCAATATGTTAACTGACCATCACCCCTCCCATGTCAACTGACCATCACCTCTCCCATGTCAACTGACCATCACCCCTCACATGTCAACTGACCATCACCCCTTACATGTCAACTGACCATCACCCCTATAGCTCAATATGTCAACTGAATATCACCCCTCACATGTCAACTGACCATCACCCCTATAGCTCAATATGTCAACTGGCCATCCCCCTCCCATAACAACTGACCATCACCCCTCCCATGTCAACTGACCATCACCCCTCACATATCAACTGACCATCACCCCTATAGCTCAATATATCAACTGACCATCACCCCTATAGCTCAATATATCAACTGACCACCACCCCTCCCATGTCAACTGATCATCACCCCTCCCATGTCAACTGACCATCACCCCTCCCATATCAACTGACCATTACCCCTCACATGTGAACTGACCATCACCCCTTTCAAGTCAACTGACCATAACCCTTCCCATGTCAACTGACCATCGCCCTCCCATGTCAACTGATCATCACCCCTCCCACGTCAACTGACCATCACCCCTCCCATGTCCACTGACCATCACCCCTCCCATATCAACTGACCATCACCCCTCGCATTTCAACTGACCATCACCCCTATAGCTCAATATGTCAACTGACCATCACCCCTCACATGTAAACTGACCATCACCCCTATAGCTCAATATGTCAACTGACCATCACCCCTCACATGTCAACTGACCATCACCCCTATAGCTCAATATGTCAACTGACCATCACCCCTCCCATATCAACTGACCATCACCCCTATATCTAATGTTTTGGATACTGAGTGTATGTCTTTTTCAGTTAAAGGTCCCCATCTCGGATTCCTAAGTAAGAACTTGCGTTGATTTACTGCTTTTATATTAAGACATAATGATAAATTGCCCTTTAACCCTTTAACGACCATAACGCCCAAAACGCTCGTACGTACAAAAGGCCATAGCCACCCGAAACGCCTGTCTAGAGTGAATCAGATTTCCTACTTGTACTTGTTTTTCAAATTTTCTCGACCTATTAGGAATCAGCTGGAGTCATCCTCTGTCACATCACTACTGTTGTTATTAAACAAAGAAGTGAAACAACGGACAGTTTCTGGCGTTATGATATTTAGAGTGATACAAGATTTCTGGGTTATGGTCGTTAAAGGGTTAATATTTCACTGCTTCTTCCAAGTGTACCCCAGTCGAGTTGTATACATCTGTTAACTATTTCTTCCCTTTGTATTGAAGAAGAAATTAACAGGTGTATAATATTCGGATGGAGAGCATTTGGAAAGAAAAACATAACTTGCATTTCCTTTTAGTATCTAGCAATGTAGATATTTTTGTCCGGTTCTATCAATTAGACGCGAAACCTGTATGATTTACCCTACATAGCAAATGTGTTACTGGTGTGTTACGGGTCCTTTCCAAAGATGTAAACGGGTCACGGGTCAATGGCTCATGGGGTCGACAATTTCTTGCGGGTCAACCGGGTCGAGTCAAGGTGTTCCTGATACGATTAAGACTCGGTTTCATTTGCGTTTTATTTTTGAAAAGAAATAAAAAAATATTTCAAAGAACCTTCAGAGGTCTTTAAAAATAATACTTCGGAACAGGAACTTTCCGAGAAGAGTAAAAAAGGATATTAAAAATTAACATTCAGAAGACGAAACTGATGCACAATGCGTTTACAAGGAATCAAGATTTATCAGTTGATAGGGAAAAGCTGCAGATAACCGATTCCTACATTTGCCTTTGTCAGAAGATATCAAGCGAGGGTCAGATTGATGAAGAAATTAATTGGCGTATAAAACTTGGTTGGAGAGCTTTTGGAAGAAAGAGTGCAATTTTCAAGAGAAATGTGCCGTTATGTCTTAAAAGAAAAGTTTTTAATCGATTCATCCTTCCAGTGCTTACATACGGACAGACATGGACCTTAAAAAAGACACACAAAGACTGCAGACAACTGAAAGAGGCATGGAGAGATGCATGCTTGGTGCAACCAAGAAAGATAAAAAAAGAAACTCGTAGATAAGGAAAATGGCAAGAAAGAAAGATATCATGATCAGAGTAAAATCCCTGAAATGGCAATGGGTTAAACATATTGCCAGAAGAACGGACCACCGATGAACAACCACCGAAATTCCAAACTGGATTCCAAGGGAGAGAAAAAGACACAGTAGAAGACTACGTGGGAGATGTGTGAATGGAGGAGACTAACCCAAGTCAGTCCATTGTGGAGGAAACTTGGGGAGACCTTCATCCAGCTGTGGAATGATAATGATTTACAATGATGATGATAGATATTCGAATTTACATTTCAAAGCAGATTTTTCCGGGTCAGGTCTGGGTCGGGTCAATTGTGTGGCGACCGGGTCCGGGTCCAAAGTGTTTGACCCGTTTCCAACTCTGGTCCTCTCAAGGAATATATCATTTTATAATAAACCACAAAATATATTTCATGCGATCAGCAAGCAACGTGGAACCGTTATCACCTACAAATGGAGATGCGAATTCTATTAATGCCTTCACTAACGTTGGTTGAGTTCGAAGCAGCAGCAAAACAGACGCACTTTGCAGAAGCCGCCAGATGCACATCTTCACGCTTTCAGTACTGCAGAATTTCTTTTCAGAGATTTTATTGAAGAATAAAATAAATCGAGAATGGCGTCGAAGATCTAAAGTAGGAAGAACTTCAAATAATTAAAGCGGTGACAAAGTAATGCAAGCAGAGTTCAAAAATCGAAATCAAATTATGTTGTATATGTCATAGGCGAAATTAGGGAATGGCATTTTTGATACTCGTAATATTTCAACAGATCGAGAGATACGGTGCGTAATGTAATAGTGAGGCCATTGAGAAGCATTCAAGATCTCGGTGTTTCAAAAGGTTTCGAAGATATCGAAGATTCTTTCTCACAACCCTATTCGACGAAAATATTTGTTTTCGGTCTCTTTTCTTAGGCACGAAATTTTCTTTTGATCTGTGAGTGCTGCTGGTTCTTGTGGCAGTGTGTCCTGTTTGTTGTACGGGTATGAAACTTTTCAGGTTTTACTGATTTCATTAAAAATGAAAGAACAGAATATTGACATAAAACGACTTCAAACTTTGGATTCCAAAGTGTGCGAAAACATCAAGACAGTTTCAAAATTAATGGGTGTAGAAACAACTCTATAATTATGGTTCGTACACATTTGATCTTTAACACATATTCGTTTTAATAAAGTTACCAGCATGCATACCTGATCCATTCTATAATTTATTCACCTACTGAATAAAAGTGCTACATAAATAACACTCGATTACAACCATATATATACACAACCACCATTGTTGACTTTTCTCTCTCTCTCAACTACGGGTTACCGATTCACCAGTTCTAAAAATGTCCTCATCTATTGCCAGATATATAACATCTTCCTTTTTTAGCACGTCTTTTGTAAAAAAAAGATCGTGCTTCTGTTATCGGTTTGTCCGTCCGTCTGTACCCATGATATCTCTGCAACTATTAGTCCGATTTGAAATTTTTTTTTTTGCATTGGGAAGCTTGACATATGCAAATGATGATCCTTTATTTCGTTTTTTTTTTTTTTACGATGTACAATTTCGCCGGTAGAGGGAGTAAATGAAGATGATGTCGAATTCAAAAAGAGGTTTTATTCCACATATTTGCTTCTAAACATCCGATTGAAAAAACAAAATTCATCTTTCGATTCTATTTATATCGAAGAGTATTTTAGACATAGTTGCTTTTTCAAATTACGCATAGATTTTCCGCTAGGAGCGTAAAAGTAAATTATTTTTTCCTCGAGAACTCTTCTTCTAAAACTCCGGTTTGAAATTTTTTTCTTCAGCAGATACATCTCCTGATGGAAAATCTTTTGCATATAATTTCATATTTTTGGTAAAGAATACTTTGGCCACCAGGGGGCGTAAGTGTTAATTTTTGCTTCTGATGTATTTGCCATAAAATTGGAGCTTCTAAAATATCGATTGTAAAAATTATTTCGTAAACTGATGCCACTCACATCGATAAACCTTTTCGGAATATTTTCTTCTTAAAATATTACATAGTTTCTCCGCCAGGGGGCGTAGATGTACATCTTATTTTTGTCAATATCTATTCTTCTAGGAGTCCGATTTGAAAAATGCTTTCTTTGTTAGATAGTGTTTTCCGTGCAATTTCAAAAATTTTCAAGTAATTCATAGACTTCCCGCTAGGTGGCGTAGTGGTAAATTGCGTTTCCCTCTATATCTCTGCTTCTAAATCTCCGATTTGAAAAATTCTTTCTGCATCGGATACAGCTCCTGATGGGAAAGCGTTTGCACATAATTTCTATTTTTGTAAAAAAATAGTTTGACCACCAGGGAGCGTAAATCTTAATTTCCGCTTCTGTTGTATTTGCAGCAAAATATGATGTTCTAAATTCTCGATTGAAAAAACCGTCGTTTGTTGACCGATACTACTCATGTCGACAAACCTTTTAGAAACATTTTCTTCTTAAAATAGTGCATGGTTTCTACGCCAGGAGCGTAGATGTATATCTTATTTTTGTCAATACCTCTACTTCTAGGAGTCCGATTTGAAAAATTCCTTCTTTGTTGGATAGTGTTTCTAGTGTGACATGTGGTTCATATAATTTCCAAAATTTCAAGTATTTCATAGACTTTCCCGTAAATGTAAATTGCGTTTCCCAATATATCTCTGGTTCTAAATCTCCGATTTGAAAAATTATTTCTGCACCGCGTACATTTCAAAATTGCCTTTATTCTTCAGTAAAATAACATTTCTATGTACATGACAATGGAATTCTGCCAATAAATACAGTGGCATATACATCAGCTGGAAAGTTCCAGTGAAACGTAAAACAAAATATTGTTAAAATCATAAAATTATTTCGCCACGTAGGGCGAAGGAGAGGCAGACAATAAAACACGAGCGATACAAACGAAAATGTTTACCTACAGTATTGTAGACAGGGCAAGACATGATTCTATACTATGAACAAATTCCAATTAAGCATTACTACCATACTAAAAGATTAAACATGCACAAGGTACTAATTCTCATAAAAGACCATGGGTGAGAAGGAACTAACAGGTGCAACAGTATTTAGAGATATGACTGTAATGGTAGAAACAAATAAGCACAAATACTTATCATATGTACAGAATTATGCAGTGACAAGAGAGAAATATGCTAAACGAACCCAGGATAGCAACTTTACAAAAAAACAGAAATCGAACAGTAATGCAATGCACAAGTTTCACATCATATGTACAGAACAATACAGTGACAAGGAAGAAAGCCGCTAAACATACCCAGAAGGGCAGCTTCTCATGAAACAGAAATGCAACAGTGATGCTACATTCAAAATTTACAACATATGTACAGAAGTATTCAGTGACAAGGGGAAATAACGCTAAATGTACTCAGAAGGGCATCTTGTAACAATAAATTATACACACAGTGACTAATATTTAAAAAATATATTCAACATAATGAAGGGGACATTGCGTGGGCAGTAAACTGTGCAGAAGGAAAAATTATATACAACAACATAAAACCCAACGTTATCGAAGAGAACATGGGAAACATGGTGAGCTATCTTCAATGGCACATTAAAACAGAATAATCACAAATAGCGAAGAACCAAAATTAATGCGTAAAAACATGATTTGTTACAGTGAACGTGGGCGACAACAAAAATCCCACTTATAGGTTGAGATGTAACTGCAAATTGTGGATATGGAACCACCCAGCCGATTGGGCCCAGGTGGATTGAAAAACACTATCGGTGTTTGTTGAGGCAGCACGAGAGTGCTCCCTTTGGAGACGAGTGGTTAACCGTGCTAGGAAGCGTCTCCGAATGATAGCACTTGCCTCCTGAGGAGGTGGAATAAGAGCAGGGAAGCGTTGTTGAAGATGGAAAGCATAGACAGTGAACTTCACAAGAAGAAAAATATAACGGCGCACAGGAGGCAAGTGAGTAGGTGGATGCTTTGTTTGGAGTAGCCAAGCATATGCAAGAAAGGGTAACGATCGAGCACAAATTCGATCAGCAAGACGAAATGCTATGTTTAGGACTGGCAGGAGAACGGGGCAGAATAGGTATTGATGTTGGACGTCGCTGACTTCAGGGCAAAAAGAGCACTGCGGAGAGGTGAGAAGGGTCATGCGAAATAGTACTGATGAGGCGGGGAGACGAAGGTGAAGAAATTGCCAATGGACATTGAGTTCAAGAGGGGAGGAAAGGGCAGAGGTAGATGCTGTCCAGATGGCGGGGAGAAGAGAAGGAGGAGCAGAATGAACAGAAAGTGGAAGTGCGGGAGGGGAAAAAAGAAGCCAATAAAGAGAAGAGGAGGAGATAGAAGTAACTAGAACCGGGGAGCTACGAATGAGGAGAAAGAACGGTAGAGAAAGAGGAGCAGAGGGGACCGAGAAGAGACCATCAGGTGAAGCGAGGAGTGGAAAGAGGCTCCAAAGCGCTGTGCGAAGGAGAAGATATTCGTTAGCAAGAGTAATGGTTGGAGATAGAAACAGGGAAGAAAGAGGTCTCCAGGTTAGATCAGAAGTTACGAGAGAACGGACAGCTATCACACCAGAGCGGATCCAATGAGGAAAGTAAAAGTAAGGGAGGTTAGGAGGGTGAATAAGAGAAGAGAAGAAGAGAGGTTCATCTAGGAGATCAAGAGTTGAAGAAGGAAATGAACGGAGAAGAGGAAGCGAACGAAAGAGAGAAAGGCCCTCTCGCAGGACAGGGGAGGTGGGACGGGAGAAGAGAGTATGCATCCATCTTCAGAAACAGTAAGAAGGTGAAAGATGGGTCACGGGAAGAAGCTAGAACATTCAAGGTAGTGGTAAGGGACGGAACAGTTGAAGTGGCAAGGCGAATGAAATGAATAATGCGATGTGTTTTATAAAGGACAGCTGGATCAGGAAGCTGGATGCCACCTAATGAGGCTGGCGGATGAAGCGTGGCAGGTTTAACCCAGTGATGTGAAGACCAGATGACGGAAGTTGAGAGGCGAGTGATGGTCATCATTTGTGACACGGGCACAACCGTCGACATCCAAGAGTATTCGCATAGGGAGATAAGTTGTCGACGAACAACGGCTGCTCGTTGACGGAACGATGTGAAAGGGCGGGCCTTACTCCAGTAGGCAGCAGTCCGTTGTATCCGGGGAAGAAGAGCAGTCCAGGTGGCGGATGCAGAAGCCAAGGGCAATCCGACATACGCACCTAGGATCTTCTGTGTAGTGGCTGTCCACTGCGCACCCCAAGGAGCATCGGTGCGGGCAGCCCATGCCCTGCACCATAAGCCAGTACTTTTAGTGGTATTCAGCGCAGCTCCAGATAATGCAACATACTGTTGATATACAGAATACAGGCGATCGAATTGAGATTCATCCCGGACGCAAAAGGTCACATCATCAGCATAGGCGGTGAAAATTATTCGATGATGACGAGTACTAGCCACTGTCGGCGGTAGGACATCCAGGAGTGATCTTCGGGCTGCTAACAGGAAAGGCTCAAAAGCGAGAGCGAATAGCTGGCCGGAGAGCGGACATCCTTGCCGGATGCCGCGCTTAAACGGAATTGGAGCGGTTAGAAATGTGGCCGCTCGAACATGGAAACTGGCGCCCTGATAAAGGGCCAAGAGTGCGGAAGAAAAGCTAGGAGGAAAGCCAAATTGTGAAAGGACAGCAGAGAGATAAAAATGAGAAACGTTATCAAAAGCGGACTTTTGATCTAGATTGAGAAAAGCAAGAGGTTCAGAAAAAGAGCGAGCGAGGAAGTGAAGATGAAGGAGAAGAGAAACGTTAGGGGAAATAGTCCGACCAGGCACAGTGTATGTCTGGGCGCTAGAAATAACGAAAGAGAGAACAGAATTAAGGCGACGGGATAAGAGTTTTGTATAGAACTTATAGTCAGTGTTTAGGATAGAGATAGGGCGCCAGTTTCCAAGATCCAAGAGGTCACCCTTCTTAGGAAGGAGGATGATGTGTGCCAAAGTAAAGTCGGGCGGTAACGCAGGAGAGGAAAAAGCAGACGAGAAACACGCAGACAGAAAAGGCAGAAGGCACGGTAGAAAAGCACGATAAAAGGACAGAGGAAGGCCGTCAGGTCCAGGAGCAGCATGAGGATTGAGAGTAGCGAACGCCTAGCGGAGTTCGCGAAGAGAGAAAGGAGAGAGTAAAGAAGTAGATAAAGTAGAGGGGACCTGAGGAAGAGAGGAGAGAAGAGGAGAAGCTAATGAGGATGAAGACTGCGTTACCGCACTGTATTTAGCGGTGAAATATTGTCTGGTGAAAGTGCATAGCTTCGATGGGTTCGAAGTGATGGAACCATCCTGGAGGCGAAGATGACGCAAAGATGTAGCAGAACGATGTTGAGATTCCAAGGCGGTTAAGTAATCGTGAGAATCAGCTGTAGGGGAGAGATGCAAGAAATGCATCCTGCAGGCTGCATCGGATGCGCGAGGAAGAAGCAAAGCGTGGAGATCTGCCAGGTAGCCGGGGTATTGCGGATCATCAAGAGAGTGCATCGACAATAGAGCACGTAGATTCGCAATTTTCATATCGCTCTCATTCCGAGAGGCATGGGAGTAGCGCCGTACAAAAGGACCAAGTCATGTTTGACACTGAGCCACAGTTGCATTGCGTCGGACGTAGTATCAAGAAGGGGCTGACGACTTCGGAGGAACTCACGCACAGCAACACAAAATTGTTGATCATCCAGGAGCGAGTCCGGAAAAGTCCATATTCGTTGAGTCCTTGAAGGTGAAGGCGAAACACACACCGACAGACTGACAATACTGTGGTCTGGAAGCGGCGGAAGGATGATGGGCAGCAGCTGCGATCGAGGGGAGAAGAGTAGTCGAAACATAAAATTTATCCAGCCGTGCTGCCGTAGTGCTGCCATGGATGGAAGAGCACCAGGTAAAAGAGATTTCCGACGGGTGTAGATGCCGGAACGCATCAACCAATTGAAAATCATCAACTAGCTGAGAAATCTGTAATGCACGCTGTCTGCGGTATTCCCCAACGGTTGAATTGCGGTCAAGGGCCGGCAACAACGTACAATTGAAATCTCCGCCGATGAGAATATATTCAGACGGTGGGATGCATGACAGCTCTGTACGGAGTGTGGAGAGAAGATGAGGTAACAGACGTTCATCACAGGGGACATATATGTTAAAAACAGGATAGGTCACGTTTTCAATGCAAAAGACAACGACCTGGAGGTTGTCCACATGTAAGGCACGAATCACTGGCGTCGAAATCAGAGGGAGTAGGCGGTGATGGATCCCAAGTGCAAGGCCACCATTCCGTCCAACTCGATAAGCATGGTGAAAATCGTAGGGCCAAGCCCGCCAACGAGAGAACAAAGTGGTAGCAGAGCAATTGGTCTCTTGGAGCAAGAGAAGATCTGCGTGTAGAGGCGCCAAGTCCTCACACACTAGAGCATTTCTAGGAGAAGCAGAGAACCCTCTGCAGTTAAGTGTGACCACCTTGAATCGGTAGTCCTTCCCAGGTTGACACGCACGTGCGCTGGAATCTGTTATTTTCTTCGCTTGCTTCTTCATTCTGTCAACACTAAATTTGAGATCGATATAGGAAAGCACAAGATTTCGAAACACAGATATCACACTAGAAACTTGGGTTAGAACAGTAGGAAGATCAAGCATATGACGTGCAACAAACTGATTAAAGAATCTAGGATGTTTATGAGAGCATAATACTTCATATATTTTATGAAGAGAAAGCGGACCTACCGGTATATCCGCCTTCGCTTAAGCTAGGTATCGGAGAAAAGAATCTAGAGAAAGCACTGGGGGTGGAGTCTTAGAACCTGGAATCACAGCAGGATGTCGACTTGTTCGTGGCGAAGTACGACGTTGAAAGGAGGAGCGGGAAGATGAGTCAACAGAACGACCTCTTGCAGCACCGGTGCGAGGAGGGAGCGGAGTCTGCAGGGCACTCCAGGACTCCCGTCGAGCAATCTTGCTGGTCGTTGCAGGGTCAGAGTGATTGCCAGAAGAGTCACTAGCAGTAGAGCAGTCCATGTCAGTAACTGTACTTGGAGTGTCTTCATCAGTTGGAGGATGAAGGTCAGCAGTCAGGTCAGCTGGAGCAGCAAGGAACGTGGGCGGAGCAGTCGGTACCAGATGAGGAAAGTCTTCTGTCAACAATTGTGGGACAGGACCCCGTGGAGGAAGGCCCGATGGTAGAGCAGATTGATGAAGTTCTGAAGTCACCTCCTTAGAAACGGTAGGGGTGGACGACACAGGGCTGTCACGAGTGACTTTTGGTCCCGAAGACTGAGGTACAGCAGGGCGGCGGAAGCACTCACTACGTTGATGGCCATACGCCTTACAAGTCTGACAATGAAAGGAGGTTAAAACGTCGATGCGTCGGATTTGATCTCCGCATTTTACAGTGAAGAGAGTAGGAAAAGTCTTGATATGTTCATCCGAAGAGAATACTACTCGCGCAACTCGTCGGGCACTTTCAATCGAACGATCATCCTCGTCCTTTGGAGCAGCGGAGTGTGTGGTAATGTTACCCACAACACGACCGGATTGCATAAGAAAAGCACAAAGCATAGCAGCTCCTGATGGGAAATCGTTTGCACGTATTTTCTAATTTTTGTAAGAAATGGTTTGTCCACCAGGTGACGTAAGTCTTAATTTCCGCTTCTGTGGTATTTGCAGCAAAATATGAGCTTCTAAAATCTCGATTGAAAAAAAGTCGTTTGTTGACCGATACTACTCCTCATGTCGACAAACCTCTTAGGAAAATTTTCTTCTTGAAAAAATGCATGGTTTCTACGCCAGGGGCGTAGATTTATATCTTATTTTTGTCAATATCTCTACTTCTAAGAGTACGATTTGAAAAATTCCTTCTTTGTTGGATAGTGTTTCCGATGCGAAATGTTTTTCCTATGAATTCAAAATTTTCAAGTAAATCATAGACTTTCCGCTAGGGGGCACAAAGGTAAGTTGCGTTTTCTGCATTAGTTCTGCTCCTAAAGATCTGATTTGAAAAATTCTTCCTGTACCGCATACAAGACCTGATGGAAAATATTTTTCCCATAATTTCCAATGTTTATTAAAGAATGGCTTAGCCACCAGGGGTCATAAGTGCTAATTTCTGCTTCTGAAGTATTTGTTGCAAAATCTGGGCTCCTGAAAACTCGAGTAATTTTTTTTCTTCGACCGATACCGCTTATATGGATACACCTTTTGAGAATACTTTCTTCCTAAAATAATGCATGGTTTTCCCACCAGGGGACGTTAAGTCACATCTTCTTTTTGTCGATATCTCTGTTTCTAAGAGTTCGTAAGCTCACGATTCCTTTTACAGCAATATCTGAGGGATTAAAAAACCGATTGAAAATCTTCTTTCATTCGTCAGATCTATTGTTTTCCATACCGGTTCCATTGACTTTGAATAGCTTTGATAAATTTAATTTGCGTCAGAACGGATTCAAAAGACGTGTTTATTACACCCGAAAATTCGGTGTCATCTTTATTGTTTTAACTTGTCAACATAAGTAAATTAAATACTAAATAAAAAAATTTAGACTGTATCTTGCCGGCTTCCTATACACGTCGAGCCACATTATTGTCACTACCAGCTAATATCCAGAGTAACCACCGTTTGTAGTGCAGACAGTAGCTAGACTGTCTGGGAGTGACTCAATAAGGTGCTGGAAGGTGTTCACAGGTATATGGAGAAATGCTGACTACAGTGCATCTGGCAGCTGCTACAGGGTACGTGGTGGAGAATCCATACAGTGAACAACACGATCGAAGTGGTCCCACAGATGCTCAATTGGGTTTAATTCCGATACTGCCGTCTGAATTCCGATACTGCCATGCAAATGATACTGCCGTGCAATTAGAGGGTCAGGAAAGTATTTTGAAGTCTCTTCCAACTCCTCTCGAGCATTTCTAGCTGTGTGACACGTCGCATTGTCGTGCTGGGAAATCACATCCACCCTAGGGAAGACAATCAGCATGTATCGGTGTACGTGGTCTGCAAGGATGGATTCATAACAATTCTATCCATAGTGCCTTCCACAGGTATGAGTGGACCCAGAGAATGCCACGAAAGCATTCCCCAGACCCAAGGTAAGTAGATGGTACAGGTACGTCCATAAGCCGGTCGAGCGGTGTTGGCTACTCGGTACCACACCCCTGTGACGTCAATGTACAAAGAAGCTAAGGACCTAAGTATTCTGTTTAGCGTTTTAAAAACTTTTGAGAGAAGACTTTGGGAGTAAAACTTCAAGACTTTATGGAAAACGCTTAAATAAAATATTTCAGGATATTTTACACTGCCTTAACGTTGAGTATCTTCAAATACAAGGCAACAAAATGTATTTCGATTTCCAAAAGATGTATAAATATATTTTAAAAAATGTCAAAAAATTAAAATTTGAGCTTAGAAACTTTTTAAAGTAAAAAATAAAATCGCAAAAAAAGTAATTATCTAAGTAGCTAGTACTTTAAAAAAAATACTGCCGTTTACTATAAACCATACAAATACCTTCGCCATTTTTTTAAACGATAAAGATTAAGAGATATGAAAGTTAACAAGTTTTGTGTTTGATTTTCAGGTGTGTACATGAAATTTATAGTTATTTTTAAAATTTCAAGCTAGGCGCTGGGTGTTGAATATTTAAAAAAAATTATTCATTCCGTGAACGCGTTATTCTAGTTACAATAAATAAAATATCAAATGTGGTGTTGTCATATACAGATAGCTGCAAAGAGAGAGAAACAAGATCTCTACATTCCCGATAAAAAGGAAATTCCGATGTTTATGTTAAGATGCTGTATGATATGATTTGCAACATTTAACAACTGTGCGTATATTTCTTCAATTTCAGAAAAACATTTGCTGCAATTTAGGTAACAGAAATGCAAAGAATATACCTTTTTGAGTTTGAAGTACCTCTCATGACGAGTTTGTCTTACTTTTGAGAAGTTTTGCCCACTTTTACTTTTAAGAACTTTTTGCCCACTGTTTATTTTTTATTTTCATATTAATGCTGAAGTTTCTATCGTAACTCAGTCATACAATTATTAAGGAATGTAATCCTAATAAAAACGCTCAATATTGGGTGAAGGTGTACGATTTTTTCATCCACCTCTGGAAATACGTTTTTGAGTTCCAAAGATAAATGCTTAATTATATGATGTTTCGCAAGTTGTTCTCCGTGGATTTTCGGGAAAACATTTTCAAATTTTCGAAGAATTTCCATATAAGAACTTGCAAGATACGTATGACCGTCACCTCTGCTGATATGCTTTTTGAAAAACATCTTCTCGAAGTTTCTTGTGCTTTTTTCACCGTTTTCCTCAACAATAACAGAAAATCTTTTTTTTTTCAGCAATGTATTTTCAGATTGTACATTTCTAGCTTTCAAATAATTGATTTTAGTTATGGTTTGCCAATACTGAAGTCTCGATCGTAACTCAGAATTTATTTTATTGAGTCTTTCTACATATTTTTAATGGTGCAATTTTCTTTCCTTATTCTTCTATTTAGACTTTCAACTAAATGAAATGAATCACTTTCAGCTAGTCGTCAGCAGACTGAACTTGCAAATCTGGATTTAATTTGGCATCCTTTGATATAAAATTCTGCATTAATTTTTTCAGCACGTTTTGAGCTTTCTTGCTTTGTTCTTGAAGCACAACAACCAAATACTGTATATTAACGTGAGGAATCACACCTGTTTTCAGACGAAGCGAAGCGAAAATTGCAGCGTATTAATTCACTTTTTAAATCTCTTTCAAAATCCTCATCAAAATGGGCACAGCATATTTTGGCGTTGTCAGCGTTAAATGCATCTTTTCGTCGACATGAGTTAATCCGGGCTTTTCTCAAACTGCCCTTTGGGATCCAATGAAAATTTAAGTTGGAATCTTTCGATCTTTTTCTGTTGCCACAACACGCAACAAAGCATCCAGGCATATCTATTGATGCACAACGCACAAAAAGCTGCTTTGACCAAATATTTTAATAAAAAAATATTTATAAACTGATTATTAACTCACTGTAAAAATGTGTATCATTTGCAAAATACTAGACAAAAGTCGCTGAAACTTGGTATAAAATCTAGAAAGCACGCTCACCTTAGGCAGGATGTCAGTCTCAACTTTGACCCATTGCTAACTCCGTTTGCACCTTTGACGTCACAAAACTTACCCCGCCTGAGGGTTCAGAACTACTAGCTTCGAAAACCTGTTCTCGGACCTACTTACCTTGCCCCAGACCATAACGTTTCCCCCACCAGCTTGTGTCCTGCCAGCAATGGTTGAAGAGCGCTTGTTCTCCGATGTTTCTTGCCTTATACGCAAATGTCCATTCATTCGATGAAGCAGAAAATGTTGCTCATTAGAGAAGGCAATCTTTGTTAATCAACGGAGGTCCAATTCCGATACTGCCGTGCAAATGTAGGCCTTTTCTGCCGATGCACCTGCGTTAGCATAGGTGCAGTGACCATCCGTCTGCATAAAAGACCCATACGCAGCAGAGTTCGCTGAACTGTCGTTTTAGACACACTTCCGATAGCCCCTTGGTTCATTCGGCCACTGAGTTGCTCCACTGTAGCATGTCGATCGGCCCTCACTCACCTTTGCAGCCGACGTTCACCTCTCACATCAATGGCACGTGGTGCTCTGCAGTTTCCACATCACTTATTCACAATGGTGCCATTTCTCCAGTCACGATGCACTTTAATCAGAGCAGCACGCAAACAGTTCACACAGTGCGCTGTTTCCCAAATACTGCGACCCTTGTCCCGAAAGCCGATGATCATCCCTTTTTGCAAATCTGATAAATCACTCCATTTATAAATGACAGTAACGAGCGATATTTTTTGAGAAGATCATCAGATCCCATGTAGAGGATTTTAGGAAGGGAGTGTCTAACACCAGGTCTCAAACAACACTTAGGAATAGCAAGCTAGGAGATTTGGGCTAGAATGTCCGATAGGAAACTGACACGGAAGCGAGGTAGAAAGGGGGTGGAAGACGGCCTAATTTATTACCGGAGGGCCAGTACCCGGGACCCGACAGCTTAACGTGCCCATCCGACACATGGCGGATATTTAGTGGTTCGAGCGTTCGTTCCTGCCTGGGATCAAACCCGAGGTCTTTTACCTTCCAAGCCAGCTCACGACATGTGCCTTCTTTCATTGGCTACTCACTGTTGACGTCAAATGTAGGAGGTGGTCACAATAATGTGACTCGTCTGGGTATAATTATGGTTCCTAGACATTTGATTTTTAATACTTATTCGCTTTAATATAGTTACCATCATACATACCCAATCCATTCTACATTTGTTTAACCTACTAAATGAAAGCACTACATAAATAACACTCGATTACAACCATCTATATGCACAATCACCATTGTTGACTTCTCACTCTCTCAGCTACTGGTTGCCAGTTCACCAGTTGTAAAAATGTTCTCATCTTTTGCCAGATATATTACAATGGGTATGTGGCGGTATAACCATACCATCGGGATTAGAGGAAATACTATCCCAAACTCACCAACCCGCTTGCCCAACGTGGTGAGTTATGGCCAAACCCCTCCAAAGTGACTCCACAACTTAAATCTTGGCCCTCAGTCTCCGGCAGCTGGAATGTACCTGGCCAAGGCAGCGGCCAGTGCGACATTAAGGCAGAGGGTGCTAAGAATCCCCGGAGGACCTTACTAGGTGGCCATCTGATGCTGACCTTGGCTACGCATAATGGACGCTCCCTATCTTCTGATTTAAGGCTTCTTGAATTGGAAGAGGAACTACAAAGGATCAAGTGGGACATCGTCGGGCTAACTGAGGTAAGGAGAAAAGGAGAATATCTCAATGAACTGAAAAGTGGACATCTCTTCTACAATCGTGGGACAGATACTGGCAGAACTAGTGGTGTTGGATTTATAATAAACAAGAAACTGAAGGATAAAATTGTAGAAGTTGAAAGTTCTTCTGACAGAGCTGCACGACTCGTTATCCAACTCTCGAGAAGATACCAGGCTCAGATTATTCAAACTTATGCACCCACCACAAGTCATCCTGAAGAAGAAATTGAAGAATTTTATGAGGAAATTCGTCATCTAAATAATAAAGGTAAGCAGCACTTAAAGATATTTATGGAAGATTTCAATGCAAAAATAGGGCAACGGCAACAGAATGAAACTTCAGGAGGTAAATTCGGTCACAGCAACAGAAACCAGCATGGAAATACTCTCGTTAGAGTTTGCAGAGGCAGAAGGGTTTTTCATCTTGAACTCCTTTTTCAAGAAAAAGCCACACAGGAAATGGACATGGAGACATCCAAATGGGACGACAAGTGAAATTGATTTTATTATGTGTAACAAAAAATTCGTCATAGAAGACTGCAGTGTGTTAAACAAGTTCAACACAGGTAGTGACCATAGATTGGTGAGATGTAAGATGCACCTGAACACTAAACTCGAACGTGGCAAGTTCATAAGACAAACAAAATGTATTGACATAACCAACCGTAAAAAACACCATAATGCCTTCAAGGTGGAACTGAAGAACAGATTCTCTGCTTTAGAAGGCCTAACATCGGAAGAAGTGGATATTTCTGAAGTTAACAGAAAAGTAACCAAAGCTCTTATGGAAACAGCAACAAAATTAGCTGGGACTAAGAACAAGTTGCATGTGAACAAATCATTAGAAAAAACCAAAATGTTGATGCAAAAAAGAAGAGAGATGAGGACAACTAAAGAAGATGTGACTTCCAAAGTGGAATATATAGAGCTATGCAAGACAGTACGAAAAAGTATCACTGAAGACGTAAGGAAATTCAACTGTGAACTAGTGAAGAAAGCAATTGAAAACAACCAAAGCCTAAAGATAGCAAAGAGACATCTCAGTAAGGGAAGAAAACAGATTATGGCTTTGAGAAAAGAAGATGGTTCTGTAACAAGAAATAGAGGCGAAATTTTGACAAGAGTGAAAGATTTCTAATCCAAATTATATAAAAGGGATGATACATGTACTCCAGACATCATGAAAGGTACCAGTACCAGAGTTCATCCAGTCCTCCCAGCAGAAGTTGCACATGCAATCAAAAACATGAAGCGGGGAAAAGCTCCAGGAGAAGATGGAATTACTGTAGACATCATACAAGAAGCAAGTGGAGAAATCGAAACAGTACTCGCCCAAATTTTCCCTCGATTCCTTAATGTAGGGAAGATTCCTGAGGATTGGAACAACGCTACAATGATCTTGCTACATAAAAAAGGTGACATTGAGGATCTCAGGAACTACAGACCTATCAGCCTCCTATCAGTGGTTTATAAAATCTTCACTAAAGTTCTTTCACACCGCTTGAAGGTAACACTGGACATGGCTCAACCGAGAGAGCAAGCTGGATTCAGGAGTGGCTACAGCACAATAGATCATATACACGTACTGAGAGAACTGATTGAAAGAGCGAGGGAATATGAACTTCCATTGTGCATGGCTTTTATCGATTATGAAAAAGCCTTTGATTCGGTGAAATCATCAACAGTTACAATGGCTCTGAAATCCTGCGGTATCGAAGATGCGTACATTAATATTATAAATAACATCTATGAAAATGCAAGTGGAAAGATTCGGCTGTTTGAAAATACAACACACATAAAAATTGGGAAAGGATTAAGACAAGGTGACACCATATCTCCGAAGCTCTTCAATGTCACATTGGAAAATGTCTTTCAATCACTGAACTGGGAAAACAAAGGGATAAAGATTAATGGAGATTATCTAACCCACCTTCGTTTTGCTGATGACGTAGTCATTTTTGCAAGTACCCCATCAGAGCTGAAGAGTATGATCCAGGAACTTGCTGACAAGAGTAAAGAAGTGGGATTAAAATGAACTTTCAGAAGACAAAAGTGATGTTCAATGCTTTTACAAGAAATGAAGATTTATCGATTGATGGAGAAAAGCTGGAGATAACAGACACGTACGTTTATCTTGGACAGCAGATATCAAGTGAGGGTCGCATTGATGAAGAAATTAATCGGCGTACAAAACTTGCCTGGAGAGCTTTTGGAAGAAACAGGATAATTTTCAAAAGCAATATACCATTATGTCTTAAAAGAAAAGTGTTTGATCAATGCATCCTTCCAGTGCTTACGTATGGTGCAGAGACATGGACCTTAACTAAAAGAGACGTACAAAGGCTGCAGACAACTCAAAGTAGCATGGAGAGGTGCATACTTGGTGTAACCAGGAGAGATACGAAGAGGAACTCGTGGATCCGAAAAATGACAAAATTGGAAGCCATCATGATCAGAGTTAAATCCCTGAAATGGCAATGTGCTGGACATACTGCCAGAAGGACAGACAATTGATGGACAGCGAAAATTTTTGATTGGATTCCAAGGGACAGGAAAAGACCCAGAAGAAGACCACATGGGAGATTGGTGGATGAAATTCGAAAGTATGCGGGAGTGACATGGAGGAGACTAGCACAAGACAGACCGTTGTGGAGGAAACTTGGGGAGACCTTCGTCCAGCAGTGGATTGATAATGGTTGACAATGATGATGATGTATCAAAGCAACTGGGGATTGCACGAATTCCTTTGTAGCCTGTAGTGAAAAGCATTAAACATTATTTCTTTCAGTGTTTCGTAACTTAAGTTGCTATCAAACCTGTCCCAGCAAAAATAATAATCGCCCTCCCTGATATCGAAATCTAGTTACGTCTCTGCCTCGGACCCGTGTGTGTGCGTGTGCCACCGGTGTAGCGCATTTTGATTTTTTTTTATTGAATGTTTAACGACCACCGTGAGCAACTCAATGGGCTATAAGCAGTCGCCCGTCCCTAATTTAGGGTCACTGGTTCCAGGGACAGCGCCGTAAGACAAACACAACATCCATGCCTCACCGGGATTTGAACCCGGACACCCTTCCGGGGAAGGATCAGAAGCCATCGCTTAGAGCACTGCGCAATTGGAGCAGCCATTTTGATTTCCAGTAACAGCATCATTTCAAGTCTCTCATAGGTTTAAGTATCCTTCTATTGTAGCGGTTACAAACGAAACACTGAGTGCTGTTAATAGCATCATGGCCGCACCGGTGGCGCAGCGTTCTATGAGATGGCTTCTGATCATTCGTCCAAAAGGGGTCCGGATTCAAATATTCCGGTGAGACATGGATGTTGTATTTGTCTTACTGCCCTTACTGTCACCCTTCCCTGGAACCAATGGCCCTAAATTAGGGACGGGCGACTGCTTATAGCCCATTGAGTTGCTCACGGTGGTCTTTAAACCTACAATAAAAAAATGGCATCATGCGTTTCGCAGCAGTAGGGGATCTTTCCTGCAGTAAAACCTGGAATACTTTTAGTAGCATAAATTCGCATGCGTACTTATTTTTTAAACGTAACTGCTAAAATTTCGTATACGTCTTGCAAAAAAACAAAAAAAAAAAAAACAAAGAGGGGACTGCTTATTTTCAGCATTCGACAAATTTATTTTCAAACAAACACTGAATGTCAAAATTTGTACACTTTCATTTTCGTCAGCTATTTTAATCATCGTTATGGATGCAGATTACATGATACAAAGGTTACAGAAGTTTATTTTTTTTTTTTTTTTTATTGAAGGTTTAACGACCACCGTGAGCAACTCAATGGACTATAAGCAGTCTCCCATCCCTAATTTAGGGCCACTGGTTCTAGGGAAGGGAGAGAGCCAGTGCCGTAAGACAAACACAACATCCATGCCTCACCGGGATTCGAACCCGGACCCCTTACTGACGAGTGATCAGAGGCCAGCGCCTTAGACCACTGCGCCACCGGGGCGGCACAGAAGTTTATAAATTCAATGGGAAAAGCAATGCCAGAATCAATTTATTTAATAAATAAATACGTCGCTCTTTCCACGTTCCAGAAACACACAGCATCCGAAAAATTGTTTTTCAGCCGCCGCTGTGGAATTGAACCAACAGAACTCTCGATATCGCGCCGAGTGCGTTACATTTACGCCACGGTGGCAAACAATCCACGGTGCTATGTGTATTTTTAAGTCAGCTTCTGACATCATAAATCCGTAAGATGGGCTCAGCTACTGAGACGTCTCCATCTCGTGGGCATTAGAGCGATGTATTTATTTATTAACTGTCGCCACGTATTTGAGTATTTTCAATTCATTTAATTAAATAAAATATAATTAAATGGACTATTTTGTGTGCCTTTTTGTTACCTCTGGTTTATGCATTAGGAAAGGAAGCAGCTAGAATAACGTTAGCATTTTTGCTTTATTCCATGTGTAAGAGTAGAACTGTAATCATGAAATTTCGGCAGAGTAGTTATAAAACGTCAGAATGATCGCAAGGATGCGATTCGCTGCTGGTTGTCTGGGCTAAAATACATGTACATAGTGTTTTTTTCTCTCTATTCTCTGTGTAGGAGAAGCACTGTAATCGTAAAATTTCGGCAATGTTTGCAATTCACTGCTCCTAATCGGGGCTAAAATACTGGTATATACAATACATACATTGAGTGGCCACTTTATTATGACCACCCCCAGAGTACTTCTTTGGGCCACCTTTTGCCTTTAACCCTTTAACGACCATGACCCCAAAATCTTGTATCACTCTAAATATCGTAACGCCTGAATTATCTGTTCTTTCACTTCTTTTGTTTAATAACAACAATAAAGACTGAGGATGACTCCTGCTGATCCCTCACAGGTCGAGAAAATTTGAAGAACAAGTAAGGATAAGAAATCTGACTCATTCTAGGCAGGTGTTTCGGGCGGCTATGGCCGTTGGTATGTACGGGCGTTTTAGGCGTTATGGTCATTAAAGGGTTAATACTGCGTCGATTCTTTGTGGCATGGACTCCACGAGATGTTGATAGGTGGTTTGTGAAATCTGAGACCATGCTTGATGAATAGCACTTTTCAGGAGTGTGAGATTGCAGGGTTGTGGATCCAGCTGTCTGATGGCTCGTTCAACTTCATCCCACAAATTCTCAATAGGGTTGAGATCTGGAGATTGTGGGGGCCACCTAAGCAAAGTAAACTCATCGGCATGTTCCTGAAACCAATCCTGTACAATGCGAACACTATGGCAGAACGCATTATCTTGTTGAAAGCAGCCATCGCCTTTGGGATAAACCATCCCCATGACAGGATGCGCTTGGTCCGCAATGATGTTTAGATATGATGTGCCAGTCAGACGTTGATCAACACGAATTAAACGGCCCAAAGCATGCCAGGAAAACATTCCCCAAACTATAACGTTGCTTCCACCAGCTTGAAGGATTATAGCAATGCATTTGGGGTCCATGCTCTCGTGCTGTTTCCGCCAAATCCTCACTCGGCCATCGGCATGGTGCAACTGAAAACGTGATTCATCGGATCACATAATTTGTTTCCAATTATCGACTGCCCAATCCTTGTGCTCTTGTGCGAACTGGAGACGTTTTCTCTTGTTAACTGCAGACAGCAACGAACAGCCCGTCGGCTGCCATATCCCATCCGATGCAGTGTACGGCGAACAGTGCGTGTAGAGATCATTTGAGGGGATCCTTAATTAAGATGGTCTGCAATTTGCTGCACTGTTGCCCTTATGTTGTCTGTTATCAGTCTGGACACCCTCCGTTCCGCCAGAGTAGTCACTACTTGATGACGACCACACGTTGCACGTAGAGACCGAGTTTTTGGCTAACAGACCAGTCTTTAAACAATTTAACAACAGCTGCTCTGGAACATTTTACGAATGCGAAGGTTTCGATGATACTAGCTCCATGGCTCCGAGCTCCTACAATCATCCCACGTTGAAAGTCCGTCAAATCGCATTTTTTATCCATCTCATCACCCAAAAATCACTTCTACAACTGTCGCAAGCACTGAGCTTTCCCTTTTTATACTAGCCTCGCCCTCTGGCGGCAACAGCATGCAGCCATAGCTCATTGGCTTAAACCTGTCAGGTGGTCATAATAAAGTGACCACTCAGTGTATAGGCGAGTCATATTATAGTAACCACCTCCTACTTTTTTTACTTTGAGCTGGCTTGGAGGGTATATACGGTGTGGTGTAGGCATTCTGGAAATATATCACTCGTTGCTGTCATGGATAAAAGGAGCGATTTATCAGATTTGCAAAAAGGGATGACTATCGGCTTTCGGGCCAATTGTGGCAGTAATTCTGAAACAGCGGGGATCTCCAACTACACTGCTCTTTGTGAAAATTGCAGCAGGAGGAAAGGATCGCGCTATTCAAATGAAATTTATATCAAGGATTCTTCATGCTACAGGAATAAACTGATTACATTTGTAGAACTGTACAAGATTTTTTCTCTCCAAAACTCAGTAACGTGTGAAGTCACATTCAGCAAAAAGAACAGCCGCTAAACGGAGTGACATTGAATGGAAAAAGGTTTTTGATATCTTCCTGGGTATTATAGGCTGCCAGGCTGCTTCTATGGGAGACCAGAATTTATCTGTGGTGACTGGCAGAGATGCTAGACGAGTCAGTCGATTAGATCAGATCATACACTGAAGAGCAATTGAATTAGAGACAGCTGGCGTTATGCAAATGTGGCGCTGTGGGCGGCCCTCTAAACGGAAACGACATGACGTATTCAGCGATCCGACAATATAAGGATTGATGCGACGTGAATCAGTAAGAGTCGGACGCAGTATGGGTAAGACGAAGGATCTAAGCGCATTTGATCGTGGGCAAATTGTCGGGGCCCGACGAATGGGTCACTCCATCTCGGAAGTCGTGCAGGCGCTGCGATTTTCACGAGCCACTGTGTCACGGGTGCACTGTGAGTACATCGAATACGGTAAAACCATCCCTGCAAGGGCTAACTGCCGCGGACAACAGCGTGTGGATGAGCGGGGTCATCGTCGGCTAGCCCGCATTGTAACAGCGGATAGACGGGCCACAGAGCAAGAAATCACTCTGCAATTTAACGCTGGTGCACCAAAACGTGTAAGCAGCCACTCCATCCAGAGCCATCTCCTAGCTATGTGGTACAGAAGTCATCGTCCCAAGCAGGTACCGCTGCTGACCGCAAATCACAGGGTGCAAACATTAGCATGGGTGCGGGAACATCGCCACTGGACACTAGACACGTGGGAAAATGTTGCCTGGACTGATGAGTCGAGATTCACGTTGGTACATGCGGATAGCGGGATACAAGTACGGCGCAAACCACATGAAGCGATGGATCCTTCTTGCCAGCAGGGTACTCTTCAAGCTGGTAGGAGTGGCATTCTCGTCTGGGGACTGTTTACGTGAACTGAAATGGGACCCCCAGGTACGTGTGACATCGTCCCTCACAGGTCAACGTTACCGGGATATCCTGGAAGACGATTTGCTCCCGTTTGTGCGTCTTCAAGATACCACCGGGGACTTCATCCTGCAACAAGACAATGGAGCTCCCGAATTGTATCCGAATGGTTGGATGAACACTCCACCGACGTGACCTTGCTTTCTTGGCCAGCTAGGTCACCTGACCTCAATCTCATCGAGCACATCTGGGATGCCATCGAGAGAGATGTTCGAGGCTCTGACCCCCCTCCATCAAATCTTCGTGAACTGTGGGAGCTTGTTCAGGGGTCGTTGATCCGTATGGCTTCCCAACGCTTCCGGTGTCTTGTCGAGTCCATGCCGAGACGAATCGCCGCCGTCATCAGGGCGAAAGGTGGTGTTATACGTTACTAGACAATTATTTCTAATTCAGTTGCTCTTCAGTGTATATAGAGGATTTTAGGAAGAGTGTTGTAACGTATACTCTAGATTTAGTTTCTTTTTGATTTTACTATCTGTTGTTATTTTATTTTCCTATGCAAATTATCTTCTCACTTAACGAGATGTTGTTTCTCCCGCTGAATTATATGTGGCAACGAGTGTAAGTCATGACGTGGTGGTATGCAGTATATATATAGGCGCGCTCAAGTATACCGAGGAGCTTCGTTTTATATGTGATAGGTTCTTCCTGATTATTGATATGAGATTTACCTACGTTTCTACGATATTACGATAGTACGAAAGTTCGGTCTATCAGTAGTTGTGTTATTTTGGAGTGTGTATTTGAGTAATACCAGGAGCTCCCCAATAAAAGGTTAAAAGTGAGTACGTTTCCTTAGTTCATTTTATTGTCAGACCTCTGTCTGGCCGTTAAGTCTATTTCATTGAGTGTTTACGTTAAGTTCAGGGAATATTGTGTTTACCGCTCTAATAAGGAGCCTTCAAGGTACTAATGTACTAAAACCGAAGTTATTTTACTGATATTCAAGATAATGAGGAACGCTGAGTAAAAATAAATTCCATATTCTTAGAACTTATTGCACGTGCGTGTCTTACCTAAACAAACTCTAGCACTTTTAAGATTAAGCACACTTTAGTTACGTCAAGTAACCTTTCATTAACCCTAACGTGACTTAACGTAAGCTTTCCTGCACTACACGTCCAGCCGGAGAATTTTATTCATTATAGAGTGTCTGACCCCAGGTCTTACACAACCCTTAGAAATAGGAAGCTAGAAGATTTGGGCAGAGTGCCCGATAGGAAAGTTGCACGGAAGCGAGGTAGACAGACACTCTTATTTATTACCGGAGGGGGGAGGAAGGAAGTACCCGGGTCCCGACTGCTTAACGTGTCCTTCCGACGCATGTCGCATATTTAGTGGTTCGAGGTGTTTAGTGGTTAGAAGACCAGCTGGGATCGAACCCGAGGTTTTCGCTGTGGCCGTCACGAACGTTGACCACTAGGCCACCCGCGGCCCTGGTTATTCGCTTAGCTACCATATCCGAAACATGTTCAATCGGGGACATATCAGGAAAACTTGCAAATCAGGGAAGAAGCGGTATATGCCGTTCATGAAAGAGGTATTGGACATTCCGGGCCACATGTGATCGAGCACCAGGACAACTCGAAAACAGCCCTGATGTATCGCTGGCTGTTCAGGGTTCCCTCGATCCGTTGAGCCCAAATGCGGCCCAAATCCTGAATCTTGGCATTAGGCCGGCATGACGCTGCAATTACCTTTCACCACGATGTCTTAAAACATGTATGCGAAAATCACGGTGCATCAAGATGAATTGTGACTCATCAGAAAATACGGCCTGTTGCCAATCAGCGCTTCAATGTCTGTGTTCGAGACCCCATTGTCGCCTAGGACTTGCGCGTTTGAAGGTTAAAGGAATGTGCAACAATGGGCTGTTAGCGACCCGTTTTGTGTTAAGCAGAGTACGTCGAACTGTGTTGGAGGACAAAGTCAGACCTGTGACAGTGCTTCACGGCTGCTAACACCGTGGATATCGCTGTGTGATCGGTCACTGTCATGCGGTAGAGGTGTGTGTCATTCCGGGCAGTCGGACGATTTTGATTACCATTTTCCGGATTTCTGTGAGTCAGTGACAGATGAGTCCGTGACTCATAAATAGATGTTTATTGTGTCTCACTATGCACCGTCGCCGAATATATGAGTCCTTCTGCCACAGTGCATAGTGAGACATAAGAAACACCATTGGACTCAATTTCGACTCTTCACAGACAGCAACGCCATGTTTTAGCCACTTCTTCATAACCAAGACGGGACAATTCAGTGGGCGCAGCTCCGAAACCACATGCGCATTTTTACTGACATTTTAATCATTTGCATTCTCTAACCTGTTGTAAATACTATTCTATATGTTTCGAACTACACTGCTGGACAATTGCTAAGGACGGATCATAAACGGCTATATAGCGCATAAAAAAGTAAGTGTGGTTGGATGCCAAGTGAAATAAAATAATGCCAGAATGCCAGGACATTACAAGAAAGACAATTTATTGTGCTCTGAAATCCAGAAGGCTTTGGGACGTGTTCAAGGGACAAACAGGCCATTTTGTGCAGAATACGTAAACGTAAAAAAAATGCAATTGCCGTCCGCAGGCGTTCCGGCGTAAGATGTCAATACGGGATATGGCCACCATGGAGGGCGATGCAAGATTCCACACGTCGTGTCATGCTTTGCACAACATTATCAAGCAGCTGTTGGGGTAATTTATCCCATTCCTCTGTCAGTGCCCGAATGTGGGTGTCCTTGTTTATTGGAGGGCATTGGCGACCAGCAAGACTCCTCCTCAAAGCATCCCACACATTTTCAATCGGATTCAGATCTGGAGAACGTGCTGGCCATACGAGGCGTTGAATATCCTCGCTCTCAAGACACTCCTGGACAGCGACTGTTCGATGGCATGTTGCGTTGTCGTCCATGAAAACGAATCTACCACCGACAGCACCACGGAACATGCGATAATGAGGTAGCAGAACATCATTAATGTATCGTTGGCCAGTCATAGTCCCAGTTGGAAGTACATAGAGGGACATACGGCCACTGATCATGATGCCAGATTACACCATGACACTACATGTCGGATATCGGTCCCTTTCCTGTATGTTTGCTGGACAATATGCAGTACCACTATCACGCCAGATAAAGGATTTGACGTGTATTGACCGTTGTTGTTCAAACTTTGCGTTTGAACAACAACGGTCAATACGCGTCAAATCCTTTATATCTCTTATCAGCGCTATGACGTCATGAACAAGTTCGGCAATCCAAAATTAGCATACGCACAACACGTCTTACTGTATCCCGCACTTATGCTAATTTCCACATTTTCCTGCCTTCCATTTTATGGTTGCTATCGTTGCTATTGTCATCCGTCCTTAGCAATTGTCCGGCAGTGTAATATCAGCAATCATTCACGGTCATGAATGGAATACGGGATTACACCTCACAATACAAAATTTGAAGATGACAATCCGTTTGTTGGTGTAAATATGACAATAATGGTAAGTGAGATAATATCCGAAACCTTGAAAACTTTTTAACCTCACATTCGCTAAACATGATTGCCGGTTGCTTTGACCACCACCCAGAACGACTTGGTCGTTTTGGGTGGTGTAATGGTTAGCATACCCGGGCCCTATCTGTGAGACGCGAATTCGGGTCCCGCTCCTGGACGACTAAATTTTCATGTTTCCGGATATTATCTGACTTACCATCTTTGTCATATTTACACCAAAAAACGGATTGTCATCTTCAAAATTTGTAATCCTTCATTGTGTTTCAATTTTCATAAACATATATTTTTCTCTCTATTCCATGCGTAAGAGAAGCACTGTAATCATGAAATTTCGCTATTGTAGCTAAATCATCAGCAGGATGCCAAGCTTGCGATTCATTGCTGATAGTCGGGGGAAAAAATAGCGTTTGCTTAATGGAAAAGTTTTATTACATGAGTGCATGCTATATGAGGCAAACACAAAATATTTTCTTCCTTGGCCTTTTATTAAAATCACAGCCAGCTATTAAACATTTTGGCTCTCGTACAGGACCTCTCATTTGAATAGCAGCTTACTGGACTTGAAATTCGTTTGCCTTGTCTTTTGTGAAAAAAGATCGTGATTATGTTATTACTTTGTTCACAATATCTCTGCAACTATTAGTCCAATTTGAAAACTTCTTCTTGCATCGGGAAGCTCGAAATGTGATGATGATGATCCTTGCATACAGTGTCGCAACTTGCACAACGTGCCCCCCCCCCCGCAAAATTTACTTCAGCGTCCCTAAGCGCAGTAATTTCCCCAGGATTTCAAGCACGAGGGAGAGTACGTTTTTCAGGTGTGTGTGTATGTGTGTGTGTGGTGGATGGGGGTGGTGGTGGTCAGTGAGAAGGTCTCGAAAAGTAATGCTGGTACCTAGAGCTCTGTAGTTTTAACTTTTTAAGTAATAGGCTTAACAATACATGTAATTGGTTTGTACAAAACTAAAATAAATCACTTGCAGAAATCACCCTCTTGTACAAGGCAGATCTGCGGCTGCAGTGGATAAACGTTGGCGCCTGTCGTGTACGTAATCTTCGGTGACTGATTGACTATTTCCCACATCCTCCATGTGGAATACCCATGTGGCATCGCGCGCTTTTCCTAAGTAGCGCAGAGAGAGAGGACGATTGGAGAGCGATCGTAGTACAACTTGGAGCCAAAGGGCCGAATAGCTTCAATCTGTAGGACATCCAGTGCTTTAAAAGTGAAACTTGACATTTATTTAGGCAAAGTTAAATGTACCTTAAAAGAAAATATGAACCATTGGGTTAATTATTTGTTTGTTTATCTTTGCGCGTGTTCGAATTTTTTCAAAAAACTATAACTGGAAGCTGTGGTATGCCCCTTGGTTACCTGTGCCTCTCCCTCGCAGCTGCGGGAACTGCGGGGGTGGTAGTTACGCCATTGTTTGCATCTCGTTTTTCATTATGATGTACAACTTTGCCGCTGGGGCATAAATGCAGATGATGTCGAATTCTAAATACCTTTTATCCATATATTTTCTTCCAAACATCTAATTGGGGCAATTCTTTTTCCTTTTGATGCCATTTTTATCGAACGCTATTTAAATAACAGTCTCTTTTGCAAGTAATGCACGGCTTTCTCGCTAGGGGCGTAAAGGTAAATTGCGTTTATCACAATATCTCTGCTTCTAAAAGACTGATTTAAAAAATTCTGCCTCCATGTGATGCAGCTCCTGATGGGAAATGTTTCATATGTAATTTCAATTTTTGAAAAAAAAAACGGTTTGGCCACCAGGAGCGTAAATGTTTATTTCTGCTTCTGATGAATTTGTAGCAAAATCTGTTCTTCTGAAAACTCAATTGAAAAAATTCTTTCGTGGACCGATACCGCTCACTTCGGAAAACGTTTTGAGAATACCTCTTGCTTAAAATAGTGCATTTATCTTGATACTCGACGATATCGTATTTTTGTCGATATCTCTACTTCTAAGAGTTCGATACGAAAAATTATTTCTATGTTGGAGAGCGATTCCGGTGCGAAATGTTTTTCACATAATTTCAAACTTTTCTTAACGCACAAGTGTGCCACTAGTAGGAGTAAGTTCACTCTTCCGTTTACAGCATGTTTGTAGCAACATATGCGGGACAAAAAAAAACATTGAAAAAAAATAGTTTTCCGGTCAGATACTACTAATTATGAAAAATCTTTGTGTGTATTTTATTTCCAAAATAATGCACAATTTCGCCGCTAGGAACGAAAATGTTTAATATGTTTTTCTCAATATCTGTGCTTCTGAATATGCGATTTAAAATATTCGTTGAACACCTGATACTATTTGCCTTGTGCAACACTTTAGGTTTGTATTTCAGGAGTTTTGTAGTCCACAATTCTGTCGCTAGGTGGCATTTATGTACTTCTGTTTGCAGCTGCACCCCGCTTCTAAAAACCCTATTCAGAAATTTCTCTTTTTTACTGTCATTTACTACGACACAGATGGGGAGCATTATCCTCTTTAAAAATGCAGATCTTTCCCGCTATGGGGCGCAGAGGTCGAAACTTTTGTGAAAACACATATTTGTCCGCAACGGGCATCGAATTCGTGTCCCCTCTCTCCGGAGTAAGTCGCTCTCCCAACTGAACTACGCGGACAGAATGTCTCGCTGCAGATTTGTCATCTTGACACATGTTTTCACCTCTGTAGTACGTCACACTTTTTTTTCGCTATCTCGGCTTCCGAGAGACGTATTTGACAAGTTATTTTTCCTCAGCATAGCTTTTGCCCTGAACAATACTTATGCTTATTTTCAACTTTTCCATTATGAAAAATTCTTCCGCTGGAAGGCGTAGAGTTATATCATGCTTCTTTCTACACTGCTCGCCACCCAAATTACAACACCAAGGAGGAAGCATTTGATTGGCCTGAAATTCGCAGCACGCGTCGCACGCGAGAGGACATGCAAACAATTAGTATTGCAGGGCATATGCAAATCATGTGCGCCCGGCACGCCACCGAATAGCACTATAAGAAGGGTGCACAGAAGGTGGGGTGTAAGTAGTGGAAGTGTGTTGTGCTGCCAGACCTGTGCGTGGGAAGCTTCTTAATGCCTCGTCGCAGAACACAGCAGTCATTCCAGCACGTTTCGGAGTTCGAAAGAGGACGAATAGTGGCTTATCGCGACAGCGGCTTATCGTGCCGAGACATCGGCGCCCGTGTGGGACGACATCCAGCCACAGTGAGGCGAGTATGGATTCGGTGGGTGCCGGAGGGACAGACGGACAGACGTGAGCGATTGCCGCAGCCGCGGTACACCACCGAACGAGAGGACTGGAATGATGTTTGGCGGGTATTGACGGCTAGCACCGCCACATCACGAACGTTAGTGCAGGAATCAGGGTGTGTTGCGCAACAACCTGTGTCAGCACGTACCGTTCGACGTCGTCTGCAGGAGCGGGGATTTTCGCACGGTGCCCAGTAATTGTCGCACGGCGCCCATTACTCCGATTACCA
The DNA here is from genome assembly GCA_039090855.1 of Macrothele yani. Classification (NCBI taxonomy): domain Eukaryota; kingdom Metazoa; phylum Arthropoda; class Arachnida; order Araneae; family Macrothelidae; genus Macrothele; species Macrothele yani. The sequence goes on from CM077030.1 coordinate 125,752,710, forward strand.
TTGACGTTACATCACCGGCGAGTGCGTTGGCAGTGGGCCATTGAACGCCACACCTGGACTATGGAATGGCACGACATTGTCTTCTCCGACGAATCCCGCTTCTGCCTGCAACACCACGATGGTCGGATCCACGTGCTGCGGCACCGCGGCGAGAGACTGTATGACGCCTGCATTATGCATCGCCATACTGGTCCGTCGCCTGGCGTTATGGTTTGGGGCACAATTGGATATGACACCCGCATCCCTCTTGTACGCATCGCCGGTACACTCAATAGCCACCGCACCATCTCCGACGTTTTGAATCCAGTAGTCCTCTCTTACTTACAGGACCTGCCAGAGCCCACGTTTGAACAAGACAATGATCGCCTGCACGTGGCACGCATCGTGCAACAATTTTTCACTGCCCACCAGGTTTCACTGCTGCCGTGGCCCGCCTGTTCTCCCGATATGTCACCCATCGAACACGTCTGGTGGCAACCGAGTGGCCCGGCAAGCACCACCCGCGGCTACGCCTGATGAACTATGGCCACGTGTGGAAGCAACCTGGACCGGCATACCCCAAGCCCACATCCAAAGCCTCCTTCGTTGGATGCAGCTGCCGTTATT